>JAFMOC010000088.1:500000-1212500 GCA_019802505.1 Corydoras sp. C115 | reverse complement strand
TTTCATTGATCTTGTTAATGTTTATAACTCAGTCTAGATACTTTTATATATATATATATATATATATATATATATATATATATATATATATATATATATATATATATATTAGGGCTACATCTAATTAATTTTGAAACAATTAATCTAATGCTCTTTTTCGATTAGTTGATTAATGTAAAAACTATTACTCTAATGTGATTGTGTTTGGAATTAAGATAATTTCCAAAATAATGAAAAAATAAAAACCTTTAATATTGAAATATTTTCTTTAATCAAAACACAGTGCTCTTAAGGGCACTATTGAAACAAAAATGCTTTATCATAAAATCTCAGCCACTCAATAATTCAAGAATAATTTAATATAACGCACATTACAATGTCGGTGGAATATTTAAATATTTGATTTCTACTATTATTGAAATTTCTTATGTCTTAAATACTCTACACAAAAATTTATTATTATTTTTTTTTTTTAAATAGTTTACTTTAAATTATAAAATCGCTAGGTAATGAGTTGGTTCTTAGTAGAAAGAAAACTGCACTGACTGTGACTTTGAGGCACATGTGACATAAGGCCACTTTCAAATTCGATCACAAATTTGATATGAAAACATGGTACATGATCAGTTTTAAGAAAAGCTGCATGTATCTACACAGGATGATGAAGAAACAGTTATTAATACAATACTAATAGCGTAAACATGGTGAATGTGTTAAAAGTCTTAAAATAATATCCTAAGAGAAGAAAAAAAACAAGTAAACCGAACCTATTTCGCTGTTGTGGCCATGTGGATGTTTTGCCGCCCTAACATCCCTGTGCGGATGTTTGTGCTTTAAATGCTAGTGCGTAGCAGTTTTACTGTTGTGAAAAGCCATCTCCACTTTGCAAATCTGACAGAGCACCAAATTGTTGTTGGTGTTTCTGTGAAGTGTTCCCACTCTTTAGATGCACGTATGCCACTTGTCCTCTGGATAAATCCATCTTTTTGGTAAGCTAGATTTCAGATAAGTTAAATCCTCACTTAAAATGAAAATGGAAGTTATGTTGGCTGAACTTGTTCATAGGCTTAACATTTTGCTGAATCTTTTTAATTTAAAGTGCTTTTTTATCAAATTATAAACCCTATTTGAACTTGAAGGCATTGTGATGTATTTACAAGTGGCTTTTTTACCTCTTGATACTCATTGTGCGATTGTGATGACGGGTGATATGGGCACATATCACGACTGCTGCTGCTGATATGTTACCTTAAGTGGACTCGCCTGAACACTGAGAATTGCCTCTTGAGGACTTGAGAGATCACTTAACATACTTTTAACACTCAGTCTGTAGTAGATTAGCTATAGGCCAGCAAAGTAGGGTATATTGTTAACAACTGATCTGTAACTTCATTTATTTTTCAGGTCTGTGGTTTTGCCTTTTGGTAATTTTTTTTTAAGTATTAATAGTTTACTGTATTAAGGGAGTCTGGTTCAAATCCCTGAATTACAGAGTCTCCCTCTCTCTCGCTGTCTATGTAGAGGAGGGACGATCTATCGATTCTCTGTCATAGATATGTGGTGGAATTGATAATAAAATATCTTTGAACCTGGAGTGTCGGAGACAAAGCTGGCTACATCGGGCAGAGACCCCGGGAAGAGTTCTCTCTTCTTTGTTAAGGGCTGGGTGCCCTGTAATGGGGTTTACTAAAGATAGGGGACCATGCCCTGGAAAGCGCCGCCATCTGGTGAGCTCTCACTGGCCTTTGAAAATCTGGGGGAAAGGGTGTAAATCATGCACTAGGCCGTACCCATATCCGCAGCAGGTCTCCAGGGTTAACAGCCTCTGGCATGTTGAAGGGCAGTCATAGGCTTGTGGTTAGGGAACCAGCCTTGTTCCCTGTTCGATTCCCGATCACACCAAATACTATGGCTGAAGTGCCCTTGATCAAGGCACCTAACCCCAATTGCTCCCCGAGTGCCCTATACAGGGCTGCCCACAACTCTGTGGATGGGTTAAATGTGGAGGACCGATTCCTCTGTGTGCATGCACAGTTTGCAAATAGAACACGATCACTTCTTAAAATAAGACGCATAAGCCCAGAATGCAGCATATAATTGAGTGAGCAAGATTTCATGAGGTCAGTTTTAGTGTGAATTCAGTTCTGAATGATGAAGGAGGCATACTCACTGATGTTATATTAGCTGGGTCCAGTATTTCAAATGCCACCACCATCTTTTAAATTTTCTTGTGTAACAGTCTCAAGCATACTGAATAGTGTGATCATGAAAAACATTCAGCGTTAGGAAATCATGTGGTCAAGTGAGCAGAAGAGAATGTCAAAAAAGAGGCTGTCTAACAAACGGGCTGTATGTAGTCAAGCATAATGCAGTTGAATACAAAGCTGATTGGAATTCAAAGCAAGCAGCATGAGTCTATAAAATCTACTTTTAGTGGCCAACAATTCAGGCTTTACTAAGTTTTGTGGCCAACCAACATAATCTCTGCCTAGGAGTTGCTTATGTTCTATGAAAGAAAAGTGAAACAGTTGAACGCACCCTGCAGCTTGGGGGAACATAGTCCTTCCATCCATTATCTCCCGCTTTACCCTCTAGTAGGGTCGCAGTGGGGTTCCCCATGCCCATCCAGGGGCGAATGTTTCGGGCGCTGGGCAGATAGACCCAGGACAGGGCGCCAATGGGAACATTTGCTTCTCTGCCCTTCACAGATCATAATCCTGTAAAGCATCTATGCAATGAAGTTCAACAGACTTTTAACAACATATAATATCCACATCCAGCTATTCTGTCCACATGGACCACAATTTCAACACCAAGTGAAATCTGTGCCGTGACTCCTTGATGCAATTGTGAAGCGGCCACTCAGCCTTTATACTAAACATCTCTAAATACAAACTGGATTCCGAAAAAGTTGGGTAACACCAATGCTAGGTAACACCATTCTGGTATTGCTGTACTATATTTCTGCGCAACAATGGTGAAATTGGTGATCCTCTTACCATCTTGGCTTCTGAGAGACACTTTTTATACCCAATCATGATGATTGACCTAATTAGTGTTAATTGGTCTTCCAGCAGTTTGTTATATGCTCAATTTCCTTTTTCCAGCCACTTATTGCTATTTGTTCTAACTTTTTTGGGATTTGTTGGCACTTTGAAATTTTGATTCAACATATTTTTCCTTTAAAATGTTACATTTACTCAGATTAAACTTTTGATCCGTCATCTATGTTGTATCAGAAATAAAATATTGACATTTGCCATCTCCCCATCATTTGCATTTAGATTTTATTCACAATTTGTTTAGTGTCCCAACTTTTTTGGAACCCGGTTTGTATATATGCTGAATGTTTTTTGTTTACTATTTCTCAGCCCAGATACAGATGTGAAAAGCTCATGAGATACTTCACTATCAATTCAATTTATAATCTTTGAAATCGTTTATTGGGTTAACAATCAATTGTCAAAACCTGGTTTAAAGGCATTTACAGGTGAGAAATTTAAATGTAATAAAATTATTTGCCAATCAAAAAATACATCGGTTTTTAATTAACCTTTTGCGAAATTTGTGACAAATGCCTTTGTTTAGGAAAATAAAGGCAGTCTACTTGACAAAGTAATGTTGAGTGTGTGGAGAGGCCCTTACAGAGCAAAGTTGAGCCAGGCAGTGTAGGGCACAGGGTGACTAGCCTGCTCTCCACCCTCCCCCTGTTTCTGCATAATAAAGATTCTATCCCTTACAAAGCACTCAGCCTTTTGTTATCCTAGATGAGATCAGTTTCCATGGCGGAGACCACAGTAAAGTCTCTCAGGTTTATGGCTGTGTATACAAACCGTTTTAGATTCTCCTTTTTTTATTTTTTATTTATTTATCCCCCCCCCCATTTTTCTTTTGCTCTTCCTGCTTTTTGGCCAGTGGTTAACAAATTGATTCTGCCGTATTGATATTTTAATGACGGCTTCATGTCTTTATCAGCTGCTTGCAAGTCCTGTGCAAGGTTTCATCTTTTTGAAGCAAACGCAAATTTACTGCCCAGAAATGTGACCTCAGCTTTCCAGAGACAAAAGAGTTTGGCTGGCCGTTGTATTCTTCTAAGAGAAAGGAAAGCTTTGTGCAAACAAAAAAAAAAGTAGTGAGGACAAGGTATGGTGGGGGGGGGGGGCAAAATATCCAAGCTAGAGGGATGAAAGCTGCCATTTTAGTCCAACTGTTATGTATGTGCATTAAAAAAAAAAAAGATCACATTACGATCAAGTAGCACTAGTAACTTGTTTAAGGTTAAGTGGATATGAGTAGACTTTATTGGTTAGGTTTTGTAATGGGGATGCCACGTTCATATATGGTGGTTCCATGGTTAACGCTCACTCCACAGCAAAACAGGCCAGGCAGGACAGACAGGGTTTTTGTTTGTGTGTTCTCCCCATTCTTCAGTGGGTTTACCACAGTGACAATATAGTCTTCCCTGATATGTTCCTTCATCATAACCACCTGACAAGCTTTCTGAACCAGCATGTGTCTATACATAAATGACAAATTGATGTGTGTTTCCGTATTGCTTATTATTCTGGATCTGTTGGTTGATTTTGACCTAAAACAGCCATTTGCATGCACATTGTATTCATTTTAAAACCGTGTGGTAAATCTAGTTGAATATGCTAAAGCCGAGAGTTTGTCTTCTTGAATGTACACTGCTAAAGTGGACAATGATACTACTTCAAACAAAGCCTGTTGTCATCTGATCTGCTGGACCTGCAAAACCAGTTCTAATATTAGGAAATGCTGTGTTCCCAGCAAGATCACAACACTTTACAGGTTTATCAACGCTGTAAGGCTATATGTATAATGAATATATATTTGCTTGATATATTACAGATTTATTGCTTGATATTTCAGAAACAGTAATTTAATGTACTTTAGTCGTACTCTTATGTTTATCATTTTCCTAAACATTTAATTTCATTTATATCAGTACATTTCATATATATCATTTAAAGCATTTAGTGTAACACTCTACGAGGCTTAAATCATGTGTTGTGCATGTGCTGATCTTGTGAACCTTCATTTTCTAGGCCTTACTTTCCTTTTCCCTAGGCCTGATCTTTCTGGCTTTTTTCTTACTGAGAAATCTATGCTAACTGTTTCGTGAAAAATGATCAAACGCAAATTTTGCATGGTTTTATTGTTGACATACATTGTATTTGGCTAACAGTAGGGTTCTTTCGCATGCACCTAGCTAGCGGACTGTTCGAAGCATTGATGATCAACACTTGTGTGGATGTCTTTTCTTCCCAAACGTTTGAACACTGCCACTCAGAGGGCTCAAATATCAGGGACGGAAGCATCGGGACAGTCGGTAAGTTTCCTTTTTGCTAGCTAATGACGTGAGGCAGCTTTTGGTTTTCCGTAGCTGTTTCGTCAGCTTGGCATTTGGAACCTAACAATTTGCATCAGGACGTTCTCAGTAGTGGACCAGGTCAGCTTAGGATTTGAACCTAACAAACACCTTATGTTTATCAGCATAACTTAATTGTTTGTATTAATTAGAGCTTTTATTGACTGTTCTGTATAATGTTAATTAAGAATACAGAGGAAATTTCATGTTTGTTTTAGTCTCTAAGCATTCCAAACTTAACTTCAGGTTGCAAGGCTGGTTTCTTAACCACAAGCCTAGGACTGTCATGAGTAGAGTACAGCTGAGTATCAGTCCAGCACTGAACAGTGAAGGGATCTGTCTGTGTGACTTTGTGTTTAAGAGCTTTCAGACAGAAAGTCCACACTACTGTGACAACCTCTTATTAGCATAAAGAATCAACCTTTGCTGTGGAGCATGTTGTATGGACTGAGGAAAAGTGGTTCACTTGAGCAATAAATAAAAGATTCTGGTGGGAACTCAACATGTTCACAGAAAGTGGGGGAGGATGTGTCATGGTTGGGGGAATGTTTTCAACAGCAGAAGTTTGATCTCTTATACAGCCACATGGCAGAGTAGATGCAAATTTTTATCACAACCTATTTTAACAGCATGTGGTTCCTTCCCAGCATTGACCAGCATTTTTATGTAGGATAATCTCCACTGTTACACCGCAAAATGGGTAAAAACATGAAAATATTAAAATAATGGAATCCTGTGCAGGGGCCTGATCTAAACCCAATAAAAAACCTTTAAAGTAATCCTTGGTGACCATGTTATAGTCCGGAAACCCATTACAATTACCACCAAAGCAGACTAGTGACTAGTGGTCATTCAAAGCACTGGCCTGTTTTTTTGTTGATGTGTTCTAGTGAATTTGAGAAATCCTGCTGTAACTAAGGGTAGGCACAGATGAGGACCAAAGACAGGATTTCTCCTGACAGGAATGAACTTTAAATTGTGGCTGTAATGGCCTGGTATCGCTCGCCGAAGTCCCGCTCCCATCGAGTCAATAGAATCTCTCTCCCCGCTACATAAGGTGCACAAGCCATCAGACAGGGCGGCTCAGGTGGGCTATCAAACTCCCTAATCAGCGCATTGGCGCCACCTCACCACCATCCCACCACACCTGCGTTAAAGGGCGTTTTGACTAGCAGTGCTGGCAACTGACCCCACTTTTATCTGATCTGAGCTCCAGGCTTTAACTTCTGATTTACCATAACAGTATGTTAATGTAAAATCACCTTTGTAGTCAAGACATTTTACAGATAAATAATAATATTGTCAGTCAGTATCTGTCTTTATTTATTTATTCATTCATTGATTCATTATCTTCCGCTTTATCCTATATTAGGGTCGCGGTGGGGTTCCCCATGCCCATCCAGGGGAGAACGTTTCGTGCGCTGGGCAGATACACCCAGGACAGGGCGCCAATCTATCGCTGGGCACACACTCACATGCACACAGACACGCACACAAACACACTCTACATGGGGCAATTTGGAGAACTCAATTGACTTGATCCATGTTTTTGGACTGTGGGAGGAAACCGGAGAACATGGAGGAAATCCACGTGGACACGGGGAGAACATGGAAACTCCACCCAGATGGGGATTCGAACCGGGAATCCCTAGTGCTGAGAGGGGAACGTGCTAACCACTAAGCCACCGTGCCGCTTTATTTATTTATTTATTTTTTCTCCCCCCTGTTTATGAAATACTCTCATGACTCACAGGTTTGTATTGTTAAATATTAGGTCCTTTCCTTCAGTGTATAGCATTTGGTTTAGAATGTGCAGTTATAATGAGTATATGAGAAACACTGATATAAACATTTCTCAGAAGTTTCGATTTTGAAAGAGGAAAGCCTTTTATTTTAGGTGTCGGTAATGCCCATCATCTACCCCACCATACACAGTCAGGTCGGAGTGCTGTTGCCAAGGGAACAGCCTTGGGCAAAACCACTGCAGCAGTGTGAGACGAGAGGGTAGAACTTTAGGTTTGATTAACCCTCGGCTTTCTTTCACTTTTGGATCAACCTGAATGAATTAACAAGCAGATTCAGACCCATCAGTTTAAAATGTGACAAAGGCTCAGAACTGTTCAAATAAGCAGGTAAGTTATACAACCTGATGCTATTAACTTTGATATTATTCCCCTTATTGTCTAACATTATTTGTAAATATGTATAATGTGTGTGTATATTGGCAATATGCAAAAAAAATATTGTTGACTTACTTAATGGCACTATTTGATGTTAATGTAACGTCTGCATGTGTTTAATTCCTGCACGTGCGAGAAGGCGGCAATGACAAGTAATAACATGTCTGTATGTAGTGTCACAATTATGAACCTGTCTGCTGAAAACGCACAGTTCTTTAGAACACCTGACACACCTTATTGCCATGTAAGTGAAATGTGGCTTTCAGTGACCAGCCATGAACTCGATCTCACTCACGCACATGCTATAGTGTAAAAATCCATAAGAACACTTAACGTTCTTGCAGTTCTAAATGCTTCTATGTTAAGAAATGTACTGTCATTAGGGCATGAAGTTCGTGGAACAAGTCTGTAATGGATTAATTGAATCTGCTGAGGCATTCTACATAGATTCTCTGTTCAGTATCTCTTGTCATTGGAAGTCGCCACTATGTCTCACTAAAATGCAAAATTATTCAATAACTTCAAAGAAAACATTAAAAAAAGGTTAAAATGTTTAATCAGTTATTAGAACCACATTTTACCACTTTAAATATATCAATAAAATAATGTATTGCATTGCATTAATTCATTTAGCAGACCCTTTTATCAGAAGCAACGTACAAATATCCCAACTTGTTTCGGGGTCAGAACACAGGGTTGGTCTTACAGCATCACATAACACTTTTTGTTTACAGAAAGTGTGCAATAATTGGTTAAACATACTTAGGCAGGTGCATAAATTTGGGCACTGTTGTCATTTTATTGATTTCAAAACCTTTAGAATTAATTATTGGAACTCAAATTTAGTTTGGTAAGTTCAGTAACCCTTGACCTCCATACACAGGTGACTCCAATTATGTGAAAAGGTATTTAAGGGGGGCAATTGTAAGTTTTTCTCCTCTTTGCACCTTGCAGCATGGGAGTCTCAAAACATTTGGTCATTTAGCAGACGCTTTTATCCAAAGCGACTTACAAGGTGAACACAGGGTTAATCACAACATCCCTGGAGCAATGAGGGTTAAGGGCCTTGCTCAAGGACCCACATAGGTAATTGCAGTGGACCTGGGATCAAAACAACTTTCAAATGAGCTGAAAACAAAGATTGTTCACCGTCATGGTTTAGGGGAAGGATACAGAAAGCTATTTCAGCTTTCAGTCTCCACTGTGAGAAACATTGTGAGAAAATGGAAAACCACAGGCACAGTTCAAGTCAAGGCTCGAAGTGGCAGACCAAGAAAAATCTCAGAAAAACAGAAGCGAAGGATGTTGAGAACAGTCAGTCAACCCACAGACCAGCACCAAAGACCTGCAACGTCATCTTGCTACTGATGGAGTCACTGTGCATCGTTCAACTATTCGGTGCACTTTACACAAGGAGATGCTGTATGGGAGAGTGATGCAGAAGAAGCCTTTTCTCCACCCACATCACAAACATTGGACAAGCCAGCTACATTTTGGAATAAGGTGCTGTGGAATAAAATAGTTATTTGGGCATAATAAGGGCCATTATGCATGGAGGAAAAAGAACACAGCACTCCAACTACCTACAGTCAAATTTGGTGGAGGTTCCATCATGCTGTGGGCTGTGTATCCAGTACAGGCAGCGGGAATCTTGTTAAAGTTGAGGGCCGCATGGATTCCAATCAATATCAGCAGATTCTGGAGACCAAGGTCCAGGAATCAGTGACAAAGCTGAAGCTGCGCCGGAGCTGGATCTTCCAACACGACAACGACCCTAAACACTGCTCCAAATCGACTAAGGAATTCATGCAGAGGAACAAGTACAACGTTCTGGAATGGCCACCTCAGTCCCCAGACCTGAACATTATTGAAAATTTGTGGTGTCACCTAAAGAGAGCTGTCTCTGCTTGGAAACCATCAAACCTGAATGAACTAGAGATGTTTTGTAAAGAAGAATGGTCTAAAATACCTTGAGCCACAATCCAGACTCTCATTAGAAGCTATAGGAAGCATTTACAGACTGTTATTTCTGCGAAAGGAGGATCTACTAAATATTGAGTTAAGGTTTTTTTTTTTTTTTTTTTTTTTTGGTGCCCAAATTTATGCACCTGCCTAATTTTGTTTAACCAATTATTGCACACTTTCTGGAAATCAAATAAACTTCATTTCACTTCTCAAATATCATTTGTGTTTATGATATATTTCACTGATTTTTTTTTTTTAATTTATCCTAACAACAAATGATTTATAAAGGTAAATCAGGAAAATTAACAAGGCTGCCCAAACTTTCCCACCCCACTGTGTGTGTGTGTGTGTGTGTGTATATATATATATATATATATATATATATATATATATATATATATATATATATATATATATATATATATATATATATATATATATATATATATGACACTGTATGATCTCCCCCAAACAGTGACCACTTTAAGATGTTGTTACTGGTCTATAAATGTCTTAATGGTGTAGATATATTTCTCAGATCTACAACAATATGAGGCAAGCAAAGCGCTTTAGGAACTGGTCAAGTAGTCATGCATTATCATGCAGAAGCAGCATTTTAGCATTTGTAAGTCACTTTTATCCAAAGTGACTTACAAAAATGGTTTGCCACAGCATCCCTTAAGCAATGAGGGTTAAGGGTCTTGCTCCTGGACCCACATTAGTAACTTTAGTGGACCAGGGATTTGAACCCACAATCTTTAGTTTAATATCCCAAGATGCTAACCACTGAGCTACCACACCCATATGCAAAACAAGCACTCTACCACTGAGCTACATCCTATCTACAAACCAAAACATACAGCATGGGGCATGCTGCTGTTATTATGCAGTGTGGTGATGTTCCTCAGAGTGTCTGCGTACCCTAAAGAAAATAAATATAACATAAAACAGAAAGGGTGCTTACCAGCTTAACCAGTGGCATGTAATGTCCTGAGACACAGTGGTTGGGGCCTGATCCTCCCTAGCCACTCCTCTAATAGAGCGTTACCCCACGGGATCTGCTGCACCATCACTCCTCTTATCAGAGTAGGAGAGAGCACGACAACCACCCCTCTGGTCTTGACTTAAGGCGTCCTTGCGACTTACAGTGAAGTGCCAGTGTCATGGGGTAGAAGGGAATGAGGACCAGCGATAGGAGATTACAAGCTCAGGAGCGGCTTTATTAACACTGTATTTAAATTACATTTAAAGCACTTTGAACCATTCCTCACAGTGTAGAGTTAATCTGACAAATTTCCACGAGCAGGTTGCTCTGGTCGGGTTGCTGACTTTTCACGATTGAATTTTGTCTTGTCTGATTTGTGGGGATGTGCTGTTTCCAGTTGGGCTATATCTTTTGATATTGTGACGTAAATGAGCTTGAATAAGTAAAAGTATTGGTTGGTCTTTGGAGCTACACTGTTGGCCAGCCATCTTGCTTGGCGGACCTATGTGGCTGATGGGTGATTTCCGTGCTGACGTTTCCTGCAGCTCAATGTCAGGTCTCTGTCCCTGCGGCATATGATCCAAAAGCTTATAAAGGCACACAGTCCTGTCCTTTCAGACAAAGCCACATCAGGTGTGCTAATTATCGTTAAGGCACAATGAAAAAAAAAAATGGGGGGTTTTCAGGATCAGATAACTATCAGGTTTGATAATTCTACAGTTATGCTGGTTTTCTCCATAACTACTGACTTGTGGTGTTCTCAGTTGTAAGTCGCTTTGGGTAAAAGTGTCTGGTAAATGTAAACGAACATGTTTTGGAGTGCTATATTTAACGTCAGCACACAGCAAAGAATATTAATGTCACAAAGTCTGCTCTCCAACTCAAGGTGCCTTATATATGCTACATGCTGGGAATAATTGTTTGCTTCAGATGTGCCGTGATCCTATCTATCTGTCCTTGCCTTGCCTCTGAGCAGTTGAGGTGAGGTGCCTTACCCAAGGGCATTTTGGTGGGGCTGGGAATCAAACCAGCGACCCTCAAATGATGTTCTTACATAAAAATTCTTAAATAAATAATGCATTATTCATTTTCATTATTCAAAAATTTACTTCTAATCTGTTTTTTAAAACACACTTTAAGGGTTTATTTTATTATTCTTTTTATTATTATTCATTCATTCATTATCTCCCGCTTTATCCTCTATTAGGCCCCATGCCCATCCAGGGGAGAACGTCTCGGGTGCTGGGCAGATAGACTCAGGACAGGGCGCCAATCCATCGCTGGGCACAAACACACTCTATATGGGGCAATTTTGAGAATTCAATTGACTTGATCCATGTTTTTGGACTGTGGGAGGCACGCAGACACGGGGAGAACATGGAAACTCCACCCACATGGGGATTCGAACCGGGAATCCCTAGCGCTGAGAGGCGAACGTGCTAACCACTAAGCCTTTATTATTATTATTATTATTATTATTATTGGGCCGCATGGTGGAGCAGCAGTTAGCAGTTTTGGTTTGATTCCTGGGTAGGGTGAAGACATTTGCAAACAAGGATTTTCTCTAGGGCCTTTAATTTTATTCCACATTCTAAGGACAGGTAGATGGGTCAATAGGAAGGTTAGAGATGTTGGATTGCTCTAGCTGGGCGGCACAGTGGATTAGTGGTGAGCACGTTCACCTCTCAGCACTGGGGATCTAGGTTAAAATCCCAAACTGGGTACAGTTTCCATGTTCTCCTTGTGTCTGCGTGTTTCTCTCTCTCTCTCTCTCTCTCTCTCTCTCTCTCTCTCTCTCTCTCTCTCTCTTTCTCTCTCGGGTTCTCCAGTTTATAAAATATGTTTGTGTGTGTGTGTTAGTGAGTGTGCCCAGCCATGGATTGACTCCTGGGTGTATCTGCCCAGTGCCTAAACCTTCTCCCCTAGATGAGCATTGAGCAGAAGAATGAATAAATGAATGACTTGTTCTATCCATTGGGGGTTTATGCAGCAGTGCTTCTAGAGTGCCGATCTTAAGCCTGGATAAATAAACAAAACAAAAATGTAACATTTTACCAAAAAATGACTGGTAATGCATAATGCCTCTTTTAAAATGAAAAGAAATAACTTTTTTTTTTTTTTTGTCCCCTGCAGTGTTTGGAAGCTTAGTTTGGATATGATTGGAAGCATTGGTAACAGCCGTTTAGAATTATTAGCATGATGAGTATGAAAGGTCATCTTTTTGTTATAGTTAAATATTTCTTAAAAATGGGATTTGTGAGCTTTTAAAACCTGGTGGTCCAGGTTACCATAGAAACAAGTTAAAAGCTTTGTTTTGTGGTCTTGATGGAAAGCTGAGCTCAGGCTGAGACACTGTTTCCATTGTGCTGTCCTACGTGTACAGTAATACTAAAACAGATGAGACTTGCTAAGGGATGAATTTTGTTACATATAGTCACCCTCGATAGTTAAAGGGAAAAGGTGTGGTAAACTCATTGTCAAGTTTTTACAAGTTTCCTTGTTTGAAAGACCTTATTGAAACACTTTCCTGACATGTACACAATAGGGCTGACCTAGTCCGTAAACTCGTATCAAAGCCAGTGCCTGGCTGATAATGTTCTCATCCGCCAAACTGCAAGCTTTTATTTCCTTAATACATGGGGCATTTGTAAAAACATGGAAATAAAATGTAAAGGTAATAACGGGAAAAGTCTCTTAAGTTCACCCGAGTCGTAACTTTAGATGATGTAGGTGTGGGGAGGGGAAACTGCTAGCAAGTTCACATTTAGTAAAAGCTAAGTGTAGAACAATTACTGTATTATATTTGGTGAGGGTAAAATGTGGCAATCATTATATTTTAACAGTTTATTAAAGTTTTTTTCTTCTGTAATAATTTAATACATTTAGAATAAATGCCATACCATTTTATCTAGTCTTGAGTACTGTAATCTAATTCCTCTGTGAGTTACTGTTTTTTAAAGCAGCAGTGCCTTCTAAAATCAATTGGGCACAACCCTTAAATGATAGATTATTCAAATTTTATGGTCAAATTTATTCCAATGTAATTAACAAATTGAGTTAATATAAGTTGTATGTGGGTGCACTATATTCATGTTGTGACCAACACCGAAATTATTCCAACTTTTCTAAAGCAAAACTTCTGTGCCTAATATAAACAATGAGTTTAAAATAGGTTGCTCAACAGGCTCACATAGATATAGTGATTAAATAACATTAGTTTTTTGCAGTATTTTGTAATTTCTGGGTGTTCTATTTCAGCCTTTATGCTAATTGTTAATTCAGCATGCAACTTTTTTTTTTTTTTTTTTTTTTTTTTTTTTTTTTTTGTATTTTTAAATAGTTGTCATAAGTCAACTAGTACACATAACTGTATTGGATCATATCAAAGCTTTTTCTTTTTATAAAATCTTTTATTATTTACTAATTTTATATACTGGAATATTCAATTGCATTCTTGTTAAAAGTACATAATTTGCCACTATCTTTTGTTTTCTTGAAATTTAATTAAAAACAATATTCTTATTTTTTTTAAATTTACCATCATGGTGCAAACACAGAATTACATTTGTTTGTTTTAATAGCGTTTTTATGCAGGCAAGGCCTTTGCAATTGCGTTCTATTATCTTAAAATTTGAGGCATAATTAAGCTTTGAGTATATCTAAGAGGCTGTAAGCTCTCTTGTGGCAACATGATATATTTAAGTTTTAGTAATGACTCTGAATTGGCTGGTTGCTCAAGCGCAGTTGAATGAATGAGGAAAATGCCAGAGAGTTAAATTCTCCCCTTGCCTCTGGCACAATGATTCTCTGCTGCCAAATCTACTTAGTAGTAAAGTGGAGTGATGATGGCTGTTAAGTCTGTTTCAGCTTTTTTTGTGTATTCAATGAGTGTAGAAGGGCTGTGGCGAATGGTCAACTTAGTTGATGACATTTATGCTGAAAATACATCAATGCCAAGATTTTGCATCTACGCATCAGTTTTGTTTTTATTTTCAATATTTATTAATATTACCTTTAAATTCTTAAAATGCGTTCTTTCTAAGAAATGCTTTTCCTCAATGTTTGTGATGTCATTGGTCAGTGCCACACAAAAAAAATTGTGACTGCAGCAGAGCCAAAGATGAGCAATGAGTCCAAAGTTTTCAAAGAATGAAAGCATCCTAAGTATGGATTCACTTTAAATTGGCTGAAGACAAAAACGTTATTTGTACACTTTGCAAATCTCTAATGGAATATATTGGCAGTACCAGCATGATGCACAAACATCTTAAATGAAGGCACACAAAAGAGGAAATTTGTGTTTTTCTGATAGTAGAGACCGATAATAAATGTTTTGATTGTCCATCAATAAATGTGTCCATCTGTGGACATGATACATGACATCTCTTTTATTTTTGCTATAATTTTTAAGAATTCATTGTGTATGAAATGTCCTATAAACAACCAATATACACTGCCTGGCCAAGTAGAAAAAGTTGCAACCAAAGAAAAGAGTTCACACACTGTATTTTGTTGGACTGTCTTTAACTTTGATTATGGCATGCCTTCCCTGAGGCATTGTTTCGATAAGCTTCTGCAATGTCCCAAAATTTATTTCTGTCCAGTATTGCATTAATATTTCACCAAGATATTCCATTGATGATGGCAGAGTCTGAAAGCTGCGCAGTCTTTTCCAGCACATCCTAAATATTCTCAATGTGGTTAAGGTTTGGACTGGATTGGTGGTGGCCAATCCATGTGTGAGAATGAGACCTCATGCTCCCTGAACCACTCTCTCGAAATTTCAGCCTGATCAATCCTGACATTGTCATTTTGTAATATGCCTGTGCCATCAGGGAAAAAGTCATCCGTTGATGGAATAACCTGGTCATTCAGATAGTCAGCTGACCTCATTGTTTGAGCACATACTATTGCTGAACCTAGACCTGACCAATTGCAGCAACCCCCGATCATGGCACTGCCTCCACAGGCTTGTACAGTAGGCACTAGGCATGATGGGTTCATCACTTCACCTGCCTCTCTTCTCAACCTGATGTGCCCTTACTCTCAAACGGGGTAAATCTGGACTCATCAGGGCACATGACCTTCATCCTTTGCTCCAGAGTCCAATTTTTATGCTCCCTAGCAGTAAGCCTTACTGATTTTCCAGTTAGCCTTGACTGGTTTTCGTAAGGCTACAAAGCTGTTCAGTCCGAATCCCTTAAGTTGTGTGGAAATGCTCTCACTGTCACTAATAAACATTGCCCCGAGTTCTTCTGTTTTTTTCGAATCAAATCATTTTGATTTCACCAAACGTTTACGTGATCACTGATCACGTTCATTCAGGATTTTTTTGTGGCTTCATTTCCTCCTCGAAGACGATGGGTCCCCACTATCCTTCAAGATTTTAATGATGCTTTGGACTGTTCTTAACGCACTTTTATTTATTTCTGCAATCTCCTTAGATGTTTTCTCTGCTTGATACATGCAATGATGCGGCCCTTCTCAAACAGACTAACATCTTGTCCAAGACCATGGAATGTGTCTTTCGATATGGTTGTTTAAGACAGCAATTCATTGCACCAGTTAGGGTTAAATAACTTGTTGCCAGCTGAAAGATCATCGCTCACATAATATTTATTCAATAGGAAGCTTGTACCTGTTTGCTTATTCACATCCTTAGTCAATCATGGGCTTGTGGTTAAGCAACCAGCCTTGTGACCTGAAGGTTTCCGGTTCGATTCCTGGTCCAACCATGTACTAAGGAGGGAATGTTTATGGAGAACTTAAATTTGATAATTTAATAGAAATGTTAATTTCTTTGCAGTTTATTGGACTGTTTGAATAAGCCCTCTTTTTTTGTTTTGTTTACTATGCTGGAGGGTAAAGTTTTGCAGTTTGCTGTGTAAATAAAATGAACTTACATGAGATTATCAGTTTGTTTCTAAAAAAGAAACAAAATTAATCAGTTAGACTACTGTAGTTGTGGAATCAATGAAATGCAAAAAATGGATCTTAAGTCAGTCTGACTTAAGATCCTTTTTTTTTGCAGTTAAAAGTCATAGGAACAAGCTTTAAGTGTGGAGGATTAGTAGGAATTTAAAATTATAAAACAAAGTAATATTTTAAAATCAGTGTGATCTACTACTATAGCTTGTCTCACTTCTTATCAAGACTCAATGACCGATTTATATTAGGTAATATTTGTTAAGAGTGTAAACAAAACAGACAATCACTGGTCATTGTTGTGGAAAAATGACGTTGGTGCTTTGCTTATATATACAGAAAGCTTGGATCAACCAAAGGAAATTTGTTTACACTGGTATTTGGGTAATAAGGGCATTTCAAGCCCTATTGTTAGTAGAAAATTCTTGCAAAATGTTTGTAAATACAATTGCATATAAAAAAAAAGCATAGTTGAACTGACTGAAATCCATTTTGTTGCTGATGACGGCTGAAGTTTGAATAAATTCTTAAAATAAAATTTTGTGTCCTACAGGTCTGTCCAGCCATGATTGAAGACAAGGGTCACCGTGTGACTGACTACTTTGTGGTAGCTGGACTGACTGATAAGTCCACACCACTGGAGCAGGATCTATCTGAGACCAAGTCAGCTGGACCCAAAGCTCCGATCACCGATCTGGCAGTGATTAACAAGTCAGCAGGTGAAACCGTTCCTGAGGGTTTTACATGCATAGACAGCACCTACAGTGGACAGCCAGCAAACCTCAACCATGGCAGCTTAAAGAGCCCTGAACTGTTTCTGTGTTACAAGAGGGGTTATGAAAAGCCTCCTATTAGGGATGTTGGGTAAGTATTACCTAACCAACAATTTGTAACCATTAGTAATCAGTCCTGGCACAATTCTGTCTTATTTAATTATAAAGAACATTATTTTGCTAAAGCTATAAAGATGTGTTGTATTTAAAATGTCATTGTTAGGCTCTTAATTACTTGGACACCAGATAAATATAGCTTCTCGTACTTGCACTGGATGAAAGTGCTTACCAAATGCTGTAAATTAAAATTTTGAATAAAAACTAATTTGCAACATAACACTCTTGCACCAATATTACATTACATTTCATTTGGTCATTAGCTACACTTTTATCCAAAGCGACTTCGGTGCTGCACTTCCTGAAATCGATGATCATTTCCTTAGTTTTCTTGGTGTTCAGAGAAAGGTTCTTGCCAGCTTCAAGGCCTCCTCTCTGTAGGCTGACCCATCCTCCTCTGACATGAGTCCTTCTGCTGTAGTATCATCAGCAAACTTAACAATGAGGTTGATGCTGTGCTGGACTGCAGTCATGGGTGTACAGGAGAGGGCTGGTATGGGTGGTGGACAAGTGGAAGCCGATGTTGTCTAGTTTGGTGACAAGTATGCAAATTTTATAGCTTCTTGAACATTCAATCTTCCTAAACATTTGAATTATTAATTAGCATTCATCGGCTGCTGCCCAGCCGACTCAAATTAAAATAATCAATGCTCACTAGGCAGGAGAAAGCTATATATAGGTAATGTTTTCAGTGTTCGTAATAGAACTATGAAAATAGCAGGGGGAAAACAGGAATAGTGAAGAAGTTAAGGTGTCAAAAACTTATTATAGTCAACTGCTAATGAAATGATTTATGGTAAATTTCCAATTTAGTTTGTAGGAGAATCACAGGGGAATTTATCAGGCTACAAAGTGGTGGTGCACTATATATTTGTATAGCTTCTTATTCACACAAAATCTGTAATAGCACCTTTCCAGTTACAGTTTTGTCAATGTGCATTTTCTCACGGATGTTTGTTTTAAACTTTAATTACACAAGCTGACGAACACCCCTAATTGGTTAGTGGAATGACGAGAGTTCTACTCTTTCTTCCTTGAAACTTATTGCCATTACGCTGTCTCTGGTCACAGATGGCTGTGACATAACTGGGATTCATACCAGCACGCTTTGGACGATGGCCAAACACTTCACTGCTGCACCTTACTGCGCCATCACTTGTTCTTTCAGGAAATAATAGACACCCTCTGATGGCCCAGACTGGTTTGGGAGTGTCCATGCATCATGCATTGATGACCTCATGCTTTAATTGTCAAAGATGCCATCATGTACAGCACTGTGCCTTTCATTTAATTCTTTAGTTTATAAATAAATCTCAGTTTGTAATTAAGCAATAAGGCATGAGTAAACAAGGGAATAAATCATGGGAACGAGGTGTTAATAGGCCATTACACCTCTTTCCTGTGATTTATTCACAGTAAAACATTCTCGCATTCTCGCCTTATTGCTTTTAGAAAATGGTTACAAACACTATAATAAATAAAACTACAACTATAATAAAAAAAAACAACAAAGCGAAAAAACAAAGCGAAATAATCAATAAACTTTCCCGATGTAATGTAGTCAGATTTTCAAAGTGAACTCTGTTCACTGAGTAACAGATTTCCAGTTTAATAAATTTCCATCTAGTGGCCAAATTACACAATACAGGAAAAAAAAGAAAAAATAAATAAAGTCAATAAAGTCACGACTGGACAAATGGCTCGAACAGGCATTTATATTTATATTATATTTATAAAATAACATTTAATTGTCCCTTTATAACTTAACTTTTTTTATATAAAATTGCCTGTAAAATCTACAGTGGCTTCACAGTCCCATTTATTATTATTTTTTTTTTACAAATAAGCAGCGTACTAAATTGTATACTGCTTCAGAGCACTGTTACCCATCCTGTCTGACTTTCTCAAGTGTAAACAGAAGATTTAATGTCTTTAAAAGCCTGAAGATGTGATCCAGGGGTTTTAAAATATCAGAAGGGTTTTCTTTAAATGTGTGTAGTGCAGGGAGCACCTCACCGTCATTAAAGTATTCTGAATTGTAGTCCAATGTTACACTGTTTAATGTTTGGGTTTTACAAAAGTCATGTGTCTGTTTATGGTTCTGTGTTTCGTGGGAACCTGTGTTTGACTGGGTTGTGAATCTGTTTACACTATTAGCAGGTTTCATATTGCAAAATCTGTTTGTTGTGCATTTACTGAAGCCTTAAAGCAAAGGTAATCAGAAATCAGTCGTCATGATTAAATATTAACTATGGAAAATCAGACGCAAAACAGTCTTTTAGCATTTCATTCGGGCTCTGGGGCTAAGAAAAACACCAGGATTTGAGTTCAACTTGTTTGCTCTGATTTATCTAAGCACTGTCAAATTACATAAATAAATATTTCCAGATGAGGGTTATGCAAGTGATGTTTTTATAACAAAGGTCTGAATTAATTTTGTGTGAAGGCCAAAAGAAAAGGTGCAATTGATTAATGACTGACTTGTTTGCTAATTTATTATTATTTTCTACATAATAGAAAATATTATTTCTAAGAGTATTTTTTTTCTGTTGATTTGCTAAATCTGACTTATTAATCAACACTTATTTGTATATCAAATATAAATACAAGGAACTGGAAGCAGACACATTGGGGCCTAACTCTAAATGTCTGACAAATAGATAGACACTTAACTGCAATCATATTAAGCTACTGATATTGGCAGGAAATAGTTTTTGAGTAAATGTTTAATTTTTTGGAGGAAGTGACTGAAATGTATTCTATGTTATTGAACATCGAAACAAATAAATTGAAAAATGCTGTTAGTTTTTTTTTTTCTCTTTTGCAGCAGCATCTTATTACTTTTAACCTACTTGCACAAACAGATTACCATAAAGCTGTGACGCACAGAGTCGAACTTCAGGAATATTAATCTGCCTATTCGGGAAGCGATTCCTGAATGGAATAAACTGTTTCACTGGATTTTTTTCCCCCAAAGTTATAATTGACATAACAGATTTGTTCAGTTATTATTTAGGTTGAAATAAAGTTAAAAGTTTATTTAATAACTGTAACTGACTCTGTTAAATAACATTTTCTTTTTTATTTGATGATTTGTGCATTAAAATGATTTTTTTTTTTAATGGAAATCGAAAGTAGTTTAGAAGCATTTTTCTTTAGGATCAGTTTTTGTGTGTGGGTAGGTGAGAGAATACCTGACCCCAGTAAGTAACATGAAGCCCAAAAAATTAATGCACTTTGACTATCCTGCTTTTTTGTTAGAATAGACTAATAGAAGTAGCAGCCTGAGAGCTGTTGTAAATATTGTGAAGTCATATGGTAAAGTGACTTATGACCTGCCACTGCTTTTTCTCTACAAAAAACAAAAAACAAAAACTTGTTTCAACTATAATACAAATTAAAACACCATTTTGCTGCAATGCTATTGTCCAATCCTTAATGGTGCACGTGTGTATGTGTGTGTCTTAGGATAATGTATGAAGGGAAAGAACGTTTGATTCAGGGCTGTGAGGTGATCCATGCCACACCGTACGGGCGCTGTGCTAACGTCAACAACAGCTCAGCCACATCTCAGCGCATCTTCATTACATTCCGTAGAGCACCGCCTGTTCAGCCACGCAACTCACTAGCCGTTACCGACATTTGTGTAATCATCACGAGCAAAGGCGAGACACCACCACACACCTTCCTTAAGGTGGACAAGAATCTCAATTGTGGAATGGTGAGTAACAGAAAAAACATCAGACATAAACTTTTGTACATTTCCATTCAGTAAACAGCATTTTAGATTATTAGGCCAATTCATCTTATTTCTCATCTCTTTATCTTCCACTTAATCCTATACATGGGTCCGCTATACTAGGGTTCCCCCATGCCTATCCGGTAGAGAACGTTTTGGGTGTCTGGCATATGCACCCAGGACAGGGTGCCAATCTATCTCTGAGCACACATACACTATATGGGGACAAATTTTATTCATTTTTTTCTGATTGGGATTCGAAACTGGATCCTTGGCGCTGAGAGGCAGCCATGCTAACTACTAAGCCACCATGTTGCTCAATGTTCATTTAGATCAAGATAAAATAAAAATGTAGATATAAAAGTATAAATCTGTATGATGGTTGGTATTATTTTCCCCTTTGTAAGAAAAGCACAGGTATATTGCTGCTTTTCTAGAGATGTTTCTCTAATATACAAGTACATACTATATTTTTTGCCACACTATTAATCCAGCAAAACTGTGTTTTGTGTTCTTTCTGTTGGTTCAAAATAAATATTTTTATATATCTAAATATCTAAAACTAACCATTTGCATCTAGCTACTATAAAAAAATCCACTTTTCATTACTGTACTTTGTTACTAATATTATTGTTATCTTGATTGCATAGTGGGGGTCCAGCGTGTACCTTTGTTACAAAAAGTCAATGTCTTCCTCCAATTCCATCGCCTATAAAGCAGGTAAGAGTAAACAGTTTCTCAACCCATTCCTTTTATTAAATGTTTTCAGTCATCAGTGTGTTTTTAATTTGAACCATAGCATTTACTTCATCATGTATTTAATAATGTAATAACCATGAAATGGATTGTTTTTAATTGGTACTTAATGCTCTATTTGCAATAAATCGAGGTAACACAAAAGATGCAGTTGACACAAAACACAAAAGATGTGGTGAAATGTTCGAAAGTTTTACAGTAGAGCAGATGAAATTTATAAATGTGTGAGCATGATGTGTGATTATTATTATTTTTTTTACATTTATTTATATACAAGCTGGGCGGCACGGTGGCTTAGTGGTTAGCACGTTCGCCTCTCAGCGCTAGGGATTCCCGAATCCCCATCTGGGTGGAGTTTCCATGTTCTCCCCGTGTCTCCGTGGGTTTCCTCCGGGTTCTCCGGTTTCCTCCCACAGTCCAAAAACATGGATCAAGCCGATTTAATTCTCAAAATTGCCCCATATAGAGTGTATCTGTGTGAGTGAGTGTGTGCCCAGCAATGGATTGGCGCCCTGTCCTGGGTCTATCTGCCCAGCGACTGAGATGTTCTCCCCTGGATGGGCATGGGGAACCCCACCGCGACCCTAATAGAGGATAAAGCGGGAGATAATGAATGAACATATATATAAGCTGAGAAACACTGAGCTATCACATACCTTATTGCATTTAGTCATGTATGTGTGTGTATATATAAAATGTGTGTGTGTGTGTGTGTCTAAGTGGGTGTATGCCCAACGATAGATTGGCGCCCTGTCCTGGGTCTATCTGCCCAGCGCCTGAGATGTTTTTCCCTGGATTGGCATGGGAAAATCCCCCCCCCACCACCACCACGGCCCTTGTAGAGGGTAAAGTGGAAGATAATGGATGGATGGATAAATGTAATCAGATATGTGGTAGCTCATTGTTGGGTGTTTGACTATCTATTTGAAGGTTTAGGGCTCAAATTCATGTTCACTGAAGATACCAACATGGGCTCTTGAGCAAGGCCCTTAACTCATTGGGGTGCTTGTAAGTTGCCTTGGATAAAAGCTTCTACCAAATGATCAAATTTAATGTAAATGTTCATACACACACATACAAACATTGTGGCTAACTTTTTTTTTAATTCAATCTGCTGTGAAACATGATTTTATTTTTTTTTTTGATAAACTCTTTATTATCTTGCACTGTTAAATGTCAATGCTGTTATCATTGGGTCTTTGCTCAACAGTGTGCAACACCCTGTCTGCTCCTCCTTTATAGCAAATAACTCTCAAGGTGGGCGGCACGATGGCTTAGTGGTTAGCACGTTCACCTCTCAGCACTAGGGATTCCCGATTCTAATCCCCATCTGGGTGGATTTTCCATGTTCTTCCCGTGTCCACGTGGAATTCCTCCGGGTTCTCCGGTTTCCTCCCACAGTCCAAAAACATGGATCAAGTCAATTGAGTTCTCCAAATTCCCCCATATAGAGTGTGTCTGTGTGAGTGAGTGTGTGACCAGCGATAGATTGTCGCCCTGTCCTGGGTGTTTCTGCACAGCGCCCGAAACGTTCTCCCCTGGATGGGCATGGGGAACCCCACCGCGACCCTAATAGAGGATAAAGCGGGAGATAATGAATGAAATGAATGAATGAATGAATAATGGATGGAACTCTTAAGGTGCTCATCATCCACATTTAGGCGTGACCGAGGGCAGATTTATGTCTTAGAATTATAGTAATGTGTAATGAAAGGAGAAATTTTCAAGCTCATTAAAAATGTCTAAGGACAGCTGTTTTATCTCACCTAAACTTTGTGGGATAGCAGTCAACTATAACGTGACTTAAATATTGACTAGAGTAAGACTGTCTGGATTGTGTGCTACCTCTGCAATGCATATATTGGTTCCGCTTCTGACTGTTTATTTTTGGAAGAGGAAAAAAATGTGACAGTGAAATGCATGTACTTCTTTGAAACCGCTAATATGGGCTGCAGTATGTCTGCTTTATCTCTTCAATAAAATAGTTTCTTGTAGTTTAACACAATGTCAGTATTAGCACACCACACAAACTTCATATTTTCCTTTCATACACTGACAGTAAACTGCTATTCATGACATTTTGCAACAGTTATGAACTTTCACACTGTTTTAGTGTGATTACTATTTGTAGTCTTTTAAAATCTATTTTCATAATACAAACCCACTTCCTGGCAACTGTTTGAATTGTTAATCAGTAAAGAGCATGACTTCCTGACCTGCCGTTTATTCTGTTTGTTGTATCTGACACTCATAATCTTACTCTTTCTAATCAACAGCCATCAGGATCCGGAACTGTTGAGCTATAGAACTTGCACTTGAATGCTTTTCTATTGCATAGGGCTTTTGTTGTGTATAGTATGTTTGAGTTTTTACAAAGCTATTACTCTGGGGAAATTTGGTTTTCTTATTTCTAAGGGGGTTCGATTGAGCGGATGACCGAGGTATGTTAGTGGTGTGACAATCTTTAATTTTCTGTTTTTTTTTGTTTTGTTTTTTTTTTTTTTTTAAATCTCATATGAAAAAAATAAAATTTAAATATAATCATTCCACAAATAATCAGAATGCAACAAAGATAATTTATTGATCCCCAGTGGGGGGGGGGAAATTGCGGACAACTGCAACAAGTTGCCTGCACTCTCTCACATGCCCTTTTTTGACGTTACTTTTGTGAAAACTATAAAAAAAAAAAAAAAAAAGGAGCAAACCTTTTTGCATTTTTCCACGTTTGCATTTCAGCTGCTCCACAGCACACCAGTGGTTTAGGTTTCATTTATACCTGTACCCTTTAAACCATATACATATGGTTTTCAAAAATTGTGTTCCCTTTGTGTTCTTCAGTTTAAGATGACCTGATTAGACATATTCACTTTAATACAGTAGATAAAAAATGTTTCACAGTCCATAAGCTTTGTTTTAGTCTTTTCCAGGTTTCACATAAATGTTCAAAATCAGCATTACAAATATTTTGAAGTGTTGCTAATTTCACAGCTAATAAAATGCATTCATACTTTCTTCAGTTATGTATATATGTGTATTTGTTTGTGTGTGTATGTGATGTAAACAGGCACGCCCTTGTTAGTAATGTTTGTATTAGTTAAAATTTCTGACTCTTTTCCTGGACACACACACTTGTCCTGGACGCTTTGTATGTATACATTCTGTAATTCACAGTGGAACAGTAGTAATAACCAAGAGAACATCTGAATGCTGGTTAAATGTACAATGTCCTTACAAAACATGTTATTTACCCACCAGGTTTGATATTCCGCTACCCTAAAGAGGATTATGAGTCCTTTCCACTCACTGATTCAGTACCTTTGTTTTGCCTGCCCATGGGGGCCAAGATTGAGAGCTGGGCACCAAATACTCGCTACCCTTTACCCATCTTCTCCACATTTGTCCTCACCAACTCTGCTGGAGAAAAGGTATACAAAAATAGTCTAAAAGTCAGAAAAAATGTTGCCATTGCTCACATTGTCACTTCAACATGTCACTTATATATTATTTTATCTAAATAAAATTACTCTGTTTTGGCATCCCAAGGTGTTTAATAATTTAACAGATATTTATATGAAAGAAGCTTATATTGCTGTTTCTATAAAGAACCTCTCCCCCTCCTTAGGTCTATGGTGCAGCCATCCAGTTTTATGAGCTGTATCCAGCAGAGAACCTGACCGAGAGGCAGAAGATCCAGCTTGGGCTTCTCACAACTGTGGACAAAAAACCTATTCCTAATCGCACTGTCAACACCAACAAGTGCATCTGTCTGCTGTCCCGCTGGCCCTTCTTTCAGGCCTTTAGAGATTTCCTCAGCTTCCTCTACAGGCTCTCCGTCAATAGTATCAACCCTCTACCAATTGAAAAGTAAGAGTTTTGGAATTGTGTGTTTCCAACAAGGCAGCTTTGTTATCCCCATAAATTTATAGTGGTAATAAAAAGGGATGCTCATCGTCTGTCACTTTTAAAATTTTAAAAAGCTACCATACTAGATCCCCTTATGTCGAATATGCATTTACATGTTAATTGTTTTTTCTTTTAGACACATCTCTCACTTCATGCACAGTATACCTTTTCCATCTCCTCAGAGGCCCAGGATACTGGTCCAGGTATGACGCTCACTGCTTTCCTGATTTGTCCATATTGCAACTTTTTTTTCCATCTTGAGTTCTGTTGTGGTTTAAACCAGTTGTCTGGTTTAATTAGAGTTCTTACATTAACTGCACCCAAAGAAGTGAGTTTAGCTGAAATCGCATTGTGATGGACAACTTCTTTGTATTGAGTTTTGCATGTTCTCATGGCACATTAAAAATAATAAATTGCCCTTATATATGTGTTTGTGCAAATAAAATTTGCGACATACTGAGGATGTTAGTCCCCCACCCACTGATCGTTAGTCCCCCATCTTGTAAGTGCTGAAATGGCACCTTTTGTGCTTTGGATGATTTGTATGGGATGGATATCTCTTGAGGCAAAATGTTAACTATAATTTTCATTCATTATCTTCAGCCTAATCCTCTACTAGGTTCGCAGTGGGGTTCCTCATGCCCATCCAGGGGAGAAAGTTTTGGGCGCTGAGCAGATACACCCAGGGCAGGGCATCAATCTAGCGCTGGGCACACACTCACTCACACTTTATTGAGTAATTTACAGTCTTTGACTGACTTGAATTTTTGTTGTTGAAACCAGAGAACCTGGAGGAAACCCAGACGAACATGGAAACATGGAATCTCCATCTAGATTGGTATTTGAACCTGGAATCCCCAGCACTGAGGCAAACGTGCTAACCACTAAGTCACCGTGCTGCCCTAAATATAATATTTTTAGGGAGTTGTATAATGTACATTTGATACCATTGCAATATTCACAAATTTCACCAACAGAGGTTCTACTCTACTAATTATTCTACTTGATTTTATTAACTAATTCCACACAAGAGGTACACTGCATGAGAAACCTTGAGTTTTGAGAAGTTACGTGATGTACACTACGCTTTAAATGATAGTCGCATGTAATAGTGGTTACCTTGTTTTAAAAGCTTCTTTTCTTTTTCCCAACTTTAAGCTTTCACCGCATGATAGCTTGATGCTGTCTCAGCCTGTTTGTACACCGTTACCACTAAGGTAAGTTGCCAGTGACAGTTGTGGTTTTGATCAGTTTAATCAGTTTTCGACAGATATTTAGTATAAGTTTGTCATTTGTTGTTTTTACTTATTTATTTCCTTTACTAAATACATTCCTGTAATTAATGTGTGAATAAATTTTTGTGTTTATAAAAATGTAAATCACTATTTTACATTTGTTCATTTAGCAGATGGGTTTTATCAAATGTTTGCATGTGAGGTGAGCCAAAGTTTAGTGAAATTACTGCTGACTCAGTTTCTCCTCTTGGTTTGGCTGCTTTTGTGGATTTTCAACATTTCGCCTGAAATATGCATTCCGTGTGTGCTCCGTCTCAATAATACAGCTGAGGGAACCTAAGGGGACCTTGCATGTAATATTTTATGAATTAGGTAGCACTATTAGTATGTTTAGAACCCTTGAACATTGCACAGATTTGTACTGTTTTTAACTGAAATAGGTGTATTAACTGCCTTTTATAAGACATTAATTTTTATTGGTATATCAACACAGCATTTTTTTTTTTGTTAGTTGTTTTGTATAACGTTCTGCTGTGACGTTCTGCACTGCTTTTGTTTCCCTTTTTTGTTATCGGGAAATCGTTTTCAAATAAGTAATGTAAATTTAAAAAGGTGCTGTTTAATAAGTGGGTTAAGAAACCGTGGCCTGGTAATTAAATGATGAATGATTAAATGATCTCCTCACTGTATCTTTTTATGTAGTAGTTTTTTTTTTTATTATTTTCTTTATTTATTTTATTTCATTTTTTTTTTAAAAAACAACCTTCAACTTGGTACTTTTTATTTCTCTTTACCACAGTGGTGCAGATTACGGCACTCTACTTACAAACCTGGGTGCTGAAAACTGTGCCACACTGCTGCATTTTGTTCTACTGGAGAACAAGATACTTCTCCATTCACTCAGACCAGCTGTACTGACTGGTGTAGCTGAGGCTGTGATGGCGGTAACTGCCTTGACTTGTTTATGAAAGTGATGAATATCTTTCCATTCTGTTCCCTAAGAAAGTTGACTTTTTTTTCTTTTCACAGATGATCTTTCCTTTTCAGTGGCAGTGTCCCTACATCCCTCTGTGTCCTCTTTCTCTAGCTGGGGTTCTAAATGCCCCATGCCCATTTATTGTTGGGGTGGATTCCAGATATTTTGACCTCTATGATCCACCACCAGACGTGGTTTGTGTGGATTTGGACACCAACACTATCTACCTGTGAGTGGTTTTTTAAAAAAAATTCTGCTTATGTATTTAAATTTTAAATGTCAGAATCTTCTGCACATTTACACATAATTTCTTCCCAAAATTAAACAATCTGACTGCATATTTAATTTTTACAGTTCTATGTTTACAGCACTACAGGCAGAATAGGAATGTAATGTGTTTTCATCAGTGGGGTTTAGGCATGTAAACACAAGACCCGTTTGCTTTGTGTAATACACCCTGAAAAGTGCAGACCAGAAACTGCCATTAAATGGCTTAACCCTTAAATACATAAAATAAATATTCTATTCATTCATTGAATACATGCTTGTGTCAGAGTCATAATGTCATGAACGTAATAATCCAACCTACTGAGATGTATGATAGTTTGTGCTTTTTCCCCCCTCTTTTTAAGATCTGATGAAAAGAGAAACTCTACCTGGAAAAATCTTCCGAAGAAGCCCTGCAAGAGTTTGATCAACTCACTGGTGAATCTGCACCAACAGCTTACTATGGGTATGATCTTCAACTCCTAACCTAGAAAGGACTATGACTTTATTTCATGTGCTTCCTACATGATTTAGTTTGAAACAGGATCAGCTGCTGATATAAGTCTACTGTTAATCATTTAAGTGATAATGCATCTGAAAGCTTGCCGCATGTTTAGTTACGTTTAGTGAACCCAGTCAGTAGGAGTTTAATGATCACCTGATACCTTGCTTAGGATTTGCCCAACACAGCTTATTACAAATTGTCTCTAAATAAAAAAAATGTAGAAAAAGAAAAAAAATTGTTTAAATTGTTAAGTCAGATTACTTATTACTCATTGACCTACCAAGGCAATCAATAATTTGACTAAATGTTGTTTATTAATTATTTTATTGCTTAAAAAATGCTTTAGTTGTTACTGCATTGGCAAAAAGATATAGCAAAGGTCTGCCACAAAAATAAAGAGTCGCAGATCCATAATGTTTTGTTAAATTGAGTATTAAACAAGTCTTAATAAAGTTGATAACTGCAGTGATGTTAAGAGTGCTGGTTTAAAAGCTTAGCAAGTATTTGTAAATTGCACTGATTACTGCTGGTTATATATATATATAACTTGTAATGTTTGTAAGTTGGACATTACACCTACAGGAAAGCTATTCTAAATTCTATACTCTCCTGTAGCTCTATCAGATTTCACTCTTTTGGGAAGGTTTTGATGTTAGAAGATGTTTGTATCTGCTACAAGATGTCTGTATTTTAAAATTTTAAGTAAATTTATGTCTGTATAAAAGTGTGTCCCATACATTTGTCAACATAGTGTGTTTATTCAAACCAATTTTGTTCAGCCCTGTATATTTATCAATGTCATCATAAAAAATAAGGCACGAGAGGGCTATACGTGTTATATTCATTAATGTCATGGCTCAGCCAATCAAATTTTTCAAATTGAAGTTTTATAAATGTAGTTATTGTAAATTTATTTTATTATTCATAATCAGTGTAAAATTAATTATTTAGATTTTTTTTTTATTATTATTATTTCCAGTTAGGAGGTCTGCTCCAGAAGGTGCTGCAGTTGAAATGACCCCCATCGAGGCAGACTTCACATGGCATAAAAAGAAGACTGTCCTTGAAATGGAGGTCCAGGAGGTTTTCCTGCGCTTTATGGGCTGTATTTTAAAGGGTTACCGCTCCTACCTCACACCCATCACCGAGGCACCATCGGAAAAGGCTACAGCTGCCGGCTCACTCTTTGACCTGCAGGGTAATAACCAGCACACTCATTCAGCCACTGAAGTATGTTAGACAAAATATTTTGCTAAAAGAAGTCCTGGGAGGGACAGTGCAACAAGCAATATATAGGCCAGTAAACATTAAGTGAATGGGAGGTTACAGTGCAGATAACCCCATAGTGGTATGAGCCACAAGGTGCAAAATGTCCATGGTTATAAATGTTAAAGTGTGTTTTTAGCTGCAGTTTTTTATAAATGTAAAAATCTATCTCTTCTTGAGAGATTTTTTTGCATTGTGAAAACATGCTCATGCTGCTGTGGTGGCAGAGGCTGTGTTGTCCCTAACCCCAGCACATTTCTCACACTTGACTTAGATGGAACATCATAGAGGCACACAGTAATTTCGTTAACTGGACTGGACATGCACTATATTGATTTCTAATAAGTTCCCTAAAAGGCACTGGTTAAGGGTTGAGTGGCAACAACACTTGGATTTAAGTATATAACCCTTGTAGTCCTGCGGCACACACATTGGAATTAATGAGCTTTAGGATGGGTAGCATGAATGATGACGATAACTATTGCTAAAAGATGACACATTGGTAATTTTACTGGTCCAAGTACATCTGCTTGTTTGTTCTTAGTATTATGAACATTATTGACTTTAAGACAAAATTTAAATATCATTATTTGCTTTTTTTTAAAGGGCATTGCAGGAAGAGTACAGGATGTTAAGAAACTATGATTAGATTCAGGCCAGATACCAGTGTAATGCCTCAAGAAATCACATACTGATAATCTGCTAAGCATAAAAACTTTTGTTGACATGAAAGCTAAAGCCTTCCAACATAAAAGCCTGGATATCAGCAAAAGGAGTCATTATATGCAGAGAACTAGAAGACATAGCAGAGGAGGAGATAATAGTAAGAAAAACCAATAGCAGAAGAGTAGCAAATGTGGGGGAAATATGTGAAACTAGCAGTTTTATCCAAAACTATTATCCAAAACTATGTTTTTTCTTGCAGAACTGTATTTGGGTTGAACTGTGTTCGAAGTCCAATAAAATCCTGTATCAAATGTTCAGCCCTGGTTCAAATATATATAATGGCAATGTGGGGAGGAGCACAAGCTCCACTATATATAAAAACAAAATGCTGAAAGTATGACTGTCATCAAATGTCAACATTTGATGCCTTAATAAAGTGCACAAAGCGATAAAGGGCAAAAAAGTGAAAGTGTTGCAGAAAGAGTTGCACTTGTTTTATTGTATCTTGTATATGCAGGTTTATGTGTCTTTTAATTATTTCCAACATTAGAATGTTATGGTTATTTTGCATGTGGCATTCTTGCTTTTTTCAGGGTTTTTGAAGAGTAGAGATCGTGCTCACCAGAAATTCTACTTCCAGCTTACTAAGACCCAAATATTCATTCGCTTCATAGAGGAATGTACATTTGTCAGTGACAAGGACACTGGTCTGGCTTTTTTTGACTATTGCATTGAAAAGGTAACTTCATAACTCTGCATTAATACTATTGGTAGTCAATCTGTACCTCATAACTATTTTAAATTGCTTTTATGTTCAGAACTCTTTAACAAAGCCATAGTACTTAATTGTATTGCTATTAGAAAAACATTATATATTATATATTATATTTCTATTTCTATTTATTTACTTTAATATTTTGCCCAATTTACAGCTTTTCCCATCTGATAAAGGAACAGAGAAGAGCACAAAGGTAAGTTGTATTTTTCCTGGTTAAGTTTTCCACTTTTTTCATAAAAAAAGCTGTTTATTCTTAATGTGGCGCAAATTAACTTAATACCTCTATTTGGAAAAGCACAAAACATTACTGTACTGAGGATAGAGTTGACCATTTTAAACTCAAAGCCAAGATTTTGTATGTAGTATTTTAGCAGACTGTAGAGCTGACGGTCAGCAAGATGAAGCACATATGGCTGCTGCCTGCTCAGTAGCAGTACCATTTGGTTTAATGTAGTAAATAATTAACTCTGCCATCTGCTGTGGAAAATGTTAGATCTAGACTGGTTGGGTCACAAAAAAAACAGGAGTAAACTCATGGATCATTTAACATATAAACATTGTCTCGCTTTAGTATTACATGTCAAATAAGTTTGTGTGCTGTCCTAAGGAGACAAAAGTCCATGTTTTATCGATTTCTAATATAAACATTTAATTTCATACACGAATGAACTTTCTGTACGTTTTAATTCAGCTACTACTTGATTGAATTTTAACATGTTGAATTTGATAGACCCATTGTAGCTGAACGCTAATATAGTTTCTGATTGAATCACATGGAATTCTTTAGTAACATTATATTACGTTAAACCGATTGTTGATACAAAGCACATTATTATCTTACAATTCATTAATTTAACTGAGCTACAAGTGTTTTGCTGCTGATTTTCATTTGTTCCTAACATTGCAGAAACCTTGGTGTAATGCTTCTTCATCTTAACATTGCACTAAACATGTTCAGTATTTACTGAACCAAAATAAGCAGGCAGCGATAGATTGGCGCCCTGTCCTGGGTGTATCTGCCCAGCGCCCGAAACGTTCTCCCCTGGATGGGCATGGGGAACCCCCCCGCGACCCTAATATAGGATAAAGCGGAAGATAATGAATGAATAAATGAATGAAAATAAGCAGGGAGGAAATTGAAGTGTGAATATGGTAAATAGATTTTTAAGGAAATGTTGTACGTTATTGTTTTAAAAGCTTACAGAATGTTGTAACCAGCTTAAGGGAGTTTGACGCTCAATAGAGTGACATATTGAATGATTTCCAATTTTTTTTCTTCCACTTCGATCAACTGCTCTATGACCTTGTTGTCATTTATGATATTTCGGATAGCTGTTCCAATGAAAATGCCTTTCTTAAATTGACGTCATCATAAATTATTAGCATAATTTGCACATTGAATAATATTTGGTACAGCTCAGCTGCGGTGCAAGCAGCATATGCTATTACTTTTAAGTCTTCACCGATGTTCCAGTGGTAGTTGCTCTACTTGATGTGTTTAAACAAGACTTCCATGTTCTCTTAATGTCCTTTATGTGTGCAGTGTAACCAACATGTATACATTGCTGTTATGTTAAAAGACAACCTTAAGTCTTAACAATCAATCGATAACATGTCATTTTGTCAACTCAAAGATATAAACAACCCATCAGTTTCAGTGCAGAAGCAAAAGCGTGTATAAATAATCTTGCTTTCTTCTTAAGACAGATTTTTTTTCGTACCAGGTGATAGCAGACGCCATTCTTGATGTCTTGAACCTGTGTTTATTTTTAACAAACATCAGGTCCTTCACCAAATTATTAAGTGCATGCTGTTTGATCAAATGAGGCTCTCTAGACTTACATGCTTCAGAGTCTGAATCAGCATTACTCTTTGTTTCCGAAATATGGACTGCAAGGTCTTTTTCTACTGCTATATCTAGGATTCATGTTGCTGCTGGCTTTGATATTGTAAGGTTGTCATCATTGGAGTATGATTTATGTGGTAAACCACAGGTTAAATCTCTTTGTCATCGAAGCTGTCAAGACAGGGAAATCGATACAAAAATGTTCAGCAGAATGCATACCAGTCATCACAATCAATGACATACAAAATGCGTTTAAACAGTAAAAGATCTGCCAGAAGGAAGCCGTATAATTTCCCTCATGTATAGTAATGTTACACACTAAAAGAAATAAGAAATAGCTGAAGGTCACAGTTTCAGAATTGCAAAAGTGAGTTGCTTCTTGAGTTTCACCCTTTTAAAATTTCAGTAGTGAGTAGTCTTTGCCATGACCATGTATTAGTAAAGAATCAGTCAACCATGTGTGTATTAAAGAATTTAATTCTAAGACCAGGACATATTTCAGGGTCCAACCTACATTGGATTTCCAACTGGAATTGTGTTTGTGATGTGGTTAATATTTCAGCTTTATGCCTATACAGACTATCAAAGAAATAGACAGAACACAAATAATGGTACCTCGCTATATAATATGGTAGTTTTTTGATGTTTTGGAACAATTTTGCTTTTTGGTGCAAAAATATATGTCAGTGGCATATATGAGATTTAATTAACACCAATGAGTAAATTTGACCAAATACTGAATTTGTATGTGCCAATAAATAAATCAATAAATCAGAATCAATATGTTTATGAGAATGTAGACTATTAAAAAAATATTACAAATTTATATATATTTTTGATAATAAAAGCATAGACCTAATAAAAGCACTCTTTTGTTAAGACCAAAAACAACAAAGGCATGTTGTATGCTCAGTTCTGTTAAAGTTCATTTTAGCCCATTTTCGTGATGGGTGCTAAGATTACTGTGGTTGATTTTGTATATTTTTCTATAATTTTATGCAGGTTGAAGGAGAGTTGTCTGAAGATGCCAGGTTGCTGGAACTCGATGAATCGCAGAAAAGTGAACACACAGTTTTTGTTATGCCCCCAGAACCCCCTCCCGATGATGGCTCAGACCCTCCTCTTAAATACAGGTGTGTCACAAAATACACTCAGTGGGAGTATACATGAATTAAGGACCTCTGTTTTTTATTTCCTATTTTAAACCTGCTCATTGCATACAGACTTCCATCCAATTCCTGCTCGCTTTAGTCTTTCAGAAACAGTAGAACTCTTTTACTGCATGTTACCTGCAATTAGTTAGTTGCTAGAAAGGCAACTGGTGCTAACTCCATTACTCAAATGAGTAACCTATAGTGAGCCTGTAGTACAATGGTTACATTCACATTTCACGCTTTATCCTATATTAAGGTCACGGGGGGGGGTTCCCCATGCCCATCCAGGGGAGAACGTTTTGGGCGCTGGGCAGACCCAGGACAGGGCACCAATCTATTGCTGGGCACGCACACAAACACACTCTACATGGGGCAATTTGGAGAACTCAGTTGACTTGATCCATATTTTTGGACTGTGGGAGGAAACCGGAGAACCCGGAGGAAACCCACGCGGATACGGGGAGAACATGGAAACTCCACCCAGATGGGGATTCGAACCGGGAATCCCTAGCGCTGAGAGGCGAACGTGCTAACCACTAAGCCACCGTGCCGCCCGAAACAAATTTAACAAAGTTTAATCAACTCTACAAATGAAACGTGGCCAACGCAGAAAAAAAAGCTTTGGCTTAAATCATCAAAAGTGTAGGAGCACTTCACCCTTCACACAACTAAAGAACGTGTAACATGCAAACTTTGCGAAAATGATTTGACCTGCACGAGGCACCATGGTGATGATACACTCACACTATGAGAACCGGCAGAGCACGCTTCATGCTGATTTTGGTTGATAACTGGATAATAACGGTGTTGGAGAACGTGTGTTACTTTTTTATTTTTGTTTATTTAGCTTAAGCAGTGTTTAAATGTGCTTTAAAAATACATACAACTTGTACACATTGTGCGCAGTAGTTTGCGTTTTTGTTGTAGGTTTAAAACCATACAATATAAGTTAATTTCTGTGTAAAGTTTTCATGTTCTATCTTTGTGCACCAGATTTTATCTAAAATCTTGCATAGTAAATAGTCCTTTTGCTAATGTGTTTTTCTGTGTCTGCTATTTTGAACTGTGGGCCTGTCCTAGTTGTCTCTCCACCATTCACCCAAGGATCACTGGACTGGCCCCAGCACCCTCTGTGAACCTGATCAGCCTTATGTATTTAACTGTTTTAACCTTGGCACAGAATCAAGTGAATTTTCCTATTTTGATAGAGTGTAATTTTAAAACCGCTGCTGTTCATGCATCATGAGTCTTTAAGGCTATTTAATGCCTTGTTACTGTATTAAGTACCTATTTATTCAATACTGGCAATATTCAATAATGGCACTTTAAAAGTTGTTTGTCCATTAGAACAAGGATAATGCTTTTTTTCTAATGCTTTTGTCAATACAAAGTACCCATCCGGCAGAGTGCCTTGCTTCCTTTGATCTAAAGTGCAGAGGGTAATAATGTGGGTGCTGGTTCCAGCCATATGCTCATAATTTCATATATATTGGGCTGTATTCCATAGAAACATTTCTGATTTAAATGTAATTCAATTTGCTAATATACAAATATTAATAATTGTTTGTGTGTAGTACTTTTTATAACTGTTTATTTATTTTGCTCAACAGCTATAAGAGTTTCCCCAACCTGCGTCTTGAGTTGTTTGATCAGCCACTGATACTAAAGCCAGCACTCAGTGCTAGAGTAGCAGGATCCAGTGTCTCAAGCAGCCCTGCCTTGCTGGCTAAAAGAACAAAGCAGGTGTGCCTTCATTTTGTTCAGCTCAGTTCACACTTCATCACATTCATGCAATAATCAGAGGAACATGCGCAGTCATTGTACATGGCTGCATTGTTGAGACGACCGCCGTACTGGTTTCTCATTAACCTTGTGACTGATATAGTCATTACTTATAAATCATGTGCTTGTCTTGTTGGGGGACTTTTAAGTCCAAAATATAAACGAGGAGGTTATGGTTTAGTTCTGTGGAAGAATGGACTCAGGGAGTCTAACCTTAAACTTCTAAATTGTAATGCAGTCTTTATTAAATATCTGTGTAATTTACTGCAAAGTCTCAAGTTTTTATGTTGCCCACATTTGTGTAGAACGATTTTAGCAAGCATGGTTAAGTCTGCAGGGAGCTGAAGAGATCAGCAGACCTGTAATTTACATACCAGACTGTTTTGTTTTTGGTATTTTCCATCATTTTAAAGCAGTTTTCATCCCTCACATCATTTACGAATTTGAAACTGACGTGGACTAGCATTTTCCTGTGTCAACTAAAAACAAAGGCTGGATATACAGAAGATTATAAAAAACTAGTATAAGAATGATTTACTCACATAATATAAGAACTACATTATTTTGCAAATATGTATTTTTATTTTTTTAATTAACAATATCAGACAAACATTTGGACACAGCTCCTTTTCTTCTAATTATTTTACATGTTATCAGATCCACTTACTGTAAAAGCAAGATGAGATAATCCTTTATTTGTCCCACGATGTGGGAATGGATTGAATGGACTGTGTAATTTCATAATCTGGACTGTGTAGTTTTATAATCACAGATTGCAATTATTTTGTTTGTGGACTAAAGAACATAATGTGTACATCCCCTTTACACTGTCCTTTAATGCTCAGGACCCCAATTTATTGGTATAACAATTTGTGTGCTTTGGGTTGTTCTCCAGCCACATGACCCACATTCTTTTAAAATTGTCTGGAAGTTTTCTGATTTTATTGTTCCAATTTTAATGCAAGCCAAACCCAAACCATGGTTCAACTACCACTGTTTCACTGATTGGAGGAGATTTGTATGTTGAATTGCAGTGTTTTTCTTTGTCTGAAAAGTATATTTTGATCTAATTCCTTAAGAAAGCTTAGTTCCAATGACTTTCTAGCTTGTCCATGTGATTGTTAAAAAAAACTGCAGATGGGCAGCAATGTTGTTTTTAGTCTGTGGATTAGTGAAGTCCAAAATCTTTAGAGATAGTTTTGAAACCATTTCTAGCCTGATGAGCACCAGTTCTTTTCATAAGGTTTTTTTTGTTCATGTCATGATACACTTCCTAAAAATATTGTGAAGGTTGCATTTTGATAGATACTTGATGGTTACTCTGTTGAATAATAACAGCTGATTTTACAATCCTCAGCTATTCCTCAAGGTTTAAATACTTTTGTAACTTACAGATTCGGATTATTGGCTTATGTGCCACAATAATTTATTATTTTTTCATTATCTAATTTTATGTCTTTTTTTTATGTCTTGAGCATGTGTCACTCTTCACTTTGTTTAATATTACTTTTTTATTAGTTTATTAATTTATTAGTATTGCTTGTGGTATAAAAGTGATTTTAGTTAAGTATGTAATAGAATAATTGTATGTAATAGAGAATAATTTTTTTATTTTATTTTCTTAAACCAAATTTTACACAAATGCATTTCATATTTCTTTTGTTCTCCAGGAGATAAAAATGGCCTTCAAGATGGCAAAGCGCTGCTATTCAAACCCTCCGCTGTGGGCCAAGTGCCTTTTTAGCCATTGCTACAGTCTATGGTTCATCTGCTTACCTGCAGGCATGCGCTTGGCCCATCCCAAATCTTCTGCCATGAAACAAGCCCATGATGTCCTGGTGAAAATGAGGAAATCAGATGTGGAAATAATGGATGAGGTTTGTAGGCATATAAAAATTTTATGTCCATATTTATACTGCTCACATAAAATATAGACTGTTGACTGTTTATCTACAGAAGGGAATGTTACTCAGTGAATGATGTATATGTGGCAGGTATGTTATCGTGTGGTGATGCAGCTGTGTGGAGTCTGGGCAATGCCGGTTATGGCTGTCCGTGTCTTAGTGGAAATGAAGAAAGCTGGAGTTCAGGCTAATGCCATCACTTATGGATATTATAATAAGGTAAGGTATAATAAGGTACATTTTTGAAAACATACTATATTAACATTTCCTAATGATTTGGCCTACATCTCCTAATATACACTGATGGTTCCAAGTCAGACAACAAAGTGTCAGCAATGATGGTAGCTGGTCAACAAACTAAAGAAATTATTCATCCAAAGCACAGTTCAATTCAAGCCAATGAAAGGGCAGATCGGGTGGCAAAGAAGACTGCTGGAATGGCTATTTACAGAGGCAAGAGCAGACATAAAGCCTTTACTGCCCACCTACGTTATGAGTAGATGGCAAGCTGAATGGAGCAGGCAAACAAGTAACAAACTATATGAGGCCAATCTCACTGGAGCCAAGTCACATATGCAAGATGCCAAATAGAACATACTGAAATAACCCATTCCTACCTATGCTCCTACCCCAATCTGCAAGACCTGTTACACCCCACTTACAATAAAGCATATACTTACAGAATGCACCAATTACAACAAAGATGGACAACTACTCCAGATTCCAACACCAATAAAAGACATTTTCATTAATACCAAAACTTTAAAATTTAATTGCTCCTAATTATATGAAGTTGTGGAGCTATTAAAGCAAGTAATCAGATTTTGAATTCTTAACATTAAAACTGTTACTTTGATTTTACAGGCTGCACAATAGTTTTTGGACATTTTGTTGTGAACAGTCAGTAAACATATGCAAAGATAATACAATGTATTTTGTTGAAAAAATACAGTTGAAAAATACAATTGCAGTTGTCAGTTACAATTTGTCATATATTTGATTTGTTTTCTTGATTTAATACACAGTCTGTAAAAGTAGTAAAAAAAAATGTTGAGCCATGTTTTTCAAAGCCATTTCGGCAAATGTTGTTTTGCCAAATCTGTTTGTATATTCTCACAGAAAATGTAATCAAAGATTATTCACATTAAAGCCACTGTAAACAACGTTTTTTTTTTTTAATATTATTTAGACCAATTTAAGTAGTTGATCATACTCCCTGTGACCAGGACAATAAGTATCAGGATTTGTCAGATTCAGGAACAGGCATCATTTGCATCATGACTCTTTCAACACACAAACACACACACACACACACTGGTGGAACCTACAGCAACTGTGCCCCTTACCTTCATGTCCTCACTTCTGCTACTCCTTTTCCAAATGGTGTCTGACGCTAATCCCACAGTTAATCAAAAAATTGTTGCAACAAAAAGAAGATATAATTGCATTATTTTCTGTCATTTTTGTAATCAACTTCAACACTTAAACTAGTTTGATAATGTAAATACTATTTTTTTTGTGTTTTTCTAACTGGTATTGGAAAAAAAAAAAGCTAAAGGGTTTGAACCCTCAGCTGGTTTGTTTGAATTAGTAAACATGAGCACACACTAAGGTTTTACTTGCTAGTTATTGTCTCAAATTCATTTGTAATAAATATTTGATATTGCTATCAAATATTCATTACGAATAAATTTGAGAAAATAATGAGCAAGTAAAAACTGTGTGCTCATGTGAATTTTGAACAATAAAATTAGCAGTCCTATTAGCAGTACAGGGCTTTTATGATTCTGAAAGCCTCATTCTATACTGTTCAGATTGTCTGTCTACCAAAGCAAAAACTGAAATTAAGGTAGTGTTACCCTGAGATGTCTCTTTGTCCTTATAGGCTGTCCTGGAGAGCCCTTGGCCCAGCCAAAACCACAGTGGCCGCTTCATGTGGGCCAAAGTGCGGAATGTGGTGAGAGGTGTGGCCCAGTTTAAGCGGGCTCTGAAACGAGAGGCCCATTTAACTAGAGCACCTCCTATTACAGCAGGTAGACAAAGTTGTGTACTTCTGAGTGTGTATGTGTCTAATGCCTTTTTGTTATGGCAGTTTATTTGCATTAACTGTGTTGTACTCTTCTGCAGTTGTGTCACTCGATGTGATAGCAGATGGTGATGGAGATAGACTCAGCCACTGCAGTGGGGACAGCTCCACTGAAGTTAATATAGAAGAGCATACTATGTTTGCACGTCGGATGATCAAAGGGGACAAAGATGGGAGTCACTGCAGTACAGGTGATGCACAATCTTGCAATCTATAGCCAAATGTTTGGTACATTTTGCTTTATATCATGCCAAAGTCACTACAGTCTGAGTCTCCTTAGTGCTATTGTGCCCCAGATTATTATTACTCCCTTCTTAACAAAATACTTCTTGTTCGCAGTGGGTGGGTGGGAACATTTACCTGAGTAAATGTTGGGTTCTAATTTATTCCATCAATGTCAATTTGCCTGGATTTGTTGTGCTAGAAAAACATGCTGTTAAGAATTGGTCTGATTTTCATTAGAAACTGTGATACAAATTATGCACCATTATGTATGAGCTTTAATTGGTACAGCAACACCCCAAGCTTACTAGGTTTTGTTTTTGGGAAATATATAATGAGTAATAATCATAACCAATTCCATTATTAACTGATGCTGGTTTAAAGCTCTATGTCATTATGAATATGATTAAATATGTTTTTTTTTAGGGGGGCAATCTGATCAGGGTTATGGATCTAAGGATGAGTTACATCAGGATTCTACAGATGCTTCTAAAGCTACAGAACATTCTCTGTCTGTGGGTGGTCATGCTGGCACTAGTCAGAAAAATGGTAACGGTAATACGATCTGTTACTTTATTTTTTTTTTTTTGTTAATCTTTTTAACATTTAATATGTGGGCTTGAACTTATTGTATTTGTTCTCAACAGGAACAGAAATAGTGGGCTCTGTTGATAGTGCATTGACTGTGTCAGAGCCCCCCAGCCCTGCTGAACCCATGGCTCCTGTAGCTAGCATTGTCAAACAATCCAGTGGAAACTTTGACAAATCAAGTGTGAGACGAGACTCTGGTAAGATGCTGGAGAATTTTTATCATTTACCATTTAAATAAATTCTAATTAACTTGCTGGACAGGGATGAAATAGTCATATGAAGTCAAAAAATAGAATCTTAATCATTCAGTAAAGTACAAAAAAATGTGTTTCTATTGAAAATATCTTCCCCAAAACCAATGTTTGCTTTGTAAAGTTTTGTTTTAAAATGGAGACACAAATTAGTTTAATGGACCATAACCTGAGATGCCAATGGTAAAACTTCGAGTAAACGCATGTCACTCCATTACTCATTTCTCTCTATTGGCTTCCTGTAGTTGCTTGCGTTCAGTACAAGCACTCTGACCTACAAGACTCTGGCCTACAAGACTCTGGCCTACAGGAAAATTTCTAGATATACCCCCTTTCACCTTCGTTTTATCTTTCTAAGATGCACTCTGACTCGTTCAATGCGCTGTAGTGACAAATGTCATTATTTGATTCAACCTCACCCTGGTGCTCTCTCACTCCGAATCGATCACCACTGCTAATTGGTGGAACAGGCTTCCCAACTCTGTCCATAAGGCTGAGTCATTTAAAATCTCTAAGAAACAACTCAAAACACATCTCTTCCACAAGCACTTGCTATGAAAGAAAGAAACAAACATAAAAAGGTCAAATGTACATATTGAAGCCAGATTTGGATAATGATCAGGTTTAATTATACTACAGTGTAATTATTTGATCCTTAACTACTGACTTGCGGTGTTTTCTCATTTCTAAGTCACTTTGGATAAAAGCATGTCCTAAAAGACTAAATGTAATATATCTAAAAATATGCAGAAATTGTAAGAAAATGTTTGAATTAAGCAGATTTAGCATGTTCCTTATGTAATGATGGTAAATAAGATGTATAATGTCTCCTTTAGGCAGTAAACTCTTCACTGCCCACTGCGAGAGTGAGGACGTTGCGCTGCATGAGGATAATGACTCCACAAATCCAGACTCAAAACAGAGCAGCCATCAGCAGCGGGCAAAAGCATTTGCCGAGCGCAGCTGTAGTTTCAGTGCAGAGAGTCGAGCTGGAATGTTGCTGAAGAAGAACAGTCTAGAGCTGAGTGTGGACAACATGGGTGAAGATGCTAAAATTCTTGCCGCTGCTTTTTCTGGTGGCAGGACTCCTCCTCCTGTGAGCACCTCAGTTTCTCTGTTTGAAGACCTGGAGGCAGAGGCCACTGCAAGCCCAGAGAATCAACAGGATCTTACTGAGATAGGACTGAAAGAAATGGACCTCATAGACCTAGGAGTGAAAAGGGAGGACCGAGGGAACGATTTAGGAAACGGGAGGAAAACCGAGATGTCGCCTAAAGGGAGCGATGCAGCAGGGAGAAGCGTGAGCAGCTCCTCTTCATCTTCCAAGACTGTGGAAAGAGAAGATGTTGAAATAGGAGAAGACCCACTTTCCCTGTTGGCTTCTGAAAATGAGGAGCAGGTGTCCATTCAGAGCCAAGAATCATCTAGTGCTAGCAAGTTGCTGGCCTCACGGACCCTTGCTGATGAGATTGAGCTGTATATGAACCTTAAGAGCCCATTAGGAGCCAAGGCCTCAAGCATGGAACTGCACCAGGAGGCTCAGGAAAAGGCCAATCACGTAGACTCTCCACCCTGCAAGCAACCTCTGGAACGAAGGTCCAGCCTTCCCACAGCCCCTGTAAAGACCCCTGACATACTTGTATCCCCCAAACGTAGTCCCACTGTCACACGCTCAAAGACATTTGCCATAAAGTCACCAAAAACCCCAAGCTCTTCAGGTCAAAGGTCTTCATCCTTGACTGCTTTAGTAAAATCCTCTCAAAGTGCGTCACTGGGCTCGGTCATAAACACTATCTCGGGTATCAAAATGGACTCCTTGTTGTCAGGACCTAAAGTGGACATGCTGAAGTCTGGCATGAAGCAAGCAGCTAATGTAGCCAGTAAAGTGTGGGGAGCTGTGGCTTCTGCCTATTCTTACTCTGATGATGAGGTGAGCAACTGGAGCAATAAGAAATCTTATGTTTCTTAAAAGACTTTTGACAACAGGCTGTGTGAGGCACAAGTAAATATCCGGCTAAAGCATGCAGAGTCTGCAACATGTTCTAAACTAAGTGCCATTGCCATTATAAGCATTTCTACCAGTGGTTTGGTGTGTTGGTGTCAAGCTGAGATTATTCTTGGTTAAGCAAATGCACATATACACACTTTCTTAGTTGATCTTTCCTCGATTTGGTTTGTGACTGTTTTGAAATTAATTAAAAAAACTATGCAATGCATGTGTAATAATTGTCCTCGGCATGCAAACCAGCATAAGTGGCACTAATACAAACTTGGTGGTCACAGCATGTATCCCTAAGTGTCAAAAAAACGTTGCTTTATTTACGAAAATTATGTTTTTGTTTTATTCTTAAACATTAAGAATTTTTTTTTATTCTCAAAAACTCTTAGAACACACACACTTAGCCTTAAAACTGCTATGGAGTTGTGTTCCAAATCTTTTTAGCATGGTTTAAAAATGTCTAAGCATGATGTTTACTGGTTCCAGGAGGAGCAGAATCAGCCCAGAGACAATTTTCCTGCCCGACTAGATGAGCAGCTGCTGTATGGAGAAGGGGTGGAAGGTGCCATGCCCAGGGGCCTAATGCCCAGCCTGGCCTCCAACGGCCTTACTCACAGCACCACCAGCCTGGGAAGCAGCAGCAGTAGCAGCGATACCAGCAGAGCACAGCATGCTACATGTGAGTGACACATACTGTTATTAGGCTTCCTTTTACAAAGGTTAACTTGTACTCCCTTAAAATAGATTTCTGGTATACTAAATTGTGAGACTGCCCTACTCACCTGTGTTTGTGTGTGTGGTGTAGCAATGACTCCTGGAAGATTAAGAGGAGCAGACTCTGAAAAGTCTGAACAAAGCTCGTCTCATCATGCCAGTTCCTCCAGCATCTACCAGAACTGTGCTTTAGAGGTGACAGCAGCACCCTCTTCTGATCAAATCTGCTTTTCTACACCATTCAATAAAATAGTTTGTCCAAACACAGGCATTTTCATAAGCATATTCAGTCAAGCAAGTCAGTCAACCTTTCTCACATTAATGGACAAGACCCTGAGATACTTAAACAGCTTCACTTGAGGCAGGAACTCATCTCCAACCTGGAGAGAGCTATCCACCCTTAATTTCTTTATTTATGTAAATAACTAATAAAAAAAACTTAGTTCTGAAAATTCTTTAAAAAAATATTAAAACAAGAACTAGTAACAGTCATCTGATTTAATATTTAATCCAAGATTAAAATTCAAACTTAGTAACAGCTATTTTTCCATCTGTACTTAACTACTTGTTTGGGGAAATTTCATGCAAAACCCGTCAATAGATTTTCTATCAGATTTAGGTCAAGGATCTAGCCTGACAATTTAAGGGCATTTACCTTCTTAATCTTAAGTGACTTCTTTATTTTATTTAACTATTGTTTTCTTGTTTTATTCGCTTCAGATTTTTTTTATGACCACAAAACACAATTCTTGCTGTAAAGCATTTCAGAAACCCAAACACATCACAAATTGCCCTTGTCAACATACAAAGCTGCTAATCCTAATGAATTGTAATGAATAATGTCCTAGAATTCCCATTATGGAAGATGCAGGCTGTTCACTAGACCATTACCAAACACTTAAACACATCTACTCACACACTAGTGGAAACCCTAAAACAACCCCCACAAACATCAAGAGTACATGCAAATTCTAGAGAATAAACATTATGGGAAAAAAATCCAGGTCTTTCATATGCTCTGAGGCAATTTACTGCTTTTTAAAATGGGTTTGTTAATGATTCATTTACAAATTTAGCCATTTAGCAAATAATGTCCTTTTGGTTACGTGTTAGTAAATGTATACAAACCAATTTATTTTAGCCTCCTTTACACTTTTAAAAGTAACGTTTTCACACGAAGGACTTTCTTTTTTTTTTTGCCTTCTCTTTATTTTTAAGCTTGGATGATAATGTAGGTGTTTTTTTTTTTTTTTTTTATTATTTTTTTTTTTTTTTTTTTTTTTTTTTTTTTTGGGTGGTAGGTCTTGATGTCCAGCTGCTCTCAGTGCCGCTCCTGTGAGGCTCTGGTGTACGATGAAGAGATCATGGCTGGATGGACAGCGGATGACTCCAACCTCAATACAACATGCCCTTTCTGCCAGAACTCTTTCTTGCCTTTGCTGCATGTAGAGTTTCATGACCTGCGCACTGCATCAGGGTAAGCTATAAATTGCATTTTAGAACTGAGAGATGCATAAGCAATTAAGAATTTTTCTAATCAAGCCTCTGCAAAAGAACCTTATTTGTAATAAATACTTCTACTTGAGCTCCCCAGCTGAGTGGCAAACATGCTGACCACTATACCACCGTCCCACCCTAGAGAGTTTTATTTTTACCAGTGAGAAGAATAAAAATGGCAGTTTTAGGTAGTTATTGCCTATGAGCATGTAACATGTCTGTCATTAGAGTTAACTTTGGTGGTCTAGTACCCCACATATGTTTCATATACTTTATTGTTAAAGCCAGTAAAATGGGTCATATCGTCTTACTAGATAATGATCTTAACTTTTTGCATTGGAAGAAGCACCTCCCTATTTAGTGTTTTAGGGATCTTTAGTGTTTGGGTGTAAAATCTTTGCATTATACTTTAATAGTCTGTCAGTGTCAGTGACTACTGATGACTTATACTTGGTATTAACATTGTGTAATTCAGATCTCTGTGTGATGTTAAAACTCTTGATTGATTCTATTGTTTATTTACACTCTTTTAGCTTCTATCTCAAGACCAGCACCTCGGGAGATAGCATCCACAGTGCTAGCACACAGCCTGCAGCCTCTAGCAGCTCAGAGGTGAAGGTGGGCAGCCCTAGTGACCCCGCTGACCTCATCAGCTTTGCCGAATCACCGAAGGACAAAGATGAGACTAAACCACAAAAAACGTATGTAGCCTTTTTAAAATTGTGGCTCACAGCTGGTATTCGTTACAGTATAGAAATCAGGACATACTGTGCTATAGAAATCAAGAAATTTTATTTCATGTAGCATTCGTTATGTGAAAGGTTTTCAGAATGTCGGTTATGCTTCTCCTATTTCTTTTTTTTTTCTTTAACAATCATTTTTATTTCTGCTTTTTTGTATTTTTGTGCAATGTTGCATGGTTTCAGGGCTTCATAATAATATTGGTTGTGTGATACGGCAATGCTACCTGCTTTTATGGCCTTATGGTCTGTGCTCTATTATTTATAAGTTGTGTAATTTTAATTGCTACCTTACCTTTGAACCCATTTTTTTCTTTGTCTCTGTTGTCCAACAAAGATGCCGAAATTCTGGTTCATTTCTTCATCTTGTCCCATTTAGACTACTGCAGTGCTATTTTCATCTGCCTTCCCAATAAAACCATACATACCTCTACAGTATGTACAAAAAGCTGCTTGGGTTCTCACACATACTTGGTTACCCATCTCACTCCTTATTTCATTTAAAGTCCTTCTAACTTATAAATCCCTTAATGGAATTTACAAGTTAATCCCCTTAATGGGCTCCAGTTTATCTATCATAACTATCCATATACTCCAAATTGAACACTCCACTCCTCCTGATACTGGTCTGTTGATGATCCTGAAATTCAAATTAATTGATCACAATTGGTGGGAGATCTTTTGATGGAATGCCATACCTCAAGCTCTGCACATCTGCTCTACTTTTTCATCCTTCAAAACACAACTCAAAACCCATTTATTCTCCTAATACTTCCACTCATTTATTTTGCCATGAGGCTTTTTTTGTTTTTTTATTGTGTGATCATGTGTAAAGTGTCCTTGGGTTTTAGAAAGGTGCTATATAAGTCAAACTTATTATTATTGCTTCTTTTGTTTTTTTTTCTTCCTCTTTTATTTTCTTTCCAGTTCACCATTTTTTAGTGCATGTAGCCAAATTTAGGTTGTTGAGCACACAGTAAACTCAGACATTTGTTTTCATTTTACTGTCTAAAAAATGGTATGGCCTAAAGGCCATGACACAGACTAAAAGGTAGTAAATGAAGGAGCTGGATGTGGCAGAGAAGACGCTGTGTTTCTTTTTTGGAGTGCTGAAGATGGAGTACGATTGATGATGAGTTTATTAGAGGGATGGCTTGAGTAGAACATTTTAAAGACAAATGTAGGGAGAATTGGGCATGTGCAAAAGCTTCATATTGATTTATAAGTTATATAAGGATGCAGATGATGGATCTGCCAGGCAGAAGAATGAGAGGAAGGTGAAGAAATAGGTTTGTAAAGCGAGGGAGGACATGCTGATGGTGACTGAGGAGGATGTTCACAATGGAGAGATGTAGAATAAAAAACCGCTGTGCTGACCCTTAATAAAGAACATTCAATAAAATAATTAAAAATGTAATAAATGATGAAGCTGTCTGACCTTATAAATTGTAAATGTAGCTGTTTTCATTTTATTAAGCTTAATTTAATGGACATGTCTTTTATGTTTTCAGATCACATCTCTGCTTTATGTGGTAGTGACATCAAACAAAAAATACAATTAAAGTTAAAAGCCAGGACTTTTAAATGAATGCACTGCTCAGTATTACTTGAAACTCTTTGAAGAGTTTAATTAGTGCCGCTTATGCTGGCTCAACCAACCTCTTCAGAAGTTCAGCTATAACTGTTCTTTTTTTTGTTGTAGGAGTAGAACCAAATGCAATTTTGTGGTTAATCTTTTTTGCGCATTGATGTAATGCTGTTACTAAATTAACAAAAAGATGAAAATAATACACTTTTCCCTAACATTATATGTAACCATGGTTTTATTACCTTTTTTGTTTTTATTATTTATTTCATGTTTCTTAAGGTTAATGCCAGAGCCTGTTGTGAGGGACCCACTTGGTCTGATAGAGAGGCAGGCAGAGAAGCGAGGCACATCACTGACCCGTAGCAACAGTGTTGGTGGTCCACTGCAGAACCTGGACTTGCTTCAACGGCCTAATCATGGAGTGTCCACCACCAGTCTGCCTAATAGTTTGCAGGAAGTGGTATGTAGCCCTCTATTGTACCAGTGCTCAAATTAATAGATAAAATAGGCTTAGCTTCACTCTAGTGAAAACTGAAGGGCCATATCCAGCCTTTATACAATTCTGTCTGGCCTGTGAGATTTTACATTGATTTATTAATTTTTGTTATTAATGGTCCAGGTATATGTGGGGATTTTGTTTGTAGACCATACTCATATTTTTATTTGTATCATTTTGACAGGGGCTTTTTTTATGGAGAGCAGATATAGTTAAATATATTTAACGTGTAAGTTTATTTTTCTAACATGGCCCAATTGATTCGTTATTTTTACTTTTGTGGAAAAGCATCATTTTTTTTTTCTTTCATTTTTTAAATATTTTATTCATTCATAGTTGTAACTTTTATAATTTTGGCAAGAGATATTTTTATAGAGAGCAAAGTATTTAAAGTTATATAAAGTTTAAGTTTATTTATTGTGGAATCATATTCCTGTCTGTTTTCATTCCTATTCTTGTTCAGAAAACATTCACTTTTCGTGTATTTAATAAATGTTTATCCTGATTGACCCGCGACCTAAAGTGTGCTTTGAATTTTGCCACTCCTCGGTGCAATTGAGTTTGATACACCTGCTTTAGTGCTTCTCTGTAATCAGAAATGTATGTACCTGAGCCTTAGCTGTTTCTTCTCAGGACACATTGGATCAGAAACGTCCAAATCCAAATCCAGTTTCAGTGCCTTATCTCAGCCCTCTGGTGTTGCGCAAGGAGCTAGAGTCTTTACTAGAAAATGATGGAGATCAGGTACATTTCAGGTGTTTTTAAATATATATCCCAATCCAAATGAAATCGTTTGGATTGCTCATCACACATAAGACCTGCAATAATTCATTTTTGTTGTAGGTTATCTACACCCACAAGTTCCTCAGCCAGCACCCCATTATCTTTTGGAACCTGGTGTGGTATTTCCGCCGGCTGGATTTGCCGAGTTTCCTGCCTGGACTCATACTGACCTCTGAACACTGCAACAACGGTGTACAGGTTGCCTAACCTTTTCTTTCATTTTACTGTAGTACATCACTGAATCACTGAAATCTTAACCTTGAATTTAAATTAAGAGCAAAATTAGACAGATGCACCGGTTCCATGGAAATATAACAAATATAATAACCTTGGGCGGCACGGTGGCTTTAGTGGTTAGCACGTTCGCCTCTCAGCGCTAGGGATTCCTGGTACGAATCCCAATCTGGGTGGAGTTTCCATGTTCTCCCCGTGTCCGTGTGGATTTCCTCTGGGTTCTCCGGTTTCCTCCCACAGTCCAAAAACATGGATCAAGGTCAATTGAATTCTCCAAATTGTCTGTGTGCCCACACACACACACTCACGCACACCACACCACCCTGCACATGACAAAATGGGATAAAAAAGTATTTTTACACACCCACTGTAGTATCAAAACAAAAAGAAAACAAAAAAATAAATAAATATAGATCAACTTAGAACAAAGAATCATTTGATTTAAATAATTTTATATTTAAATTAAGAATAATTTTAAACTTTGTTTTTTAGTTTGTAACAGAAACGAATGAAATCCTTATTTAAACTAGAAACATTTTGAACTGACTGGCATTTGATACTGAATAATTAAATTAAATAAAATCAATAAATAATAATACATTCAAATTCATCAGCAACATTAATTCAGGAGCACAATATATTAACACTTTAACCTACAAAACAAAAATGAATACAACAATTTGTATTGTTTTTTTTATTTTTTTATTTTCTTATCAAAATGAGGAAGTCAGAACTAATGTCTCCAACGCGCCCGTTTTGCAGCGATGATTGCTGGATATACGCGTCATGTTTTTAATTAAAAAACTCTTAATCAGCAGCTTATCAGTGTGATTGAGGTGTAATGTCTTTAAGTGACGCCTTCATTTATTTGGCTTCATGCTGTCCGCTGCCAATATTTAAAGACGCGGAAGACACGCCGGTCTTTCTTCATCTCCCACCTCAGTTACAATGAAGCCAAAGCGCTGCACACACGACATATTTCCTCATTTTAACTTTCGGTTGACTTTTGTTCTCATTATCTTCGTCTCTCTCAGCCTTTCTCTCCGCGACCTGTTAAATATTTTTCCATGTTGTCTCTTCAGGGTTTGTTCAGTACACTTAATATCACTTGGTCTGTGATATCTTGTTATGCGCCCCCCCAGGCACCGCACTATTTGAGAAGCACTGGATAAAGTGGAAGATATTGGGTGGATGGATGGATAATAACCTTGTTCTTTTTCTTATTTTTGTACAATCCAAGCAATTAATTGATTTTATGTTACTATATCACAAGTCCTGTAATTCAGCTTATACAAAATTCAGTCTGGACCAGGGTTTAAATTGACATGCAATTTACATATTCATTCTTTCCTCCTCATGTACGAATCACAGTCACCAATTAAAAGTGTTTCAAGGTGACCGCACAGACACACATCAACAAGAAATGTGTAAAAATCAGAACGTTCACAAACATTACGTTCACTATTTCGAAGGCTTTATTCTGCTGTACCTGACACATACATACTTTTGTGTCTGTGAATGTGAACAAACTGCTTTTTTAAATTTAGTTGCTACACATGCTCACCAAAGCAAGATTTAAAAGACAAACACTATTTAATACCATGTTTAAGTTTCTACCCATTATAAATAGCTAGTTTAGCTCATTTAATCCAATTGGCTGAATCGTTTGTCCAGCCGTGATATTATTAATATTTATATTATAAAAATATGATATTATAAAAATGCAGACCCCTGACCACTTTACATTTGTATCAATGTGTGAAACATCTAACTTGGTTCAACATTATATTAAATCATGTTATATGAAATATATAAATAAATATAAATTGCGAGCCAATTTCCAATGAGCACAAATCCGGTATCCCGTTGCTTAGCAATAAATGTTCACTTTAAAAGCCAAACTAGATTACATCGCAGAAAACCAGTTTATTAATAATTTAAAATATAATAATAATAATAATAATAAACAACCCATTTTTAAATTGATCCTTGTTTATATATATTTGTAACCATTTTATTATAGCAATAAGGCTCTCGAGGTTGTACATTATTGTCAATAATTCACAGGAAAGAAATGGCCATCCGCTACGCATCTTGCCTGATCTCTTTCCCGTGGTTTATTTACAATTATGCATTCTCTCTCAAGCCTTATTAAGCCATGAGTTTGTCAATAACCTTGCCCAAGACACATTATTAACTTAACCCTCAAAACAAAAAAGCTGTGCCTTTTAAAACTAAAACACTATGCATGCTCCATCATGTTCATATTTACATAAACACTCAAATCACAATATCTGTTATTATCCTACTTAAAATGATCCCAATGCCATCACTAAATAACAAAGTTTCAGGTAGAACGGTTTTGCTAAGTTTTCAGAGCTAAGATTCCGAAACTTTTTTCATGTCTTGTTCAAAGTCATTAGAAAAGAAATTTCAAAATTTGACATTACTGTTAATGTCTGATCTGCTGTTTTGTCTCCATGTGCTATAGCTGCCTTTGACATCCCTGCCTCAGGATAGTAAACAGGTGTATGTGCAGTTGCTGTGGGATAATGTAAACCTGCACCAGGAGCCCACTGAGCCTCTTTATCAGCTTTGGAGAACTTTTTGTAAGTCACTTGTTAAATTATTTCACAGTATAATAGATTATACAAAGTGAGAGGATCAGTGTTTGATTTGTTATCCTTTAAATTCCATCAGTGCGTAAAAAGGGATTCTTGGCCCCCACTGACCACCAGGAGATTCGCAGTCTCCTCAACAGCATTGTCCGAAGCATCCAAACCAATGATGTCTATGGTCCCATCAACCTGCTTCTTAGAGAGATCAAGAGACACCCGGAGGTTAAACGGCAAAGGTGCTGAATAACTGAACATAGAATAAAGTGTCACTGAGGCCTTAAGAGTGAATTACAACAAATGGCTTAGTTTAGTTAAATTGTTTATGTACAGTATATCAAGATGGTGCCTGTGTGTTTGTGTGTAAAATCACATTTTTTTTACATTTTTTTTTTTTTTTTTTACTTTTGCATACAGGAGTATATACAGGGAGATTCTATTTCTTTCCGTAGTTGCTCTGGGAAGAGAGAATATTGATGTTGGTAAGTAAAGTTAGGACTAAACAGAATTGTGTTTTCTGAAATAATACATTCGTTCACTCTCTTCTGCTTAAATCCTGTAATTGGATCGCGGGGGGGGGGGGGGGTTCCCCAAGCCCATCTAAGCCCATCCAAGGCAGAATGTTTTGGGTGCTGGGCAGATACTCCCAGCACAGTGTACCAATCTATCGCTGGGCACACTCACTTACAGACACACACTTAAACACACACAATATGGAGACCCTTGGAGCATTCAGTTATGTTATAGTTATATTAAATTACCTTATATGAATGTTCTTGGACTGTGGGAGAAAACTGGAAAAAACCCACGCAGACACAGGGAGAACATGGAAACTCCACCCAGATTGGAAATCAAACCTGGAATCCCTAGCACTGAGGGTTGAACGTGCTAACCACTAACCCCATGCTTTTGTGCCCAACTTGAGAAACGCTGTTATAAAGGGAAAGGAAACATCACCAAATGTAAAAAACATCACCAATTAAATATCAGCAAGCCTAACAAACATAACAATTCTCAACATCCTTTTGACTGTGTGATGTACCTCTTCATATTATTATCTCCCGCTTTATCCTCTATTAGGGTCGCGGTGGGGTTCCCCCCCATGCCCATCCAGGGGAGAACGTCTCGGGCGCTGGGCAGATAGACCCAGGACAGGGCGCCAATCCATCGCTGGGCACACACTCACTCACACAGACACACTCTATATGGGGCAATTTTGAGAATTCAATTGACTTGATCCATGTTTTTGGACTGTGGGAGGAAACCGGAGAACCAGTAGGAAACCCACACGGACACGGGGAGAACATGGAAACTCCACCCAGATGGGGATTCGAACCGGGAATCCCTAGCGCTGAGAGGCGAACGTGCAAACCACTAAGTCACAGTGCCGCCTTCACCTCTTCATATATATATATATATATTTTTTTTTTTTTAACCCCCATTCACACAGCATGATTAAATTTTGTATCTACAGAGGCCTATGATCGGGAGTATCAACTAGCATACGAGAAACTATCTCCAGAGCAGCTAAGAGTTCTCTCGTCCATTGATCGGCCACCTTCAAACAGTGTACAGTGGTGTGTGAAGTGCTTTGGAGCTCCATTCATCTGACCTGAACCTAACTGAGTGGATTCTTCCTTTTCACTCGATGGCATGCCCTGTGATCACCTTGAGGATTCTGATGTGTGACCTTTGTGCTGTCCCTCAAACATGGTACAGTCATTCTCCAAAAATCCACAAGATCCAATCTTGTCCTTAACGTCTTTGCTGCACATTTGTTATGCTGAATAATCAGCATCTTCGGGACATTAGATCATGCTTTAAGCATTGACGTGTCTGTCTGTGGACTAGTGGACATGGAAACTGAGAATAATAAGAATGAGGATGGAAAAGCAGTCATTCCCTTAACAACGCCTCCCGTCACGTTCCCCTTCTAACCTACCTGTGAAAAGAGTCCAGTAGAAGTGAAAATCGTTTTTTCGGGAGTTTAAAACTGATGGTCTTAGATGGATGTGCACTTTCAGAATTTTTGTAATTCAGCCCTTTTGTTGTTTGTACATATCTTCTCATGACAGGATCTTCAGTTTTTACAGAACAATTAATCCTGACATGTTCATATGGAGTCAGTCTTAAATAATATAATCAGTATATCGGAATGTTTCATTTGAGCATGTGTGTATGTGAGAGAGAGAGGGAAAGGAGACAGCTGGAATGCTTGTCTGTGTGTGACTGGGTATATTGGCTCAGGACACGATGGGTCAGCAGACAATCAAATTATTATTCCAGAAAGTTAAACTCAGAGAAGATAGCAAGTGGTTAAATCAGGTCCATGTAAACTAGAGTGAATTACTTCTACTAGAAGTTATATTTTATACTTCTATCTAAAATGAATTATATTGCTTGGAAATGCGTACTGAATACATTGGGAGTAAGAGGTGAAACTACTGAAAAGTGAGATTTATTGGTTGTGTTGTTACGCAACTTGTTATTACAAAAAAAATGTTAATGTTCCATCCATGTATAACAAAAATTCTTTAGCATTAACTACAAATGTCCATCTGAACCTTAGTAAAATTGTACAGTAATCTTCAAGTATATTTCTAACTTTGTTTTTATTCTCTTTTTATGATATTGCTCCATACATTTGTTTATATTCAGGAATCTTGAGTCTTAAATACTATTCTCATCTGTCTGTATTAGTGACCTAGACAAACCTCTGGAGAAAATATCATGTAGAATACTTGTGCCTTTTTTGCTACAGAAGGTAGGTTTTACTACAAATAAATTAACAATAAGAAGTGCAATCAATCTGCCTTAATTTATCCTCCTAATGTCTTTATGCCTGATTATTAGACAGTTACTAAGATACTAAGATTCCTTCCTCTGTGTTCTTGTAATCTGTTCTGGAACCAGAATAACTGTAAAGCTACTTTCATACAAACAAATACATCATCCATGTTTTATTCAGATGAGTGTAGCACAATGTACATATATTATTTTGTCCATTTCAGCCTTAAAAAACATTTGCTTTTATGTTGTAATACTGAGATGAAATTTTTAGAAACTAAGCTTAATCTCACTGTAAAAAAAAAAAATCTAGTAGTATGTGTGCTGAACTGTGTATTTTGGAGACAGATACCTTTTGTCTTCAAAATGTTTACACGTTACAAACACCATATTTAAATATGTTTTGGTAATTAAAACAATATCAGTCTTTGGGTAAACTTGAAACCTAAATGTTTCAAGGACGCCCCCTTCTGTTGAAGTTGACCAGAGTTTCATCACTTGCAGGCTGCATGCCATTCTCTTTTAGTGGAGGTGATACCATCCATCCATTATCTTCCGCTTTATCCTCATCCTCTACTAGGGTCGTAGGGGTTCCCCATGCCCATCCAGGGGAGAACGTTTTGAGCAGATACACCCAGAACAGGGTGACAACCCATCGCTGGGCACACACTCACACACACAGACGCACACACAAACACACTCTATATGGGGCAATTTGGAGGATTCAATTGACCTTGATCCATGTTTTTGGACTGTGGGAGGAAACCGGAGAACTCGGAGGAAACTCACACGGACACGGGGAGAACATGGAAACTCCACCCAGATTGGATTTTGAACCGGGAATCCCTAGTGCTGAGAGGCGAACGTACTAATCACTAAGCCCGAGGTGATATTAGTCAATGGTAAATAACTAAAATGAGTACCAAATGCCAAACTCTCGACTATTCATGAAAACAGCGTAAAATAACCAGATGAAAAAGCACTCACTATACTTGACACAGGTGATTTAAAACTGTAGCATTTGATGCTGTTAGGTTTAACATTAACATTATCTGTTTTTGTTATTCACTTTGAATCTTACCAGTCATTCAGTCAGGCAGCCGAAGAGATGCAAATTCTGTTTTGTCATAAAGTGACTTAAAACACCATAATGGGACCGCTATGAATATGAAAGCTTACAACTAAGATTCAGAGTAAATCTGTAATGTCTCAGACACCTCACCCTATTAAACACCTGAATTTTTTAAAATTGGAGGATCCATATCAGCACTGTTGAGTTGTAGTGGTTTGACACAACTGGCTGGAACAAATACGTTCCAAATTGAAGAACCTGTAATGTGCATTGTAAACATGACACAAGTGCATACTGTGTATATACATGGGTACCTGTTTTTCTGCGGTGTATCAGCATCAGTTTAATCACCTACATGACAAACCATGTGAACGAATGGAATTCAGAAATCTCAGTGGTGGTAATTTGTTTTCAATTATGTGATTTTTATTGGGCAAAATAAAAACAAGTTTTATCACTCTGAAGAACCACCTTTTATTTTGTAACTACATTGCGTATGTAGACAGTTATGTCGCAACATTGAACCAATACATTTAGACAATGAAGCCACATGATCAAATAGATTAATCAAAAAAGAACATTAGCACATACCACTCCAAAATTATGGACATTAACGTGGCTGTCCCTTATTATCCTTTCAACATTATTCTTTTTTGCTCACTATTTTTCATTTGTTTCATATACATTTATGGCCATTTAATCAAAAGGCATTTGTGTGGTCAAGAACTGACGTAAGAATGAGGTTTGTAAACAGCATTCTGTTATCATGATTGGATAGACTTTAGAGCACTTTTGTGCTCACGGCTTAATAAACCCACACCTAGATGAGCCATTAGGGCACTTCATGCTAAAACATTAGTGGCTTCTAGACAACAAGTTAAATGTCTACACTACTGTAGATAGCTGATCAAGGGCCTTTATATATATATATATATATATATATATATATATATATATATATATATATATATATATATATATATATATATATACACACACACATATATAAATATATATACACACACATATATATGTATGTGTATGTATGTATATATATATATATATGTGTGTGTGTATATATATATATTTGTATATATATGTATAGACAGTGGATATAAAAAGTCTACACACCCCTGTTCAAATGCCATGTTTTTGTGATGTAAAAAAATTACAGTAAGACAAATAATTTCACAACTTTTTCCACCTTTAATGTGACCTATAACCTGTACAATGCAATTGAAAAACAAACAGAAACCTTTCAGGGAGGTGATGTAAAAATAAACAACTGAGATAATGTGGTTGCATAAGTGTGCACACCCTTTTACTGGGGTGTGTGGCTGTGTTCAGATTTAACCAATTACATTCACATCTTCCAGCACAAGCCATGGTCCGCAAAGAACTGCCAGAGCATCAGAGGGATCTCATTATTCAAATATATCAGTCAGGTGAAGGCTACAAAAGAATTTCCAAGTCATTAAATATACCATGGAACACAGTGATGACTGTCATTATCAAGTGGAGAAAACATGGCACAACAGTGACATTACCAAGAACAGGACGTCCGTCCAAAATAGATGATAAGACAAGAAGAAAACTGGTCAGGGAGGCTGCCAAGAGGCCGACAGCAACACTGAAGGAGCTGCAAGAATTTCTGGCAAGTACTGGCTGTGCAGTACATGTGACAACAATCTCCCGTCTTCTTCATATGTCTGGGCTATGGGGTAGGGTGGCAAGACGGAAGCCTTATCTTTCAAAGAAAAACATTCAAGCCCGGCTTAATTTTGCAAAAAGACATCTGAAATCTCCCAAACGCATGTGGGAAAATGTTACGGTCTGATGAAACCAAGGTTGAACTTTTTGGACATAATTCCAAAAGGTATATTTGGCGCAAAAACAACACTGCTCATCACCAAAAGAACACCATACCTACAGTGAAGCATGGTGGTGCCAGCATCATGCTTTGGGGCTGTTTTTCTTAAGCTGGAACTGGGGCCTTAGTCAGGGTGGACGGAATTATGAACAGTTCCAAATACCAGTCAGTGTTGGCACAAAACCTTCGGCCTTCTGTTAGAAAGCTGACGATGAAGAGGAACTTCATCTTTCAGCATGACAATGACCCAAAGCACACATCTAAATCAACAAAAGAATGGCTTCACCGGAATAAGATTAAGGCTTTGGAATGGCCCAGCCAGAGTCCAGACCTGAATCCCATCGAACATCTGTGGGGTGATCTAAAGAGGGCTGTGCACAGGAGATGCCCTCACAATCTGTCAGATTTGGAGCGGTTTTGCAAAGAAGAGTGGGCAAATATTGCCACATCAAGATGTGCCACACTGATAGGCTCCTACCCAAAAAGACTGAGTGCTGTAATAAAAGCCAAAGGTGCTGCAACAAAGTATTAGTTTAAGGGTGTGCATATTTATGCAACCAGGTTATTTTAATTTTTTAATTTTATATTTTTCCGCTGTAAAGGTTTCTGTTTGTTTTTCAATTGCATTGTACAGGTTATAGATCACATTAAATGTGGAAAAAGTTTTTTTTTTACATCACAAAAACATGGCATTTGAACAGGGGTGTGTAGACTTTTTATAATGTATGTGTGTGTGTGTGTGTGTGTGTGTGTGTGTGTGTGTGTGTAATCAAGCTTGATGTTAAATATATGTTCCATCTTATCTTCTTGTTTTTTTTTTTTTTTTTTTTTTTTTTTTTTTCTCCCCCCCCCCCCTCCCAAAGTTGCAATATAGTTGAGATCCATTTTTAGTTCTTTTCACACATTCTGAAAACTTTCAGAATGCCAGGTGTCAGAATGTTGATTTGTTGATTTTTGTTGAGAATGTTGATTTTCATTTAATCGTGCATCTTTTATTCAGGTATATACTTGTGCCATCTGGTACTCCGCATAACCAGTACAGTCCTGACGAACTAAAAGAATCCAGGTTTTAATACCCTAACAATTACCCTTTATTTGGATAGGATATTGTTAAATGCAAACTAAATAAGCCATATAAAAATATCTAAAACTATTAAATAAATAGTAATTTATCTCGTGCTGATTTTTTTTTTTTTTTTTAAATTAGGATAGTTATTCCTGTAAAATAACATACACTTGTGGTCCCAATAGTAAAAAAAAAAAATAATAATAAAAAATCCTTATCCTGTGAAGCAATTGCAGAGCAATATTGATTAACAAGGGGTTATGCATGTCAGAATATATCATTGGTGTATAATGTATATGAAATATAAACTTAGGAAATATGAAAAACATTTAAAAGTTAAGTATATAGTTTGCATTAAATAAAGTTAAGGCCTATAGAACAAACTGTGGGTATTTTCATATATGAGAAAGATTTAGAAAATTGTGTGTGTATGGCAGTGAAGTCAATTAATTTATAAAACTGGTTTAACAATAGAAGTTGAAAAAGCTTTTAACAAACTTTTTATTCTCTAGCAGCATAACAGAAATGAGGGGCCATTAGACAGCAGTTAATCAACATGTCTACCTGTAAAAAATAAAGCAGGAAACTCTGGGTGGTTTCCGGTTCCTGACCACCTAAGTGCATCCTGTCCGGACATCCAAAATCAAGTGACATTCTGCCTTCTTTAGCCTTCCTCTGCTTGTGCTGCTCTTCACATTTTGTTGCTTATTTAAACAGTCATTTACTTAATCCTATACTAAGGACTAGAGTCGTGGAATGGTTTCTCATGCCCATCCAGGCGAGAACGTTTCAGGTGCAAGGACAGGGAACCAATCCATTGCAGGACACACACTCACATAGACATACACTACAATTTAGTAATTGGCAAATCAAAACCGCCAATGTACCTTGAATCCATATTTTGGCCTATGGGAGAAACCTGGATGAAACCCATGTGGACACTGGAAAATCCTATTACTTGGATTTATGTAAGGATTCTCTGTGTCCATACAGTTGTGAAGAAAAGATTTTTTTATTAGACTGTCATGTGCATTTTTTTTTTTTTTTTGCGTGAGGAGACGATGCTCTTTAAAAAACTGTCATTGTTTGGGTCACTGGGTCAAAAAAAAAACACCTGTAATCATTATTTATATAGTGCTTTTTAAATTAGTACATTGTCCAGTATATTCTAGGAGCTAAAAATAAACCAGCTCTTTGAGATTGGAGCTGGCGTGTTGGCTTATACAATTGAATGAGTTCCCTCGGATACTATGGATTTATATGTTGTTAAGCAAATTTTGTAATCAATATGAAAGTTAACTGGTAGCCAGTGTAAAGTTTGATAACACAAGACTGATATCAAACGTTCTGGTTGTAGTTAAAAATGTAGCTGCAGCATTTTGAACATGATCTAGTTTATGTAAAGATTTATTAGAACATGCTCTCAGACGTGAATTACAATAATCTAACCTTGAGGTAATAAAAGCATGAATTAGTTTCTCGGCATCATGGAAAGCAGTATAGATTGTTCCTGGCTGAGGGCAGTCGTAGGCTTGTGGTTAATGACCCAGTCTTACGATATGAAGGTCCCTGGTTCGATTCCCGGTCTCATCAAGTATCATGACTGAAGTGCCCTTGAGCAAGACACCTAACCCCAATTGCTCCCTGGGTGCGGTATACAAGGTTGCTCACCGCTCTGGCCACGTGTGCTCACTTTACTCATTCATTCATTATCTTTCGCCTAATCGTCTGCTAGGGTCGCGGAGGCCTATCCAGGGCGGAACGTTTCAGCCGCTGGGCAGATACACCCAGGACAGGGTGCCAATCTATAGCTGGGCACACTTACTCCCACAAACACTCTATTTGGGGCAATTTAGAGCATTCAATTGACTTTAAATCCATGTTTTTGGACTGTGTGAGGAAAGCGAAGAACCCAGAGGAAACCCACGCAGACATGGGGAGAACATGGAAACCACGCCGATTGGGATTCCCTGGCGCTGAAAGGCGAACGTGCCGCCCTCACTGCACGCATTGTAGGTGTGTGTGTTTCACTGCACAGATGGGTTAAACGTGGAGGACCAACGCCTCTGTGTGCAAACTCAGTAGGCAAAATAGATGATTTTATACAAACTACAGCAATATTTGAAGCCAATTTGTCTTATTCCCGTTTTCTATTTAGAAACAGTCAAGTCTTTCCTACTCCATTCGAAGTAGTGAAATGATAAAGCATAGTTTAATGCCTGTGGGAAGCTGAGAGTCTAATGAATACACTTCGCACGTTACAACCACCTGCTGCCCTGGAAGAGGGTGACTAAAGGGGGCCAGTGCGCATGCGTGGATCACATGTCACATTGTTGTTGTACATGTCGCGCACGGACGGGATCTTAAAGAAGGACTTTTCACTTCATGTCAACTACAAGATGACACTTCGACCTCAGTGCTGGAGATCTCGATCATCGAGGACGGCCCGCAGTTTGGGTTGAGAAGGAGTTTGGAAGCTGTTAGTTTTGAGTTAGCAGAAGGAAAGTCGCCGGCGTCTTTGTGTGAAGCTATTTAATGTGTAGTGAGGAACAGAGCTCTGAAGTGTTTGGTTCGAAGTTTTGCTCCAACATGAACATGATCTTCTGGAATCAGCTCCAGGCCGGGAGTTCGGAGGTGGACTGGTGTGAAGGAAATTATCTCATCTATCCTGGAATTGCGGAGTTTTACAACACGGTATGAGACTTTTGCTATCTGATTTTATACGGTCTGTAGCTATTTCTACCGCTTTGTCTTGGCGAGCGAGACTAGTGAAGCTTAAAACCCCTTTATTACTTCACGCTCTGTAGAAATTGAAATAGCAGTTTCAAAAATAAACAAGCGAGGGTGTCCAAACTTTCGTTCAAACTATACATCCATACGATCCGATGAACGAACACAATAGCTAGCGTTACGTGTTATTAATGATATATCATAGTTTAATAAGAATATAATAACTTTTCATCTGCCTGTTGTTTGTTGTTCTTAAACAACCTGGACATGTTTCCACAAAATCCCAAGGAAACATACACAAACATCCGCCTTCACACATATAGGACATTTAGTATCCCACCCAAAAAAGTATTGTGTAGTATATAACACGTTAAATGTCATCTGCTACTCAGCATAACCAGTGAAGTCCTGACAAATTGAACGAATCCAGGTTATAATGCCCAATTACCCTTTATTTTAAGAGGATATTGTTAGATGCGAACTAAATAAACCGACATATAAAAACATTAACCATTTTTTTCCTATTTTATATGTCAAAGAAAGCAAATGTGTCATTTTTCCAAAACATTTTAAAGTAGTGCATTTTTATTTATGGATAGTTATTCATGTAAAATAACATTCGTTTGTCACGTGGTGCAATAATAATTATCATATATATGTATGTATGTGATGTATATATGCATGTAATGTATATGAAATACAAGCACTATTCAACAATCAAAATATACAGCCAGGCAGTGTATAGAACTGCAAGTCTGCTGTGTTCCTATCCTGTCTGTATTCATGTTGTCATGTATATAAATGTATGATTAGAGTTAGGAATATCTGAAGGGACAGCTGCTCTCAGCTGGAACTGCACATAACTCTGCCTATGAATACTGCTCAGTATAACTGACTGTTCTTCCTCTCTTTTTTTTTTTATTTTCAGATAAGCAACTTTTTGTTTTTCGTCCTGCCCCCTATCTTGATGTGCCTTTTCCGTCAGTATGCAACACATTTTAACAGCGGCATCTATTTAATTTGGACTCTGCTAGTGGTGGTTGGTAAGTATTCTGACCCACAGTAACCTGTGTTGAAGAAAGTCTTGCACAAGTGACGCACTGCTGGTGTTTTTCACATGCACAACAGTAGAGGTCATAACCCTTTGTCTATTTCTCCTACTAGCCTCCTTGTTTTGAAATATTTTGTGGCATGGTGGGGTAGTGGTAGATGTATCTGCGCTCAGCGCGGGGGATCAAGGTTTTGAATCTCTGGTGGAGCTTCCATGTTCTCTCAGGATTTCTTCCATAGTCCAAAAACATGGATTCTGGGTGAATTGGCTACTTTCAATCACCCTTATAATGTGTGTGTGTTTGTGAGAGTGAGAGTGTGACCAGTGATCCACAGCGGTCCTGCCATTGATGTATCAGCCCGTTGCCTGAAATGTTCCTCTTTGGATGGGCATTGGGAACCAACCCCCTTCTCTTGACCTTAGTAGAGGATTAAGTGAAAGATAATGAGATGTCTTGATTAAATTAGAAAAGTAAAATAAAGAAGATTAAAACCATTGTTTTATGTGATTACCGCAACTGACTCATAAAAAAAGCAGAATTGCTACTGAACTATGACCAAGTTGACATGTATTATTGTATAACCGGACATGTATGTCCGGTTATACCGGATGAAGTCAATGAGTCTGTGCTTAGTAAGTCTTTTCTGACTGTCCCAAAAACTGTTTATAAATGCTTTCATTTGGCATGTTGACATAATAAATTATAATTGTGTTAGTAAGTAACCACTATCCTGTGGGATGTAGCCCTTTCCCCCTGCACACTGTTGTCTTAGAGTAAAACTTTCAAATAACTTTTTTAATTAATAAAAATAATGATTCTTTTTTTTAATGATTAGGATTAAAACAGTATCATTTAAAGTTTCTTTTCAGAAACACGCTTACAACTCCCAACTTATCTGGTGTGGAACTTTATTTACCCTAAACAGTCATTTCCTATCAACTCCCTATCTAGTGGTTGAATAGCAGCAAGTTCATATAGACATAACAAGACATAGCTTTTCTCCTGTCTCCTGTTTGTTGCTTTTTTCTGTATGCTAGTATAAACTTCTCTGACATGTTCTGCTTTTGACTAAGAGTAAGTCTAAAAAAATGGTCTAAATATATTTAATTTGATTCAGTTTTATACAGAGTAGCTTTACTGAAAGCCAAAGCATCAAAGAGGCATAGATCATATACAAAACAATCAAGGATTGCACAAGGATTAATAAACCTCAAATTCATTCATTTTAAAACGAATGTCACCAAGTCGCAGGTAATAAGCAATACATCATAAGATTTTGAAGAATTATACAACATGGATTATCTCTATGTTCTTGTTCCTATTTTCACACTATTTGCACTGCCTTCAGCTTTGATTATGGCACAGATTGCTGTGGCATATGCAGAACATTTTCACAATGTCCTGCAATGTCCAACATTTATTTTTGCTTGGAGTTGTGTTCATTTTTTATTCCCTAAGATCTGTTATTGATGATGGAAGATTTGAACCCCTGCAAAAAGTCTGCTTCAACACATAATAAAGATTCTTAATAGGAGTTCAGGTCGGGACCAGTGAATTTGTTTAGTTAAATCTAGGTGGTGACCTTTTTTTGACCAGGCAGTGTATAAGCATTTAACCAGTAGTACATAGAACAACATATAGTTTTCTGATTAAAAAAAGTGTTTATTTACTCTCTGTTTTTCACTGATTAAGCATTAAATCAAATAAATAAAAAATTTATTTGTCATGTGTAGTACACAGTACAACTTGCAGTGACATGAACAATAATCTGCTTTCACAACACTACAACTAGCTACATACATATGTTTATATACATATAAATAATGTATGGCTGGTTGAATATTGTTAAACAAGAAACCCTGTGGATTTGTATCCTACAGGTATCGGTTCCACTTATTTCCATGCCACTCTGAGTTTCCTGGGACAAATGCTAGATGAACTTGCAATCCTTTGGGTCCTTATGTGTGCTATTGGCATGTGGTTTCCCAAAAGATACCTGCCCAAGATATTTCGCAGAGATAGGTAAGGGTGGTACTCACAATAAACTATGAGTGTTGAGACTTCTGTAATTAAAACACAAAACAAAGACATTAACTATTAATATGTCACTAATAACTGTCTCTGTTTTCTTTTTCTCTCATTTTTATAGGTCTAGGTTCAAAATGGTCGTCGGTATCCTCTCCGGAGTTACCACCGTTCTGGCCTTCATCAAACCAGCTATTAACTCAATTTCCTTGATGGCTCTAGGAATCCCATGTACAGCACTTCTCATTACAGAACTTAAAAGGTAAGTTTAGCATTTCAACTAATGTTTTTAGTTTTAATTAACATATTTCCAAGGGTTTTTGGTCCTAGTTTTGGAGTACTACATGTTTGAATGTTTCCTTTAGGACCCACTTTAGGCCTGTTATGTAAATTTAATAAGTTTACTAGTACTCAGATTTAAGGGCTGAAAATGAATACATTATGTCATCAATTTCCAAAAAATGGAAAGGTTTTGGCACACACACACACACACACACACACACACACACACACACACACACACACACACTCAAAGGGAAAGGTAGAACTATTGAAATGCTATTTTTGTTTTTTTTGTTTTGTATGTATTTTTGCACATGCATTTCGCTATAGAGTGTACATAAAAATTAAGATAAAAAGGTCCTGTTTTCTTTTTTTCCATTACAGTGGTAATTACTGATAATTATATCATAGTTCATAATTTATTCCCTCATTTTGCAGTTTTTTGACATAGTCTATATGAAATTTGTTGATTCGTTGATTTGTTGATATGGCTGCTTCTGTCCTAATGACCAATTTGTATATTATTTATTCAGTAAATTGAATAAGTAAACTCATTATCTGCCAAAATAGTAGATCCTTTATTTAAGAATGTTTGAAACGTATATATATAATAAACTTTTTATAGAGTTACCTTTAACTGACTGTTATGTTTTTTCTGTTGATTACCTTGGCATTACCCCTTCTCTGGTGGTTTTTATTGGCTCTTATGTTCTTATTTCCTTCATTGCTCATGTCATCTTCCTGTTCTCCCACTGCTGGAACATTTGGCAGAACATAAGGTCTGTGTCTGTTGTTAATCATGATTTAAAATCTTTTGCAACATTCTCAACTGACAATGGAGACTATCTTGGTGCCAACACAGCTCCTTAAGGAATTTGATGGCGGTCATGTAAATAAATACCTTTCTTCAATCATTGCTTGCAATTAAGACTGTGTAAGCAAATATAATTATATAATGGTAAAACAATGCTTTAGCAGAACAAGATTAATAAGTAGGTAAGCTTGCTTACTAAATTGGTTTGATAAGTATTTGGTGCGGCAACTCCCAACGAACTTCCAAGTGTAGCAATAACTGTAAGTAAATGTTTCCAGCAAATGTGATGCGTACTTGCACATCAGTTTCGAGATATTTTAGCTCATTTCTGTGTTTCCCTGCTCACTTTAGTTTTTGGGTCAAATATATATATTGATTATTGCACAAGAATAACTTGCTTGTTTTTTAACTATTCTTTCATATAAATTTTATGTGCTTTCGGTCATTGATTGTCTGCAAGATCCACTTTCTTTTGGGATTCACTGCACATCCAGATTTCCAGATATGATATATATTACATTTAGTCCTTCAGCAGACACTTTTATTCAAAGCCACTAACAAGTGAGATAACACTTAATACAAAAAATCAGTCCCTGACTTTAATGCTTACTCCACAATGTTTCATAGTATGTTTCTGGTACATTTTTCTATTTTCAAATGCATCTAGTCGGATGATGTAGAAGTTGCATTTACTTACTGAGTTTAAACTTTAGCCTAATAAAAATCCCCACCTGATTTTTTTTCTGTGTTCAAAATTCTATTTCTATTATATCCTGCATGCTGCATGTCCTCAAAGTATACTGTGTAGTCTTTTATGTAACACTTACTATTGTGTTGTTTGCATGCAATGTTGTTCACATGACAACAAAATGAAAACACTTCAGGGTTGCCAGGTTTCCTAAACTTCCAAACCTAGGTTTTTTTTTTTATAAACCTGGTAACTCCAAATTGTTCCAATTTGCCTCCAAAATGCAAACCTGGTAACTTGCTAATGTTTGCGAAGTTAAATTTTGACGTGGCAGGAATTCACCTAAGCCATTTAGCCATTTAGGGTTTGTTCAAATTTTCTTTCAAATAAAACAGGGTGCCCACTCACACCTGTTGGTTTTTAATAATTATGGGGATTTTGATAGCTGATGTATTTTGTGATGATTTTCATACAAACATACTTACCCTTAACAACCACATTTGTTGGATTATAGTGATCCTTTAATCCTTTAAAAACATTCAACTGATAAGTTTGTTGTCAAATATAGAATCAATTTTAAACCATATGTTGCACATAATAGTTTGTAAGAAATATCTACATGATTATATTGTTTTACTACTTGCTTAAGTACTAAACCCAAGCTAAAAAGAGATTGTTCTTTGGGTACAAAATCCACTGTGTCACTACACACATCTCTGTTCTTCATCTGTTGCTATCTCTGTTCTTCATCGTTGTCCATTAGTCTTATCATGCTGACATGACTGAAGCAGATTCTTTTCAGGAAAGTGTGAACTTAAATATACACGTCAGTAAAAGGAAACCTTAGTATAGCACTCTAATTTCATTCTGCACAATTGTACAGACACAACCATTTTGTTCTTATTCAGTCATTTGGTCTATAGTCTTTCTTACAAACTTGACCCTTTTCTTAGCAACCTGCAAATACATTGTTACTAGTTTACACATATGTCACTATTATGTAAATAACAAGTAAATATTGACACGTAATTTCTGACTATAAACATTAAAGTGTCAAGTGTCAAGACATGTGCAGAGGACAGAAAGTATAAGTTATGTCTCACCCAATTTGGATTACATACATTTCTAATTGTTTTCTCTTTTTTACAATAAACTCTTAAATTAATTATGTTTTTCTTTAAAAAAAATCCCAAAGAAAGTATTAACATCTCATCTTCTAAAGATTAAAGCCAACAGTACTGAGCACATAGTTTTAGAACCTGTGAAAGTAATGCTTTAAAGTGATGACCATTTTAAATTTTTTGATAAATGACTTGGTGGAACAGATGGAGGAACTGCAAACTCACAGTAAAAAGTCATAATGCTTCATGATTTCAGAACTAGCTACTTTTCCATCAGATGTTTTAGTCCTAAGCAATATACTGGTCTTTGCCAGTCTTAAATTTAGGACCAAAATTATATGACTTCACTTTGTGCTGGCACAAAAAGTGTTGAGGCTCAGTTTGGGAAAACATTTTTTAAATCTGGACTTCATTAATTTACAATTAGTCTCACCGATTTTGTACAAATAAAGATCACTCCTAAAACAGAGCATGCAATAGTCCACGAGTCCATTGGTTTTTGTAAAGCTACAAAGTACAACTATGTTGTGCATGGCAGAGTAACAGTCAGTAGTTTGCTGATTATCAATGAGGTCTATCAAGTGTTATATTTAGGACTCAAATAATATGACAGAAGGGATTCTTGCTCTGTGATTCTTCACAATGGAGCAGTGGTTGCTGCCTCCGTCTCACAGCAAGAAGGTCAAGGGTTTTGGATTCCTGTGAAAGAAGTTTCTTTCTATGTGGTGTCTCATGTCCTCATGTTGTTCTCCATGGTTTCCTCCTACATGTTAAAGGCATGCTGTGACGGTTATACTGGAGATCTATTTTAAAGATGAACTCTGCCCAGATGGTAAACTTAAAAAAAATTGTATTAGTAAATGAGTAAATTAGCAAAAAAAAATTGTAGTAAAAATTAGTAGTAATATTAGTAAATTTAAAGTAAAAATAGTAAATTATTGGTTTAAGACTTTGTCCCTTTGAAACCCATTCAATCAAAATAATACACTGTATGTCTACTTGACTTTAAAGCAACACTAATTGTTGGGAGAAATCTGCTGATTAGTATGTTTTTGATACTTGATTTCTGAATGGAAGAATGTGGCTGGTAAGCTGGACCAAATTAAATATATACACTATGCTACTTGTTGTGTCTGTGTGAGTGAGTGTGTGCCCAGCGATGGATTGGCACCCTGTCCTGGGTCTATCTGCCCAGCGCCCGAGACGTTCTCCCCTGGATGGGCATGGGGAACCCCACCGCGACCCTAATAGAGGATAAAGCGGGAGATAATGAATGAATGAACTCTGCTACTTGTAGACCATTGCAGTTGTAATTCCTTAATTTGTATGTCCATTTGTCCACCAGGTGTGACAACCTACGTGTGTTTAAACTGGGTCTCCTGGCTGGCCTGTGGTGGACTTTAGCACTGGTATGCTGGATCAGTGATCGTATTTTCTGTGAAATGTGGTCATCTGTCAACTTTCCATACCTACATTGTGCCTGGTGAGTATCTTTGTTACTTGTTATTAAGGCTTCAATGTGTACTATTACATTGTTGTTGCATTATATTGTTATAATGTATATTTTGTGTATGTATATAAAATATATATTGTTATAATGTATATTTTTGTTTTTATATATACTTATATATATTTTATTTGTATTATACTTTTAAATTACACAATGCCCTTTTTAAATCAATGAATACATCATTTTATATATATATATATATATATCTTAGCGATAGATTGGCGCCCTGTCCTGGGTGTCTGCTCAGCGCCCGAAACGTTCTCCCCTGGATGGCCATGAGAAACCCCCCGCAACCCTAATATAGGACAAAGCGGAAGATAATGAATGAATGAATATATATATATATATATATATATATATATATATATATATATATATACACACACACACACACACACATATTAGGGCTGCAACTAACGATTATTTTGATAATCGATGAATCAGATAAATTCTTTTTTTTCCCATGTCTTCACATTTACATTTCATCATTTAGCAGATGCTTTTATCCTAAGCGACTTACAAATGAGAACATCACAAGTCAGTAGTTATGAAGAAATCCAACTACACTGTAGAATTATTAAGCAGGTCAATAAATGTCTGGTTTTATTTACAGTATGAGTTTAAGGCATTCAAGTAGCCCAAAGAGCAATTAAAACACAAATCTCAAACACACACTGACACAATATGTAGCATAATGTGAAAAAAATACTAAATTACACAAATTTGAGTCGCTCTAATATGTTACCTAATTCCCCTCTAAATGCAACTAATTCTACCTCACTCCAATAGTGTGCGCTCATATTTTGTCAAAAAATTTAAACATGAAGCTTGATCATTAATTACCACCATTGTGTACAAGTTGTATGTATTTATAAAGCACATTTAAACACTGCTTAAGCTAATTAAATGAAAATATAAAGTAACACACATTCTCCATCACTGTTATTATCCAGAACAGGGGTGCTCAATATGTCGATCGCGAAGGGGTGTCAGGTAGATCACGATGGAGGTTTGAAAAAAAATTTGACGTATCTGCGCTTTTTTTTACAGCACAGTATCGGAAGCACTTTTACACACACGCGCACGCATTTTAACACACAATGTGTTTTATTCTGAATCGCAATCTCTGCAAGCGAGCAGTCAGCCCCCTCCCCTGTCTCTCTCGCTGTTCCCAAAACCGGAACTTAAATCCGTAGCACTGCCTCGCGAATCATCTACATTAGATAGTTTCTGTTTCTGCACTTTATTTGACTGACAAGATGAGTAAAGGACTTCGCTCCAAAAGAACTAAAATACCACTTTCATTTAGAGTGGGGGGATGAATATTATTTTGCAATGTCAAACTCAAAATGCCTTTGCTTGATTTGCCAAGTAGCCATTGCACTTCCATTGTGTTTGGTCGTTTGGGTGTACTAAAACCAAGTTTTCGCCATGCTATTTTCTGCAATTTCTGAAGCCGTCTTTTCTATGCTGATCTGACAATACTAACATCCATCTATCCATCCATTATCTTCCACTTTATCCTCTATTAGGCTTGCGGGGGGGGTTCCCATGTCCATCCAGGGGAGAGCGTCTCAGGTGCTGGGCAGATACACGCAGGACAGGGGGCAATCTATCATTGTGCACACACTCACACACACACTCTATATGGGGCAATTTGGAGAATTCAATCGGCTTGATCCATGTTTTTGGACTGTGGGAGAGAACCGGAAAACCCGGAGGAAACCCATGCGGACACGGGGAGAACATGGAAACTCCACCCAGATTGGGATTCGAACTGGGAGAGGTGAACGTTATAACCACTAAGCCAACGTGCCCCCAAATACTAACATGATGTGTGTAAACAGGTTTCAATATAAAAGCCTAAAAAGATTATTAACCCTGGTAGATCTCGATGACCTGTCCAATGGAAAAGTAGATCTCGGGCCAGAAAAGTGTGGGCACCCCTGATCCAGAACAACCAAAAACAACATGAAGCGTGGCTGTGTTTAATTTGTACGATTTATCAACTTCTTTCGCAGATTCCACCTTGTTCTGTTGAACCTGCTATTTTTTTCAGCATTATTGAAGCGCTGGATGTGACATAAGCGGTTACGACATTGCGGGTAACACGGAAATTGTGTGACCCAACGAATTTTCATAATCGATTATTTTATTTATTATTTATCATTTTATTTATAGATTTATATATATATAAATCTATAAATAAAATGTGTGTTTATATATATATATATATATATATATATATATATATATATATATATATATACACACACACACACACACACACATATATACAGTATATGTCTGGAAGCCCGTTTTGCCACAAATGTGAAGAAAAAAAAAAGAAGAATTCTGAATTTTTTTTATCTCAGACTTCTGACTAATATATACATATTAATACACACACACACACACACACATATATATATATATATAATAATGTTTAGTTCTAAATATTTGGGTGTTTGCAACAGTCATTTCAATTTCATATATCTAATAACTGATGGACACAGTAATATTTCAGGATTGAAATGAGGTTTATTATACCAACAGTACAATAAACTTTTTGGATAAAATTTCTGGATCCTGGATGAAGGTATTTTTGACCATTCCTCTTTACAAAACAATCCAGTTCAGTTAAGTTTGATGGTCGCCGAGCATGGACAGCCCACTATAAATCATCAGGTCTGAGGACTGGGATGGCCATTCCAGAACATTGTAATTGTGCCCCTGCATAAATGCCTGAGTAGATTTGGAGCGGTGTTTTGGATCTTTTTCTTGCTGAAATATTCATCCCCGGCATAACTTCAACTTCGTCACTGATTCTTGAACATTATTCTCAAGAATCTGCTGATACTGAATGGAATTCATGTGACCCTCAACTTTAACAAGATTCCCGGTGCCGGCTTTGGCCGCACAGCCCCAAAGCATGATGAAACCTCTACCAAACTTTACAGTGGGTAGCAAGTGTTTTTCTTGAAATGCTGTTTTTTTTTTTGACGCCATGCATAAGGCCTTTTTGTATGACCAAACAACTCAATCTTTGTTTCATCAGTCCACAGGAGCTTCTTCCAAAATGAAGCTGGCTTGTCCAAATGTGCTTTTGCATACCTCGGGCGACTCTGTTTGTGGCGTGCTTGCAGAAACGCATCACTCTCCCATACAGCTTCTCCTTGTGCAAAGTGCGCTGTATTGTTGACCGATGCACAGTGACACCATCTGCAGCAAGATGATGCTGCAGCTCTTTGGAGGTGGTCTGTGGATTGTCCTTGACTGTTCTTACCATTCTTCTCCTCTGCCTTTCTGATATTTTTCTTGGCCTGCCACTTCTGGGCTTAACAAGAACTGTCCCTGTGGTCTTCCATTTCCTTACTATGTTCCTCACAGTGGAAACTGACAGGTTAAATCTCTGAGACAACTTTTTGTATCCTTCCCCTGAACAACTATGTTGAACAATCTTTGTTTTCAGATCATTTGAGAGTTGTTTTGAGGAGCCCATGATGGCACTCTTCAGAAGAGATTCAAATAGGAGAACAACTTGCAATTAGCCACCTTAAATACCTCAAAAAGCTCAATGAGGTTACCAAACCAAGTTCAAAGCTCAATGAGGTTACCAAACCAATTTTGTGCTTCAGTAAGTCAGTTAAAAGTAGTTAGGAGTATTCAAATTAAAAAAATAAGGGTACACATACTTTTGCACATGTCAAATTTTGGTTTAATGCATATTGCACATTTTCTGTTAGTACAATAAACCTCATTTCAATCCTGAAATATTACTGTGTCCATCAGTTATTAGATATATCAAACTGAAATGGCTGTTGCAAACACCTAAATATTTAGAACTAAAAATGATTAAGATTAATAGCGGTGCCCAAACTTTTGCATATGTATATATATATGTGTGTGTGTGTGTATATATATATATATATATATATATATATATATATATATATATATATATATATATATATATATATATATATTATACTCACTGGCCACTTTATTAGGTACACCATTCTAGTAACGGGTTGGACCCCCTTTTGCCTTCCGAACTGCCTCAATTCTTCGTGGCATAAATCAATTCTTCGTGGGATAGCATTGTTGAATCTCAACAAGGTGCTGGAAGCATTCCTCAGAGAGTTTGATCCATATTGACATGACGGTATCACACAGTTGCCGCAGATTTGTCGGCTGCACATCCATGATGCGAATCCCCCGTTCCATCACATCCCAAAGATGCTCTATTGGATTGAGATCTGGTGACTGTGGAGGCCATTTGAGTACAGTGAACTCATTGTCATGTTCAAGAAACCAGTCTGAGATGATTCTATCTTTATGACATGGCGCATTATCCTGCTGAAAGTAGCCATCAGATGTTGGGTACATTGTGGTCATAAAGGGATGGACATGGTCAACAACAATACTCAGGTAGGCTGTGGCGTTGCAATGATGCTCAATTGGTACCAAGGGGCCCAAAGAGTGGCAAGAAAATATTCCCCACACCATGACACCACCACCACCAGCTTGAACCATTGATACAAGGCAGGATGGATCCATGCTTTCATGTTGTTGACGCCAAATTCTGACCCTACCATCCGAATGTCGCAGCAGAAATCGAGACTCATCAGACCAGGCAACGTTTTTCCAATCTTCTATTGTCCAATTTCGATGAGCTTGTGCAAATTGTAGCCTCAGTTTCCTGTTCTTAGTTGAAAGGAGTGGCACCCGGTGTGGTCTTCTGCTGCTGTAGCCCATCTGCCTCAAAGTTCGACGTACTGTGCGTTCAGAGATGCTCTTCTGCCTACCTTGGTTGTAACGGGTGGCTATTTGAGTCACTGTTGCCTTTCTATCAGCTCGAACCAGTCTGGCCATTCTCCTCTGACCTCTGGCATCAACAAGGCATTTCCGCCCACAGAACTGCCGCTCACTGGATGTTTTTTCTTTTTCGGACCATTCTCTGTAAACCCTAGAGATGGTTGTGCGTGAAAATCCCAGTAGATCAGCAGTTTTTGAAATACTCAGACCAGCCCTTCTGGCACCAACAACCATGCCACGTTCAAAGGCACTCAAATCACCTTTCTTCCCCATACTGATGCTCGGTTTGAACTGCAGGAGATTGTCTTGACCATGTCTACATGCCTAAATGCACTGAGTTGCCGCCATGTGATTGGCTGATTAGAAATTAAGTATTAACGAGCAGTTGGACAGGAGTACCTAATAAAGTGGCCGGTGAGTGTGTGTGTATATATATATATATATATATATATATATATATATATATATATATATATATATATATATATATATATATATATATAGTGGATATAAAAAGTCTACACACCCCTGTTCAAATGCCATGTTTTTGTGATGTAAAAAAATGACAGCAAGACAAATAATTTCACATCTTTTTCCACATTTAATGTGATCTATAACCTGTACAATGCAATTGAAAAACAAACAGAAACCTTTACAGCGGAAAAATATAAAATAAAAAACTTAAAATAACCTGGTTGCATAAATATGCACACCCTTAAACTAATACTTGGTGATGAGCAGTGTTGTTTTTGCGCCAAATATACCTTTTGGAATTATGTCCAAAAAGTTCAACCTTGGTTTCATCAGACCATAACACATTTTCCCACATGCGTTTGGGAGATTTCAGATGTTTTTCTTTGAAAGATAAGGCTTCCATCTTGCCACCCTACCCCATAGCCCAGACATATGAAGAAGAAGGGAGATTGTTGTCACATGTACTGCACAGCCAGTACTTGCCAGAAATTCTTGCAGCTCCTTCAGTGTTGCTGTCGGCCTCTTGGCAGCCTCCCTGACCAGTTTTCTTCTTGTCTTATCATCTATTTTGGACGGACGTCCTGTTCTTGGTAATGTCACTGTTGTGCCATGTTTTCTCCACTTGATAATGACAGTCTTCACTGTTTTCCATGGTATATTTAATGACTTGGAAATTCTTTTGTAGCCTTCACCTGACTGATATCTTTGAATAATGAGATCCCTCTGATGCTCTGGCAGTTCTTTGCGGACCATGGCTTGTGTTGGAAGATGTGGCTACAAAAATGTCAGGACAAGCCTACTAGAACAGCTGAACTTTATTTGGGGTTGATCAGAGGCACTTTAATTGGTGACAGGTGTGTGCTGACTCCAATTTAACATGAGTTTGAATGTAATTGGTTAAATCTGAACACAGCCACACACCCCAGTAAAAGGGTGTGCACACTTATGCAACTACATTATCTCAGTTGTTTATTTTTACATCACCTCCCTGAAAGGTTTCTGTTTGTTCTTCAATTGCATTGTACAGGTTATAGGTCACATTAAAGGTGGAAAAAGTTGTGAAATTATTTGTCTTACTGTAATTTTTTTTACATCACAAAAACATGGCATTAGAACAGGGGTGTGTAGACTTTTTATATCCGCTGTATATATATATATATATGTGTGTGTGTGTGTGTGTGTGTGTGTGTGTGTGTGTGGTCAGAATTCTGGGATCAAAAATTCTGAATTCTTAAAATAAGTTTTTTTTCTTCTTTGTGGCAAAATGGGCCCCATACACACATGAGCCAGCAATAGATTAGCTCAGTGGTTAGGGTGTTGGACTATCATTCTGAAGGTTGGGTCCAGGTCCAGATCCAATGAAGTTACCACTGTGGGAGCAAGGCCCTTGACCCTCATTGCTCCAGGGATGCTGTGGCCAACCTTGTACCTTTATGTAGTAAATAAGGCTAAGAGTTAAAGTGTTGATGCACTATAAATATGTATTAATGTACACACCCCTCAAATTTGTTCTTGTAATGTTTAACGCTACAGCATGCAAAAACATTTTAGACAAGAAATTCATGAAGACAGTTCATGAAGGCTTTTTTGTCATACTAATCCTGACTGGCACAAAGTATTCTGGTTACAAAACTAGACTGTTTTACTTAACATTGAATTTTAAATAAAGTTGCATTAAGAGGGTAAATGATGCCCATGGTCTTAGAATGAGACATCTACATGCACTGGTGTGATTTTCAGGTGCCCACATACTGTTGTGTTGTGCCCACATACACTGTTAAACAGGGTACCTTTTACTAGATATATATTAATAAATTTAATTGTTAAAAATTAAATAAACTTTTAACTATAAATTATAAATTTAGTTATCCATCCATCCATTATCTTCCACTTTATCCTCTACTATGCCCATGCCCATCCAGGGGAGAATGTCTCGGGCCCTGGGCAGATACACCCAGGACAGGGCGCCAATCTATCGCTGGGCACACACTCACTCACACAAACACAGACACAAACACACTCTATATGAGGTAATTTGGAGAATTCAATTGACTTGATCCATGTTTTTGGACTGTGGGAGGAAACCGGAGGAAACCCACGCGGACACGGTGAGAACATGGAAACTCCACCCAGATGGGGATTTGAACCGGGAATCCCTAAGTGCTGAGAGGCGAACGTGCTAACCACTAAGTCACCGTGCCACCCGCTAAATTTAGTTCTATAGTTATAAATTTAAATGTTTTCTTTTTATTCTTTTTATAGGCATATTCTGATCTGTCTGGCCTCCTACCTTGGCTGTGTGTGTTTTGCGTACTTTGATGCAGCTTCCGAGGCTCCAGAGCAGGGTCCAGTGGTGAGGTTCTGGCCCAGTGAGAAGTGGGCTTTTATTGGAGTGCCCTATGTTACCCTACTTTGTGTGCACCGCAAGCCTGCTATCAAGCTGACATGACCAGCCAGTGCTGCCGAATATAGCAATGCACTTTATTAGACTAAGAATGATTATTTGGTCGTTCTGATCACATGAAAAAATAATCACATCTGTGTTGAAAAGGTTCATTCACAAATCGGAAGCCTTTCAGATGACCTCATGATCCAGCAGAGTGTAGTAGCAGTACCTTTTGGTCTGCCTGTGGGACAGATTGGTAAATATCTTTGAAAGGAAATGCAAATAACAATGCAATAAATTATGAAGGACTCTTTCTAAATGTAACAGTGGCATCGATGTGCAGTCCAGATTCCACTTATAAACTTTTCTTGTTTCATATTACTGTATGAGTCTGTAAGCTAGATAATGAGTTAAATGCCAAGGGCTGGATTCACATATTTCTAGAAATATACTTAAAATGAATATTAAGAAAAAGATTAAGAACCTTTTATAAATGTTCTTAAATGTAATTCTTTAAATAAAAATTCTTTAGAAACTCTTATTTACTTATGGTGTCATTAATTCACTTTATTGTTATCTTATGAAGTAAGTTTGTAACAAATGACATAAATTACAAATCATAAGTATCGACACAGCCCGGCGCCCAAGACGGTCTCCCCTGGATGGGCATGGGGAACCCCACCGCGACCCTAATAGAGGATAAAGCGGAAGATAATCCAAATGAATGAAGTATCGACACATTTTTAATATTGGCGACAGGTATGTCTAGTACTCAGTTTGATTCATGCAGCTGAGAGCAAAATTAACAAAAAAACAAAACAAAATGGTTAAACAGTTTTACTGTTATATAGTAGTAAAGTGTATATAATATAAAAATAATAAAGCTCAGTTTTGATTCCAAAATTTGACTGAATTTCTCTTGTACTGAAGGAAGGAATTAAAGATAAGTGTAAATCCTTAAGTTATGAATAATTGTGGATAAACACCCTGCTTCTACGTACAAGCATTAAAGGCTGCCACTTATGGCAAAATGGCAGCCCAGTTGATAAATTAAGGGCAGCATAATGGTTCCTCAGGGCAAGAGGAACCTGGGTTTGATTAGAAATCCTTGTGCGTGTGTGGATTTTATCAAGAGAATCTGGTTTTCTCCCCACATTACAATGACAAATGGATGGAACGCTGGAGAGGCTTAACAGCATCTTTGAGTTCTTTGTCGTTTCTGTTGGGAAATATCCATTGGTGCTGCTCAGATTTTAACCTCCTCAATAAGCAAACCAAACAAATGCTTTCCTCAATAATTGTAATAAAGTGTAAGGTTCATGTGGTTTTTCAGGATACTTTGAAATTTTTGGTAAAAGACCCTCTGTTCTAAACGTCTCCCTGTTTACTAAAACAATAAGGCTCTCGAGATTACTCATTTACATTACCTGTGAATAAATCACAGTAAAGAGGTGTTGGGTACTCTTTCCTGTGCTTTATTTACAATAATGCACAACCTTAAGTGCCTTATTGCTTTTATAAATTGGTTACAAACACACCAATAAAAAAACAAGATTTGATTCATAAATGTGTTTACAGAAAATGAAATTATTTATAAGCTGTGAACGTTGAGTAACGGGATACAGGCTTATTGCTCATCGTGAGTTGAGTCGCTATTTATTTTAATCTGTATTTTCATTCATGGTATATGATGTAAAATATTGTATATTACACATTGATATGAATGTAAAGCGATCAGTGGTGTGCATTATTGTCAATAAGGTCAGCGCTGGACAAACGGCTCAGCCAATCAGATCGGACCAAAAAAAATGTTTTTATAACATTTTATAATGATTAATTTGATCAAAAACATGCTGGGAACAGGGGCAAAAGTTACCTATATAGCTGCCTAAATTGATGCTGTAATTTAAAAAAATGCCTTAAAGAATTAGTGGTAATTGAAATAAAGGTGTATTTGTATTGTATGGACACAAACCAATACAAATATGTATTTATATGTAATGAGTTTTATAAGAAATGTGTAATGTTTTATTGATTTAGTTTTAATTTTATGTTTAGCTTGTAGTTTTGTAGAATTAATGGTCACACTTTACCTAAATATAAAGGTTTATAAAGTATTCGTAATGCTTTATAATACTTGTCATAAGCATTTGTTAATGTCCATAGAGGAGCATTACCGCACTCATAAAGTGTTATAAGAACATGCCATAAGGCTTTATAACACATAATTGCAATAATGCATAATGCATTATAAATTATTATATATTATAAATATAAATTATTTATTTTAACTATATTTCATCTAGTAATTGTAGAGACCGGTGACATAAAGCCATATGTTTGTGCTTAACGGACGCTTTTCCTGAAAATGACTATATAAGTGTCATTACTGTTTAAAAAGCTTATAAGCTGTCTTTACAAGCATATAAAAAGTGTTAATTACCTCTTTAAAAGAGCATAAATAGTAGTACATAATGACTCATAAATGCTCTTTACAGACTTTAGGTAAAGTGTAATCATCTTGTCTTAAGTAAGAATGTCTAAACATCCAAACAAACATTTGAATAAGTTCATATTATAATGCATTATGTCATGTTGTTATAACACTTTATGACTGTGATTATGCACATCAATGTACATTAACAAAGGTTTATGACAAATGTTATAAATGCACTTAGAATGCATTATGAATACCGGATTCATGGAAAGTGTTAGCGAAATAACCTATAGATTCAATACTGTGTAATGAAAATCTCAGGGTGGATTTATTCTGCTTTTCTTTGAGTGTGTGCACACAGCGTAATGAGAAACAAGTTCTTTTCAGTCAACAGACCTGTTTATTACAAACTCCTCATCACATCAGACAGTTGTTCATATACATTAACATTTAATAAATTAAACAAATAAATAGATTCAGTACAGAATAACAAATGTAGTACTCTATATACACAATGCTACATTTTGGTGTGGAAGGACGCAACTGGCCCTGACCTGAACAATATCAAACACCTAATAAAAATTAAATAAAAAAAATAAAAATTATGAGGATTGGAGGCCAGACACTCTCATCCGAATCTGTCTGTAACCCCACAAATGCTCCTCTAAAAGTGGAATAGCCGTTATAGCTGCAAAGACTACATTAAATTAGAATATGTCATGGTAGTTGTATGTACTCCAGTAGTTTTATCTATGTAGTGTAACATACAGTTTAAGTGCAAAGTGCTTATTGTAGTGAAGTAACACATCTGTTGAGGTAAAAAAGTACAGCACCATTCAAAACAATACTACAATGTGTAATGGTCAAATTACTCTCGTCCCTGTAATCTGTGCCAAACTTTGGCTCGGTGCTCAGTGCTAAGACAGGACTCCAGGATCTTTTCCATATTTTTCACTCTCCTTGTAAAACGCTCTCGATCCCTGGCCTGCTCCAGCCAGCATGACCCGCTCCGTGCAGCTTTGCTTTCGAGACTCCAATCTATGACATGCACGGTTATATCCTCACTGAACCGTACCTGAAAGACCACAACTGCAGGTTAGGCATATTTAACAATGATGTACACAATTAAATTCCTAATAGAGACTGTTGTTACTATGTGGCACTATATTCATATACTACGTATTTATATAATATAAGTTCTATGTTTAATGTTTCATTTTTTTTTCCCTTTTGCTTTTGATATTAGTTAGTTTAGAGACTTCTGCCTACTGATCAGTTCATTATTCAGTTGTTTTTAATCATTGTTTAATTGAAACATGCTTGGGATATTTAACCCATTCAATGTAAAATGCAAGTAATAAATGAAGTACTTTCAGGCTAAAGAATTTATGCCTTGTCAACCAGGTCTTCTTTGTCATACATGAGTCATGTTCAAGACTCATCATTGGGTCATAGTTGCTTTCGTAAATAAAGGATTTTTACAGTCTCAGTCATGATCATGGTTTGCTGCTCTGTTCAATGACTTGCATACTGTTGCATCATGTCTATAACCAACCAGCGGCTCATTTTGGAAACTTTCTCGGTAACCTGGAAACTGAGGATAGTGCAATTTCCAGCAATCTTGTGTTACACAGATTTTTATTCAATCCAATATGAAGGTAAATATTCATTTTGATACTGTATATTACAACCTACTTCATTACTTAATATTCTCAATTCTATCTTTGTTTCTACTTATGATGTAATACTGGGGTAATAGTTACCTGCTTTGCCCTTCGTTGTTCTTCAGGACTGTGCAGCTCTGCAGATTTTATCTTCTCAGTCTCCTCTTCTGGAGGGGTTGAAGGGTTATTTCTCTCTTGAATGTCTGAAGTCTTTGTTTTGGGCCCAGTGGGATGAGAAAAGCAGAGGGGATTGTACGGGTCATTGTTAAAAAAAGACTGCCACAACTCTGTGCTCTCTGCAGTCATGTCTGAATCTTCATCTGGCCAATCCGAATCCTCTTCCTCACTCCAGTCTGTTTCACTGGCTTCCTCTTCATTTGCCTGCTCTTCATCAGCCTCATCACTGCTTTCATCCTGCTCCTCTCCTGACTCCCAGTCGAGCCAGTCAAGGAGCTCAACGTCCCTCTCCATATTTAACTCTTCGGATCTGATCTCAGTCTTGTCATTGGCATCCATCATGAGCTTTATTTGTGTGCTTAATGTTATGCTGACTTGTATATTCGTTTTGCAGACCTCCTGTACAGGCCCCTCTTTAGGCACTATGACACTTTTCTTAGAGTCATCCATCATGACCACGGTTTCTTCGGCACACGGTAACAAAATCTTCTGATTTACAAAATTTGTTACAAACCTCCAACAATGATTTAAACTTTCGAGGAGTTTGAAAAAACAAAGACTAATCTTCCTCAACTTGGGAAGGACAAACATTCCCTCGTGTGGGCTGAGTGGACGATTTTCACTTGTCCTTGGCATGTTTGTAGAAAGCTTGGGGATTTTCATAAATGGAAAGTAGAGGGCTGCATTGGACAACCACCCTTTATCCAATAGATGATGACCAGCAGATGTGAATGGTGCCATGGCAAACACTTGCACTCTGTAAAGAATCACAGATTAAAATTACTATCAAATGAAAGTTTAAATGAAAAAAAAAAACAGGTTAACATGTCATTTTGGCCTGTAAATTATGTCTTGAACTTTTTCTTGCTTTCTTTTTTTGAGCAGTTTTGTTTTATATATTTGTGTAGCTGCATTTGTGTGTTTGTTTTAAAATAATTCTGCATGTGGTTTTCCGGATTTAAAAATATTTATTTTAGGTTAATGTGACAAGTCATTTCATGCCATAGATATATAATATGATGAAAAAATTGAAAAACACATCTTAATCACATAATTTAGAAAATCGAGCAATGCATTTAGGACAACAACTATATGAAAGGTTTTGGAAAGGTTCCTTTTTTGTGTTTCAGCAGTGCACAAGGTCCATGATTAGGTTAGTTTTGGTGTGGAAAAACTTGACTGTCTCCCAAAGACTTAAGCCCTCATTAAACACCTTTGGGATGAATTAGGACAGAGATTGAGGATCGAGTCTGTTATATTCTGGATATAAATTCCCACAGACACTATTTCTTGCTAGAAACGTAAAATAAGTTATTTTGCAAAGGGGGACACATTTGTCTCTATACTGTGTCTTAGATATAAGATAATAAAATATGAAAATTACAATAATTGAAAGTAAACACACTACTGAGAGAATTTACGACTGTGTAGTTTTCCAATACATTTGCACATATATTGTACTTGTAATTATATTATTTCTTTTCAAAAGACAATTTTAGATAATCACAGTGACATGTCTCCAAACCACAGCTTCAAATAGTGATGAAATTAATATGTTTTCTTTAAAAAGTAAATGTGGATCACTTAACCGAAAATTTTAATGTCCAAAACAATTAGATCTTTTAAACAGTTTTCCAATAGTTGCATTACAATTATTATTTAATTGTTTATTTTGAATATCCAAAACTGAAAAGGAAACCTAAAGTCAAACTAATGGCAAGTGATTTGATTTGTCATGAAAGTAATAACGTTATTGATCTCATTAATAACAGTTGCCAACAGGAAAATGTTATTGTAAACATCGAAAAAAAAAATTATTTGCTTAAGTAGATCGTGGTTCTAATAAATCAGCCTTTCATTTTGTTGGAAAACAAATGTTAAGATTTATTACATTATAAATTATGAAACCACTTATACTTAAAATGCCTTCAAGTGTAAAGAAATATCACAAAATAAAATACTAAGAATTGCATTGGTGAGCTGTTATACTTACCCCCTGCTTCATGTGATTAAATGATAAAAACATAAATGATTTTTTTTATGTTTGATTAAATTAAAACATAAAGCGCAGGGCGATTCGAGAACGCTATCGGCGTGAGTTACCACGGCAACAGAATAAACAAAAACCATGGCAACAACATAAAAACTACTCCAAACGTTTTTTTTTAACCATTCATTTATAACCGTATAATAAAAAAAAATATGCAAAAATACGTTTGAATTGTTTAGACGTTCTTATTTACAGGTTGTTTGTAGTTGGTATTTATATCATAACAGCTCCCAAACGTTGTAAGAACCATAGAACGAGACAGTCTTTAGATGCTAACTACGAGGGTGATTTTCGTAAAATAAAACACAATTCCTACCTTTCGAAAGCTCAACCAGTGGCTTGACAAGAACTCCAATGTAGATTTCTGTCTGGAAAGCTAAGTTTGTAGATATCCTTGGAAACGTCGGTTTGGTTCCGCAAAAGGAAAGGTTCCATGGTGAGTAGAGAATGGCTTGAGTGTTGGTGAGGAAATGTCGCTCGCTCGCTCGGTTAATGTTACACGTGCTGCATTCTATCTGTCTGTCTGTAGAAGTAACAGAGTGACTTACACCCAGCTTTGTTATAGTCTCCGTGACGTCACTGAAAGGCGGCGGGACTTTCGGGCTGGAACTCGAAAGTCACGTGACGCCTCGCTTTCGCGACGTTACGAGAAGCCTACACTCCTGCAGCTGTGGGGTTGGGAATGGATTGCGTCATATTCTGAAAATAACATTCAAAACTGTTCTACGAAACAAAAACAAGAAGCTGGTAGAAATCCTTCGTTGATCTTCCCACACACACACACACACACACACACACACACACACACACACACACACACATATACATATATATATATATATATATATATATATATATATATATATATATATATATATATATATTCATTCATTCATTCATTATCTCCCGCTTTATCCTCTAATGGGGTCGCGGTGGGGTTCCCCATGCCCATCCAGGGGAGAACGTCTCGGGCGCTGGGCAGATAGACCCAGAACAGGGTGCCAATCCATCGCTGGGCACACACTCACTCACACAGACACACTCTATATGGGGCAATTTTGAGAATTTAATTGACTTGATCCATGTTTTTGGACTGTGGGAGGAAACCGGAGAACCCGGAGGAAACCCACGCAGACACGGGGAGAACATGGAAACTCCACCCAGATGGGGATTCGAACCGGGAATCCCTAGCGCTGAGAGGCGAACGTGCTAACCACTAAGCCCTATATATATATTATTCTTTATGCTATATATATATATATATATATATATATATATATATATATATATATATATATATATAGCATAAAGAATAATGAGACAAAAGAATAAGACAAAGAATTCAAACCCTTAATATTATATATATACTGTATATAATTCTTCGTTGATCTTCACACACAGACAACATTTTTAGCTTATATATAGATATATAGATAGATATAGATTGATAGGTACTTGTTATTTTATATTACATAATGTGATATACAAATAATTCCAACTCTTGAAATACACACGCACACACACACACACACACACACACACACACACACACACACACACACACACACACACATATATATATATATATATATATATATATATATATATATATATATATATATATATATATACGCAGTACTGTGCAAAAGGCAGGTGTAAAAAATGCTGTAAAATGCTTAAAAATGGCAGTGTTAATAGTTTATTTTCATCAATTAACAAAATGCAGTGAATGAACAGAAGAGAAATGTAAATCAAATTAATATTTGGTGTGACCACCCTTTGCCTTCAACACATCAATTCTTCTAGGTACACTTGCACACAGTGTTTGAAGGAACTCGGCTGGCAGTGTTGGAGAACAGACAGAGCTTGTCTAGATAGTAGACTTTCTCAAATCCTTCTGTCTCTTCATGTCATCCCAGACAAACTCAATGATGTTGAGATCAGGGCCATACCATCACTTCCATGACTTCTTCTTCTTCTTCCTTATGCTGAAGATATTTCTTAATGACATTTGCTGTATGCTTGGGGCTGTTGTCCAGCCTTTTAGCAAACAAGCTGCCTTCTGCTACAGCCGAATATTTCAAATTTTCATTCATCCGTCCAGAGCATCTGCATTTTCCTATGTTCCTATGTGTTCATGTATAGTTGAGTCGCTTGTCCTCGTTTTCATGACGGAGGAATGGCTTTGGCTCTTCCATGAAGACCACTTCTGGACAGACTTCTCAGTCTTGCCATGGTGTATGACCTGTGACATGGAACTGTCTTCCACAACCTCAGCCTGGTAGCACAGTTTGGCTGTTCATCACCCAATATTAAGCCTCCTACATAGCTGTGAAATTGATGATTATTAGCACCTGTTTAGTGTAATTGGTTGATCATACACCTCACTATAATCCTACAAAATCCCTGACTTTGTGCAAATGTACTTTTAAAACTTTATGCTGGTTTGAAGGCAAAGGGTAGTAACAACAAATATTGGTTTGATTTTGATTTTTTTCACTTTGCATTTTGTAAATTGAAAAAAATAAACAATTACTATTTATATTTTTGAAAGCATTCTTAGTTTACAGCATTTTTTCACACCTGCCTAAAACCTTTGCATGGTATTCTATATAAAAAAAAAAAAAAAAAAAAAAAAAATATATATATATATATATATATATATATATATATATATATATATATATATAGTAGTGTGTGTGTGTGTGTGTGTGTGTGTGTGTGTGTGTGTGTGTGTGTGTGTGTGAGAGAGAGAGAGGGAGTTCAACTGACAAACCAATAAGAAAAACATTTCATCATTTTAATCTGTTTGTACTCTCTGACTAAAAACACAACATCAGCACATTGCTGGTCTATAATGATCTCTGATTACCAGAACTGTCTGGCAACTGGTTTCAACCAGATAGGGCCGGATAGTGTTTAACGTGCAACACATGTGATGTGAGTAATTGTTTGCATTAAACAAAAGACATTTCATAACACCTTCTAAAAGAGGCATGGGGGTCAATAATCTGTACATATTTAGTTGTCAATGTGCCATCTATTTTGTTACAATGTTTTATGATGTGTCCATTTTAGAGAAATGGGCCAAAGGTGATCATCTACAATCATCCTTGACCACCATGGTATAGCAGTATAGCAGAGGTGAAGTTAATTTTCATAATACAGTTCATTTTGACTTGAAGGAACAGGTATTGCAGTTGGTTTTTGTTTCTTACAGCCTGTTAATGCTTCTATTTGCTTATTTGTGAATATTGTTCTTTTTAAGAATACACACAACCAGGTACAGGTGATATAGTATTTATATTTCAAACATTTATGCTGTTTTATAATTTTACATTACATTTTACAGTACACTAGTAATTCTTAAGAGAAATAGCTCTATTACATTTATTTGACAAACTTGCACACTGGACACCATGAGAAACTTTCAAAATAAAAGATATTCTAAAAGGCTTCCAACTTCTATTTAATTCTACTGTTTTGTACAAATAATTGTCATATGATAATAAATTAGTCATAAAATATTTTTACATTTTACTGGATTGCCTATTATATTTTAATGTAATATTTCTTGTAGAAGTTTGACTTCTAATGAATGATTTTTAATTGCTTTGTTAATACCTTTAATTAAGGTTCTAAATACTTTTCACCACTCTAAATAAGAACAAAGTCAAACACCGATGCTTTGGTTGTTGTCACTTACTGTGGAAAAATAAGATAAATTTAGCTCCCTATAAAAAAAAAACTGTGTTTTAAGGCCAAAGTTTTTGTTTGAGTTAGAAATATTTTTTTTGTTTTGTACAAACATTTTGTTTAATTTTGGTGATTGTAATTGTATATTGGTGACACAATACATAGGGCGTATTCCTTGGTAAAACAACAAAAACAAAAAAACAACACCATAATGTGGAATGTTCACGGCACTGTTTAAATAAGCCATTTTGTATGAGATTATTGTTACATGGCCTAGATGGAGTTGAAAAAAATAAAGTTGTATTTCTAGATTTTTGTTTACGTCTATTTATATTGGATAGTGCTGGATATTCATTCATTATCTCCCGCTTTATCCTCTATTAGGGTCGCGGTGGGGTTCCCCATGCCCATCCAGGGGAGAACGTCTCGGGCACCGGGCAGACAGACCCAGAACAGGGCGCCAATCTATCGCTGGGCACACACTCAATCACACAAACACACTCTTTATGGGGCAATTTGGAGAACTCAATTGACTTGATCCATGTTTTTGGACTGTGGGAGGAAACCGGAGAACCCGGAGGAAACCCACGCGGACACGGGGAGAACATGGAAACTCCACCCAGATGGGGATTCGAACCGGGAATCCCTAGCGCTGAGAGGCGAACGTGCTAACCACTAAGCCACCGTGCCGCCCCAGTGCTGGATATGACTGTTCAAAATACATCAAAATATTGAATAAGTTTATATGTCATGGCAGGATGATTTTCTAATAATTATTAACAAACAAACAGAAGTCTGTTCAAAATGTATTGTAGTCTGATCACCATCAAGAAATGTCTGGACCATTTTTAAATTGTTTTTCAGCAGCATGTGTTATTACTTACTGACCTAGTAATTCAATCCTTTTAAGCCTTACATTTTCATAATACCTTATTTAAGCCCAAGAAAAACTATGACTTTATAATTTTTGGAATTCATTCTATAGATTATTGTTTTTATCATCTATTTTATCAGTTCTACTTACCATAGATTACTATAGATGCACTTTAGATTTTTACACTTACAAAATGCAGTCCATTTTTTACCTAATTTGTTAGACTATAATAATATTAAATAATTTTAAATATTATGGTGCACTACATTTATAATTTTGTAGTTTTACAGTTACAGACTGTTGGCCATATATTTCGTTGATTACTTTACTTAACATAAAGTAAAGATCTCTTACAGACAGAATGCTGTATGTTTTTTATACACGTACACATCAAAATAATTAAACTGAGTTGTTTCATTTCAATTTAGTTTATATGCGTGCAAAGGCAGAGATTGTTCTTAACAATATAGTGTATATTCATATGCTTACAGTAATTTCACAATTGCACTATTGTTACATTCATTTTTTATTCCCAACTGCTGCATTTTATTCACTTGTACACATTAACACAGCAACATCATGTTAGTGTTACTGCAGTGTTGAGAATCATCCACCATTACATTTAGCATTTGGCACCACAGAAATAATACCTGCTTCTGTAGTAATACTATGGTGGTCCTGACAATTATAAAGAGCTTCACAACTACAATGTGCTTCTACGTATATTGCAGTTGGAACCGATATAATGATCATTAAGTGTAGCAAGAAAGAGGTGTATCAAAGAAAGTGATATAAATATTTTGTAGTCATTGTTAACTGTAACATTAACATGAAGGGGAATTTTGTTCTTGGTTTGTCATGGTGTCACCTAGTACCACATTTAAATTAATTTGATAACCCCAGCATATTTATTAAATTTCCTAAGAACCAGGAAAACACTTAATGAGTAGAACACTTCTAACTTAGAACTGAGCTGTCCTGTGAACAAATTAAATAAGCACAGCATTTGACCTACTTCTGTACCACTGGCAATGTGATTATCTGCATCTTGTGATCCAGTCATAAAAGAAATCCTTTTTAAAGGCAGAGAAAACGGTCACAATACACACTCACTCTGAAGTCCACACACACTCACTGAGGATACCAGCTTACAGCGGTGAGCATATTCTGATAAACTTCTTTTCTTTTAACACAGTATAGTTATATGCTTTTTATAATTATTAGAATTGTTTTAGTGTAGTCTACAATGTCCATAAATGTTTTAATTTGGTCGTTAATTCACCTTAATAAGTGCAGAAATATTATTTGTATTGAAACATCCATAGTTGTGGTTTCCAAAACACTAAAATACTAAAAAACCTTAAATGATCAAATGCTGAAACAATTTATACCAATGGTCTGGATTTGTGCATAAAGAAAAACCCCTTCCACCTTCTGCAATGTAAAAAGAAGGCAGTGTGGTATTTTAAAAAATGTAAATATTTAAGGTAAAACAACTACACATCTACATTTTCAAATCAAAATTCATTGCTTTGCATCATAATAGTGCACTATTAGTGACTGATAATTTAGCCGTTGGCTGCAAGTACTTGCAATGAGAATTCATATACCTAACTGAGAATTTTTCTTTTATCTTTTTAGAACATCTTCAAATGTTCTATTTCTAAAGCAACAAGTACTATTTTTAAGGTGGTAAAATATATATATACACTAGCTTTAAACAAATTTGTAATGCAAAAATACCAGAGAATGCCTTTATTTACCAATCAGATTTAACCTCTTTGTATTTCTAATGCAAATTTTTTTTCATGGCTGATGCAAATTAAGAGACAGACAATAAATCAGTCGGCAGTCTGCAAATGTTTTAGTTATTCAGAGCCAACAGTCAAATGTCATGCAGGGTAATAAGGGTTTACCCAGGCAATGGCTCACATTCCTGGAAGAAGAAGGGTTGAGCTTACCCCAGTGCTGCACAAAGCACAACACCATGGACAAATTTCAGCAAGCACCCTTGCCTCTCCTCTATTTACTTATTCTTTGACTTTTTTTTTTGCTTTGGTTGTTGAATTTAAATAACAAGCTTAACAAAATTGTCTTTATTTTTTAAATTCTGTGTGGAGAAATAGGAATTCGTATTAGGATATTAACATTTATGACATCAGATGGAATGATATTCATGAAAAAGCTTCAAAATGTTAAATCTCTATCTTTATAGTCATTGGCAGGCCCGGCCTGTTTGTAGATGTTTCCTGATGCCGTGGTGGTGGAAAGCTGATCATATGGATTGTGACAGCAGTGTAATTAAAGCAGGGGGTCAGGCAAGCACAACCACAGAAGTGAGGCTCAAGAGGATGTCTTATGCATACCAGGGCCTGGTTAACATTCCATATGATACCATTCTCCAGCAAAGGGACACCCTGGAAGTGCTGGACCTCAGTTACAACTTGCTTAATGAGTATCCTTTATTGCATATAATAAAAAAATTACCATTACATTATTGCATCCATCATTTTTATACACATTTTCAATAATTATAATATCAATAATTACAATAATTATTATGGGAACTTAATCATCATCACACTTCTATACTAAGCCTAGTGAACTAGTGAACCTATTTTTTTTTTTTTTTTTTTACAATTTTACTATTTTTAAGTAAACTGTTCCACCACAATAGTGTGTAAACAGATTTTGATATGTTTTATAGGTAGTGGTCCTTAACTTAGCTGTTAACGGAGCCCAGCTCTTCTGGGGGAACTGGAGAAACTGAGCACTCTTATCTTGGATGGAAATAACTATAACACTCATGTCCGGTTTCCCTACATGCCTAGTCTCACCACATTGTGGATCAACAAGAACAAAATTAGCAATCTTCCCATCATCGTTGAGGAGATACGCTGCAAGTTTCCAAATATCAAGTGAGCTCCAGTTGGCTGTCTGTTTAGAAAACAGTCAATTCATCAAAGAACAAAAGATTCTCTGTAATGGAGTCTCAGTCAAAATCACTGCTGATGAATGTGTTGCTGTCTGCTATGTTTACAGGATACTTAGTATGATGAATAATGAAGCAGCGCCCAGTTACTTTAATGGAGGAAGTCTTAATCAGTACATTGACTACAGGTAAATAAAACAATCAGATGTTCTTAATATGAAAGAACTAAAATGTTTAGAAAATCTAGAACTACTGAAACAATATAGTTTATTTTTCTTATGCACAGTTTAGATAGGTGTGTATTTTCATGTTTTGAATGAATATAAATGTTGTTCATTCATAACCTAAAATGCTATACTTATATCCTGCAGGTGGTTTCAATAACAAAGCTGTATTTCAGGGTTATTGGTGTATGTACTACTCCACCTGGTGGTGAATACTCAGCTGGATTTCTAAAAGTTAATACATGACTAATATTTAATACTTTGAAGGCATTGTTTATTAAACGAGTAGTTTTTTGTCAATTACATGAACATTTTTGTGTGATATTGAAATTTTCCAAATAAAGATATTCAGCTTACAATAAAAGTAGTACCTAAATTAAATACTTATTAAATACTTAAATAACTTTTAGAAATTCCACAAACTTTTAAAAATATGTTGCATAGATAGATAACCCATTTTAAAGTAGTTGGGTCCAAAATAACATTTCCAATAGTAGTTACACAGTAGGTGGCTTAGTGGTTAGCACGTTTGCCTCTTAGCACTGGGGATTTAGGTTCAAATCCAAATCTGGGTGAAGTTTCCATGTTCTCCATGTGTCTGGGAGGGTTTCCACCGGGTGAGTGTGTATGCTCAGTGATAGATTTGTGTCCTGTCCTGGGTGTATCTGCCCAGTGCCTGAAACGTTCTTTCCTGGAGGGGCATGGGGAACTCCCCGCGACCCTAGTAGAGGATCAAGCGGAAGATAATAAATTAATTAGTTACACATTTTTACAACAATTCCTTAGTAATTTCCTTGTAAATTCCTGTGATTAGTTTAATTGTTTTACATAATGAAATTGGGGAAGGGGTTGAGGTTTGGATTATAAAACAGCCTTTTTAACAACTCTGCCTCCATGTCACATGTTTATTCACATATTAAAAATCATTGTTCTGTTGCATAAACATTGTTCTGTTGCATTCTGTTGCAATTTTAGCACTTCATTAGCTACTGGTCAGTTTGTTTCTTATTTGTTGCTAACATTTTTGTGGCAGATATGACAGCACATATTTTGAGATATAGTGGAGTTTTTGTGTCAATGAGTCAGGGCAGTTTTGTCAAAATACACAAACACAAAGACAGATTGCATAGAGATAGATTATAGATATAGCTCTGTATTGAGTTCAGCCTTAACTTTGACCTGGTTGACTTTTCTTTTAGGCAGTATGTTATCAGTCAGATACCCAGTCTGGAAGTGCTTGATGACACAGAAGTACAGAAAAAGGAGCGAGCACAAGCCAGAAAGACCTACAGAATGCAAAACAGCAGAGATGGCAGTAAGAAGAAAAAAGAACTCCATTACTGATGGTTCTAGTTAATCAAATTAATAAAATGCCACCTAAAGTCACATTAAATCCTATACAAAAATGTATTACAATGTTTTTTTTAAAGAATGGCATAGTATATGTTCATAAGGGTTTAAAATATTTATACAAATGCATATGTTTAACTGTTAAACCAGTTTACTGTATTTGTGTCTTTTTTAACAGAATATTAATTATTTTTATAATTATAGATGGAAAGTTTGAAAAGGGTGGTTTATATCTTTGCAAATAAAAACATCCACTCTAATGAAAAGACATTGTACAAAATTCTGCAGTATGTCGTTAGCTCATTTCTCCAGTAGATCATTTGTGATTTTCACAAATCAAAATCTGGGTTGCATTCTAATTCAATGGTGTTTGACAGACTTCAGATCATGGCCCAACCTCACAGGTTCTTCCTTCTATCCCAAATTTACACAATCATGTGACTTTGGACCTTGATATGTGCACTGGAGCAAAGTATTGATGAAATAGAGAAAAGACTTTCACAACCAGTACTCACAACATTGGAACAATAGAATTGTATAAGAATTATGACTTTGTGATTTATACATCTGTGACAAGGAGACTGAAAGGAACAAGAAAATGTTTCTTATAACAATGAATTGTATGAACTGTAATACTTTTGGCCATATTGGACAAATCTTTTAATTTTCATGAGTAATACTGTAGTACCATCTCTTACTTGCCAAAATTAGTTACTGGTGGTGGTAAAGCAAAAAATATACATACATTTTTTTATTAAGATATAGCTTTTCTTGTCAAGTTTTTTTTCTTCTCAATTAGATTTAACCAAAGATCATAGTATCTGAACTTCTGACTTAAATTTGCTGTTACACACAAATAACACACAGAAGTAAAATTGAATAAAAATGTGCAAAAAATTAAAAAACTAATGTAAATTACACCTTTTTTAATTGTGATTTAACAGAATCATAAAAAAACTAATGAAACCGGACTAGACAAAAATGGTACCGCTAGAAAACCGTGGCCTGTAATTAGCAAACTTGTAATTGGTCATCCTCTCTGTTTACAGGATAAAAAGTCACTGTGGACAGAGGACAGAGTTGTCTTAGGAGATTAGAAAGTAAATTATAAATAAGAATGTTAAAGGTAATAGGCTATTAGACCATCTCCCTGCAGTCTAATGTTGCTATGACTATAGTTACACATATTATTGAAAAGTTTAAAATTCTTAGAACTGTAGCAAAAGGAAAAGTGATTACAACTTGAAAAGACAGATAAAATGAAAACAAAAAGCCTAGAACAACATCCAAAAAAAGATGAACTCCAAGATCATAGTACAGCAGATTGCACCTGCTTTGTTAAATCTGGTGGAGTGTCATGGGCACAATGAAAGCTCAAGACTATCAAGGCATTCTGAAGCTAAATGTGGTGCACAGTGTCAAAAAGCTTTGTTTCAATTGTAGGTTGTTGGGTTCTCCGACAGAATAATCATCAAAACACCCAAGAATGGTTAAGAGCAAAACATTGGACCTAAATGCATTTGCACTTCTGAGGAAGGAACTTAAACATGCTGTCTGGAGAAGGCGCCCTTTGAACAGTTAAAGTAGTTTTCTCATGATGAGTGGGCCAAAATAACTGCTGACAAGTGTAGAAGTCTTAGAGTAACAGAGTAACAGAAATCACTTGACTGCGGTGATTGCCTTAATAGGTTGTGGAACAAAATATGAATTTTAGGGTAGCATAATTTTGTATTTTGAATGAATTTTGAACCACATTTCTAAAACTAATGTCTGATTTTCATTAGTATAATGTCACAAAATGTTCATTCAGTGTTTTTTACATTATTTTAGTGATCATTATATCATGATCGGGGCGGCATGGTGGCTTAGTGGTTAGCACGTTCGCCTCTCAGCACTAGGGATTCCCGGTTCGAATCCCCATCTGGGTGGAGTTTCCATGTTCTCCCCATGTCCGCATGGGTTTCCTCCGGGTTTTCCGGTTTCCTCCCACAGTCCAAAAACATGGATCAGGTCAATTGAGTTCTCCAAATTGCCACATGTAGAGTGTGTTTGTGTGCGTGTCTGTGTGTGTGAGTGTGTGCCCAGCGATAGATTGGCGCCCTGTACTGGGGGTATCTGCCCAGCGCCCGAAACTTTCTCCCTTGGATGGGCATGGGGAACCCCCCCGCAACCCTAATATAAGATAATGCGGAAGATAATGAATGAATGAATATATCATAATCGGGGTGGCACGGTAGCTTAGTGGTTAGCACATTCATCTCTCAGCACTGGGGATTCAGGTTTGAATCCCAATCTGGGTGTAGTTTCCATGTTCTCCCTGTGCTGGTGTGGGTTTCTACGGGTTCTCCGGTTTCCTCTCATGGTCCAAAAACATGGATTCAAGGTAAATTGAATGCTCTAAATTGTGCCATAGAGTTTGTGTGTATGACTGTGTGAGTGAGCATGCCCAACGATAGATTGGTGCCCTGTCCTGGGTGTATTTTCCCAGTGCCTGAAATGTTCTCCTCTGGATGGGTATGGGTAAATCATCCCCCACAGCCCTAGTACAGGATTAAGTGGAATTTTGGAACTGTTTTGAAATAATAGCCTTAAGTAAAAGTGCTTCATTCAAACTTAAATTGAAAAACATTAAATTAAATTAATGTTTAACAACTATTGTTTACTATGAACTTTGGTTAAAGTGCAAGGAAGTGTGGTACATTTCTTCACTAACTACGAACGATCTGTTTTACATTCTGCTGTATTGCGTTTTATTGGTGTCTGATCACCAACAGGCAGTGTTTAACGTTAATTACAAATGTAGCGTTTATTAGTGTTTCTCTGTCTGCTATTGTAAACGTTATAAATAATTACGAAAACTACAGTGAACTTAACGCAATACATTTACCTAACGCTTTGAGCTGACTCATCACCGTAATACCTCTAGTATAAAAACCGACAGATTGAGCATTAACAAAAATCATTTATAAAATAACTTTTTAAGCGAAGAAAAATCTATAAGATTTAAACACTCATGATTCACCGACGACGTATTTTGCTCAATAAACCAAAGTAAATATATTGTATTAATCCCTATTTTAGAAGGCTGTCATATTCTGTCTATTACGGCTCTGCCCTCTACTGCTCTAGTGTTCCTGGTAGCGTTGAGAGCAGGACTGGTTTTAACAGATCAATATTTAAAATCGGTAAGTTTTTTTTTAAATAAAAAAAAAAAAAAAAAAAAACAGTTTACATTATACTTGCATGCACAAAACAGTGATACGTTGTCGTTAATGGCGTCTATATATTTAACTTTTATTATAAATTGTGTTTGCTAGCTTCTTATAGCTACAGTACGTTCGGACCGATAGGACAGGTCTCGTTGATAAAGGCAGATTGGTCTGTCCTGGTGCAGGTGCTGGACTGTTTACTGTGTGGATAAATCATTATAATTTGAGACATTCATAACGAAATGACACTGCATGGTGGTTTATACTATAAGCAGCATAACCACGCAAAGTTTTCTTGCTAACCTTATAAATTTACTTATTAGCTTCTTACAAAAAGCCATTAAAGTTCATTCATTCATTCATCTTCTGCTCAATCCTCTACTGGGGTCGCGAGAGAGGAGGGGTTTTCCCCATGCCCTTGCCCCAGACCATGCCCATGCCCATGCCCATCCAGGGGAGAACGTTTCGTGCGTTTCACATTTACTCACACAGACAAAGACACACACACACTAAATGGGGCAATTTAGAGCATTCAGTATACCTTGAATCCATGTTTTTGAACAGTGGGATTAAACGCACCTGGACACAGGGACAATGTGCCCAGTGATAGATTGGTGTCCTAGATTTGGATTCGAACCTGGAATCCCCAGCGCTGAGAGGTGAACATGCCAACCACTAAGGCACCGTGCCTCCCACCATAAAAGTTGGTTTAAGATAAATATCAGGGTTAAGGTTCTGTTTGGTTATTTGGATAGGCTTATTAATGTGTGAGCTAGTTACTTGATAAAGTTGTACAATGACGTGTTTGTGTATCACGAGTTTGGCTTTTTGCATCATAATGTTACAGGCAAATGCTTTCGTAACCAACGGGTGCAGGTGCTGGACTGTTTACTGTGTGGATAAATGATTATAATTTGAGACATTCATAACGAAATGACACTGCATGGTGGTTTATGACTATAAGCAGCATAACCACGCAAAGTTTTCTTGCTAACATTATAAACTTACTTATTAACAAAGCCATTAAAGTTCATTCATTCATTCATCTTCTGTTCAATCCTCCACTGGGGTTGCGAGAGAGGAGGGGTTTTCCCCATGCCCTTGCCCATGCCCATGCCCATGCCCATCCAGGGGAGAACGTTTCGTGCACTTCACATTTACTTACACAGACACACACACACACACACACACACACACACACTACATGGGGCAATTTAGAGCATTCAGTATACCTTGAATCCATGTTTTTGAACAGTGGGAGGAAACGCACGTGGACACAGGGACAATGTGCCCAGTGATAGATTGGTGTCCGAGATTGGGATTCGAACCTGGAATCCCCAGCTCTGAGAGGTGAACATGCCAACCACTAAGGCACCGTGCCTCCCAACATAAAAGTTGGTTTAAGATAAATATCAGGGTTAAGGTTCTGTTTGGTTATTTGGATAGGCTTATTAATTCGTTAGCTAGTTACTTGATAAAGTTGTACAATGACGTGTTTGTGTATCACGAGTTTGGCTTTTTGCATCATAACATTAAAGGCAAATGCTTTCGTAACCAACGGGTGCAGGTGCTGGACTGGTTACTGTGTGGATAAATGATTATAATTTGAGACATTCATAACGAAATGACACTGCATGGTGGTTTATGACTATAAGCAGCATAACCGCGCAAAGTTTTCTTGCTAACATTATAAACTTACTTATTAACAAAGCCATTAAAGTTCATTCATTCATTCATCTTCTGTTCAATCCTCTACTGGGGTTGCGAGAGAGGAGGGGTTTTCCCCTTGCCCTTGCCCATGCCCATGCCCATGCCCATCCAGGGGAGAACGTTTCGTGCACTTCACATTTACTCACACAGACACACACACACACACACTACATGGGGCAATTTAGAGCATTCAGTATACCTTGAATCCATGTTTTTGAACAGTGGGAGGAAACGCACGTGGACACAGGGACAATGTGCCCAGTGATAGATTGGTGTCCGAGATTGGGATTCGAACCTGGAATCCCCAGCTCTGAGAGGTGAACATGCCAACCACTAAGGCACCGTGCCTCCCACCATAAAAGTTGGTTTAAGATAAATATCAGGGTTAAGGTTCTGTTTGGTTATTTGGATAGGCTTATTAATTCGTTAGCTAGTTACTTGATAAAGTTGTACAATGACGTGTTTGTGTATCACGAGTTTGACTTTTTGCATCATAACATTACAGGCAAATGCTTTCGTAACCTATCACAGTAAAAACAAGCTGTATTCTGATTAATGTAATTCTATTTGGAGTTAAATCAGTTCAGTATGATTAAAACATGCAGCAAAATGACCAGACTGATTTAAAAAAAATTCTACAGTGGCTTGTATACAGCATAAGAACGGGTAAAATATTACATTAACATTTAAAGGCACTGTATGGTCAGAATTTAACACCAACATTTTGCACAGCTTCTATGAACTGTTTTGTAGCCATTAAAAATACTTTCAGCTCTTTTAAATTGGATTTTTCACATTCTCCCCCCTCCCCCCCATAGGTTTTCTATGCACGATGATATTTAGGTCAAAGAACTGTGAATATTATGGCAATTCCTTCAGCTTGGACATTTTGATGTGGTTCATTTGTTGTCTAATAGAGTTTTTTTTTCTTACAATCCTACTTTTTTTTGTGAAATGAAATTTCTTAAATATATTATTAATAGGCACGGTGGCTTAGTGGTTAGCACGTTTGCCTCTCAGTGCTAGGGATTCCCTGTTCGAATCCCAATCTGTGAGGAGTTTCCATGTTCTCCCCGTGTCCGTGTGGGTTTCCTCCGGGTTCTCTGGTTTCCTCCCACAGTCCAAAAACATGGATTAAGGTCAATTGAATTCTCAAAAATTACCCCATATATAGTGTGTTTGTGTGAGCCCACCAATAGATTGGCGCCCTGTCCTGGGTGTATTGGCCCAGAGCCCGAAACGTTCTACGTTCTAACTAGATAGTTTACTATCTTCACACTTTTATAGTAAATCAGGTTTGTAGTTCATGATGTCTTATATTGTTAATCATTGTATTTTGTGGCCCCTGAACAGATATGTAAATATTAATATTGCTGTTAATGTCGAAGAGGTTCCTCAACCCTGATGAAAGTGAAATAAATTTTATCTAGTGGTTGCTAAACCTTATCATGCCACTGTGTCTTAATGAAATGGGTTAATAATTAGATCAGCTCTTGATAAGCATTTATCTCTTAACTGGTTATGTCAGAGATGCTGTAGCAACATCGTATAATTAATCACCCGAGTGTATTCCCAATCATTACTATTACAGTTTAACTTTCTGCACATACTTTCACAACACAGACAGTTGGTAATCTCTGACTTATCTCAATTTTGATGAAAATATTCACATATGATCATAAACCTCAAAATGTAGCCTTTGCATTTGTTAGCTCATAGTTGATAAGATTTTATAAAATGTTATATCTTTTAGTTTTACATAAGGCTGCAAGAGTAATCCAGCTTTTCTCTTTTTTTTCTCAGTGTCCGACTCAGGTCACTGATGGTTGTCACATAGCAACCTCTGAATTTTGGAGCAGGTTCAAGTCTAACATTGTAAATGAGTCTTTAAAAGTAGCTGATGCACTTATTTGTAGTGACCGCTCTATGTCAGGTAGACTATTTAAACCAGTTAGAATCTGAATTTTGGAAGTTATATTATGAGAGATTAATTTTCTAATAATACATGCAAGTTGTGCTGTGATATGCCGTTTTTTTCTCTCTTGTGAATGTATTTTTTACTTTTACTCTTTAAATTTTCAGGCATCCTGAGGACAGTTAGACAAGAAATTGAAGTTCCTCAACTATGAGTAATCCTTACTCACATATTGTAGAGCCTTTGGATGCTCAGAACCCCGAACATAAATTTTTTAATCTTACAAAGCTTGGAGATCCCCGTTATGGTAAGGAAATCTTTGTTGAATTCATCACTGTGGAATTGATTGGTTTCTGATTTAACATTTGGTACTGTTAAGGAGAGGCGCATGTTTTGAGTCCACAACAGAAGTACAAAACTTTAAAGGAGTAACTAGCAGGCAGTGTGGTTAATAAATAACTACATTTGCAATAAGTAATCATGAATCGTATTTTTAATAATTGGCTATAAGATCTAATTTTGTATGTGTCTGGAATTTGATTTAGCCACTTTATTCACTATTAAATAGGCTAAATATATTTTTATCTTATGGTCTTTAAAGTGAAAGAAATAAACTGAAAATATTTATTAAACACTGAACATTTTTGCAGACATGCCAATGAAAAACAGTATAATACAAATAATTAGGTAAATCAAAGAAAACAATGGCTCCTTAATAATTAGAAAACACTTTAAGAGTTTCAGGAATCTTGTTGGGTGATCTGGAAATAGCAATAGTATTTTTATATATATAAAGTTATAATGTAAAAGTTATAATACTTTATGTTGCAAAAGTTTCAACACATACTCTATGCATATTGGCATGATTTTAGATCATGGGAGAGAACCAGAGTTCATGGAAACAACCCACTAGCACATCCAAATCCCAAACAGAGAGGACCTTGTCTGTTTAATCCAAAATGTGTTTGCGATAAGCATGTGCTATTCACTTTGCCTTCAAGCTTCTTTAGGAACAATTAGGAATATTTGTAATAATGTTATTTCCATGTATTGTAAATTGATGGTTTTATAGTTCTGTTATTACTGCTATATTGCATCCATTGATATATGCTTTGTTAATATTATATGTTGAATATGTTTTATGCTCTCAAGATATTTTAAAAATATACTTATTATATAGTTAATGTGGCGGCTTAGTGGTTAGCATGTTCGCCTCCGGGTTTCCTCCGGGTTTCCTCCGGGTTCTCTGGTTTCCTCCCACAGTCCAAAAACAAGATAAATTAGATGATCCAAATTGCCACATATAGCATGTGTTTGTATGTATTTCTGTGTGAGTGTTTGTTCAGCGATGAATTGGCACCCTGTCCTGGGTGTATCTGCCCAGCGGCCAAGGCATTTTTCCCTGGATGCTTGAGGAACCCCCCTGCAACCCTAGTAGAGGATTAAGCGCAAGATAATGGATGCATGGATATAGTTAATGTTGGACAGGGTGTTTATGCTGTTTAATTAATCTTTTAACAAAACCTTATTAAAAAGTTATTATTCCAGTGTACATCATTTTTTATCTTACAAAATGCACACCATACGTAATTCTTCTCACTGCGCTTACTTTTCAGCCCTCCAGACAAAGCCTGTCTCTTGCTACATAGTATTTATGTGTAATTATTTCCTTTTTAAAACTCAGAGCACCTACCTTTCTCTATCCGTGTGTTACTGGAGTCCGCGGTCAGAAACTGTGATAACTTTCTGGTAAAAAAGGATGATGTGGAGCGCATTCTTAACTGGAAACAGACCCAGACCCAGACAGTGGAGGTGCCCTTCAGACCAGCTCGTGTCATTCTGCAGGACTTTACGTAGGTTAATTACAGCCTTTTATAATTAGCCTTAATTTGCAGTTGTGCTGCCTTTGTGCTTTGTCATTGTGCTTTTATTATTTATTTCATTTTGAAGGCAACATTTTTCATTACCCAAGTTAGTTTTTTGAATATATTAAACATTTTTGCACAGAATGATTTCATTGCACAGATGTAAGCAGTTGGAGAGCTGCTCTATAATAGAAAGTATGCAAATGCAGTGAAAAAAATTTAATAAGTAGCTTTGCATTCCAATATAGATTTTTTTTATTGTATTTGAAAAATACAAATGGATATAATACAGATATGCAACAACATAAAATGTTAAACACATATTAGAAACACAATACTAACAGAAAGGTGCAAACTTATGCTCAGTAGGTAGTAAAAAAAAGTTAAAATACAGTAAAAGTAAGTAAATAGAGTTGCATGTGGGCAAATCTTAGCTTATTGTATCTTATCTTAAACATGCAGTGACCTATTAACATTACGATTATAAGTTGTTCTGTTTTTATTCTTTGCTGTTGACAGTGGGGTTCCTGCGGTAGTTGATTTTGCTGCAATGCGTGATGCAGTAAAAAAATTGGGAGGAGATCCTGAGAAAATCAACCCTGTGTGCCCTGCTGACCTAGTTATTGATCATTCCATTCAAGTGGACTTCAACAGGAAGTATGTGCAGTGTATACCGTATACTTTCTCATAATTGGCATTAAGACAGCAAGTGTATTTTAAAAGAATACCTTACTTTGCTGAAGCCTAACCCAGCACTAATCAAGAAAAACTGTTCATTGCAAGACAGACACCTTGTGGCAATTCACTGTAATATGTTTAAATCACCCACCTGCACCTTTTTATTGTGTTCTTGGGAAATCCGGTAAACCCACAAATTCTATACTCCTTACAGAAAGGATCTTGTCTGTTTTAGCTGGAAAAACTTAAGACTTTTTTTGTTGTGTGGCAAGTTTTCTAAACAATGTGCAACTGTGCAACTTGTATTTTTTAAATATATGTTATATAAGTTTTTATTTGTTTTATAATTAATAAACCCTTCTGTGGCTGAGCTACATTGATATGCTGCTTGCTACCACAGCTATACAGACTGTCAAATAAAGTATAAAGCACAGATTCTAAATTAAACAGACAGTGGCCTTTATACAGCATGCACTTTGCAAAACTGAACACTTTTATTTTTTAAATGACTACATTTGCCCACACAAGTAACGTGACCCCGCCTCCAGGTTGAAGTCCAACTATAATCTTAGAAATCAATATTTGTTTAACCTGATATAAAGATTACTTATTATCTGTGCACATCTCATTTAAATTTTTCGCAGAGTTATACTTAATCTCAAGTACATGTTAGCACATTATTTTAATTTATGTTTGAATCTATCCAAGTGTTATTTTTCATATTCTTATCCATCATAAGGTTTATATTAAGTCATTTAGGAGACATTTTTATCCAAATCGACTTACAAATCTGAGTACAGCATAGTTAGCAGTTTAAGAAAAACCAGCTACACTGCCGTATACTCAAACCTGATAGTTATATAATCTGTCAATTTTTTTTTCAAAGCAAATTTGCAGTGATGCTGAAGCCTATTTTAGTGCTCATTGGATAAATAACATGTAGTGAGCAGGTCCTAAGTCTGGGGAGGCACACATTCACACCAGGAAACATTTAACCTTACTTTAAACTGAAAGTCCCAGAGGACAATCAGAAAGGCACAGGAAGATGTAGACAGACAGAAAATAAATTGTCACCTGCACTAACCACTGTGTTACCATGCTGCAAAATGTATTTTTGAATGAAACCTTTTTTTCTGTTTAGGATCTGAACATTTGCTTTAATATTGCATATGACATCTTCATTTTAGCTAAGTTTTTCTAGTTCTATCTTATTTGATGTGCATTATTTATTTATTTTTTTTACCTTTATTTTCATTAGGTCTGATAGTCTTCAAAAGAACCAAGAACTTGAATTTGAAAGAAATAAGGAACGCTTTGAGTTTTTGAAGGTATTTATATGTGCTTTTGTTTTGCTATAGTTGCTATAGTACTTATACAATTCCATCTATGTTTCAGCGGCAGTAAATTCTTAATTAAAATACACTAATCTAAATTTTCAACATCTGCAGTGGGGATCTAAAGCATTTCAAAATATGCGCATCATTCCTCCTGGTTCTGGGATAGTTCATCAGGTGAATCTGGAGTACCTAGCCAGGGTTGTGTTCCAGCAAGATGGCTATTATTACCCAGACAGCCTTGTTGGCACTGATTCCCACACAACCATGATTGATGGCCTGGGTGTGCTGGGGTGGGGTGAGTGTTAATCTGTTTATGTTTTCACACATGAACTAACTGCTGATAACTGCAGAAATGAGCATTAGAATTTTGAAAGTTAAGTTTTCACGCATGTAGCACATGCAGATCATAGATGTATTCTTGAATTTGCTGGCTGTGTAACGCAGTGCATGCCACAAAAAATACAAAATTGGGTTCACACAGTCCATTCTCAACAAAGTATGTTTCCTCTTATAATTGGTCTGTCGAATTTGCTGTTGGCGTTAACCATCATATGTTTTTGTCTTGTTTCAAGCTCAGTTGTCTGTGTGTTATAGACATCAACATGCCCACTTGCCACATAATCTAAATGTCATTGTTGATTCAAAGAGAATTTTTTTTGTCATCTAAATAGTAATTTTTTTTCTTTGCTTCTCACCAAGAATGCCTAGTAGAAAATTTAAACACACTATTATTATTATTATTATTATTATTATTATTATTATTATTATTATTATTAAGAGTAATAATAATAATACAATTCAATAAAGCAAAATCAAACAAAAAGTGCAGTGGTGCTGTTGTAAACAAAAAAAATCTTAATTTGTATCTGAGGTAGAGTTTAATAGTCTGATTGCCTTTAGAAAAATATTTTTTAGTATGGTGGTTCTGCATTTAACACTTCTCATGCCTGAGAGCAGGAGAGCAGCCTGAAATACCAGGGAGTTTTGTTTCTTGCCACTGTCACTTTAGCTTGCTCCATAGGGATTCATGTTTGGAAAAACATTAGTTAAAAAAAAAACACTTTTAAAACAAAAATAATGGAACCTGAACTTGCATGCTGTATAAGTATGTGGATTTCACTAATTTTTAGTTGTAGATGTTTTGAGATAAATTTAGATGATCAGTACATGACAAATTACACAATAATGGTCTAGAATATGCTGCGAAGCAGTCCAGATGCTATTAAACAACAGAGCTATAGAATAAACGTGAATTAATGTGATATACAGACAAGATGAAGAAATGAAACATTTCTCATATACAGACTCTGGTTGAAAGTTGTAAAAAAAAAAAAAAAAACCAATGTAAAGGTTATTTTATACTGACAGATGTATATTCAGTAAATTGCTCAGCTCTTGATGAATCTGAAATGACTTCTTTAACCTAATACAAAGGTGTCCAAACAATTTGAAAAAGGGGGCAAATTTAATTAAGATGTCTGGTCAATATTCATTTCTGACATTTTTTCACCACGAAAGTTATATGAAAATAGATTATATTCATTCATTCATTATCTTCCGCTTTATCCTATATTAGGGTCGCGGGGGGGTTCCCCATGCCCGTCCAGGAGAGAACGTTTCGGGCACAGGGAAGATACACCCAGGACAGGGCGCCAGTTTATCGCTGGGCACACACTCTATATTGGGCAATTTGAAGAACTCAATTGACTTGATCCATGTTTTTGGACTGTGGGAGGAAACCAGTGAACCCGGAGGAAACCCACGCGGGCACGGGGAGAACATGGAAACTCCACCCAGATGGGGATTGAAACCAGGAATCCCTAGTGCTGAGAGGCAAACGTGCTAACCTCTAAGCCACCGTGCCGCCTTCATTATAAATTATATTATACATTTTATTATAAATTTTATAATTATTATAATCTATTTTCCCCAGCGATAGATTGGCTCTCTGTCCTGGGTGTATCTGCCCAGCGCCCAAAACTTTCTGCCCTGGATGGGCATGGGGAACCCCCCCGCGACCCTAATAGAGGATAAAGCGGAAGATAATGAATGAATTAATCATTAATAATTAATTATTGTCACAATTACCTTAATAACAATGGCAATGTAAGAAAACATAAGCCACTCAGGCATGAACAACTCAATTCTTTCACAATTCTTTCATATCTGAAAAGTCAGATAACATTGAACAAACTGTATAGAATACCTTAAATTAAATAAATTTAAGATCAAGAAGCTCCTGTCATGTTCATGTTGTCACCAACACCTCTTAAAATCATCTGTCAGATGCATCTGTGTTTTCCTGCAATATGAAATTTGCAGGCTAATGAAATAATGAAAAGTCACTCCTCTGCCTCCCTAGCTGCCTCTGAATATCTCAATAGTATTAGAATAGTGCTACCATCATGTGAAAACAATTTGGAGTTAGTGGTTAGCACGTTTGTCTATCATCGCTGGGAATTTTGAATGTTCTGAAGTTCATTATTTGAAATTCATCGATTCGAAATCATGATTCAGTTTAAATAAAATCACTTCCACTAATCATTAAAATAGTTTTTAAAAAAAATGTATAATAACGCAACTTTGACCATTTCTGAGTAGGTGTGGGAGGGATTGAGGCAGAGGCTGTGATGTTGGGACAGCCAATCAGCATGGTTCTTCCAGAGGTCATTGGTTACAAACTCCTTGGGGTGCCAAACAAGTACATCACATCGACGGACATTGTCCTTACGGTCACAAAGGTACCAGATTCTTTATTTTTCCAATGTTGTATTAGTAATCTAGTAGCCCTCAAAACCTTTTTAGTGAGTCTTCCACTCATCTTTTTTTTTACAGCATTTGCGGCAGGTTGGTGTGGTGGGGAAGTTTGTCGAATTCTTTGGACCTGGTGTGGCTCAGCTCTCCATTGCTGACCGTGCAACTATTGCCAACATGTGCCCAGAGTATGGTGCTACAGCTGCCTTCTTTCCTGTGGATAATGTCAGCATCCAGTATCTTGAACAGACAGGTAAAATAGCACTCTCTACAATCAAATACATCCCAGGTCTCAGGTCCACTGAAGTTACCAATGTAGATTCTTGTGCAAGGCCCTTCACCCTAATGCTCCAAAGATTGTGATCAACCCTATGCTCAATTCATAAGTTGTAAATGTAATTATTGGCCAAAATGAAGTTGCGGTCCCCGTGGCTATTTTCGTCAGAAAAGAAGGAATCCACTGGTAGCATAACCCTCATTCAGGCATATGGCTGACTTCTTTATATGATTTTAAAAAGTTGCATAGCATTGCACTTACTGACCTGCTAAAGCAAACCCACATCATTCATTCATTCGTTATCTTCCGCTTTGTCCTATATTAGGGTCACGGGGGGGGGTTCCCCATGCCCATCCAGGGGAGAACGTTTCGGGCGCTGGGCAGATACACCCAGGACAGGGCGCCAATCCATCACTGGGCACACACTCATTCACTCAGACACGCACACATAGACACTCTATATGGGGGAATTTGAAGAAACTCAATTGACTTGATCCATGTTTTTGGACTGTGGGAGGAAACCGGAGAACCCGGAGGAAACCCACGAAGGACACGGGGAGAACATGGAAACTCCACCCAGATTGGGATTCTAACCGGGAATCCCTAGTGCTGAGAGGCGAACGTGCTAAAAGCCACTTAGCCGCCCAACCCACATCATAACACATTAAATTCCAAACAGTAACTTATTATTGTAACAAAGGGTGGGCACGGATTTTTCCTGACAGGTACAGGCTTTATTACAGAACAGTTCAAATCACGTCAAACCACCTCGCTGAAGTCCTGCTCTCGTCAGGTCCATGTAATTTTCTCTCCCCATGATGTCCTAGCTTATAATGCTGCACATGCCATCAGACAGAGCCGGATCAGGGCTAATCAATCTCCCTGATCAGCCCTTCTGCTACACCTTTCCTCCCCACCCCCAGTGCAACTGCACTACCACAATTATATAGCCAGTCAGTGAAATTTTTTATTTTATCAAACTGTAGCTGTTAACAGGTACTTATGTTTGACCAGGACGAGATGCTGAGAAGCTGGAGTACATTGCACAGTACCTGAAAGCAGTCGGCATGTTAAGAGACTACAGCAATGAGACTCAAGATCCAGATTTTACAAAGGTACCCAATTAGTGCCAGAATAATAATGTACACTTGTGTGTAGTGTACACAGTAGCGTACACAAAAGAGAGCTCAGCTGCTCATCAGATATTTTCTATTAATGTTTGATAACCTCTTCATCTTATTTCCTTTTTAGTGTCAACTGGTTGCACTTCCCTTTATTCCGATTCTGTTTCTATTTCTGTGTGTAGATCGTTGAACTTGATCTCAGCAGTGTTGTCCCTTGCTGCAGTGGACCAAAAAGGCCACAGGACAAAGTAGCTGTGTCGGAAATGAAGCAGGACTTTGAGACTTGTCTAGGGACAAAGGTAAGTGGGGTGTAGGGGTGGAAGCAACTGTTTGCTAATATATATATATATATATATATATACATATATATATATATATATATATATATATATATATATATATATATATATATATATATATATATATATATATATATATATATATATATATGGCAATTTGCTTATAATACACTTTTTTTTCAGCAAGGTTTTAAGGGATTTCAGGTTCCTCCTGAGCGTCAAGATGTCAGTGTACCATTTCAACACAATGACGTGGAATACTCGCTCTCCCATGGCTCTGTGGTCATTGCTGCCATCACCAGCTGTACAAACACAAGCAACCCCTCTGTGATGCTGGGTGCAGGTACAAATAGCCCTAAATAATTTGTAATGCAGAACAATTGTAGCTTATACAGGAAAGTTCGTGTTAATTAATTAAATAAATAATTTAACTACTTTCCTCAGGTCTCCTGGCTAAGAAGGCAATCCAGTGTGGCCTGAGTGTCAAGCCTTACATTAAGACTAGCCTGTCCCCTGGTAGTGGAGTGGTCACATATTATCTGAGGGAAAGTGGAGTGATGGACTTCCTTGCAGAACTTGGGTAGGTTAAGCATTTTGTCCAGACATGGTGCATTAATAAAAATGAGTAATATGCCGATTAAAAAAACAAGGATACTGACATTTTTCAATAATAAAATAAACCAAAAAAATCAAGGTTTATTACAGTAATATCAGGGCAACCCATGCAATATAATTATGATTATTGACAAATTAATTTTGTAATATGTAAACATTGTGAAATTGGTCATTGTTATGATTTGTGCTTATAGTTTTGAGGTCGTTGGTTACGGTTGCATGACCTGCATAGGAAACAGCGGACCTCTTCCAGATCCAGTTGTAGAGGCCATTACTCAGGTGGCTACAGATCATCTCATCTTACAGATTTATTTGAGATGTCGTTAATCAAACATTTTTTCCCCCTTAGGGAGATCTGGTAGTTGCGGGAGTCTTGTCTGGAAACAGGAATTTTGAGGGTCGTGTTCACCCCAACACACGTGCCAACTACTTAGCCTCCCCGCCACTCGTCATTGCTTATGCTATTGCAGGAACTGTCAGGATTGACTTTGAAAAAGAACCGATTGGTAAGTGAGAATCCATCACACTGATTTGTTAATTGCAACACTTTTTGTTGCATCCCTATTACTGAAGTGGGGAAAGGCACTTGAACCCCAATTGCTCCCCAGTCTCCATGTACATGGCTGCCCACCTCTCTGGGCACATGTGCTCACTCAATTCTGTGTATGTGTGTGTGTTTTACTGCACTTATAGGTTAAATATGAAGGGCCAATTCCTCTGTGTGTGAGCTCTAAAAGCAAAAAAAAAAAAAAAATTCAGGTTACTCAAAATGACATTCAATTTTAAACTAATAAAAAAAAATCATGAATTTTCCATTTATTATGGAAACCACAGTTCTCCTTTTTGTGAATTTTACCTTCGGCTGCTGGAACAGTGCCTTGAATTTATTAGGCGGTTTTGTAGAATACCCTTTTCTAATTGGTCAGTTAGGATCTTCATAGTATATATCATAATATGGTATTTTTATATTATGTATTATGCTTTGGATTTATTTAATCAAATTAAAACAGATGAATGTATTAGCTAAAAATAAATACAAGGTTCAATAAAATGTATTAAATAAAATTTTTGTGACTTCATAAAAATCCGAACTGTGCATTATGATATAGCACCAACAGATTTGATCATGTTATAAACTTCTCTTGCATGTTCCAGTTGCTCTTTATTTTAAATTAATTATTTTATCCTTGAGAACTTTGTTGCATATTGTATGAAATCCCTGGAATTTTAGTATTGTTATAATAATGTAATTTAATTTAATGTAAATGTTGTACATAATAAGCAGCTGCTATGCTTCCTCCAGTGAGAATGATTTTTCAGACTCATTGCTACAGTAGGATTGACTGTTGTCCAACATTGCAAGAATGATTTCAATCAGAATTTGGTTCTGTTTCTGTTTGGTCTGTGTTGGAGTAGCTGTGAACCCTGAGGGGAAGAAGATTTTTCTGAAGACATTTGGCCCACACGGGAGGAGATCCAGGCTGTGGAGCGAAAGTTTGTTATCCCTGCCATGTTTAAAGAGGTCTATGAAAAAGTGGAGGTTAGCAAACTAGTCCTAAGTGTACAGTTTTGTGCAAAGTTAAGACCCAGTCCTGAATTCCTTTTGTGAAAAAAAAAAGATTTTGCAATACAAAGGTTTGTTTCCTCCGCTTAATCAGTTTTGTTGTTTTAAAAAATATTTTTAAGTTATTTGTTCATTTTAACATATAGCGTATTTAACGGTGGGAAGAAATGTCATTATAACACATTTATTTCAGCTAATCAGTTTAGAAATTGATCTTAATTTTTAGCAGGAATATGGCACCTTTTAATAAAGTTCCTTGTAGAGAACACATAAGCGTTTTTTGTCACTTGAAATCAGTAGAGGGTGGCCTGGTGGCTTAGTGGTTAGCACATTTGCCTCTCAGTGCTGGGGATTCCAGGTTCGAATCCTAATCTGGGTGGAGTTTCCATGTTCTCCCTGTTCCGCATGGGTTTTCCTACAGGTTCCTCCTACAGTACGAAAACATGGACTCAAGGTCAATTGAATGCTCTAAATTGCCCCATAAACTTTGTGTTTGTTTTTGAGTGTGTGAGTATGCCCAGTGATATATTGGCACCCTGTTCTGGGTATATCTGCCCAGTGCCCGAAACATTCTGTCTTGGATGGGCAGGGGAAACCCCCTTGCGACCCTAGTAGAGGATTAGGCGGCAGATAATGAATAAATGAATGAAAAATAAATCAGTTGAATGCTTAAGGTGCCCAATAAGTTGCAGACAACTTCCATATTTTTTGCTTTATCATGCCCTCATTGTTTTTTATTTACCACACTTTGTTTCAGAGGGTTAATGAAAGATGGAACGCTCTCAGTGCTCCTTCTGATAAGCTCTATACCTGGAACCCCAAATCCACCTACATCAAGTCTCCACCTTTCTTTGATGGATTGGTAATAAACTGTACACACTTTTGTTTTGACCTTATTGTGAGGGGATTTATAATGTAGGGTTTCAGAAGTGCTTGATGTTTAATATTCTTCTGGTATTGTTTAGACCCAAGAGCTCCCAAAGCCCAAGTCGATAGAGGATGCATATGTGCTTCTTAATTTGGGAGATTCTGTGACAACAGACCACATCTCTCCAGCTGGGAACATTGCTCGGAACAGTCCTGCTGCACGTTACCTTACAGGTCGCGGGTGAGACAGATCAGCATACATATTACAATGAGGACTGTATTACAAATTTTTTATGTTGGCTGTATTGTGATGTTTTTAGTGTTGATCAGTGAGACAATACACTACTTTTTATACTATGTTTTAATATCCAGACTGATTATATGATGACATGAAGCACTGGAAGTGCATACAGCTCATTCTCCAGCTGGGTAACATTAGCATAACAGTTTGTAAAAAGCTGGGAAAAGCTAAAAACAAAACAAGACCGAGACCTGAGTAGAATAAACAGCATTGCTGGTCTTTGTTCAATTACTGTACACTTTTTTGGACACAGCTTCCTTAATCCTCCATCTGGTAGATGTAAAAACAAAGCAGTTGCGCATTTTGTCTTAGCTATCCTCTTATCCTTTATTAGTTCTTACAGGTTACTGCCTACATGATGCTTTGTTGTTCTGGGGTGAAATGCTGTTTCTGATCCACTCATAGTGAAATTTACACCGATACCATCGCAATAGACAAACTACTGGATGAGTTTTTTTTTTTCTTAGACCTTTCCACCAACCAAATAATTTATGCTTTATTGGAATTACAATAATTATAGAGCATACTTAATAAAAAAATAATAATTAGTAGGTGAACTACTGTTATTTTAGACCAAAAGTTGCTTTGTGACAATGTACTGTTGTACAAAGAGCTATATAAATAAATTAACTTCACGTGTGCATTGCATCTATTTGGAATTTTGTTTAGTATTTAAAGTAAAATAACAATTTCATCCTTTGTACTCTGCAGATTAACACCTCGAGAGTTTAACTCATATGGCTCTCGGCGAGGTAATGATGCTGTGATGGCTCGTGGGACATTTGCCAACATCCGCCTCTTTAACAAGTTTCTCAACAAGCAGGCCCCCTGCACCACCTACCTGCCCACAGGAGACACGGTAGGAAGTTGTCTTTAAAATCTTCTTATTCGAGATGGATTAATTTGGCTAGTAATGTTTTAGTAAGTTTTATTAAACATCAAGGTGAAATATAATACAAAGAACAGAAAATTGTAAATTGTAAGTAAACTGAACAGAAAATTGTTTTAACAAAAGAAAATATAATAAAAATGTAATATAAAAATATAATAAATAATAAAAAATATAATATATAATAAAAAAGCCAATTGTGTAAAAATTAAGATGAAGATTAAGATATTAAACTATGTTTATTTAAAGAATTAGAAGTGAAAATGCTTGAGTTATCATCACGGGTTTTTCTGGAATTAAGGTCAGCCTGTTAAAAGTCATTTTAGGTCAGTTTTTTGGACTTGATCATTACTAGTGTCCTATCAAGGTTCTGGTTGTAAAGCGAATCCAGAAACTCTTCAAAATATACTTGATTTTTTGTTCTGTCTTCCAGATAGACAGCTGGCATAAACTCCGTCTCTATCTAAAAATTTTGAGGTTTTATTCGTTTTTTTTTTTTCCCAACAGTAAAACAAATGTACACAATGATGGGTAGGTACTGTAGATAAGGAGGATGTTTTGTATAGACTAAAACTTTCTTCTGGCGTGTCTGACCACACAAATCAGGGGCTCATTTTTTTACTCTTGGCTTTTCATAAATGTTTAAAGGAAATATGCTTACTAGGTTAATCTTCCCTTACAGCTGGATGTATTTGACGCTGCAGAGAAGTATAAGGAGGCAGGTCATCCTCTAATGGTTCTGGCTGGTAAAGAATATGGATCAGGAAGCTCTAGAGACTGGGCTGCCAAAGGACCCTTCCTCCTGGTTAGAATTACTTTCAAATTGTTTTCTAGCTGTTACGAATCCGACTCAAAGAGCACAAGGGAGACGTGGATGCAGAAACAACTTTGTTTATTAAATAAACGATAGCGGCAGCCGAGTAGCACGATAGAATTGGCAACAGGAGCATTGTGGTACTCGGCAGATGTCACGAGCGTGGCTTGACCAGGACGGGATACGAACCTGGGTATCAAGCAGAATAAAGTTCAACGGAGAACACGCTAAGATAAACACAAACCACAAAATAACACACCGGGGAGATAAACACAGAGAACGGAAAATAGCGTGAAAGGAGAAGCTAATAAGAATAGAGACAGATAGAGGAGGTGAAGTGCTGGACGAGGCGGCAACCAGGAGGAACCTAAAGTGAATGGAGGGGGAGGAAGAACACCGGGAACACAGGGAACGGGAAATGGGAGACAGAAAGAGGGTTAGTGCTAAGATGGAGAAAATGTGTTAAATCACCGACATGGGGAGTGGTTAGTACATAAAGTGAGAAAGTGTTACGGGAACTATACACAATGAACGGACACGGACTGTACACTCAATCACGGCACACAGACGGGAATCCTAAACCTAGGGAAGGAGGGAAAGGACAGGGAAGAGCAAGAGGGAAGACAAGAGGTAAGTTCAACGGAGAACACGCTAAGATAAACACAATCGCACGCACATTCACCCAATGGAGACAAACACAGAAAGCAGGAAGGTAATCGGCAGGAGATATCACATGGACAACGCTCGGTATGTCGGTAAACGATCAATACTTCGCACTTGAGCAGCGAAACAGGAAGCCTTATATAGTATAGGAAAGAACCCGGAAATAATGAACCTCACCTGGTGCACGGAAGCGCACGCTGCCTAGAAGGCGGGGCTAGGGGAACGCGTCGCTGCGCTGGGATTTCTAACACTAGCAAATATTAATCCAGGATTACAATTAATGTTAAATATTTAAAGTTGGAACTCATTTCACTGTGAAGCATTGATTTTCTCATGAATTTACCATCTCTTTTTCTCTTACAAGGGAATCAAAGTTGTTCTGGCAGAAAGCTATGAGCGCATCCATCGCAGTAACTTAGTGGGTATGGGTATTATTCCTCTGGAGTATCTGCCAGGAGATACAGCAGAGAGCCTGGGGCTTACAGGACATGAGCGCTTTACCGTGATCATCCCTGAACAGCTTACACCCAGAATGACTGTTGACATTAAGGTATGTCAAACATGCAAAAGCATTTCTAAAAGTTTTACCTTATTAGTACCTTATTACATACTATCCTCTGAATAATAGACAACTGACAAGTTGTTTCCCATCCATCCATTATCTTCCGCTTTATCCTATATTAGGGTCGCGGTGGAGTTCCCCATGCCCATCCAGGGGAGAACGTTTTGGGCCCAGGACAGGGCGCCAATCTATCGCTGGGCACACACTCACAGAAATACACACTCTATATGGGGCAATTTGGAGAACTCAATTGACTTGATCCATGTTTTTGAACTGTGGGAGCAAACCGGAGAACCCAGAGGAAACCCACATGGACATGGGGAGAACATGGAAACTCCACCCAGATTGGGATTCAAACCGTGAATCCCTAGCGCTGAGAGGCGAACGTGCTAACCACTAAGCCACCATGCACATGTTGTTTCCCATTTGACCCAAATCAGTTTCATCACTAAAGTGAACTTTGGACCACATTTTTCTGTTTACACAACATTCTCCACTGCAAAGTTTAGTCTGGCCTTTAGATTCTTGACTGGTTTATGAGAGGTTTGCTCACTGCAGAGTCGACTTTCTGTCCAAATGCTTTAAAACATGGAGATAATGTAGGATGACACAGTATTGCTCTGTTGAGTGCAGAACCTGTGAGTAAATCCTGCTGCAGTGTTGAGCGATGCTCTGCATTATACTGTCCTCTCTTGCATTTGTCTTTTGTGGATAACCAGCTTTTTTGGGAGACTTAAATGAGTTTGTGACAACGTAATCACAGATCGGTTCATCCCTTTGACCTTCATCCAGACAACCTGCTGCTGGAGGATTTCAGTCATTTTAGAACAGCTTAAAAATAGACTTCCAGTTAAATAAGTGTTTGTCAGACATTTACACCAATAACTGTGAGGTATCTAAAAGTAAAGGTACAATGTATTTCTTTAATTTTGTACAGAGTTTTTTATTCCGTGCTTTATGATATATTTGACTCGTGCATGACATTTAAGGATTTGTAGGTTGTTTCCTAATTTTGATTGCTTGTGTATATTGCTCGTGGGGTTATGGAACCAGCCTTTCAACCTGAATGTTCGATTTCCTGTACCATTAAGTACTATGACTGAAGTGCCCTTGAGCAAGGCACCTAACCACAACTTTTAGCTATGTGAGCTAAAATTTGCACCAACCCCTTAATCTTAATTTGGATATGCAGCACAAAAATAATTAACTCTATGTAGCATTACTTAAAGTCACTTAAATATAAAGAGAAATTAAATACTACCAACAGCAGTATTAGAGCTGGAATCACACCAGATTTATTTAATAATTTCATTTAATTATTCATTCATTCATTATTTCCTCTTAATCCTCTACAAGTGTTGTGGTAGGGGTTCCTCATACCCATTGAGGGGGTTAAACGTTTCAGGAGCTGGGCAGATACACCCAGGACAGGGTGCCAATCTATTGCTGGACACATTCACTCACTCACACACTATATGGGACAATTTGAGGAATTCAATTCACCTTAATTCCATGTTTTTGGACTGTGGGAGGAAAGCGGAGAACCCGGAGGAAACCCAAAAATGGGGAGAAAATGGAAAATCCAAAATCCAATCTGATTGTGATTCGAACCTGGAATCCCTAGCACTGAGAGGCCAAAGTGCTGACCACTAATTCACTGTGCCACCCAGATTTCTTTATATGAATAGAAAAATCTTTAAAAATATGTCCCAATAACAAAATTGGTTTTGTCATTATAATGGTTTGTCTATGCTGAGGCTGAGGAAGTATTTTGATTCCTCCATGGTTTTCTTTCTTCAGTTGGACACAGGCAAGAGATTCCAGGCTAGAATGCGGTTCGACACTGATGTGGAGCTCACCTACTTCCACCACGGTGGCATTCTTAATTACATGATCCGCAAGATGACAGAGAAGTAGCTCCCTTCAATCTTCAATCCGCTGACAGATTTTTACCATAATTCCAGATTTTTGATTTGTGTGTCTGTCGCGTGCTTGTTTAATCAGTTTAACCGTCCTCAGAGAAATCTTTTTCATAGGTTTTCAGGATTACATGGCGCTTTTGCTCAGGCTTTTCAGTTTTTTGACACTGAGAGAGAAATAAAAGGCTTAGTATCATCTTTACTCTTTAGGTTTTGTATTCATGATTGTTATAGCATGATATCATAGCTGTGTGCCATGTTTCAAGCGAGACATTATAGATATTAAAACTAACTTTAACATTTATTCAAGCAAGAAATTAAAACTTTTAGTCCTATCTCAGTGTCACCAACAAATTATCTTTAAATTCCTGTGCTTTATTTTGATTTATTAAATTAACAAAGTTTTTTTTGTCCATCTAAAGTATTGAACCTCATCATTGAATATGTCCATGTTTTTTGAGGCACCTTGTCACAATCACTGTCTTCAGTGAAAAGTTAAATATACAATGTGATTACAGTGATTTGTACAGTAATTCAAAATGGTGAAGACCCAAATAAGTATTCCAAATAGCTTAAATAATGTAATTAAATGTAATGACCTTTATTTTAATAAAATCTAATGCTCTTTTTTATTCCTAAAAGTGCCTTTCAGTTCCTATAAAGCCAACTTCACCATATCATTCCGGAACAAGAAATGCACAATTATCTCTGTTGCTAATGTGTATTAATAATCAATGGTTATTTTAAATAAAGTTAATTATGATGTTTAAGTCTTTTTAATGCACTTTCCACATTTTAAAAAGTATACATGCATCAAAAAATGGAGATTTTTAGGCAAAGCTGAACAGAATGTAACATTTCCCGAGGGCTCATCCAGTGGGTTCAACGTTTAAGGTGCTGGGCAGATACTCACAGGATAGGGTGCCATTCTAGTGCTGGACACTCAGACAACACACACTATATGGGGCAATTTAGTGCATTCAAATTTACCTTAAATCCGTGTTTTTGGAAAACCGGAGAACCCAGAGGAAACCACCCGGACACAGGGAGAACATGGAAACTACAACCAGATTGGGATTCGAACCTAGAATCCCCAGCGCTGAGAGGCACATGTGCTAACCACTAAGCCACCGTGCCACCATGTGACTGCATCACCTTGCCGCTCTACAATGAGCTGACCATAAAAAACTACACCCAATTCTGTAATGAAATTACACCCAAGTGGTAAGCTAAAAATCTCTCTTTATCTTGCCATGTGCTGAAGCCTTAAACGTGTATACTGATATTAAGAGTGCATCAGAAATGTACTTATTTTTAACTTTCTAATAAGTTTTTAATGGGTCACAGCATGTACATGGACAGAGTATAAATGTAAATGTCAGTATTTGTTACGATTACAGATAACACTGATTACAGACATGGTATAATCCTTTAGCAAACTTTTTTTGTAGTGCTCAACTTTGTGAAACCTTTAGTACATGAGAATCTTCAGGAAAGGGTTTTGCGTGTGGTGTTCACAGACAGTCATCTTTTTCTCCTTATTACACACGTTGAGCAGCCAACGCTGTAAGTCCTTAAGGCACCAAAGGACAGGTGCAGCTGATGTGCATCTTAGAAACAAACAAAATTCACATATTGGCCTATATGTGGCGCTATAGGTAAAAAAAAAGGGAATTTCGGCTTCTATGTTTTACCCGAAAATTTTCCAGACTCCAAACAAACAAGTTTGCAATTTGGACCCATAGGCTCTGCCCACTTTGATTTTGTGCTAATTAGCATAATCTGCAAATCCTTTCGCAAAACTAGTCCTAGGTTTTTCAGTCAGCCCCATGTGTTTGCTATAAAAAAATTAAGCAGAGCATGCTCTTTAATAATTTTTTAAAAAGTTGGATTTTTTCATTCAGTCAGGCTACTATATGCAAAGTAATACACATCTCATTATTCTAATTAATTTGTCATTTACTGAAAAAGGTAAAACTCAAAAACACTGCAGTCAAAAATACTACAACTACACAAACACATTCAGCATCAGGTCCTGATGAGTATGATTAATGTTATGGTGCAGTTATGCTTAGAGTGGACATTACAAGAGCTACATGTCTCTTTCTCACCAACCATACATATATAAAGATAAGCAGGTCCACAATAAGCACACATGTAAGCACCAATGTGACAATTTTTCAAACCCAAATTCAAGTTAATCTTTATGACACTATGTATCAGTGCATCTGAATTCACAAAGTAGTGCCACAGAGGCTTACTGATGTCCAAATTCAGGACAGTATCCAACATTTCATTAAAATCAGAGCCAAATGTTGTGAGTAAATACAGGCACATTATCTGTAGTGAAATAATTTAAGATTTTCTTGGTGTGATGCTTTTGGCTTTCAGTGATCATTTTACATCTTTATGTTCTCAATGAATTACCCATAAAAGATTTTGTGAAAAATTTCATTTGTCATCCATTGTGATTAGAAGGCTATAATTTACAGACTGAATCACATTCAAAATGCCCAATAATTTAGATTGGAGGTGCAGCCGCTGAGTTTTGACTACTTGACAAAGTGCCTGTTACTAAAACAGTGTCAAACAGTGGTAAATCAGGAGTGTTAAGGAAGTATTGTGAAGCCATCAGCTAAAACAAGCTGTAATGGGATTGTTTTGTCCATTTTATTTAAGGGCAGACTCCTCTGCTTTCCTAAAATACCCATTATTACAGTAACGCATATGGTTTCATGTTCAAAAATAGGTTCGTATAAAATATTTATGACAGATGAGCCACAATGGTTTCTTTGCGTTTCTTCTCGGTCTTCTTGTTAGAGGACTAACAAGTTATAAAAAACATTTTGTAAAAGAGGAACTAATAAAATTAGAAATTAGTGTAAAAAAATTCAATTGTTACAAAACCATTCCTCTCTCTTTTAGAATGCCCAATGGAGTTGACTCATGTGTCGCATAACCATCCGACAGACCAATGATTAACACCACCTAAGACACGTACCAAGCCTTCCACTGCCTGATGCCATCAATAATTTTTGATTACACAAAGATTTCTAGGGGTAGGGTATGTTGGTTTTTACTTTTCATTAATATAATCAGTATACAGTGGTGTGAAAAAGTGTTTGCCCCCTTCCTCATTTCAAAGGAGAAAAAAATCCAAACCATCATGGCCCTGTGTGAAAAAGTGATTTCCACCCTAAACCTAATAACTGGTTGGGCCACACTTAGCAGCACCAACTGCAAACAAGCGTTTGCGATAACTTGCAATGAGTCTTTTACAGCGTTCTGGAGGAATTTTGGCCCACTCATCTTTGCAGAATTGTTCTAATTCAGTTACATTACAGAGTTTTCGAGCATGAACTGCCTTTTTAAGGTCATACCACAAAATCTCAATAGGATTCAGGTCATGACTTTGGCTAGGCCACTCCAAAGTCTTCATTTTGTTTTTCTTCAGCCATTCAGAGGTGGACTTGCTGGTGTGTTTAGGATCATTGTCCTGCTGCAGAACCCAAGTTCGTTTCAGCTTGAGTTCACGAACAGATGGTCGGACATTCTCCTTCAGGATCTTTTGGTAGACAGCAGAATTCATAGTTCCATTTATCACAGCAAGTCTTCCAGGTCCTGCCGCAGCAAAACAGCCCCAGACCATCACACTACCACCACCATATTTTACTGTTGGTATAATGTTCTTTTTCTGAAATGCAGTGTTCCTTTTACGCCAGATGTAATGGGACACACACTTCCAAAGAGTTCCACTTTTGTCTCATCAGTCCACAGAATGTTTTCCCAAAAGTGTTGGGGATGATCAAGATGTGTTTTGGAAAAATTGAGATGAGCTTTCATGTTCTTTTTGCTCAGCAGTGGTTTTCTTCTTGGAACTCTGCCATGCAGGCCATTTTCGCCCAGTCTTTTTCTGATGGTGGAGGCATGAACGCTGACCTTAACTGAGGCAAGTGAGGCCTGCAGTTCTTTGGACGTTGTTGTGGGGTCTTTTGTGACCTCTTGGATGAGTCGTCGCTGCGCTCTTGGGGTAATTTTGGGCGGCTGGCCACTCCTGGGAAGGTTAACCACTGTTCCATGTCTTCGCCATTTGTGGATAATGGCCCTCACTGTGGTTCGCTGGATTCCCAAAGCTTTGGAAAAGTCTTTATAACCCTTTCCAGACTGATAGATCTCAATTACTTTATTTCTCAATTGTTCCTGAATTTCTTTGGATCTCTTATTTGGATCTTTGGCATGTTGTGTAGCTTTTAAGGATCTTTTGGTGGACTTTACCGTATCAGGCAGCTCCTATTTAAGTGATGTCTTGATTGAGAACAGGTGTGGCAATAATCAGGCCTGGGTGTGGCTAGAGAAATTGAACTCAGGTGTTAAAAAACACAGTTATAGTATGTTTTAACAAGGGGGCAATCACTTTTTCACACAGGGCCATGATGGTTTGGATTTTTTCTCCTTTAATAATAAACACTTTCATTTACAAATTGCATTTTGTGTTTACTTGTGTTGTCCTTGACTATTTTTAAATTGGTTTGATGTTCTGAAACACTTAAGTGTGACAAACATGCAAAAAAACAGGAAATGAGGAAGGGGGCAAACACTTTTTCACACCACTGTAAATGTTCTGTTTTATCATAGGCTTCTGGCTTCTGTCATTCTTGAAAAGCATTATTTGATAATTGGTCAAACGCTAATGTAATAAATGTTAAATATATAACCATATTTGAACTGATTACATTGTGTTGACAACTATAACAGTGGATTGTTTAACACCCAAATTAAGATGCTTTTTATAGTTTTAATATCTGTGTCGAAGCATCAAAGATAAATGTGTTAAAATATATGTTACATTACAGTTGCAGTAGTCTACATATTTGGGGCATTGAACAGATGTTTACAAGTTGCCAAAAACGTCAATAATGGGTATCATATAATCATATTGGAGAGGTGGCTTAGTGGCTAGCATGTTCGACTTTCAGCACTGGGGATTCTAGGTTCGAATCCCAATCTGGGACGTGTCCGCATGGGAGAACATGGAAAGTGGTTACATGGACCACTTTCCATTTTTTTTCCATGCAAAAATTAAATACTCTAAATTGCCCCACATAGAGAGTGTGTGAGTGTGTGTGTGTGTGTGTGTGTGTGCCCAGCGATAGATAGCGCCCTGTCTTGGGTGTATCTGCCCAGCGCTCAAAACTTTCTCCCCTGGATGGGCCTGGGGAAGCCTCCCGCAACCCTAGTACAGGATGAATGAATGCATTAAAATGTTCTCGCACATGAAATTATGATTTATATTGTTGACATAAATATTAATTTAGATTTATTTATTATGGTTCATGGCGGCACGGTGGCTTAGTGGTTAGCACGTTTGCCTCTCAGCTCTAGGGATTCCCGCTAGGGTTCGAATCCCCATCTGGGTGGAGTTTCCATGTTCTCCCCGTGTCCGTGTGGGTTTCCTCCGGGTTCTCCGGTTTCCTCCCACAGTCCAAAAACATGGATCAAGTTAATTGAGTTCTCTAAATTGCCCCATATAGAGTGTGTTTGAGTGTGTGAGTGTGTGCCCAGCGATGGATTGGCGCCCTGTCCTGGGTGTATCTGCCCAGCGCCCAAAACGTTCTCCCCTGGATGGGCATGGGGAACCCCACCGCGACCCCAATAGAGGATAAAGCGGGAGATATTGAATGAATGAATATTATGGTTCTGAATCTTAGTACATTTAAGTATATATATATATATATAATATATATATATATAAGACTTTATATATATATATATATATATATATATATATATATATATATATATATATATATATATATATATATATATATAATAAGACCTAATATATATATATATATATATATATATATATATATATATATATATATATATATATATATATATATATATATATAGACCTAATATATATATATATATATATATATATATATATATATATATATATATATATATATATATATATATATATATATATATATAAGACTTAAAAAGGTAATAAGGATGAGACACGTCCAATTTCAAAAGGTTCAGATGCACTAAACTCAAAATTCTGTATTGAAAAACGCGTTAAAAAAGACTTTTATTTTGAACCATCGGAGCAGCGACTGTAGGAGAGGTTTTCGAAACGTCCTACCATTGGTTGCTTTAGGCAGACTTCGCTTTAACACTATTCAGTAGTGCACTCGATTGCTTTTCTAAAGCTGATTTTAGTAACCTATGTAGGGTACTCCATGATGAAATGACATGTTTTTAGGACACCATGGCGGTGACTTGCTGCTTTTGAAAGCTGTTTAACTTCAATCTGTCAAAAGATTCTGTCGAAACTCTCGGAGAAAGTGGAAGTCTGCTTCTTTAGGTGAGCGTTACTGAATTTATGGGTATTGGGCCGAAAAAGCTAAATAAAATGACAAGCGTTCATGTCTGTAATGATTTGATGTAAGGGTGGAACTGTGTGGACAGTGAGAGTGTAGCGGTGATCCGTCATGAACCAGGAGAACTTCAGCCTGAGTGAGAAACTGGTGTCGTCTTCATACGTGCGTCAGGCTCTGCAGGCTCGCCGCTCACACGAGCAGCTGGTCAGAACACTGCTGGATCAGGTATGTTATGTTTCATAAAAAACGCTCAGAAGTCGGCGGTTTCGTTCCAAAATAATTTAATGCGTTTTACTAAATAGACAGTGTAAAATATCATCCATTCATTCATTCATTCAATCAATATCTCCCGCTTTATCCTCTATTAGGGTCGCGGTGGGGTTCCCCATGCCCATCCAGGAGAGAACGTTTCGGGCACTGGGCAGATAGACCCAGGACAGTGCGCCAATCCATCGCTGGGCACACACTCACTCACACAGACACACTCTATATGGGGCAATATTTGAGAATTCAATTGACTTGATCCATGTTTTTGGTGTTTTTGGACTGTGGGAGGAAACCGGAGAACCCGGAGGAAACCCACGCAGACACGGGGAGAACATGGTAACTCCACCCAGATGGGGATTCGAACCGGGAATCCCTAGTGCTGAGAGGCGAACGTGCTAACTACTAAGCCACCGTGCTGCCTCCTGTAAAATATCAAACAATGAAGAATATGGACGATTGTTATCCCCCGAGAGCTCTGCCCGAAGTTCTCTACTTCGTCCATTTAAATCCTTCTTCTGTATCGTTGACTGTGAATGGACCTTCCATATATGGTGGGGACTTCCTGAGCCCCCAGTCCCAATAAAACATTTCGACAGGTCATCTTGAGACCAGGGGCTGCACGGTGGCTTAGTGGTTAGCACGTTCGCCTCTCAGCGCTAGGGATTCCCGGTACGAATCCCCATCTGGGTGGAGTTTCCATGTTCTCCCCGTGTCTGCGTGGGTTTCTTCCGGGTTCTCCGGTTTCCTCCCACAGTCCAAAAACATGGATCAAGTCCATTGAATTCTCAAAATTGCCCCATATAGAGTGTGTCTGTGTGAGTGAGTGTGTGCCCAGTGATGGATTGGCGCCCTGTCCTGGGTCTATCTGCCCAGCGCCCGAGACGTTCTCCCCTGGATGGGCATGGGGAACCCCACCGCGTCCCTAATAGAGGATAAAGCGGGAGATAATGAATGAATCTTGAGACCAGACATTCTGACTCCTCCTCATACTCATAAAACAAATGGTCATCCCTACAGTTTACGCACACTAATCTCCCACCTGGTCATTCTCTATTCCCTGGAGCCATTCAACTCATCATGAGTTTTACCTTACATTATTACTTTTACTAAATTATTTAAAAGTATTATAAAAACCTAACAGGTAGCATTACAAATCTTTTACAGACGCTTAGTTCAGAACCATATAAACTCACCTGCAACATATTAGTGCACACCTTGTTTCTAAACGCACTGTCTATTTAATCAGCTCCACTTTACATTTACCAGCTTTTATCCCAGAGTTGCCTGCTTACTTAACTGTAATCATTAAAACCCTTTGTTCTGTTCTCCATCTTTGATATCAGGACACTCAATCCTTTAATTCGAAGCTGTATATTCTGTACATACAAATGCTTATTAACCTTTCATGTAAAAAAATAAAATAAAATCAGTGCAATGTTTATAGACTCATCAATTAATTTTGAACTAATTTATAGCTTTCTATTCTCACTGTACACAGGTTAATATAATATAATATATACAATGAATCCATGGGCGGCACGGTGGCTTAGTGGTTAGCACGTTCGCCTCTCTGTGCTAGGGATTCCTGGTTCGAATCCAAATCTGGGTGGAGTTTCCATGTTCTCCCCGTGTCTGCGTGGGTTTCCTCCGGGTTCTCCGGTCCAAAACATGAATCAAGGTTAATTGAATTCTCCAAATTGCCCCATATAGAGTGTGTTTGTGTGAGTGAGTGTGCCCAGTGATAGATTGGCACACTCTCCTGGGTGTATCTGCCCAGTGCCCAAAACTTTCTCCCCAGGATGGGCATGGGGAACCCCACCACGACCCTAGTAGAGGATAAATTGGAAGATAATGGATGGATGGATGGATATTGAATCCAGGTTTTTGGACTGTGGGAGGAAACCAGAGGAAATCCATGCGGATGTGGGGGAAACATGGAAACTCCACCCAGATTGGTATTTGAACCTGAAGCCCCAGCGCTGATAGGCAGATGAGCTAACCACAAATTATATTATTAATGTGGTTTAACTGTTTGGATGATGTGACATTCCTTCAGTCGTAAGACAAATACTTTTTCATTAACAATTGAAATAAGTTTGTCATCCCATTCCTCCCTCTAGGTTACCTAAACTTGTTATGCACTTTAATTTTAAAAGTTCACCATTGCACACTCCACACAAACAGATTTTATTTATTTTCATTAAGCACTTCATAAGAAAATGTGCACATTTGTAATATAGCTTTTTAAGCTTTTATAGGACTGATTGCTTTTTTGAGCAGCCCATAACTTAAAATAAATCATAGCTCTCCTGTGTGCATCCGCACCATAGGTTGAGTCTAGTGGTGGTCATGGCCCAGAGGCGCTGTGATGGGAGTCCCTTATTTTCGTTTCTAAATGTGGCAATCCTACATTAAGATGCAGATTAAGTAATTCAATTAAAGACTGTATTTCTTATTCCTTTCGTTTGTAAGTTCTCTTTACTTTGTTTCTTAATCAAAATCACCACAGAGGCATTTATGTTTATCAAAGAATGAACAGATCTGCTCTGTGGTGTTCCTGGTTATTTAGGAACAGAAATTATGTGTACTGTGTAAGATAAGATCAGATACCTTTATTATTCCAACCATTGGGAAATTCACAAAGAGACAGTATTGTACAAATAGTAAATAAAGTAAAAAAAAAAAAAAAAAATTATATCAAATTATATGAAAGAAAAAAAATATAATGAAAATTAAATATTATACAATACTAAAAACATGACATGAAATAAAATAAAATGCATCATGTATATTATAAATCCTCTTGATTTGTACGATAGCACAAATTTGCATAGCTATAATTTACTGCACATGTATGTATGTATTGAGTATGTATTGAGTTATTTAGGGTAATGCTCCTTTGCACATTTTGATTACGCAGTCTGTCTCTGAAGGAGCTGCTCAATGTCACTTGAGTCTCATAGAGTGTCACCTTATTTGATACGCTCTTTTCTTAGGGCAAATGTCCTGAGGAAGGATGGAGTGAGAGCACTATAGAGCTCTTTCTGAATGAATTAGCAGTCATGGACAGTAATAATTTCCTGGGAAACTGTGGTGTCGGAGAGAGAGAGGGTCGAGTTGCCTCTGACCTGGTGGCCCGCAGACATTACAGGTAATCTTGTTAAAGTGTAAAGTGGTTGAGCAGGGTTAATATTCCTAAAGCATCTTAACATTGAATTTGGTAATTTAGATTAAGCATTCTAATTCATATCCATCTTTGTGTAAAGTTTGCAAACCTAATTTAAATATTGAGGAATTCACAGCCAGGTTAAATACCAGTATTTAATTAAACACACATAAGATAAAAACATTTATATGCTGTTAAATAAAAGTAAGTAATGTCTGGCTATGTGTTTGTCCTTGGTCTACTGACCATTGATGAATCCTGTGTTGTTTCTATGAGATTTCTATAATTTTGCACTGAAATTCCTAAAAGGTCCTTACTAAATGTATTTGTTTTTTCATCCTCAGATTGATCCATGGTATTGGTCGCTCTGGGGATATTGCTGCTGTTCAGCCCAAAGCTGCTGGCTCCAGTCTTCTCAATAAGATTACCAATTCAGTAGTGCTAGATGTGCTTCGACTCACTGGTGAATATTTTATGATTAATTTAATTCCATGAACCCTTGCAGTTCATTTTAGCAGTTTCATTTTGTACTGAAGGATAATTACTATGTGACATTCAGAAGCCAGATTTTTTTTACACAGGTGTTAGAAGTGCATCTTCATGCTTCGTGGTGCCGATGGCAACTGGGATGAGCTTGACGTTATGTTTCCTCACTCTCAGACACAGGAGACCGTCAGGACGCTACATTCTTTGGCCTCGGATTGACCAGAAGTCTTGTTTTAAGTCCATGATCACTGCGGGTATGATTTTGACAGTGACAGTTTTAATCAGATCTTTAAAGTATCAACAAATATACATTTCATACCACATTTCTACATATTTTTATTGTATAATGTAATAATTGTAAAACATTAACATTGTTGTTGATTTGAGTAACAGAAGTAGTAGCAAAAAAAGAAGTCAGTTACACAATTAAGTCTTTCTCATTCACTCCAGTTCTGTTGGGTCCATAGAGTCTTTCTCCCTGAGGCATGTGATGATACAGCTTATAAAGGCTGCACATGGTCAGCAAAGCAGCGTCAGGTGCGCCAATTACGCTCAATGATTAATGCCACTGACTCCTTTCCTCTCTTCCAGCACTACTAAACTAAATCTAAACTACAAAAGAAAAATTTTCATTGAACAGTATAAATTTAAACATCTCAGCAGACAATACAAACTCAGTTTACTTGGTTGGCAAAATGAATGTCAATTATAACTAAATAAATAGATTAAACAAAAATATTTAAGCCTGACTCCCTCCCTTCAAAACAATACTGTGTGACTATTACTTAACATAAATAATTATCTATTTGTCTTTAAATAAACTATACTGTTGATAACAACAACAATGTAACAACTTTATACATTCACACAGCTGCTGTTGGCTGCATTTACAAAAATCATTTTATTATGTGTTGTTTCTTTAATGTGGATTCCGGTACAAGCACACATATTGGTTAGCCTGTTTGCCTTTAGTGCTTAGTTGCCACTTAGGTTCAAATCCCGATCTGAGTTTCCATGTTCTCCCTGTGTTGTCTGTGTTGGTTTTCTCTGGGTTCACCAGTTTTCCTGGTGTCCTAAAACATGGATTCGAGGTGAATTGGCTGCTCTAAATTGCTCCTATATAGTTTGTGTGCCAAGCCAGCGATGACACAAACATACTTCCCTGGAAGGAACCCCCTCCCCAGTGACACTAGTTCCCAGTATAGGATTGAGATGTTCCAGTGTGACATGCTGTGAAAGACTATCCATCCATCCATTATCTTCCGCTTTATCCTATATTAGAGTCGAAGGGCGGTTCCCCATGCCCATCCAGGGGAAAACGTTTCGGGCGCTGGGCAGATACACCCAGGACAGGGTGCCAATCTATCCCTGGGCACACACTCGCACAGAAATGCACTGTATATGGGTAATTTGGAGAATTCAATTAACCTTGATTCATGTTTTTCGACTGTGGGAGGAAACCGGAGAACCCGGAGGAAACCCATGTGGACACGGGGAGACCATGGAAACTCCACCCAGATTGGGATTCGAACCGGGAATCCCTAGTGCTGAGAGGCGAACGTGCTAACCACTAAGCCACCGTGCCTGTGAAAGACTGATGCAGGTTTTTTTTTCTAAAAAAGACATCCATCCAATCTATCGCTGCGCACACACTCACTCACACAGACACTCACTCACACACACACAAACACTCTATATGGGGCAATTTGGAGAACTCAATTGACTTGTACTAAAAAGACATGAGGCGGCACGGTGGCTTAGTGGTTAGCACGTTCGCCTCTCAGCGCTAGGGATTCCCGGTTCGAATCCCCATCTGGGTGGAGTTTCCATGTTCTCCCCGTGTCCGCGTGGGTTTCCTCCGGGTTCTCCGTTTTCCTCCCACAGTCCAAAAACATGGATCAAGTTAATTGAGTTCTCTAAATTGCCCCATATAGAGTGTGTCTGTGTGAGTGAGTGTGTACCCAGCGATGGATTGGCGCCCTGTCCTGGGTGTATCTGCCCAGCGCCCGAGATGTTCTCCCCTGGATGGGCATGGGGAACCCCACCGCGACCCTAATAGAGGATAAAGCGGGAGATAATGAATGAATGAATAAAAAGACACGAGTAATAAAAATTATTAAATATTAAAAGTTTTTTCATGGAGCTTTTTAGTATACTACATTGTACAAGTAGCGTTACAGTGTTCCGACCCTGAATCCCCAAGAGCAAGCCAAAGCTATAGTGATAAGAAAAAAAAAAAAAAAAAAAAAAAAAAAAATATATATATATATATATATATATATATATATATATATAAATATGTATGTATATAATATGTGTTTTGTGTCCAGGGTTTGAACCAGTGATCATTGAAAATATTTTAGAAGGGGATGAATTGAGGACAGACCTAGAGGCTGTGGAGAAGAAGATCGATGAACTTGGAGCTGAGAACATCCTCTGCATACATTCCACAACCTCTTGTTTTGCTCCTCGTGTCCCTGACAGGCAGGTCAAATTCATCAGCTTATATCATCAGCATATCATCAGCTTGCATCAGTCCTGACACAGCTCAAAACACCAGATTAATTAAAAACAGTAGATTAATTACAACCAAAAGCTTTGCACTCGGTGCTGCAATTTAATTATTGAGCTCATGTCAAGCACAGACTGCTTAAACATTGTACACTGATGTTGCTGTTAATGCTATGTTCACTCATTCATAGATGATGACTGTCTTGTCACTTTTTACAGGCTGGAAGAGCTAGCTGTTATTTGTGCCAAGCATAAAATTCCTCATATAGTTAACAATGCATATGGAGTGCAGTCATCAAAGTGCATGCACCTCATACAACAGGTAATTATTTGTTTTTGTTAAGGGGCTGTAATTGTTGTTTTGCTAAAGTAGTTGTTAAATCTGTGAGCTAAAAGAATTTCTTTACAGGGTGCACGTGTAGGCAGAATTGATGCCTTTGTTCAAAGCTTGGATAAAAATTTCATGGTGCCAGTTGGAGGTGCCATCATTGCAGGGTTTGATGACGACTTCATTCACGAGATTAGTAAAATGTACCCTGGTAGGTAAAATCTGTATCTATTGTTTTGTATGACACATATTTTAAATTTAGTTTATTAATGTTGATGAGATTAAGTCCGGTCAACAGGCCACTTTTGCCGGATAAACTCGCACAGAATGATGGTCATCTTTAAAATGTTTTGGCGTAATCGTAAAACATTCCGAAATCAAATCCTAGTTTATTTGTCCTTTTAAATATCACCACTCCGGCATCCTGCCCTTTGGCATTGTTGCTGCTGCCGCATACTCTTGCCTCAGACCAGGCTTGATCTCCAGGGTTATTACTTGACATTAAGGTCCAAGATTTGGAAAAGGTGATAGTGGAGGTGTTTGGCCTGGAGCTACCCCATTTTTGGAACAATACACAATGAGAAATTAAGGCAGGATAATCCAGACCCAAACACTGATTTTGTATATGAAGTCTAACGATAAGATGGCTAATTAAACCAGACACAGAACAAAGCACAGTTTTCATTACTGTCAGGTAAAGGCATCACACTTTATGGCCAAGTGTCATTCTTCCTGCCCAGTTACATATCCCCAGGTGATGTCTATTATATTACTTGCTTCGCTGATTCTTCCTTTTATTTAACAATTAGTGTTTAATCACAGATCCTTTGGCCTCTTAGTTTCATTCCATTCTTCTGACAAAAAAACATCTTATTAACTCTTATATATTATCTCTGATTATACACAACCAGCTGTTACTACAGTAATCATTTATGGTGGAGGCCAACTGGAAAGTGATTGGTTCTGTCTGTGCAATTTTAAAGTCATATTTTAACATTGATTTTTAACAGATGATTAATCTGTACATTTTTATCCTATATTGATATATACTTTTTATGCTGGTGCAATCACACCTGCATTTTCGCAGGTCGTGCATCTGCCTCACCATCTCTGGACGTCCTTATCACCCTGCTAAGCCTTGGGGCAAATGGCTATAAGAAGCTCCTGTCTGAACGAAAGGTACTCTGCCAATGTGCTGCCTTGAAATGCTTAAAAGCCACTAAACATTTCTTATTCCTTACACCTGCTGCTGAACTAAACAAAAGTCAGCAAGCAGAAATTGATTGTGGGGGAGCAGAGCTGATCTTTTTCAAAAAGCCTTCTGTTTCTTTACAACTGCATGCTATTTTTACAGCAAATGCCCTCTGTATGTACTGATGTATCCCTGAGTATTAAATAACAGTGTATCGGATATTATTTCTTATTTGCCACAAAAAAAGAACAAAATGCAGGGTTCACAAACAAAAAATATAAACATGTAATGTGTATGTATATCAGCACTTTATTATAAATTGTATATAATTATTTATCACTGTCTATTATAATTATTATATTTATTCTATATGTATACATATTGTATGTTTACAAAGATAAATTGCTGCTCAAGGCTGTATGTATAAAAAAAAAGTGTGTATGTGTTTATATTTATTTATATATATATATATATATATATATATATATATATATATATATATATATATATATATATATATATATATATATATATATCGCGGTGGGGGTTCCCCATGCCTATCCAGGGGAGAACGTCTCGGGCGCTGGGCAGATAGACCCAGGACAGGCCGCCAATCCATCGCTGGGCACACACTCACTCACACAGACACACTCTATATGGGGCAATTTTGAGAATTCAATTGACTTGATCCATGTTTTTGGACTGTGGGAGGAAACCGAAGAACACGGAGGAAACCCACGCAGACACGGGGAGAACATGGAAACTCCACCCAGATGGGGATTCGAACCGGGAATCCATAGCGCTGAGAGGCGAACGTGCTAACCACTAAGCCACCGTGCTGCCTAATATATATATATATATATATATATATATATATATATATATATATATATATATATATATATATATATATATATATATATATATATATATATCCTTTCTTTTTTGATTATGTTTCCTTTCTTTTGGGATCTCTATAATAGGAACATGTCACTGAATGTGACCGTAGGAGTCTCCAGTGTATATGAATTATAGTTGAATAGAGTCACGTGTTTTTGGGGTGATTCTTAAACACTTAATGTTGCTTAACGTGACATCAGATTGCCCAAAGAAATATGGAATCGTTTGATCTTGGTTTTGAAACATTAAATGTTGTTAAGCTTTTTCCATATAGGAGACTTTAACTTGGAGCATAACTTTAAATTTTGTGGAATTATATAGGGCAGTTCCTTCGTGAGGGAGTAAATACAGTGATTAAAAAAAAATTTAAGCCAACAATAATACTTTGTCTGATTCACTAAATGTCACATGCATTAGGTGATTTAATGTAATGTGTTTCATATTTTTAAGGATAGGTTACACATCCTAGTATTTGGATATGGATAGGATGGGTTGTTTGTGTTTAATAAAATTAAGACATTAAATAAATTGCATCATACATTTGCATGTGCATTATCATCTGCAAAAACATGTTTCCAACATATTTCCACAAGGCTCTTTGGTTATCTGTTAACTTTGTAAACAGTTGGCAAATAATTCCTTTTATAACATATGTACATGTTGCTATTTAAATATTAAAAGGCTTAAACATGGTTTATTTAGAACAATCACTTCAAGGACCAATCACTTCTCCTTTTGCCCTCTGCAATAGTTCCATTGATCTCAGCAGTGAATTGTATTACTGCCAGTACTGCTATTTCTGGTACGTTACGATGAAAACATGCAGCGAGGTAATAGAATGCTAAAAGTGCCATGTTGAGTCAGTGAGGGTGAACAGAAGGCAGTGATGGAGAAGCAGGTGGAAGGAGTTGGCCAGCAAATGGGAATTTGCAACGTGAGCAGTCAACAATATGTGCGGCTAAAAAAGCTGATCAATGCATGTGCTATTTTTAACTGTGATTTCTTATTTTTTATTGCCTGAAGGAGCTGTACACTTACCTGAGTAAAGAGCTAAAAACACTGGCTGTTAGGCATGAAGAAAGACTGCTACATACGCCACACAATCCCATATCACTTGGTAAGCCAAATACATATATTCACACAGTACAAATAAACCTGGTCATTAAATATGTTTACGAGTTTTACCAGCACATGTGCCCAGAGCAGTGAACAGCCTTCTACACAGTACCTGGGGAGCAATTGGGATTAGGTGCCTTGCCCTAGGGCATTTGTAGTTCCTTGGTGGGACCGGAGACCTTCAGGCTAGTTCCTTAACCACAAGCATTGTAGTGCAGTGTAGCAATGGACTACCTAAGATATAAACTTGAAACTGCTACAATGTCCCTTTCAATGCAAAAGATAAAGTCCAGTGATAAGGTCATGAACTACATCAAAAGCACAGTTACTCTGACTACTTTATCACTTTAGACCATTGGCGTCAAGGCCCGCGGGCCATTTCTGGCTCTTAATACAATTATATCTGGCCCATGAGATCATTTTACAGTGATCTATTATTGTTGTTATGGGCCATGCTCATATTTTAAATTTGTATTTTTATGGAGAGCAGAAATATTTAAAGATATTTAAGATCTTTTTAAAAAAATAACCCAAGTTTAAAAAAATGTAATGTTTTGATTTATTATTTTACTTTTGTGAAAAAGCATAACTATTTATTAATTTGTTCATAGTTGTAACTTTTATAGTTTTGGCAATTTTTATTTTTTATTATGTGTTTAATAAGTATTTATTCTGTTTGGCCTGCTAAAGTGTGCATTGAGTTTTGGTTCTTGGTGCATTTAAGTTTGACAACCCTGCATTGGACCTACTGCTAAACTCTACTGCATCTGTTTTCCTCCTGCAATTTTTTTTTCTATGACAGTATTTTTAAGTTTAAGTAATTTATTTATATAGCACTTTTTGCAATAATACATTGTCACAAAGCAGCTTTTCAGTTTTATAAGCTTGTAATGTTCTCATTTGTAAGTTGCTTTGGATAAAAGTGCCTGCTAAATGTAATGTAAATAAGCCTTTGAACCCCCAAAGAGCAAGCCGAAGCAACAGTGGCATGAAAAAACTCCCTGTTGTGTTGTTATTTTAAGGAAGAAAACCTCCTCCTCCTTGAGCGGCCGGGCAGCATCAATGGTCTAGGACAGCCATGTAAAGATTGTGTGATGATCATGTGTCTGTATTTAACAATTGGAAAATTATATAAGTCCATTAAGGGTGTCCTGCAGTACTGCCAATCCAATAAGAAAAATCCAGGTTCCATTTAGTAATTGTTGTAGCCACAGTGCCTCAGCAGAGCCATGTATAAAGAGCTGACGATACCTCCAGGAAATTAGCAACACCTCAAAAGAAACTAGCAAGAAAAGCAGTTAGAGCTAATAAAACACAGCATTTAACTAATAACCAGAGTTGATTGACACAGGTAGCATGTGACTCCGGCATCACTGACTAGAGCAGCATAACTAAAAGAGGCAGATACTGCAGACTCTACTTAGTTGAGAGGGCTCCCTGGAACAGCATCATTTCAGCACCACACCCACCACTAATGATGAGCTGAGTGAAAAGGTGAAATGCCAGCACAGACTGATCCCAGATCACCAACCCAACATCGCCATGCCTGAGATTTACACCTTTATCTACACTTTATCTTTCCACTACAAACATCTGCACTCCCTAATAATTTTAATCATTCTACACTTATAATTTGAACTATTAAATGATTACAATATTAAATTGGAAATAAGTATTTTAGTATTTACCTTAACAACTAAACATCCATCTCTCAGCACTTGGAATCCAAGGTCAAGTTTCCATATTATCCCAGTGTCGGATCTCTAGTTTTCTCCCACAGTCCACAAACATGCATACATGGTGAATTGACTGCTCTTAATTGCCCCTTTATAGCGTTTGTTTAAGTAAGTGTGTTCCTATTGATAGATTGTCACGCTGTCCTGGGTGTATCTGCTCAGAGCCCGAAACATTCATTCGTAGATGGGCATGGAGAACCTCCTCACAACCCTAATAGAGAATTGAGCAGAAGATAATGAGATGAAATGAGAATGAATGTTCATAAAGGAGGAATTATATAATTGTTTTTTTAAACCTTTCCCACATCTGCACAATGTATTTAATTGTTTGTGCGCTGTCATGCAACTAAGACATCCCTAAACAATATGTCACATACAGAAAACATATTTAAACATGGCAAATAAAAATCAAGAACTTTTTTTTTTTAATTGAAAATAAATATTTGTAATTTTTTCCAGTTTAGATTTTTTTTACCCAGTTCATTAAATTTAGCAAGTAAAAGGAAACTTTGCTTTAAATTATTCTATTAAAGCAATTAAAATAGCTTAAGATATTGACACTAGCCAAGTCAACAAAACATAATTTAATTGCAGGGTGGAACTGTCAACTGAGTCTGTATTTGAAAACTTAAATTTAATAAGAATAAATGAAATAAAAAAATGTATCTGTTGATGCTCATAATTGCCAAAGACGAATTTTTTTTCTGCACCAACCACTGTCAATTAGTTTTTAAAATCAATACTCTGACACTCTCCTTATTTCAGCTATGTCACTCGATGGTCTTCAGGCTAAGTGTGGAAAAGCTGTTACACAGTTGGGCTCAATGCTTTTCACCAGGCAGGTGTCTGGAGCCAGGTGAGTTGTCTGCCCTCTCTGTTGTCATAATTGTTCTGTTTTTTTTTTTTTATGACTGCTATTATCATGTCTGAACTTTACTCAGAATGTTGTGTTGTGCAAAAGTGTGTCATTCATTTCATTGTGGATAATAGGTAAACTGTGAACTGTTAGATTATCTGATGATGGGGTTTAGTATTAATGAAAGGATTTGGTGCTTATTTTAATAATCACAGGTTGCCATCTAATCTTTTTTCAGCAGTTATGGATACATAAATGTTTTAAAAGTTGTCCTTTATGCCCAAGCTTTGTTGCATTGTTTTAGTTTAAATATACATTTAAATAAAAATTATTCAGCTAATGTATCCAAATATTAGATAGTGAGACTCACATTGAAATGCGGATTTGTGTTATGGTAATGTATTGGCTTTATTGTTGACGTTACACCTTGCAGAGTGACCAAATGCATGTCCATATTGCAGTCGTGTCCTCTGGGTTTTCATTATACATACACTCTTGATCTTTTCTATTGATTTTTCTGCTTCGCTGACCAGCTGGAAACAAGGGTGCTTTTGCATTTATGGACTTCAAGTGGATTGACTAATGCATTTCTGAAATATGTTACTGATACTTTTTACAATGCTAACCCCCACACTAATTACTTCATTAACTGGCATATTCACCATCCAACAATATAGTCAACAAAAAAACAAAATCAACAATCAATATGCATAATTCTTCTTGTTTCTAAATATAAATGTAAATGGGAACTGGAAAGTCTAAAAAACCCACATAGGCACAGAAATGACCTGCGTTCTCCCCAAAGGGAACTGAACAAGTGACATGTCGCTGTATCATTTAGCACAAATTATAAAAAAAAACATCACAATTGTCGTTGCATCAAAGGAAAATTACATTAAAATGTTATTTGTATAAATCTGTGCATTTACCAAACACTCCTTTAGGAACTAATACTTGGGGAATTTGTATTATGAATTAAACTAATATTTAGTATTTTGTTTTGTTAATTCTAAAATGATGATCCATTTATCACAATTGTACAGAGTGGTTATTTACTGTGATCTGTCTGTTTTAACCATAATTGAGAAACTCACTGCTTACATTATCATTTTAAATAGATGTTTAATTGTATTGCAACTGTACAATGCTTTGTTTTTGACACTGAAAAAAACAGTAAACAGCAAAAAACTTGTTTATATCTATAATATGTCTATCTCTTAAACAAAATATGCTTAGTGACTTCAGGACTTACAAATTAATTTGTGTTTTTAGTTTGTAATTTCTTTTTTCTGCAACATTTTTTATCTTTTATCAAGATAGCTTGCTTTTGTTAATACCTGCTACTTTTTGAACATTAATAATTCAATGTGGTGAATAACTAAAAAAAACGACAATTGATTTGGAATATAATTGGGAAAGCTCTGAAGACACACACTCGAACATGAAATGTCAACCTAATTGGATCAAAAATCCTATATTGTGGAAAAAATATTCGCTGTTTTACTTTGTATTGGGTTTTGATACAATTTTGTACAGTTTAAATATATACAGCTTCATTATTACAACAACTGCACCATAACTTTAATTTCAGAGGGTGTTGTACATTAAAAAAATCACAGGAGACCAGCTATTTAAAAAATACTTAAACAAATCAAACCAGTAGCAACTTTTATAAACAATGTTACCAAGACCACATTTTTCTCCATTTTGAGGATTAAAAAGCTGTTTTCAGATAGGACAGATGACCAGATCTAGTCACTTGTTTTCATTTTTTGTCTTTGTTTTTAAATAAGCCCTTTCTGAATTATTATCTCTTTTTCTTGTTTCAGGGTTGTCCCACTGGGTGTGGAACAAAATGTAAGTGGTTACACATTCCGTGGCTTTATGTCTCATTCTGAGGCCTATCCAAGTCCATACCTTAATGCTGCTTCTGCTATTGGCATTACAAGAGATGACGTGGAGCTTTCCTTAAAAAGGTTGGACAAGTGCCTTAAAGCTCTAAAGAAAGAAACAAATCTTGAAAAAAATGACTCACATTTGTCAGCTTCTGGTGCTGATGATGGGACCATTCCCTGAATCTCAAGCTGCCTTAACAAGATCATCTCTGCAAATTATTTTTGTAGATAGTAATGATAAAAGACTCAATTCTATCAACTATCACTGGAAAAAAATCACAGAATAATTACTCAAGTGTATACCAAAGTTGAAATATTATGTTAAGAATTTAACCCAATTTGTGTTTAATAAAACCTATTTTATTTTGGTATTTGTCAACAATAATGTTTTAAACAACCTTTTTTATTATGGCTTGTGGTAAACCGACAAATCATAGTCAAGTTTTACATAAAACCCTCCACTAACTGATGAGTTTCAACACAATCTTTGTTAACTACCCAGTTCTAGAATGTTTTTGTTAGTAGGGATAGCATTATAAGTCTGTTTAATGTAATATTGATCTCATACTGTTTTAAAATATTTTGACTAGGTCCCATGAAAAGGTGAAGGTAAATCATTATTGCATTATAGTAACCACTCACAAGCCTTTTCCTGTTTTGAAAAAAAAAAGTCTTTGCTGGCCATCATCAAATCTTACTTTCAGATCTCATATTGGTGTAAACATTATCATTAGTGGACACAAACACGTATCATTAGTGGAAGAAATGGCAAATTAGTTTACTCCACAGGTTTACCAACACTGAGTGTAAACTCTGCTGTTCTACATTATCATGAGCCATATAAATTAGTAATGGAAAACCTACTAAGGTTTAAAAAACAAAAAGCTTATTATAACAGTTAACACCATTAACTTTCCATACTATTACATACAAAGTGCCTTGCAGTGGTCCAGCAGTAAGTTACTGGAGAACCGCTAGCGAACAGGAACCGGCAATTCTTGGATAAACTGCTTGATAAGGGCGCTCTCTTTAAGCTCATTTTTTATAGGCCATGCTGAAATTGCCTTCAGTAAACAAACCACTTAGTTTTTCTTTTCATTTTCTTTTTGATTAAGTTATACAAGGAGCACATAACCTTGGGATTTTTTTTTTTTTTTTAATAATGCACTATTGTGGCTCGTTGTTTGGTGTCTGGTAAATCCACACTTCTGTCAACCTTACCACAGTGAAGCAATGTGCTGTAGGTTAATGTACTGTAAAAGACCCTATACAAATTTAGCATTGAAATGTCATGGGGGAATATGTAATGATTTTAGAAATGCTATGAAATGCTATGGCTGATTTCACATACCTTTCAGACTAGTTTTGTTTTTCAGTTACCTTTTTAAGTAAATGTTAATACAAGCTACTAAAAGGTATATAAGACTGACACTGAAACTACTTTACAGCATCAAATTAATAATTTTACTATTTTTCTTATTATTTATTGTCCTTGCAAAGCTAATTAACTGGCATTTCAAATATTTTTTATTTTTTTTTTTTTTTACTTGTTTACATGTTGAGGGGGGACATGTAGTATCTGTTGTTCTCCTAGAAATGTTCGCTCAGTCTGTTTCCATCACTTTATTCAGGTTATATGTTCCCAGCAACATTACTATTAAATATTCATGACAGATGAGCCAGCATGGTTTCTTTGTGTTTCATCTCAGTCTCCCACCTTTTGGTCAGTTCTTTCTCTGCAGTGACACACCATGTCTTTTTTCTATCTCTCTGCTTTTCTGCTGAGTCAACATTTTAAAATATATATTTTTTTATTCCCACCCCATCTAAAAACAATTTTGTACTTTCTGTACCTCTGTAGTCTGCTGCTGACATTGCACTGATAGCATTTTGTGCAGAGCAGCTTAGTGGCTGACAAACTTGTGCAGTGATTGCATAATATTGATCTGCATCCCTGAAGTACTCCGTGCTTATAATGGCACATCTACTACTTCTACTGGGGTAACTCAGTTGCTGTTTTTAATTGTTTTAGGGTCGGTACTCACAATTCACAGAATTAGATTTTAATGCATGTCACACATCAGCTTATGTGACATACTTTACATAGACTGTACCTAGACTTCTGTTAAGTCCATTAAATTACCCAAAGCTTAATTATAAATACTACTAGGAGCTACTAGGCGCTGGGTGCCAATCTATTGCTTGGCACACACGCACACAGACACTCTCTATATGGGGCAATTTGGAGAATTCAGTTGACCTTGAATCGATGTTTTTGGGACTGGGAGAACCCATTAATATAATTTTTTAATATAATTAAATTTTATTATAATTATATTAATAAAATTAATTTATATTTATTTATTAAAAATATTATTTATATATATAATTTTTTTTTATTTTATTTTATTTTTTTTAAACTAAGTACATATTTTCTTTCACTTCATAATTACTTGCAAGATTTTTCTGGTGTATTACATACAACTCCAGTAAAACACATTCAGATTTGTGGGTGTAATGTAAAAAATGTGGAAAGGTTTAAGCAAAATAAAAACATTTTTAAAGGCACTTCATCTTTCAAAGGACAGTGGACAAAATGCTGCACTGTCTAACTTGCTGCAAACTGCAACGCCCACAGAACACATGAAGAGCTACAGTGCAACAAAACAAAGAGATGTACTGAATACACAAACCCCCTATATGTATTTGTGTGCAATGTTAGCAAATTCACATTTTATTACTTGAACAGTTGTACATACAGTAGCTTTATTTATAATTTTATTAGAGAAAGCAGAGAAAATTGGTAACTGGGTATAGTATGTTCGAAGTAGAAAAAAAGGTTAAATAAAGCTAAGAAAGGTAATTAAAGAAGTGAATAAGCTTATGTGGTGGCAAAGAAAATAGGATGAAGTCAGGTAGAGATGGTTTGTGGATTGTACTAGAGAGAGAAGGTAGTGATGATTTATGTGAGGTAGGGACGAGGTGGCGAGCTTTTACAGTAAAAGAAAAAGTTAGGTAAATCCAGAAAGCAGACAAAATGGGTTACTGAGGTGCAGTGGGTTAGATTAAGTAGAGCAAAGGGTAAAGTTGGAAAGGTAATTAAAGAAGAGAATAAGATTCAGTGTGGTTAAGTGAGGTAGAGCTAGCTACACTTTGGTTCGTTCACTTCGCTCTAGTGATGATTGCTAATTCTCACTCCGTGGCATTCACCACTGCAAAATGGTGGAGATCTTCCCAACTCTGTCCGGAAGACAGTCACTTGGCATTTTTAATAAACTACCGATGACGCATCTTTTTAACAAACACCTGTTGTAGGAAAAAAAAGGGTGCAGGATAAGATAATGATCAGGTTTGATAATTCTACAGTGTAGCTGGTTTTCTTCATAACTACTGACTTGTATTGTTCTCATTTGTAAGTCCATCCATCCATTATCTTCCGCTTTATCCTCTGCTAGGGTCGCGGAGGGTTCCCCATGCCCATCATGGGGAGAACGTTTCGGGCGCTGGGCAGATACACCCAGGACAGGGTGCCAATCTATCGCTGGGCACATACTCACTCACTCACTCACACACAAACACACTCTTTATGGGGTAATTTGGAAAATTCAATTGACCTTAATCCATGTTTTTGGACAGTGGGAGGAAACCCACGCGAAACTCCACCCAGTTGGGATTCGAACCGGGAATCCCAAGTGCTGAGAGGCAAACGTGCTAACCACTAAGCCTCCTTGCCACCCCTCATTTGTAAGTCACTTAGTATAAAAGCTTTGCTAAATGTAAATGTAATTGGAGTAGAGAAAGAAAAGGTTTATGTGAAATAGTGACAAGTGACAAAGTGAGTTTTAAAAGGGAAAAGGTGAGGTAAAGAGAGAAAGCAGATAAAATGGGTTACTGAGGTGCAGTGAGTTAGATAAAGTAAAGAAAATGGTTAAAGTGGAAAAGGCCATTAAAAAAAAAAAAAGAATAAGCTTAAGTGGGCCGCACGGTGGCTTAGTGGTTAGCACGTTTGCCTCTCAGCACTAGGGATTCCCGGTTCGAATCCCCATCTGGGTGGAGTTTCCATGTTCTCCCCGTGTCTGTGTGGGTTTCCTCCGGGTTCTCCGGTTTCCTCCCACAGTCCAAAAACATGGATCAAGTCAATTGAATTCTCAAAATTGCCCCATATAGAGTGTGTCTGTGTGAGTGAGTGTGTGCCCAACGATGGATTGGCGCCCAGTCCTGAGTCTATCTGCCCAGCGCCCGAAACGTTCTCCCCTGGATGGTCATGTGGAACCCCACCGCGACCCTAATAGAGGATAAAAGCGGGAGATAATGAATGAATAAGCTTAAGTGGGTAAAGAGGATTAAATGAGCTAGAGAAGTAGCGAAATGAGAGGTTTAGTATGATAAAGATATGAAAGAGAAGTAAGGAAGGTTTGCGTTAAAAGAAAAAACAGTGTGTGTGTGTGTGTGTGTGTGTGTGTGTGTGTGTGTGTGTGAGGGGAGAGAGATAGAGAGAGGAGGGGGAGAGAGAGAAATGTAAGCGAGCGTTGCTGAATTGCTGATGTCAGTAGCTTTGCTTCAGTGCTGCAGTGGGATGGTGTAGGGTGGATGATGCACCGCTCTCTCTCTCGCACCTCAGCATCATTTCTTCAGGCGTAAACATCATCATGCTCGGGGTCGTACAACGCTACGCGCTATTCTCAGCGTTGTTGCTGTGCTTGATGCCAGCGGGACACACCGGCAAAAAGGCGGCCAGGTGCCCTTCATCCTGCACCTGCTCCAAGGAGTCCATCATATGCGTCGGCTCTTCGTACGTACCGCGAAACAGCCCGAACGATGTCAGCTCTCTGTAAGTGCAACAGCGAACCACACATACCGACATTTCTTCACTTTATTTGCACTACAATTGTATTGTCTTGTTTGCTGTAAAGCTGTGTGTGACTGAAGCGACTGATCAGAGTGCACCGTGTATGCTGAGTGAACAGCGGTTCTGTCACAAGAAACCAGTGCTGTTTAAATGCACTGGAACGTGATATGTATATATTTATTTATATATATATATATGTGCGTATGTCTATATATGTGTCTGTGTGTGTATATACAACTGTATCTGTATGTTTATATGTGTGCACACCCGTAATTAGATTTTATCCCCCTGATTTTAGGAGTATCGTGAATGGAACCTTCTCTGAGGTGAAGGAGGCCATGTTTGCCCACCTGCCATCTCTACAGCTGCTGTAAGTACTGAATCTACAGGCATTTAACCTCATCCAGTTCGCTTTACATCACATTTTAGAGGTTTACTCTATTGAGATACTTTAGGATTGACGAGCGCCACCTTTAGGAATAAGGGGATAAGTAGTAGAGAACTTTTTGCCGCAAAGGAAAACGGTTAGATAAGACTTTTTGAAAACATACTTTATTCAGACTAGAGGCAATGAATCTTTTATACAATAAGCTACACATACATTTAATAATACTGCTAAATAATTAAAGATGGGATTTGGTCTCATGCTCATCCAGGGGAAAATATCAAGCGTTGGGCAGAAGAGTGTCCCAGGAAAGAGTGTCAATCCATCACTGGGCACACACTCACTCGCACAGACACGCATGCACTATATGGGGGCAATTTAGATATGGGCAGTTTAGAGCTGCCAAGTTCTTGAATACATGTTTTTGGATTATGGAGAAACCCACGTGGACCCAGGGAGAACATGGAAATTCCACCCAGATTCTAACCTGGCATTCTAACCTGGATCTTCACTGCTGAGAACACTGTCCTCTTCACAAATGTACTTACATTTTTCAATAGTATTAACAATATTTCATATGTATATTTTTTCTATCACAGTTGACAAGACATCCTAGGCCAGATGTAACAAAGCAGACCCAAACTATGATGTTGCCTCCACAGTATTTTACAGATGAAATGAGTTTTTGTGCTTTTCTTTCTCCAAGAATATAGCTTCTCATTTGAATCAAATTAATCTATTTTGGTATCATATGTCCACAAAAAAAAAAACTTTCTGGCTTGTTCATGTTATCTTTAGCAAGTTACAGAATGACAGTAATATATTTTTTGAGAATAGGGGTGTTCTTGCAGCCCTGTCATGCACACCAATTTTGTTCAGTGTTATCCTGACAGTGGATTATGTCCATGGAGTGCTGTTTCACTTCTTTCCTGTGATTTATTCAGAAAAATGCACAGCCTCAGTTGCCTCATTGTCTTTCTAAAATGGTTACAAACACACTATAATTAAAAAAAACAAGGTTTGATTAATAAATGTGGTTATTGAAAACAAATTCGTTATAAAGCTGGTTTTTGGCAAAATTATGTAGTTGAATCTAATCTAGTTGCTCGGATACCAGTTTAGTGCTAATTGTGAATTGGCTAACTATTGTATTTCCATTTATGGTACACGATTTTAAATTATTTATCATATGTTAAACACTGATATGAATGTAAAGTAGTCACAGGTGTGCGATATTGTCAAAAAAAGTCACGGCTGAACAAACGGGTCAGCCAATCAGATTTGAGAGCCAGAACTACCTGTTTATAATAAACATTAACATTAGCCAATATGAGAAATGCTATTTCTTACTCAGAAATTACTTTAATTAATTGTCTTCCTTTGTGACCTGTTACATGTTCTTTGCTCTTAGTCGGTGTAAGCAGTGTACAAAGTTACAGGATAATTCCATTCATGCCCACTATAGCTGTTGACCCTGAATCAGTTAAACATCTTGTCATATTTTACCCAACATTAATGGAAATGAAATAGAGCTGAAGGAGGTGCCGTATTATGGGACTTTTATTTAAACTTTTTTAAGTGTTGAGTTTAAAATTATTTATTGTCTTATTACATGTTATTGAAATTTATGAAATTAAAGTTTTTACTTATTTATACATTGTATACATTGTGCACATTAATATTGTACACATTGTACTTACATAAGCTTCTATTTTTCACCCGAATTTGTAGTGAAATGAGTGCATCAAGTGACTGTAGTATAGTCAAGATTTATAAAAGATTTCATTTATAAATTGTTGCAGGTAAGGCTCTGATTTTCTTTTACAGATTGCTTAATTCAAATGCCCTCACCACAATCAGAGATGATGCATTCTCTGGTCTTCCACATCTAGAGTATTTGTAAGTTTATTATTCCTTTGTCTTTGCATACATTATGCATACAACTTATGTATATGATATACAATTTCAAGTTCAAACAATATAAATTTCACTGAAGGAGCTGCATTACCATTTTTTATAATCTTTATGTTTATGCATTCATTGTAATAATTGATTGTTTCCCAATGTAAATAAACAGTTGCAGTGGTGGGTCTGTTATGATTGGTTGACTTTAAGAATGAGGTTCACATATGGACACTTCTGCAATTACTCTGTACCTGGTTGGCTTTGGAGAACCACAAGTAATTAAGACAGAATATTACATGACATCAAATAAAATGGTGAAGTTTATGAAATAATTGTAATGAAAGTAATTCATGAATACCTCGGGGTACATACCTTGCCTACTACCGCACCAGTAATACCTAGGAACTCATGTGATACTTGCAACCAAGCTATATCTTTGGATGCATGCCAGTCCTTTCACCACGCTTCTGCATTTAACACACCTATACAGAACTATAGAGTGTAATAGAAAACAAACAATAAATGATGCTCATACCAGTGCCCATGTAACATTACATTTGGATAACATTGTTTGCCAAGTAATGAATTCAAATAAGTGAAAGTGTGTTATTAAATAATTATTTTGTACTTTCTAAATGTTTAGGTTTATTGAAAACAACAAGATTGAGACCACATCAAAATATTCTTTCAGAGGACTCAAAGACTTGACCCATTTGTAAGTTTTTGTAATGCATTTGTATTACCTATAATTATAAACCTGATGTCTTTTATTGTAACAAATTCTGTGTACATCACTGCAGGTCTTTGGCGAATAACAACATCAAAGCCTTGCCGAGAGACCTGTTCATTGATCTGGACTCACTTATTGAGCTGTAAGCTTGTATTTCAGTTCATTCTGAAAATCAGTTAATGTGTATTGGAGGTGTTCTCATTCCTAAATACATTGCAGATGAATGAAGTTCTGAATAAAGAATAAGTCTTTAGTTGCTTTTGAAGGGTACCCTAATTAAAAGTATAATTGTTATTGCCTCGTGTGTGTGTGTGTATGTATGTATGTATGTATGTATGTATGTATGTATATATATTATAATAAAAAATTTGTTTCTCAGTTCAAAACCCCCTCCTGGTGTTTTTCTTTTTATTACAGTGATCTTAGAGGAAATCCTTTTGTATGTGACTGCCGAGCTAAATGGCTGATGATGTGGCTAAAGAACACAAATGCTTCTGTATCGGATATCCTCTGTGCTGGCCCAGAGGAGATGAAGGGGAAACGGCTCAATGACATGGCAAGCCTTCATGATGAATGCATCTCCACAGGTAAAGACAGAGAGAAAAGTTTTCAAATTCATATATTACATACATTAAATTGCCAAATGTATTTACTTACCTATGCAAATAATTGATTTAGTTGAATCAATTCAGATGTTACAATCACTTTGATAGAACAAATTAGAGTAAAGATTTTTCTCCAATCATTCTCATCCTTCATGGGAATGGTCCAATATTCTATTAAATATACCTTTAAATATTGTGGAAAGCGTTTCCAGAAGAGTTGAATATAATGTAAAAATAGTGTTTGCCCTAGTAAACACTATTTTAGTAAAGGATTAAGCAGAAGATAATAGATGGATGGACTATCATCGTTTATGATTTTATTTGTGATGAAGCTGTCTACCCTAAAGCGAAGATTTAAAGTGGTGTATATAGGATATACTTTATCCTAGATCTTGTAGTTTTCTAATCTGACAGCTTTTATTATCACTAAATAAGTAAATATTACCCAGTTTGTTTTTCAGGATGCATTTGAATTCAAAATGATTCCTTTACAGATTTCATTCCTCTTCAGTCAGTGGCCACTGAGTCTCTATCTGTGGACACGTTTTCCCACAAGAATGATGTGTATGTGACGATTGCTGCCCCTAATATAGAGAGCTGCATGGTTCTTCAGTGGGATCACATTGAAATGAACTTCAGGAGTTATGACAACATTACAGGTGAGATTGTAAAAAGTTTCTTTCTATTCCCACTGATAGTAAAGTGGACTTCGAATGTATGCTTTGAGATTATAATAATATCTATATATTATATGACTGTTATGTCTGTTAATAAGAACACACCATCATCAACACACCTCATAGCTTTTTTAACATGTGATTCTGTAAACTTTTGTACTTTAGATTATTGTATTTTCTTTTGTGTTTTAGAATTTGTAAATTTAACAATGTTCAGAAGTGTTTACATAAAGACGAGATGTATTTTTTCTCATTTTACACTGATGTAGAATGAAATAAACACTAATAATGTTAAAATATAGATTTATAGAATTGTTTCTTAAGCTCTATATATTTTAGAAAGCTACTTTACTTAGAACTTGTAGACCAAATCCAGACCATTGGTATTTTGAAAATAAAAAGCTTGTTCAGTCTCATTTTGCTGATCTTTTGAATGTAGTCTTATGTATAACTGTTTATTTTACTCAGGTCAGTCCATTGTTGGCTGCAAGTCAGTGATCATTCAGGACCTGGTGTTTATGATTGTAGCTCAGCTTTTTGGTGGTTCACACATCTACAAGTTTGATGAAGACCAAAGTAAATTCATCAAATTTCAAGACATTGAGGTGTCCCGAATCTCTAAGCCAAATGACATTGAAGCCTTCCAGATTGGTGATGACTGGTTCTTTATTATAGCTGACAGCTCTAAAGCTGGTCTTTCCACACTTTACAAGTGGAATGATAAAGGTTTCTACTCCTATCAATCCTTACATGAATGGTTCCGTGACACAGATGCAGAGTTTGTGAACCTAGACGGCAAGGCTCATCTCATCTTGGCCAGCCGTTCCCAGGTTCCGGTCATCTACCAGTGGAGCAAGAGTGCACAGAAGTTTGTGCTGCAAAGTGAAATTCCTAATATGGAGGATGTAGTGTCTGTGAAGGCTTTTTGGATCAAAGAAGAATTGTATTTGGCTTTGACACGATACATAGGTGACTCTAAAGTCCTACACTGGAGCACCAAGCATTTCTCTGAGGTTCAAGCTCTTCCGTCCAGAGGCTCCATGATCCTTCAGCCATTCTTCTTCAAAGACCGGTACTATCTGGCTTTAGGTAGTGACTACACATTTTCACAAGTATACCAGTGGGATGCTGAAAAGAAAGTTTTTCAGCGTTTTAAGGAAGTCTACATTCAAGCACCGCGTTCTTTTACCATGGTGTCTACATACCGCAGGGACTTCATATTTGCTTCCAGCTTCAAGGGGAGCACACAGATATTTGAACACATCATTATTGATCTGAGTCTGTAATCTCAGATATGGACAAAGGTTACTAGTGTTAAGGAAAGCATTTCTGCACCCAGCAATGTTTTTCATACAAATAAGTATTGCTTTCGAGAGTAAAGATATTAAAAATATGTTTATTTATGGTTTAAAATAATAGGTGGGTAATCAGAAATGTGAAAAATTTCATAAGATTGTGCATGTTGGTTCATGCAATTCTGTAGAATTAATCAGGACCCTCATTAACATTTCTCATTTTTTATGTAAGTCCACAAGAATGTGTAGTTTTGCCCAAATGGTAAAAGATTATTTGTTTGTAGCTATAAATAGAATTGCTCCTAAAGTATCAATTTAAACACTGATACGTTTTCATTTCTCAGGTGATCATGCTGCAGTGTCATGCATGACTCCGTTGCAAATGTTATGTAGGAGCTGGCATGCTGGAGAAAACATTTATGTTAAAAAATGCAGGCAATTCATGAACATCAGTTCAATTTTCCATTAGAAAACACTGTATTAGATTTGGAAGCTGCCTATTCTAGCATTACTGATGTTTTATTTTAAAATGTATAGTTTTAATGATGGAATCTGTGGTCATTTTTAGGTGCCATTTTTTTATATAACACATGATAATATTTATTGTTGTGGCAGTCGCTCTAGATAGATGATGTAGAACAACAGTCTTTAATCACCAAATAAGGGCATCCATACAATTTTTGTAGTAGTTTCCATTATAATAAACATGAAACATCCATCATGTTTTCATGAAAGTTGCAAATTTACAATACCAAAAATATATAGTGGTTTAAAAAATTAGGTTTTAATCATTGAACAGTTCACATTTTGTAATGTTACAGTGTAATAAAACTAACAATAATAATAATAATACATTTATTTTATAGGCGCCTTTCTGTCACTCAAGGACACCGTACAAAAGTGCAAATAAGCATACAATAAAAACAAGACACAGAACACACAACATATTAAAAGTAAAAATAAAAACAATGATCAGATGGAGAAGGCCAGTTTAAACAGGTGAGTTTTGAGTGCGGATTTGAATTGTGAAAGTGAGGTGATGTGTCTTATGTCAGGTGGTAAAGAGTTCCAAAGTTGGGGAGCAGAGCGGCTGAAAGCTCTGTACCCCATGGTGGTAAGGCGAGCAGTGGGGACAGTCAGGAGGATAGAGGAGGATGATCGGAAGAAGCGAGATGGAACTACAACCTGTAGAAGAGAGGAGAGATATGGTGGAGACAGGTTGTGAATGGCTTTAAAGGTGAGCAGAAGGATTTTGTAATTGATGCGGAACTTGACCGGGAGCCAGTGAAGCTGTTGGAGGACAGGAGTGATGTGGTGGAAACTGGGGGTTTTGGTGATGACGCAGCAGCTGAATTCTGGACCAGTTGAAGCTTATGGAGAGATTTGTGGGTGAGACCGAAAAGAAGAGAGTTGCAGTAATCTAATCGCGAGGTGACGAGGCTATGAACAAGAATGGCGGCAGCATGAGGGGTAAGAGAGGAGCGAAGACGGTTAATGTTGTGAAGGTGGAAGTAGGCAGACCGGGTGATGTTGTTGATGTGTGATTGAAACGAGAGGGTGCCATCCAGAATGACACCCAGACTCTTTACCTGTGCAGAGGGTGAAACGGAACAATTGTCAATGTTAAGAGAAAAACTGTCAATTTTGGAAAGAATTGATTTTGTGCCAAGAAGTAGAACATCAGTTTTATCACTGTTAAGTTTTAGTAAAAATTGTATTGAACCAGGATTTAATTTCAGCCAGGCAGTCAGTAAGGTAGGAGGGTGGAAGATTGGAAGTGGGTTTGGTGGCAAGGCAGAGCTGGGTGTCATCTGCGTAACAGTGGAATAAACACATGTAATAAAACACAATTTTAATTTTATATGTATATTTTATTTTATTAACATTTAGTACAAATTTTAGTACACAAATCTTAATTAAAAGGTAGGCAGCTTTTAAATCGTATAAGTAATCACCCCCCAGATCAATACCTTGCTTCACCATCTTTTGCTTTAGTTACAACTGCAAGTTCTTTTTTTAATCACTTATGTGGTTTTGGCAGTATTTTTTGGGTGGTTGTTGTGTCCCTTCAACTTTGTCTATGTCAATAAAAAAACTATCTAAGAGCATGATTCCTCTACCAGCATACATCACAGTGGAATGTGGAAATGGTGAAGAGAATTAAAAAAAAAAAGTATTATTGGTGCAAGGAGCATTAATTTCATTATCTTTCATTATGGCCATATCAGATTAGTGTGTACATTTGTCCTGTTTGTTGTGTCTTCAACATTTATTGGCTTTATGGTCTTTTGAATGCTTATGCAACTTGTGGGAATTACCTGCATCAGAACTGCATGTAATGTTTTTACTAAACCCCGGGGTGAATACTTATGCACAACAGTAATTTGATGTGTACAATTTTTGGTGTCTATATTGAGTTCTCACATACTTCTCACACATTCATTTGTATGATTGAATATTCATAAATATTCATGGCCTGTAATTTAACTTTAGTTCGTTTGAAATTGTTTTAATTCAAAGTGTGGAATAGAGTAAATACATATATGAGACGTTGTGGTTTGTTCTCAATATACAATAAATAATATATAGTAATCTAATGAAATGGTTACTGTATGTTAGTATAATGATATAGACACATGACACAATTTTGATGCTTCTAGGTGAAATGAGGATGCTAAATATGGCATCGAACCAAAAAGAGAAACAATGTAAAGAGAAAATCAAGAAGAAAGATCAGATTTATAAAACCATTTAAAGTTTTTATTTCCCAGCTGTCCTAATGGTAGCTCCTTTTAAATGAGTCCTCACAAAATTTTTTATTTATCTAGGGATGGGAGGACATTGCTGTCTGAAATAGCATTACATTTTAAACCTGAAAACATTTAATAAGTTTTTCTTAGCAGTCTTTACACTGTTCATAGATGAGCAACATTCCACTGTTGTTTATTAAAGTCACATTCCATGTGACGTCTAACAGCGGCATCTACTCTGAGTCAACATGCCACATAGAATTTCACCCGCTTAACTAATGGGATTCATAAACTTGCCACTCAACATGTTCCAGAAAACAAAGCCAGTATGGCGTTTTTGGTCTTCAGTCACAGATGAATCATCATCAGGATTCAGACATGCCAATTTTTCCACAGGAGGGACTGGTGCACTTTTCAAAATATTAGTAAAAATATTAAAGCAACATCAACCAAAAATGTTATAGCTTGGAAACAAATGGGTCTTTCAAATGACCAATGACCCCAAATTTATTGACATAATATTAGTATAAAAAGTAGCTAAGAGTGGACAAGAAAAGAAACAGAACTGTAGTGCCTTATATTTCACATAAAAAAGGCTATGCTGTAGCATACACAAAGTAGTATGCAATTGCAATGGGCTCTGTGAACTGTGCAGCCACATCACTTGTATTCCAACAGGCTATCCTTCCCAATGCCATTAGTATGTACACACAGGTAATCAGCAATATACTGCTATCTGTTTCCTGCCTTTACACTTACTCTGTTATCTTTAATCCTCCATTCATATTATGTGAAAGTTTTTTTTGTTCAATATTGCACTAAAAAAATCTCCATCCCAGTCGCAGGTCTTTTTTGCAGACCCCAACAGGTTTTCTTCCTCAATGGTCCTGTATTTGGCTCCATTCATCTTCTCATCAATTTTAACCATCTTCCCCATCCTTGCTGAAGAAAAAGCAGGCCCAAACTATGATGCTGCCACCACCATGTTTGACATTGGGGATGGTGTGTTCAGGATGATGAGCTGTGTTGCGTTTACGTCAAACATAACATTTTGCATTGTGGCCAAAAAGTTTGATTTTGATTTCATCTGACCAGAGCACCTTCTTCCACATGTTTGGTGTTCTTTTCCAGGTGGCTTGTGGCAAACTTTAAATGAGACGTTTTATGGACATATTTCAGAAATGGCTTTCTTCTTGCCACTCTTCCATGAAGGTAAGATTTGTGCAGTGTACAACTGGATTGTTGTCCTATGGACAGAGTCTCCCACCTCCAGCTGTAGATCTCTGCATTTCATCCAGAGTGATCATGGGCCTCTTGGCTGCATCGCTGATCAGTCTTCTTCTTGTTTGAGCTGAAAGTTTAGAGGGACGACCAGATCTTGGTAGATTTGTGGTGGTCTGATGGACTCCTTCCATTACAATAAAATCATTTGCACAGTGCTCCTTGAGATGTTTAAAGTTTGGAAAAGCTTTAAACTTCTCCACAACACTATCTCGGACCCTCCTGGTGTGTTCCTTGGTGTTCATGATGCTCTCTGCGCATTAAACAGAACTTTGAGACTCACAGAGCAGGTGCATTTATACGGAGACTTGATTACACACAGGTAGATTCTATTTATCATCAGTCATTTAGGTCAACATTGGATCATTTAGAGATCCTCACTGAACTTCTGGAGTGAGTTTGCTGCACTTTTCAGTTTTTTATTTCTAAAAAAAGTTTTAAAAATCCAATAAATTTTTTTCACTTCACGATTGTGTCCCACTTGTTGTTGATTCTTCACAAAAAAAAAAATACAATTTCATATCTTTGTTTGAAGTCTGAAATGTAGAAAGTTCAAGGGGGCCAAATACTTTTGCAAAGCACTGTGTACTCTGTATAAATCGCTAGTGCTAGAACTGAATTCCTATAGTTTTAAGGTATTTCTGTGTATCTGGCAGAAGCTTAAGTTTAAAGAAAATGTTCACAAAATGGTAAATTTAAAAAGTTCATATTTATTGTTCGAAGTTCATAAAAAAGCTCCATGCATCAGAAAATAAACAACAGTCTGTAATCAAATTACATTAAATGAATAAATGGTGTTTCTGCTAATGGAGAAGATGAAGCTTAGACATTAACTATTAAAGTTGTATATATTCATTTTCTATAACAGTTACTAAGTGAACATGTATATGTTTATAAAGATATTTTTTAAATGTATTTACAGATACAGGTAAATACATCAAAATGTATGTTTCTAAATTGATAGGATTAAATTGAATATGGGTGGCACGGTGGCTTAGTGGTTAGCACGTTCGCCTCTCAGCGATAGGGATTCCCGGTTCGAATCCCCATCTGGGTGGATGGTTTCTATGTTCTCCCCATGTCTGCGTGGGTTTCCTCCGGGTTCTCCGGTTTCCTCCCACAGTCCAAAAACATGGATCAAGTCAATAGAATTCTCAAAATTGCCCCATATAGAGTGTGTTTGTGTAAGTGAGTGTGTGCTCAGCGATGGATTGGCGCCCTGTCCTGGGTGTATCTGCCCAGCGCCCGAGACGTTCTCCCCTGGATGGGCATGGGGAACCCCACTGCGACCCTAATAGAGGATAAAAGTGGAAGATAATGAATGAATGAATGAACATTGAATATGGAATTTATGGAAATATTTGTAATAAAATGAATGCATCAAAAAGATAGAAAAGTGGTAGCCAAATAAAATGTAACTGCTAAGTTTTCCTGTAAAGGTTTTGAATAGAATCAAACTTCGACAGAGTCGGTTCAATTGGATGAATCATTGGACGAATGAGACGTCAGTATTTCCTGTTTCAAAAAAGCATTCAGACAAAAGCGCGGAACCGAAAGTCACATAAATAAAGGTAAGACGTATTATAAACTATGGATTAGTTTATGCAAAAGAAACAAAAACTATAAGATATATCTAATAAGTTTATATAGTCTAAGAAAAACAGGGAAGGTTTTTTTTTTTTTATTATTATTTTTTTTACAGCTGTCTGTGACAATTTTCCTCCTATAAACCAAACCGAAATCTATTACGTAGATTCAAAAAAACTGAGAAAGTGTTAAATCGGGTTTTCAGTGCCATTATTGATTAGAAAGCGGTCCCAATGCATTATAGTACAAATCTTTTGTAATATAACTGTCAACTTATATTATTCTGTATTAATTTCCATTCATCCATCCATTATCTCCCGCTTTATCCTCTATTAGGGTCGCGGGGGGTTCCCCATGCCCATCCAGGGGAGAACGTTTCGGGCGCTGGGCAGATAGACTCAGGACAGGGCGCCAATCTATCGCTGGGCACTGTATTAACTTATTCTCTTTAATCTTACTTAAAGTATCCAGGATAATAAATCTGAGAAAGAGATTCATCAAAGCCTCTTTTGTAAAGACAATGATTCTTTATATAACTATAAATAACTATGTGCTTTCTTGAAGAGTTGTCGAACTTTAAAATAGTTCTTCAGATTAAAATAACCAAATAGCTATAGGTTACAAGAACACAATAAATGTTGTTAATTGTACCCAGGGGGAAAAAAACAAATGCGGTAACAGCGTTCCAAAACAGATGAAATGAGACAAACAAGCACACCTAAATATAAAGACAAGACAGCGAACAATACTAAAAGCGACCAATAGAGGGTTGTCCAGGAAAATAAGCTACAATTCTTCCAAGCTAATGATTAGGACTAATCAACAAACTTCCAGGTTTACGTACTTTTGGCCACTCACAGATTTATAAAAAAAATTACCTTACAAAATATGTAATATATAAAAATAAATTATTCGTTTTTCTTTATATACTTTTAGCATTCGTCGTACAAATGGCAGGTAGGTACTCTAGGCAGGTTGATAATGCATTGTAGGGCAGTGTAAAATTGTATGAAACTAAAAATAAAAGTGGATGGCTTAGTGGTTAACACAGAAACCTGGGGATTCAGGTGCAAATGCCGATCTGAGTTTCCATGTTCTGGTTTCCTCCCACAGTCCAAAAACATGGAATTAATAAATTGAATGCTCCAAATTGTCCCATATAGAGTGTGAGTACACTGTCCAGGGTGAATCTGGCCAGCGCCTGAAACTTTCTCTCCTGGATGGGCATGACCCTAGTAGCGGATTAAGTGGAAGATAATTAATAAATGGATGAATGATTAAAAACTTAAGTTAATATACATATATAAAAGAATAAACCAATATATTGTGGATCATATCTGTAGGTTGATTTATTATTTAGATTAAACTGAAGTTGTAACAGTTTTTATGTTAATTTAGAAGGGCCTAATTTACAAGGTAAACAGTACATTTATATGCATTTATCTACATTTTTGTCAGTGTTTTTTTTAAACATACATTTTGTTTCAACAGAGGTGTCTATGGCATTCCAAATACAGCTTGCTGCTGTTCCTGTTAAAGTGGAGCCAAGGCAAACGAGTCAGTTCATACAATGGATTTTTGCAAAAAATTTAACTGAACTCCAGAAAGTAATTAATAAGAGCAATATCAATGCACTGTATTCATCTGCAGAATGTGGTGATGATATTACTCTGCTGACAGCAGCAGTTATTAGTGGGAATGCGGAAATTTGTCGTTTTCTACTGAGACAGAATGCTGACCCTAACGTCGCCTCAACAAACCTTTTTACTTCTTTGCACTACTCTGCAAAAACACCTGGAGTTCCACTGAGTATTGTAAAAAAATTGCTTTCTTCGAAAGCCAACCCTGATGGTCATCCTCTGCAGCCTTTTACACCATTACAGTTAGCTGCCTGTAACCAACGAATAGACATTGTCACAGCCCTTATAGAGGCTGGTGCTGCAATTGAAAAGAATTATGGAATAAATCCACAAGTTGATGAAATAGTAGAGAACATTATTCAGCAGCTACCTTCTGGCAATAAAATTGTGGAAAAATGCAGAATGTTTTTTAGTTTTTTTCTTGCTGTTCGCAAAAACTCCCAGTCAGATGTTTTTCGACTCTATAGGGAACATTTTTTTGAGAAGCATCCTTTCACACATATAATACTTTTTGAAGTATATTTTAATGTCATAGGTCCACCTGCAGAACAGTATCGTGAAAGTTGTATCATGTGGTTGAAGGAATCTGGGAACACAGATAAATACATTAAAGAATTTCACAAACGCTTCCTAAAAATTGTTTTTGAACAGCAATTTTTGGCTCTAAAGAGCTTACAAGCTGTTGTTTGCATGATTAAACAAGTGCCTTCCACACAGTTTAATGAGATTGTACCAGTTCTGATGAAAACCACAATACCTGTTGGCATTCCTCAGCGGAACATATTCACTGAGCTGTTTTTAAACATTCTTTATGTGGTCTTGGACAAGACTTCAAAACAAAAATCAAGTACTGGAGGTCTTAAAATTTCTGTTCTAATGAATTTGTGTCATGATCTCATGCCTGTCATAAATTCTAGATATTCAGCTGAAGTTAGAATTCTTCAATACTGTCTGTTTGCTTATATTTATGAGTTTGTCCCAGATCACATTAAATCATGTGGATTACAATCAGTCCCTAATGAAGTACTTTTTGCAGCAGAAATAAGGACTGACGAAGCAATAAAAAAAAAACTTAAAGAACTAGACACAAATCTCAAAAGTACACAAACATCAGGGGTTTTAGAAGCCTCCTCGGAAAAAATGGACTGCTTGCATTCAGCAAGTAGAAAAAAAAAGAAGAAAAAGAAGAACAAGAAAGGCAAGCAAGAGATTGCATCACAAAATGTTGATGGACAAAATCCAACAGAACAAGTTGATTTAGAAACTACAAGGACCTCTGTTCAGGAGACAAACTTCACCGTGCATCCATTTGAATCACCCATAATGAAATCCCTTGTTGCTAGAAAATGGTACAGCAAGCGCTGGAAGAGCAAGCTAGACGAACTTGTTGAATTAGAAGCGAGTAAAGTTTACAGATTGAGAAACCTCACAATTGGCACTTCTCCTAATTTCCAGATAGCCAAAGGAAGTGATGGAACTCAGGTTTTTCTTGGGCTGAGAGATGATGGTACTGAGGTAGCTGTGAAACGAATGCTTAAGTCTAATTATCAAGACCTTAAAAATGAGAAGGAATTTTTACAGCTTCCAAAGCTTGAAAATCCATGGATTGTGCGATATGTGGACTTTGCAGAAGATGAAAACTTTGGGTATCTTGTTCTTCAGCTTTGTGAATATACTTTGGAGGAATACATTGAAAACCATTTACCAAATGACAGTTCTCAACAGCTACAAGTAAAGAAAAGACTCGTACAGGAGGTGCTCTATAGCCTTAAAGTTCTTCACAGTGAAGATACCAAAGTACTCCATCGGGATATCAAACCACAAAATGTTCTTATTGGTAAGGCTCAGTGTAAGCTTGTATAATGTATTTTACATTAAAGTTATTTAGTTATTAGAATTTTATATCACTTTTTTTCTGAAACAGATGTAACTGGAAAGGCAAGATTAGCTGATTTTGGCATAAGTCGAAGACTGAACCCGAAGCAGACAACATTACATACGGGTACTGCTGGAACAAAATGCTGGAAAGCCAGTGAGACATTTAAAGAGGATGACTGCAGCAGATACAAGAGAAGTTCTGACATTCAGGTATTGTGAAAACCCATATTACCTCACACTAAAACAAACAAAGGCTTATAAATAAATTTTGCTATATTCTGTTTTAGGTTGCTGGGATGTTAATCTACTACATCCTCACTCGTGGGCAGCATCCTTTTGGTAAAGGTGTGTTTTGTGAGCCTAACATTGCTACTGGGAAGTACTCCCTCGATCATTTAGAGGATGAGGTGGCAAAAGACCTAGTGGAATGGATGATCAATCATGATCCAAACAAGAGACCAACAGTAGAGGAGACCCTTGTCCATCCTTTCTTTTGGACAGATGAAAAGTAAAATGCACAATTTTTATATATAAAATTAGCTTTATTTTAAACTTTGAGTACATATCCTGAGACAAGTTTAGAAATGTACAATTCTGTTCACATGTTAGGGGTAAGAGGAATGTACAAATGTTCAGCCCCCCAAGGCAATGTACATTGTCCTCTATGTCCCTACCATAGTAATATATAGTTAAATATAAGGAAATTACTTTTTTTTAATAATAAACTTTAGGAATTTAAAATTTTAAATAATAAATTTAGCTTTTTTACATTAGGAAGGTTGACTACTTAAAAAAATTGGGAAACGAAAAAGAGGTGGAGAACTGTCGGAATGCTGAAGAAGAAGTTCTTCAGGCTTTAGAAGCAATTACACTTGGCAAAACATTCTCTGACTGGAAAACAAAGGTAAGTAGGTTCAAAAATCTGACCTAAATCTATCAATATCAGTATATATGAAAAATAAATCAAAAATATCAATACTAAACACTATTTTGGTACTATAGTTTGGGACTACCTTGTGGTCTGGCAAGGATGATGTCTACTAAAAGTACATACATTTCTGAGAGTTTCTGTTGTATCAGTTTGGAAAAAAGCTATTCTTATTAAAATGGGTGTTCTTTGGGTGAATTATAGTTTTCATTTTAGTTTGCTCTCCTTTAATGACTAATATACTGTATTGATAATTGAAACCAGTTATCGCATGTTCACTATTATAATACACAATTTTTTAGATACCAACTGAGGTTGTTCAAAAATTGGATGGGAAGAAAAAAGCCTATCCAGAGAACACACTTGGTCTGTTGCGTTTCATAAGGAATCTTCATGAGCACTAGTGAGTGACACAGCATACACATAACTGATATAATTGTTTATGAATGACAGCCAATAACTTATTTGCTTTTACTCTCTCTCCAGCCCTGAAGATGCAGAAGAATTAAACCTGATGACATTGTTCCCTGACCTTTTTGGAAATGCTTTTAAATTTGCCAAAAATAAGGGATGGAATAACAAACCCCATATGAAAAAATGGTTACGCTCAGTATCAGTAATTTGAAAACCAAACCAGTGTTCACTAATAAGCGGACCACAGTCCGGATCTGGACCCATTCATTTTCATTGTTTAATTTTCACTGTTTAAATTTCTTGTCTTTACGGTATTTTAAACTCACAGACAAATCATGTGCATAGTAAGAAAACCAGTGGCGCTCCTCAGCCAAACAGATCTGTGCAAATTCAGGTGTGTGGAGCGTGTCCTAAAAGCAGCATGTCCTAAAAATAGCACCAACACTAATATCGCAAAATCTTTAGTGAAATTTTTCGAAAGTTACAGGCATGAAAAACAACATTATTTTTTGAGAATTTGATATTATTACATGTGACATTTAAATGATGTGCTCACTACGCTGTCTATGAAATTCCCAGAGAAGCTTGAGAAAGTTTTCTGTGTTTTTCTTTCAAGTCCCAAAATCTTTTACATTGCATTTTATAAATCATGAATACATGGAGAACAAACTACAATCTTCATATTTTGTCAAAATTCTGCAGTCAGTTTATTCAATTAAATCTACTAGTGAAAATAGAAATGCAGCATAGCTGCATTCTGTGACTGCAGAAAAACGTCACTGACATCCATCCATCCATTATCTTCCGCTTTATCATCTACTAGGGTCGCAGGGTGGTTCCTCATACCCATCCAGGGGAGAACGTCTCTGGCGCTGGGCAGATACACACAGGACAGAGTGCCAATCTGTCTCTGGGCACACACTCACACAGACATACACACAAACACATTTTGGAGAATTAAATTGACCTTGATACATGTTTTTGGACCGTTGGAGGAAACCGGAGAACCCGGAGTAAACCCACGCGGACACGGGAAGAACATCGAAACTCCACCCAGGTTGGGATTCAAACCAGAAATCCCTAGCGCTGAGATGCGAATGTGCTAGCCACCGTGCCGCCTCATGACAATCTTACGGATGTTAATTTTAAAAACTTAAATCCAACTTAAAAACAGTTATGAAGGAAAAATAATAACTGAGCTTGAAAAAGTTTGGATGTACAGTTTTTGTACAGTATCGATCATAACCATCTTCTGGTTGTGATTTCATCTTTCTTTGTGGTCTCACATAAAATAAATAGATAGACAAATGATTTTCATTGTTGTTTGTTCTCTATTTAGTTATTACCGTCTGGACCTTGAAATGACCTATAACTGGACCCAACTGAATTCTTATTAATCACCCCAGACCATAAAACCATTTTGAAGTTTGCCAGCATTAAGACAAAAAAGAACTATAACTGGTTTAATGGGCCTTTGTCAAATGTGTTTAATATTCTGTATCTAACATAACTATAAGTAAATAAACCTTTTTTGGTTCTGTGGAGCTTTTGCCTTTTTAGGCCTTCTATATACCATATTTTTTCTACTTGAAGCGAATATTAACTAGTTTCTATTTAAAAGACCCAAACCCACTAAAAGAGAAATAATTATTTTCCCTGTTTTAAGATGAATTAAGATCAGAGAGTATTGTTAGGGTGAATGTTTGAAAATATTACACAGAGAAGAAATTGGCTATACAACATCTGTCATGTTTCTGGCTTAGATGATTTATTTATATGTACTTCATTCAGACGTCTATCCTGCTTAAGAACATAGAAGCCATGAACTGCCATTTCATACAGAACTGGTGACACCTAACTTGTTAATATGGACCAGATTATAAATTTCTTGTCTACACCTGCTTTCTGTACATGTTGGTTGGTCTACCTTAACTCTTGCTTTATGCATCATGTTTTAATTTATACTAATTTGTAGTGAATCAGCCTTTATTTTACTTTGCCTTTTTTCAGTGCTGTGGACTATATTACATGATCATCATACATGTTTTTGTAAAAATTGAGAAGGGCTATTATTTAAAACTTACATTTCAGAGTAGATTAACAATTGCAGGCAATCAAAGTCAGAATCAAGTCTGTTACTTCATATGATAATTCTGTCAAATTTGTTATATGCTATATGATTGCTTTACTTCACCATTTTCCCATTCAAACAATACAAGCAAATCATGATCTAAAAATCTATGATGCAGTACGTAGATGTCTGTGGACAAGTAAACACAACAAGACTGATAAATCACCTTTTAGATTAGCTATAAAGTTTTGACGGTGGTGGGGTAAATAGGGCTGCATTTTGCCCGTATGAAAGTGATGCTCTGTGTACTCCGGTAGAGTTTGTGTTCAGTGCAGTGTTCCTGTTGTGAACCCCATGGTCTCCTCTACTGCTGTTTGTTGCGTGCATGGGATCAGTGGCAGCTTTAAGTAACAGTTGGGCCGGTTCCTCTGTACAAACATTTGTACAGCTTTGTACAGCTCTGTACATAATTGCTTTGTAATCATATCTTTAAGTGCTCCACAGAAATGGGTGAATGTCTGACACTGAAAATATGAGATTTGAAAATTGTATTTATTTTAAACAGGCCATGAATTAAAAATAATAAATAAAATTTTATTTATTATTTCAATTCACTATATATATATATATATATATATATATATATATATATATATATATATATATATATATATATATATATATATTTTTATTTCGGGCGGCACGGTGGCTTAGTGGTTAACACGTTCGCCTCTCAGTGCTAGGGATTCCCGGTTTGAATCTCCATCTGGGTGGAGTTTCCATGTTCTCCCCGTGTCCGCGTGGGTTTCCTCCGGGTTCTCTGGTTTCCTCCCACAGCCCAAAAACATGGATCAAGTTAATTGAGTTCTCCAAATTGCCCCATATAGAGTGTGTCTGTGTGAGTGAGTGTGTGCCCAGCGATGGATTGGCGCCCTGTCCTGGGTCTATCTGCCCAGCGCCCGAGACGCTCTCCCCTGGATGGGCATGGGGAACCTCACCGCGACCCTAATAGAGGATAAAGCGGGAGATAATGAATGAATGAATGATGTTTTTGAATTAACGAAAGTTTGGGAACATATTTGCTTCAATAAAACACACCATAGATGGCGCTAAAGTTTCTAAAGATTCTCAACGAATGAATTGCTTTATTTGTGAGGAATCGACTCAACAAAAGACTCAGTTATGCTTCGAGTCGAAAAGACGAGTATTTTGGCGTTATGGTAGGATTTTGTTTACGTGATTAAATTACAAAAGCAGTACTTCACTAAAACTTTATACAACCACAATGATATCTTCAAGTAGACGTGAAAGTGACTGGCAAGGATTAGTGAGCGAGGTGAGTGTTTAAATCCTACTCTAACAAACAAGTTGCGTTAGGATTGATAACATATGGAACATGATGGACACCGCAAATAACTGCTGATGTAGTTTATTACTGACGTGAACACTTAATTTTCATTAGCAACGTTTATCTCCTCTAATTTCATTGTGCGTTTGGTTAAGATCATAAGAACAGTATTAACTTTTTTAAATATATAGTATTTAATTAATGGGTGAATGACAGCGTGAGCATTAAATATAACTATTGACGACAAAGATCATTATTAGTTTAAATTTCAGAAAGCTGTAATCATTTTTAATAGTTCTTAATATACGGTTTTAGAAATGATAAATGATAATGAATTCTGAAAATATGGAATAAACACTTACAGGCAGTCACTACTAGTCTGGAGCTCGAAAATGCAATAATAAAATAAAATAGGTGCAATTTATTACTGATGTACAGAAGATCAGAAAGGATTTTTTTTAGCTATTATGGCTGAAAATGCTCTGTCAACATTATGTCATCTCATCTCATTATCTTCCTCCTCTTAATCCTATTATAGGGTCATGGTGGGGGTGGTGAAGTTTTCTTCATGCCCATGGCCTGATAAACCTCAGGACAGGGTACATATCCAGCACTGGGCAGACTCACTCACACACACACACACATGGTACAGGGGTAGTTTAGATGGGGCCAGTTTACTTTGAATCCATGTTTTTGGACTGGGGAACGTAACCTGAAAACCTGGAGGAAACCCTCGCAGACACAGGGAGAACATGGAATCTCCACACTGATTAGTATGTGAACCTGAATCCCCAGCATTGAAAGGCAAACATGCTAACGACTAAACCACTGTGCCACCCAGAACATCATATTAAACACTAATGAGATGTTACTCAGGTTCATATGCGTCATAAGGCTGATGACCAAATACTAAACCCTTCTCCCAAAAAATTATTTTAGTAATTGAAAATTAATATAAAATGTCTTAAATAGGCCTGTATTAAAACTTTCATACACAGATAAATACATTCAGTTTTATTTATTTTTATTACCTACAAAAGATTTATTAATTATGCTAATATATAGTGAAGGGTAAATATTTTCCCTTCAATAGTAATATGGCATTCTTTTTTTATAGATAGTTCTAATTATGTTAGAAATTAGGAACAATTTATAGTATGTTTAATTGTCATGTATCTATTAGAAGCTTCTGTCATATAAGAACTGTGATTGTGTAATTCCTTAGAATTGTGGCTTACAGAATCTCCCCCTCATTAATGGGTTGATATAAATAAAACCGGATCTGCCATTAAATCGGTCCCCAAATATGCCTTGTCTATTGACACGAACATTGACAGGTCTGTATTAATAAATAGCATTTGTATGAATTTTGGCAGGTTTGGTTTGCCTGTCTGAAAATACACGGGCACCTGACCCGAATTTCCCCCTGGGCACTGTACATAAGGCATGCTTTGGCACATGTATTTACTTCACTCATTGTGTGTGTGTGTGTGTGTGTGTGTGTGTGTTTCACTACACAGATTAAATGTTAAATGCAGAGGTCAAATTCCTCTTTGTGTAAAGCACAGTAGGCAAAATAGATAATTTTATCACACAATCCCGCTATAGCCTAACTAGCCAATTTATTGTGGGCGGCACAGGGATGTAGTGGATTTTCCGTGTTATCCCCATGTCTGGTTGAGTTTCCTACCATAGTATAAAACATGAATTCAAGGTAAATTCTGAATCAGAATTCTTTATTAATCTCGTGGGGAAATAGCAGATGTTGCACTGTTTATGTATTAAAAATGTACTAAAAATACAACCTAAATATAACTACCTAAAATAACTTCTGTTGGTTATGTTTAAAACTCTGTTCTTGCTTTAAGTAACCCCCTAAAATATTACTTTCAGCTTTGGCCTTGGAGTAGGCTAGGAGCAGTGATAAGCTGAGTGTTTTGCCTATGTTAGAGGTATTGTTGGCAAAATACTTAATATAAGTTTAAAAACATTGCCGTGTGGAAAGGTTGTGTGTGACTGCAGGTTGTGTGCACGCCTTTTTTTTTATTCATTAATTTTTTTTTATTCTGCCAAACTAAAAAGTGTAAGTCTCTCTCTCCCTTTCTGTCTTTTTTTTTCTTTAAAAATCTTTTCTTTTAGACTCGTCATTCCATTGTTGTGTTCAGAAAAGAAGGCTACTCAATGAGAAATATTGCCAAAAAACTGAAAATTACTTACCAGGCTCTAACAAGAACAGAAAAAGGAGTGGGAGGCCCCCAAGACGATAAATATCTTAGAATGTGCAGTTTGTGCAGTTCACGGAGCTAAACCCTATTGAGCTATTGTGGGAGCAGCTTGACCGTATGGTATGGAGGGAGACTGCATCAAGCCAATCCAAGTTGTGGGAGATTCTACAGGAAGCATAGGGTGAAATCACATCAGATTACCTTGAAAAGTTGACCGCTAGAATGCCTAAAGTCTGCCAGCTGGTAATTGCTGCAAAATGTAGCTTCTTTGATCAAGGCAAAATTTGAACTCATCAGTTTCTTTAAAATCAATATTTCTTACTCTGACAATGTCTGCATATCCTGTTTATTTGCTTTATTTCACAATCTTGAGTGTGTTTCCATTGAAATCAAGAGTTGTGTGTGGTAGTGTATATGTGTATACTTAAGTACAACTGTTCTGACTATTTATATAAACTGAATAGAAACCTTTTTAATAAAGTTAGACTTGTTCATATACAGGTTCTATAAACACAAGCCAAATGTTTCATATTTGATTTCCTGATAGCTGTTCCTGAACAGTCTTACTTGAGTGTGAGGCAGTTCCAAGAAAAAAGAAACAGGTTGTGGGTTAAACTCCTCCCTTTAAACAAAGAATGTATATTTACTTTTCCAGGAGTGTCAAATTTAATTTGTGCCTGTCTCAACTTTGTGTTTAAACAGAACTGTGTAAGGAAAATAACTGTTATTATCAAAGTGGTCTCAAGGTGGACATCTAAATGCATACTGATGAATGTCTTTCTTGTTAAATCCTGCAGTTTCTGATGTGCAAGCGTAAGCTGGAGAGTAAAAAGGAAGCTCTTCTGATTCTATCCAAAGAGTTGGACATGTGTCAGCAGGAAAGAGACCAGTACAAGATGATGGCCAATCAGCTTTGTGAGAGACATCAGAGCCTGAAGAAAAAATATGAGGAACTTATAGTATTTTTTATGTTTATGTAGCTTAGAGATATAGTTAAGACAATCACTGGCCACTTGAAACAACTCTTTGTTTCTACATAAATTACACAACAATTTTTTTTGTAAAAAAAAAGTGTTGCATTTTGTAGTTAAGTTTAAGCTGAAATGTAATGAAAGAACATGTAGCAAACAGTTTATAGGAAAAACAGGTCAGAAAAGTTAGAGCGTGTTTTTACAGAGAAATTAGCCAAAATTCTTGCATGGTGATATGCAAGACATGTAATTAATTACTGATAACATTTAGTTGCGGTTTTTGCTGGACAGTGGGATCACACAATGTACTGATTGAAATTTTTCTTATTTGTTTGATTTGGATTTCTAATTTTATAAACAACATTTATTAAATAAATTACACCAATTCCACAGTTGTATAAAATTAAACACCTTTTTCTACATTTAAAACTTTTTACATCCAATCCAAGAAGCCATGGCTAATTGAGATTGATGTGAAAGGGCTTGAGCCCGAACACAATTCAAAGTTATTTTCAATTGTGTTTGAATGTGTAGCTAAATAAACATGTCTATGAAAGTCCAGTTACCATCCAGAATTGGAGATTGCAAGCCAGAACCTCTCATCCAACATCAGTATTTCACATCACAAATAACTCTCTGGATGACTGAGCAGTACCCACAGACACTTAAAAATCGTGAAAAAGCTGTTGAATCAAAAGGAGGAGCAGTTTAAAAATGATTGACATAAAAACTCCTATACGGTTACTATGCATTTATTTATTTGTTGTATTGTTAATGAAGTTTTAATTTTAGTGTAATAATTTTTACATTTTCATTGTGCATTACAGGTGGGAGATCCTACTTTACCTCCAGAAAAACGCAATCAGGTGTGTATTTATTCTCTTGCCTATTAATATTTACTTTTTCAGCTTTTTTACTAACTTTTAATCTTTTTCCAATTTTAAGCAATCTTTTATTGCTCTGAATGAAAGTAAAACGAAAGTCTATACATCTATTTATTTCTTTGTATGTGGGGGTTCATAGTTCCATAATTCAACTTTTTAAAATTGTGGTAAGAAACCAGCAATCTTGGTGTTAACCCATGCAGATAAGTAGAGCACATGAATAGACCATGTCTGTCTTGCACAGCATGGACCTATTTGATGTAATGCAACCATGCCATTTATATTATTATTGTGAAATAGCTGTTTTTCAAATTTATAGCTTTTAAAATGGTTGGCAAGCTTTTTTTTTATTAAATTGTATCATGTTGGAAATAACCCAAGAATAATGTTTGTAAACATGAATTAGTAAAAATAAAAAGAGGAAAGCAGCAGGCCCTGATGGTGTCACCCCAGTTGTTTTAAAACATTGTGCAGCTCAGCTAGCTCGAATCTTTACCTTCATTTTCAATTGCTCTCTCAGTCAGTGTACAGTTCCAAAATGTTTTAAGGACTCGGTTATTATCCCTATTTTAAGGACTCGGTTATTAACCAAATACTAACAAAATATCCTGTCTTAATGATTACAGACCTATCGCTCTTACATCCGTTGTTATGAAATAATTTGAACGAATCATATTCTCACATTTGAAAGAACTTACTTCTCATCTTATGGACAGTTACCAGTTTGCTTACCGGTCTAATAGATCTGTTGAAGATACAGTTAACCTGGCTCTTTACAGGATTATGCAACATCTGGAATCCTCAAACACCTATGCCCAGATATTGTTTATTGATTTCAGCTCCGCTTTCAATACTATCAACCCAGTCAACCTCTTCAATAAACTTATGGACATGGACATTGATATTAATCTATGTTACTGGATTCACAGTTTCCTGTCACAAAGAACACAGAGAGTCAGGATGGGTAGCCTCTCATCCCAACCTCTCACCCTAAGTACAGGTGCCCCCCAGGGTTGTGTTCTTTCACCATGGCTCTTTTCACTCTACACAAACTCCCCCACATCCACTCACAGCTCAGTCTCTATCCTTAAATATGCGGACGATACAACAATAATTGGACTCATTACCAACAATAACGAATATCATTATCGTGAACATGTCACCCAAGCAGTCACTTGGTGCCAAAACAACAACCTACAGCTTAATACATCAAAAACACAGGAACTAATAGTCGATTTCTCACACACACCTACTTACAAAACATCCATCCTCATCTCCACTCAGCCTATTACCATCACAGACTCATTCAAATTCCTAGGTACATACATCAGCAGTACACTCAAATGGAGACAGCATTCCCCGCCCCTGCGGTTGCGCAACGGGGGGGGGACCGACCAAGAGAAAAAAAAAAACAGTCCCGGGGGGGGGGGGTCCTCCGCCCACCAAATATACAAAAAAGCCAATAAAAGACAATTTTCCCTCAGACAACTAAAACAATTTAGAGACAGGCCGAACATCCTCCTTCAGTTCTACACAGCAATCATTCAAAGCATACTTACCTCATCCATAATAGTCTGGTACGGAAATCTGGATAACTTTTCACGAAAAAAACTACAATGCATAATAGATAAATCATCCAAAATCACAGGCCACACCCTCCCATCCATAGACACACTGTATCAAAAACACATCATACAACGAGCAAAAAAGATCACTTCAGACCCTTCTCACCCTGCATATCACTTGTTCACACGCATGCCTTCTGGAAGACGCTACAGGTCCCTACCAACAAAATCAGTCAGACTCAAAAACAGTTTCTTTCCAACTGCTGTACGGTCACTAAATCAATGTATGATCTGAAAATTTTTGTCTGTCTATGTCTATATATTGTATTTGTATTTATGCATTTGTTTTTGACACAGAGATGTGAAGGACCTCGGCCGGGCACTGCATGCTGGAGAGGACCTCGGCGGGCACGCACGTATGTTATGCTGTACCGGAAGCAAATTCCACCAACTTGTTGTGTGGTCATTAATTAATAAATTACAATTACATTACTTGAAAAAATATGTAGATATACCCTGTTTACTCAGGATTAATCAGAAAAAGTGCTTTTTGGACTTATTTTTTGGCTGGTCGTTGGCAAAGTCTACAGACGTTTTAATAATAATAATTAATACTTAATTTTTTGTTGGCAAAACAACATGCTTTAACCTGTCCCAAGACAAACCAATCGTTGTCGGAAACCAATCCAGAACGCCATTATCTAAACTTGGGACGAAACACGGTTGGGTTTCTCATAATAATAATACGGAGCACGTACCTTGTGGTTTCATACCCATTTTTGTTCCCCATTTCCCTACACCAATAGGTTCTACCTTTTGGATTTTCATCCCGCTTGGAAAAAAAACTCTCCTTCCGCGTAAAACCTCCCATCCATAGGTATCAAAAACGGCGCTGCGATCACCTTCTCCGCGTGGGTCGTGTACCGTGGGGGCGTTCGCCGTGGACCGACGCACTCAATTTTCACCTTACAGCGGCTTTAGCATCTCCGCGTTATTGGATTCATAAAAAAAAAAAATAAAAAAAAAAAAATAAAAAAAAATAATGCCTTTAATATGCCTTTAATTTTGATGGCAAAACTTAATTTTAAATTTTACTGCCCTTAATATATTTCTGTTGATTTATTTTTTTACTAAGCCCAATAAGTGAGAATTGAATAAGTAACATTTTAAAAAATTGGAATCAGGGCTCTGCAAACCATACTGTACAGTAAATAAAGATTATATTACTGTAAAATTTATAAAAGCACAGATCTATTTGTCCCAGGTAAATCTGTCACAGCTGCTGAGAAATTCACGGGAGAAAAGCATGCAGTTAGAAGGAGAGGTAAAAGAGCTGACTCAGAGATTGAGTGAAGCCCAGGGGGACAACAAGGTAAACAACCTTTCACACATTTATATGAGCACAATAGTTAACGCTTTATTTATTTATAGAATTCACATCATGTAATAATGTATAAATTGTATGTAAATATGTATAAATTAAAAATGCATAGTCAGCATTTCAGTCATTTCTATGAATTTTGTTTGAATGTGTAGCTAAGTAAACAGCATGTACAGTGTACAGTGGGGAAAGATGTACAGTGGGGAAAGAAAGTATTTAGTCAATAAGCAATTGTGAAAGTTCTTCCACTTAAAAAGATGAGAGAGGCCTGTAATTGACATTATACTGTAGGAAGACCTCAACTATGAGAAACAGAATGAGAAAAAAAATCTATAAATCACATTGTATCATTTTAAAGGAATTTATTTGCAAATAATGGTGGAAAATAAAGAATTTGGTCACCTACAAACAAGCAAGATTTCTTGCTGTCACAGACCTGTAACTTCTCCTCTGTCCTCCACTCATTACCTGTATTAATGGCACCTATTTGAACTCGTTAACAGTATAAAAGACACCTGCCCACAACCTCAAACAGTCACACTCCAAACTCCACTATAGTAAAGACCAAAGAGCTATCGAAGTACACCAGAAACAAAATTGTAAACCTGCACCAGGCTAAATCTGCAATAGGCAAGCAGCTTGGTGTGACGAAATCTACTGTGGGAGCAATAATCAGAAAATGGAAGACCTACAAGACTACTGCTAATCTCCCTCGATTAGGGGCGCCACATAAGATCTCAGCCCGTGGGGTCAAAATGATCACTTCGCGATCAAGACTGGTGAGCAAAAATCCCAGAACCACACGGGGGGACCTAGTGAATAACCTGCAGAAAGCTGTGACCAATGTTACAAAGGCTACTGTCAGTAACACACTAAGTCGCCAGGGACTCAGATCTTGCAGTGCCAGACATGCCCCCCTGTTTAAGCCAGTACATATCCGGGCACATCCAACGATTGCTAGGGAGCATTTGGATGTAATAGAAGAATATTGGGAGAATGTCTTATCGTCAGATTAAACCAAAGTAGAACCAGTGTTTTTTAGGAGAGTGAATGCTGAGTTGCATCCAAAGAACACCATACCAACTGTGAAGCATGGGGGTTAAGCATGGGGGCTGTTTCTCTACAAAGGGACCATGACGACTGGTCAGTGTACAAGAAAGAATGAATGGGGCCATGTATTGTGAGATTTTGTGTGCAAAAGTCCTCCTAACAGCAAGGACATTGAGATGAAACGTGGCTGGGTTTTTCAGAATGACAATGATCTTGGTACTCGGTACACTGCCAGGGCAACAAAGGAGTGGCTTGGTAAGAAGCAGTTCAAAGTCTTGGAGTGGCTTAGCCAGTCTCCAGATCTCAACCCCATAGAACCTCCACTTTGGAGGGAGTTGAAAGTCAAAAAACATCACTGCTCTAGAGAAGATCTGAATGGAGAAATAGGCCAGAGATACATACCGGCAACGCTGTGTGCCAACCTTGTGAAGACTTACTTGACCTCTGTCATTGCCAACAAAGGATATATAATAAAGTATTGAGATGAACTTTTTTATTGACCAAATATTTATTTTTCACCATTATTTGCAAATAAATTCTTTAAAAATCAGAAAATGTGATTTTCTGAATTTTTTTTTCTCATTTTGTCTTTCATAGTTGAAGTCTACCTATGATGCAAATTACAGGTCTCCCTCATCTTTTTAAGTGGGAGAACTTGCACAATTGGTGACTGAAATATTTTTTTTCCCCACTGTAGATATTTAATTTATATAAAATATAAAGTATAATGTATGATAAAAAATTATCAGCATTTCCTGTTTGAACATTTCCATCTGTGCATCCATTAACTTTCACCTAATCCTCTACTAGGGTTGTATGGGCAGATTGGCTTAGTGCTAACCACTAAGCCAATCTGCCAACAGTTTAACTGTTTCATTCATTCCTTCATCATATTCCACTTAATCATAATATCTTCTGGGGTCAATTAAATATAGTTATAGCGTAATCTGTATGTCATTGGATGCTGTTTTTTATGCGTTCTATACAGCATCCCATTTATTTTGGAAACTGTGTTACACATGCAGTTACTAAATAATCCACGTCCAATTGAACTTGACCATGCAACTATAAAAGTAATTTTCACTTATTTTTGGTTGTGTCCTTAATTTGTCCTCTCATTCTTACAGCTTTTAAGAATGACAATCACTAAACAGAGGCTTGGCGATGATGAAATTGGGGTCAGATACTTTCCTGTCCATGAGCGTGAGGATCTAGTTAGCCAGTTAGAGGAAGCAGGAATGCAGGTAAAAAGTCAATTATTTTACAGACATGGTGGATATAATTTGCATTACTTGAACGTTTAGATTTATACTAAATGTAAAAGTCATGGGCAAAAGAATGAGGGCCATCTCTCCTAATTAAAAAACATCTATGCAAAATAACATCTGTTATTGTCTGTTACAACATCTGTTACAACTGTTAAGGATAATGTTAATGATACAGCATACTAATAGACTGTTGACAGGTAATATAATAATAAGAATTTGGGGAAATGGCTTTTTTGTTTAACATTAAGAAGGTAGATGTATTAAAATTAGATTAATTTTATTTCTAAACCATCCTAAACCATATGTGCTCAAATGGGATAAGTACTGAATTTATACAGGCACTTTTTTGATAGACACAAATTCTTAAACACAACACATGGGATATGGTCAGGTAATCACATTCTTTTGCCACATTTAATAATGCAGATAAACACTTCAAAATATTATATAAAGCCTTTTATCGAATGTAATTAACTGCTTGGAAAATCTTATCTTAAATCTTTCCAAAATCCTTGCATTTAACATTGATTAATCCAACAAGATGTGCATAATCCTTCAGTAATGTCACTAATGAGGTGTAATGTAAGGAATAACACCCATTCCAAAATGCACATAACAGATATATGCATTTGACTTTTTTAGAGAGAACACTTAGAGAACAGCCTAAAGGCAGTGACTGATGAGTTAACAGATGTGAAAGCAGAGCGGACTGTTTACAAGGAGAAAGCTGATCGCCTCAATCTCGAGCTTAACCACATCTTTGGTGGTGGTTCTGATGGCAAGCGAATTATCGATGTGGATGCACTTTGCATGGAGAATAAGTAAGACTAATTTTATTTGTTTTGCATTACTGTTGTAACTTTTCTGTTTGTATATCTGTTGTGTCCCAATTGCCAGTGTCTTCATATATGCATATCGTGTCAAAATGCACCAGTTTTTATTTAACTGTATCCACACTGGATGTGATGTCACAAATACCACACATGAAGCATTTTATTTTATTAGCATTTTAAGCAGTGTGCTTTAAATATAATGAATTATTGAGATCTTATTTTAGGTGTTATGTAGTGGTAAGTCACTCTTATCTGCATTTTGGGATCAACAAAAATCCCTTTCATCTATATCTTTTTTGTTAGTTTTTTTCTTACCATTTTAATTTCTCACTACTGTCCATTGCTGCTGTGACTAAGTTCATCTCACCATTATGGGACTAATAAAGGATTATCTTATGTTATTTTGTATTATTTAGTACAAATTGGAAATGTGCTGTGCCACAGAATGCTAGCAAAGTGGTCAGTGTTTTTGCAAGAATGTCCTGGCTTTCATTTCTAGACAAAAAAAGTCACAATGAGTTACCTCTAGCAGTTTTAGTTTTCATTAATAGTCCAATTTTAGGTCATAAATTAAGAGGCTTTAAACAGAGAATATGTTTATGGTAATTATCGGTCCACATTACAACTGTAGTCTTTTTGAAATACTTTTTTCTTTTTAAATGTTTATATTTATTTAAATTGTCTCCAAGATATTAAATATCCATCAAAAATGGATATAATAAAAACAAAAAATTGCAATTGCTTTGAATCAATCTACATCATCTCCGTTATGTAGTAATTGATGCCTATGCCTTTTATGTAGTTTGTGGCAAAGATGGCAACTTAAGCTATGAAAAACATGAAAAATTAGTTTTTTTGGTTGCAATTACAAAAACTAAAATTAGTTTTTTTGGTTGCTTAATTATTATAACATTTTATTCTTAAATTGCAATGTGTAGAATTTTGTATTTAAAATTTTAAACTATTATATAATGGGGCGGCACGGTGGCTTAGTGGTTAGCACGTTCGCCTCTCAGCGCTAGGGATTCCCGGTTCGAATCCCCATCTGAGTGGAGTTTCCATGTTCTCCTCGTGTCTGCGTGGGTTTCCTCCGGGTTCTCCGGTTTCCTCCCACAGTCCCAAAACATGGATCAAGTCAATTGAATTCTCAAAATTGCCCCATATAGAGTGTGTCTGTGTGAGTGAGTGTGTGCCCAGCGATAGATTGGCGCCCTGTCCTGGGTCTATCTGCCCAGCACCCGAAACGTTCTCCCCTGGATGGGCATGGGGAACCCCACCGCAACCCTAATATAGCATAAAGTGGGAGATAATGAATGAATGAATGAATGAATATAGGATCCTTTTACTGAACTGGACAGGGATGGGTAAATTCAGTAATCAGTTAATGTTGTAAATATTTACTGGATTGTGTTACAATGCCTTTTTATTTAACTCCAGGTATTTGCATGAGAGACTGAAGCAAATCCAAGAAGAGGTCGCTCTGCAAAAAAACAACCTCCTGAAATACCAGGTATTATTGATGGTTTACAAGGAATAAAGATTTTAAAAACAGGTTCAAGGATTTCAATTGACTGGCGCCCTCTCCTGGGTGTATCTGCCCAGGTCCTCAAACATTCTCCTCACACTCTCATTGGCTGAGCATGTAAAACGTAGGGAGTCCCTACTATAGGATGAAGCAGAAGATGAGACAAGATGCGATGTTTAAGGATTTTGATAATTCAAAAGTTAAAAGCTGTTTATTTGCTTAAGATATTAAGAATAAAATGTGTTCAATGTTCATATCTTGCAGAAAGCCTTGAATCAGGTATACAGAAATACTCCGAATATAAGCGGAATGCTGTATAGTACTGCACTGACTGGAGTTGTTTCTCCCAAACAAGGTAATGAAATGTAGATAAAAAGTAAATAATAATAAATAAATAACAAGCAAAATATTTTTTTAATCTTTTTTTAAAAACCACCCCATATATCATGTTAAATTACTTTACCCTAAAATAATTCTGCTTGTGAAAATATATATACAAATGGGCAATTTATGTATAGAAACCAAAATTAATGAATTATCACTAATTAATTGGTAATTTGAAAAAGAAATTAATCTGTTGTCATCGATGATGAAAAATTGTGCAAAGTTTCAGCTTAATCAAATAATGGGAAGTAGGTGAAATAGCATTTGCAACATTTTACCAGACATAGACAAACAGATGAAGCTAATATAGGGGTGGTAATAATAATTTTAATTTATTAAAAAAATATGCAATTAGTGTTAAAGAAATTGACCTATTTTTTTATTTCTTGTCCTATATCTACCACACAGTACAAGATGTATTGTCAGCAGATAATAGTTGTGGCCTTCCTATCACACCTCAGACTCTTGCTGATCTAAAGTCACTGGCTTTAGCTCTGCTGGAAACTATTCATGAAAATAATCTAGTAATTCAACACCAACGGCAGACCAACAGGTATGTAAACTCCTCAACTTTTCTGACGACAAGTTTTTTCTGGACTGAGAACATCATACTTGTTGACACTCACGGTTCTAAATAGGTGACTTAGCTCTATTTCAGTTGTATCTTGCCCTCAACAGGATTCTGGGGAATCGAGTTTCTGAGCTCGAAAAGAAACTCAAGACACTTGAGGTTTCTGGATTTTGGAGTCTTCCTGGTGAGTCAAAGTAATGCTAGAGTATAGTGTGTACATTAAATGAAGTAAAATCTAGAACTTTTCTTTGTTTAATGCAGGCTAAGATTAATATGAACAGTAAGTAGTTTTATCTGTGTTCATTCACTAAGAGAAGAGTTTACCAAAATTGCAAAATGGCAGCCTAAGGTGCACAGGCCTATTTTAGTCACTCAGTTACTGTAAATAAATGCTTAAAGGCATTTCTAAAGTAAAGAAAGGAACAACTTTGATGCAAGTGTGCTTTGTGGTTGGTAACATGAACTCTCTTGGTATGATGAAGTGCAGTTCTTAGACACTCAGGTTAAAGAATATCAGTTTATTTGATGCAATGATAACAGGAGAACATGCTTGGAAATAAACATACAACAAAATCAACAGCTTGTGGTGGAATAATTACCGGTATGCACCACCTGAGGGAGATATTTAGTTGGATAACAATAAATATGTACTTTTTAAAGCAAAAATGGTTATACAAACACAGGTTATACAATGTTCACTTCTGCAGACTTTGGTTGCAGCACTTGCTTTGTTTTGTTTTTTTTGTCACTTAACTCCGACATAATCATATTTAATTTGTAAACTTAACTGATTCTAGCAATGTTCATTTGTACTTAGAAATATGCAGTTGTCTAGCACTGAACCAAAAATAGTGCTGGATCTGCTACACAACTGACTACCTTGAGTTTTTTTTATATTATTAAAATAAAGCAGTTTCAATTATTAAATAAGTTACATGGATAAAATTTTGCCCAAAACAAGGTTTCTTAAATAATAAAAAATCACATTGACAGATTCATTATGAGTAAGTTAAAAAGTGTGATATATTTTTCACATTAGTGCATAGATAAGTACAGAACTGTTGATTGAATTACATGGTTCCAGTGGCTTGTACTAGTCTGGCTCTGATGGCCATAACTTGATCAATCACTCAAATTGTTTACTATTCAAATGTGGATTCACATTGAAACTGATTCAATTTGCTTAACTCATGTAATACTGTGATATCAGAACTTATGCTGGTTCAGTACGCCCTGAGTTCCACTTGGTGCAGGAAAATGCCTGTCCTCATGTGGCCAGAGTGTGTCAGCAATTCCCAGACAATGAAGGCTTTAATGACACTGATTGACCCTCATGTTGCACAGACCTTGATCCAATTAAAAACCTCTTGGCACACAACTGTCCAGATGCTCACTGATGCCATATTTGGTTTGGGAAGCCATTTAGCCACCATTAAGGTACATGCTTTATGGAAGTTGGTATTATTAGCAGACAAATTCTGTATAATGCTTTTTCCTATTTGCAGCTATAAGAGCCACTCATCAGGAATGGTTTTCTACTTCAGTTATAAATACTTTTTTAAACAGAAGTGCTTTAAGATAACGTCTGCATGTTTTATGAGTGGTCAATCCAAAACCCTAATATTAGGGGTGCCTCACATACCTTTGAATGTATAGTGTATACTCAAAAATAATTATATTCTCATGTGACAATATCATCTTCCTTTAGTTTTCACATTGCACATTTTAAGTGACAGGATACTTCTCCATTAGCTTGACCATCACAATGACCATTAATATTCTTTGTCCCCCTGACTGATTTAGATGCCAGGACAGGAAGTAAAGAGCTTGTGCCGTGGAAACCTGACACAGCTGCTGATGACAGCTTCCTGAACATGTGGCCCCGCTCCCACCCCAATCCAGATGGAGGTGGCGACAAGTTGGAGACACCTGTCACCTCTGTGCACAGGGAGGATGAGGACTCTGGTGGGGTGGAAATTGTAAGACAGAAGAAGAAGCGCCAATGTGATGAAGAACAAGCACCAAGTACAGAACTGTGGCCAAACACAGAGCAGCATCCTGTGGTACAGGTATCTGAGTTTGTCGAGAGGGAGGGTGACTTGACTATTGCGGAAAGTAAAGTTGCAATGACACTTGCATCTTCATTGTCAGAAAACTCTGAATGTCCACCAAACCGCAGTTCAATGCACATCTCTTGCGGTGCAACCGACCAGATCTTTCAGGAAGATTACAGCTGGCCTCATTTTGGACAGCTTTTGAACATATCAACTCATTTTGAAGAAACATTACAAGAAAAAACAAGTGATTCTTTTATAAGTCAGGACTGTCAAGCAAGAGAAATTGAGAAATGTCACAGTGAAAGTGTAGCTTAAATATAAAATTTGTTTAGCTTTTTTTTATTTAAATACACCTTTTATTATACCATTCAAATAACCAAGGTCCAATATTTATTATTGTTAATGCATAATATAAAAATATATATAAAAAACAACTCAAAACACATTTCTTCCACAAACACCTCATTTAAAATAAATACATTTATTTAAAATATTAATTATAAAAGGCAGGATCCAATAATGATCAGGTTTGATAATATTACAGTGTAGCTGTTTTTTTTTAAATTAATAACTTAATTATTAACGTGTTGTTCTCTCATTAAAATGTGTCTGCTAAATGTAATGTTATGTAACAAATATTAAAAATTTACTTACTCATTACATTTTGAGGAGACATGTAGAATCAAATGTATCTTGCAAATGTGTGTGTGTTTATTGATGGTGTGAACAGATTCATTTGAGGAACTTAAACGAGGACATGTGACTTGCTTTTTTTATTAATTCATTCATTATCTTTTGCTTAATCCTCTACTAGGGTTCCCCATGCCCATCTATGGAAGAAAGAAAGGCAGATACACCCAGGACAGGGTGTCAATCGATCGTTTGGTACACTCACACAAACACACTCTTTATGGGGCAATTTGGAGCAATCCCTTTACCTTGAATACATGTTTTGGAACTGCGGAAGGAAACCCACATGGAAACGGGGAGAACATGGAAACTCCACCCAGATTGGAATTTGAACCTGGATCCCTAGCACTGTAAGGCCAAAGTGCTAACCATGAAGCCAACGTGGCGTCCATGACTAAATGCTTTTAACAATTTAAATGAAAGCGCTTTAGTTAATGCTTTTGTATAGTGAAGCCTCATTTATTGTTGAGTAACTAATTTCTTAGCTCACTACATTTTATACAAGTAGATGGCCCAACACTGCATACATATTTAAACCAATAATATCTCAGTTAACAGGCTAATATTTCAGTGTTAAGACTAATTTCTCTTCCCTGAACTTATTGGTAGTACAGCACAGGCTGAGTTAGAGAACTCTCTGTCAAATGGTCAGAAGATCAATTAAGATTGAGAGTGATGGTTGTCATAGTTAGACGGTCAATGTTCCTTTTTGTTTTATCACTTTAATATCCAACACTCTTGCTTCCAGTAGTCCTTTTGTCTAATAGTGTTTTTATGTGTGTGGGGGTGAGTTTGTCTGGAAGAGTTGAACACACATTATTATCTTACTTTCAGTTGTTAACACTTGTTCTACAAGATGCCTAAAAGACATCATTTGAAGTCTACAATTACCGTATTTTCCGGACCATAAAGCGCACCGTATTATAAGGCGCAGTCTCAATTACGGACTCTTTCTGTATGGTACTTATTCTGTACAGCACCGTATTATAAGGCACTTGCTAAAACATACGATCTACAAGAAAAGTAAAGGATGCAAAACGGTGATTTATAATTGAAGTTTATTCTACTTCTTGACAAAACACACATTATTTTTAATCACTCTTCTCCCACAAATCCATCAAAGTCCTCATCTACTGTGTCTGAATTAAAAAGCTGCGCAATTTCACTATCGAGCACTCCGGGTTCCCTCTCATCAATGCCTGAGTCAGTCTCGTCACCAGGCGGCCGTTCAGCAATGATGCCGGCTTTCGCGAAAGCTCGGACAACAGTTACAGCAGAAACCTTAACCCAGGCATCCACAATCCATTCACAGACTGTGGCGTAACTCGCCCCGCCGCTGCCTCTGAGTTTTAGTAAACGTGTGTTCGCCGTCTATCATCCATCGCTCCCACGCCGCCCGCAACTTTACTTTAAACGCCCTGTTTACACCAATGTCCAGCGGTTGGAGTTCTATAGTTAATCCTCCCGGAATGACGGCAAGCTCCGAATTAATTTTCTTCACTTGGCTTTTCAGTGAGTTGAGCGCGCATGGAGCCACAGATCAGCAGTGATAGTGATGTGTGGAAAATACCACCCGGTCGCACAACAATACTCTTATAGAATTTGGAACTCAGTACACGTATAAGGCGTACCGGATTATAAGGCGCACGTCCGATTTCTGGGAAAATTTTAGGCTTTTAGGTGCGCCTTATAGTCCGGAAAATATGGTACTCAGCAAACAAGAAGCGATATTCTGACGGGTAGGTTTGCTGCTGTTGGATGAGTTTTATTGTGCCGGGCCAAAATTTATTTTATCGGGCCAAAATTTTTTGTGTCGGGCCAAAATGTCTTTTTCTGTATACTATCTCTTTTTTCAGGAGCTTCATTCATTCATTATCTTCCGCTTATTCCTCTACTTAGGTTGCTGGGCAGATACACCCATGACAGGGTGCCGCCAATTTATTGCTGGGCACACTTACTCATATAGACACACAAACGCTCACTATATGGAGCAATTTAGAACATTTAATTGACCTTAAATCCATGTTCTTGGACTGACTGGGAGGAAACCAGAGAACCCGGAGTAAACCAACGCGGACACGGGGAGAACATGAAAACTCCACCCAGATTGGGGATTCAAACCTGGATCCTCAGGGCTGAGAGGTGAACGTGCTAACCACTCAGCCACTGTGCCACCCCACGAGCTTACATTTGTGCTTAAATGACAAAGAGACTTTTCTTCAAACTCAGTGGTGATTTGTGGATTCTCACAACTGCATTGTGTCTCTTTTCAATTGCAATTAGAATTTGTAGCAAAAACTTTTGGATGTAAGGACCTTTTAATGGTGGAAATTAAATCATGCAGATCTTTCTGTACTTACAGTTGTGGAAAGTATAAGCAGGCCTTTATGGAAGATGCAGAATAAGAGTTGGGAAGATCGTTCCACCATTTTGCAGTGGTGAATGCCATGGAGTGAGAATTAGCTCCTTGGTGAGGTGGAATCATTAGAGCGAAGTGAAAGAGCCGGATTGTATTTGTAAAGGAAGAGTGATGGTAAGAGGGGGCAGATCCAGAAATAGTCCTTTAGGCCAGAGTCAGTGACTTGTACTGCATTCAAGAAGAGCTACAATGAGCCAATAGAGAGAAATGAGTAGTGGAGTGACATGAGTTCGCTTGGGCTGGTTGAATACAAGTCGGGCTGCAGAGTTCTGAATTAGAGGCCTGTGTGAAAGGATGTCATTGTGGAAGCTGGGAGACCGGCAAGCAAAACATTACAAAAATCAAGCCGGGATAGGATAAGGGCTTGAACTAACAACAGTAGCATGTTCAGTCAAGAAAGGTCTGATCTTCCTGATGTTGTAAAGAAGGAATCTGCAAGAACGGGCAGTTTCATTTCCAGTTGATGTTTTGTAGTTGATATTTATGGTGGGAGAAACTGAAACTGCAAGACCACGCAGGTAAGTTAAACTATTTTAACAAAAAGTCAACTTCCTTCCAACTTCCAGTCTGTTACTTGTTTTAGTTTAACGCCTAAACATCTGCTTGATCCACTCTCCACTTTCCTGTTCTAGCTTGTGTCTGGTGTGAGTTAAATTTTTCTAGACTGCTGATCAGGCTAAGTCCAGCTAATCTGAAACAAGCAGTGATAAATCATGTAGTGTAAGCCTGTCTCTGTGAGAAGGGATAGTCACTGTGTTATAAGTGCAGTTCAGGGTAAACATTGCACTAGGTGTTTTCATAGATTTTTAATTGTTTTCTAAACCTCTTTATTGATTTTCACCTTATATCAGTTTTTCAGTAGGTTTCAGGTTTTTATAAATAACAGAAATAAGCTCTTAAAGTGAGTTCTTAACAATTTTTAGTACTTGATGCAGCAATTCTTTTTGGTACAGGTGAAAATTCCTTTTTACCGAAAAAAAAAATTTGCCTAATTAATGGACACATTTTTTGGCAATTGTTTTTTTGGAATTTTTTATTTAGACAGTGGAGAAAAAAAAAAAACTATTTATTGAACACCTAAAATATTTAATATTTCAACAGTTATACAAACCAAACAAAACTACATTTGTTCATTTAGCAGACACCCAATTTACCCAAATTGACTTACAAGTATCCCAACTTAATGGTTGGGGTCAAAATGAGGTGCAATTAAGGGTCTTGCTCAAGGACCACAACATTTAGATTGATAGCCTAACACAAGCTACCATGTCAACATGACTCTATGAAAAAAGTAATACAACCCTATTCTCATGACCATATTAATTTGCATAAATTGTAGAGCAAAACAAGTATTTTATTTTTCTTGAATAGCCTATTAGTCCTGTGAAAGTGGAGAGAATATGAGATACTAACCAATACAACCACACAGAAGACACAAACAACCTCATTTCATGCTTGTTGTAATTTTATAGTTTTTGTAAAATTAGACTTTGTACATCCTTAAGGAGGATGCCGACATGTGCATGTCTGAGAGAAAGAGGCAAAAGTATAGGATCAAATCAAAATTTGTCACATACATAGTACAATTCGTGAAATACTTGAATAACTGTAAGCACATGATAAGCATATACAAGCATGAAGAAAATTGAAATACAATCAAGTTAAATTAAATAAAATTTAAGGTAAATGTAATATATATTGTTTGTGTAGTAAGAAAGTTGGCCATTTTAATTGAATTAATTACTTGATGGTTATATTTGGTGCATCCTTAGATATTTTGGTCAATGTATTATTGACTAAAAATAATGACTCGTTTGTTTTCTATTATATTAATATAATAAGTCTATTATATGAAATTTCTTCTGCTTAAAGAAAGGAGTGATTATTGTTTTATTACATTGCCTTTTCATATTCAGTGTAATAACTGCAATTCCTTCTAGGATTAATTAAGAATTTATGATTCTTAAACAAAATTATATGATTTGCTGCCTATTAATACTTAACAGCTACTGCATAACTAATCATGTTAAACAAATAAATCAAAGCTGTTATACAGAATATCACCCTGGAACACTATTCGAAATAGTATTAAAATTACATAAAATGATAGTATTAAAAATTGCACTAATTATCCAAAAATATCATGTATTATGTTTGTAGTAGCTTTACAGATTTACAGTTCATGACAGGGAAATAAATGAAAATAACTTTTTTTTAATGGAAATTTTGCTGAAATACCTATTAGATCAGTTCTTGAAAGCTTTCCTGAAAAATTCCTCTGTGTGGGACAGAGCTAATCACAGCAAAGCTGCAAACAATGCAAACTGGACATAATGAGTGTTTGTATAAGATAAATGTTGTTATCAGTGCTATCATGGTTCTTGTTTAATTGATGCAGATCCTGATTTAACCTTTGTTTGATTTTGTCCTCAGTGGTGTGTGGAAATGGCTTTGCCTGGACCAAAGAAATGTGTTGCCTGTACTCAGCCACGTATGAGTGTGGCCCAGCGAGTGGCAGACGACATGGATGTCATGCTGGGCCAAGAGGTTGGAAACTATTAGATTTCATGACTGCAGCTCTGCAAAAAAACATCCTCAAGTGAGTCTCTAAATGGATAACCTGCTCAAGAGTGTAGAGAGCATTGGTGTTTGTGATATCATCAACATTAAGACCTTTTGTGTGAAACTCCTGTTTATGCAAGTCATTTATTATTCAGTAGTGGATTATAGAAGTACCTTTTCTTACATACATACAGAATACTTATAGTTTATGAACTGTGGATAAGGTGTACAATAGACACGAAATGAAAACTCGATGAGCAGTCTGAAATGTGATGAGATACATGGACTAAAATGATTACATCTTGTAAATTCCAAAAGTAGTTCATTTTGCCCAGTGACTTCTTTGTTAGACTTGTTAATCCCAAGACTTGTGATGACACAGGTAGATTTATTAAAATCATATAATAGTTTCATGTGTCCTCACTACCTGTTGTGCAGTTAATCTTAAAGGAGGACAGTTTAATATATTTTACTAGTCCTTACTTTTTATTGCAATGCTTTTAGTCAACAAAGCTTTTAGACTTGACTCTTAATTTGAAACATATTAAGCTTCTATTTGTGCACAGATACATGACTGATGGTATGTTGCTCCGAGTGGCAATGAACAACCACTACTTGAGCGATACGGCCTGATAATTCTGGATGAAGCTCATGAGAGGACGCTAGCCACGGATATTCTCATGGGTATACTTAAAAACATTGTTGTTCAGTGATCAGACCTGAAGGTTTGTGTTTGAAATCTGACTCACATGACACTTTGGTTTGGGCATGAAATGAAATGGTTAAATGTACCAGTTAGCATTAATAAATCAGTTATAGGTAGATTTAATAATGCGTTACTGCTTTTGATTGGTCACTGTTGCTTTGGCACATGAGCGGGTCCAGCACAATATTCGGTCACTGCTTGTAGTGTTATGGCTGTTTTTGATGTATGTGTTTGTTTGTGTGAGCTTGTCACATTTGTCATTTAATTTCACTATGTATTAAACTTCTATCTTTATGTCTATAATTAAAGTCTTTTTCTCTTTTTGGTTAAGTATTAAGAGTAATGTGGATTTTATTTTTGGACAAAGGCAGAAACTTGTTTAAGAAAGATTGTAAATGTTGGAATTTAAAACTGACCACAGGCTAAGAGACAGTCATGTGGATGAAACCTCTACCTCTTAACTTTAACTTTGCCTGTCAGTAATCACCTGATGATTACTCTAAATGCCTGATTGTTAGTTTGCACACATGTGCAGCTGGAACACTTTCAAAAATTTCTTAGTTTTTTTGAATAGATGTAAAAATCTAGTGTGACGCTAAATGATCCCTGCTTCTGAGGGGGCCAACTGAAATGGAATTTAATTATCTTCCGCTTTATCCTCTACTAGGGTTGCGGTCGGGTTTCCCATGCCCATCCAGGGTAGAACGTTTTGGCCGCTGGGCAGATACACCCAGGACAGGGTGCCAATCCATCGCTGGGCACACACTCACTCACACAGACATGCACACAAACACACTCTATTTGGGGCAATTTGGAGAATTCAATTGACCTTGATCCATGTTTTTGGACTGTGTGAGGAAACCGGAGAACCCAGAGGAAACACACGCAGACACGGGGAGAACATGGAAACTCCACTCGGCGAACGTGCTAACCACTAAGCCACCGTGCCGCCCGGAATTTAATGTGTTCTAGTTATAGAGAATATTTTGCTTTAGGTTTATTGATAATGGTCATGGTAGAGCCAGATAATATGACCTGAAATTATGATTAATTGTATTGAATATTTATACTTTGATTTATTATTGACCAGCTTTATTTTCTTTTTCTCCTTAATGAATCTTTTGTGCTTGTTAATTTAATATATTGAAAAGTTCAAATTTAAAGCCCTGATCAATTGAACTGGTAAATGAAAATTATGAAAAAGGTCTCTCATTCAAGTTTTGATGTAAATTTGAATATATATCAAATTGTTCCTATAGCACTATGTAGCTTGAATGGCTTCTGTCAGGCAACACTACCCTTGCAGGTCCACTTGTGGCACCCTGTTTCTTAGACAATTAATAGTAGGTTCACAAGGAGGACGTGAAAGAGTCTGGAGATGCTGTGGCTGCCTAGAAAAATATCTAGCAAGACTACTTTTGGTGGTGAAAACCATAAATGCTGCTGGAAACTGAAATTTAATCATAAGAGAAGTTGTCCAAACCATTTGTTGGTGCTCTGAACCTGGTGCAGGACAAAACCTGGCCTCATGTGGCTAGAGTGTCTAGGCAGCCCTAACATTTCTCAACCCTTAATCCAATTGAGAACATCTGGGACTAATGTATTAGTTCATCCAATAGACTCTGACTGTCCAGAAGCTCACTTATGCCCTTATTTTAATCACATGGGGGCAGGAGATAGGAGCTTGAATAGGGTGCTGCTAATGGATCAGCAGGCTGTGTATGCTATGCGTCTATAGTGTTGGATCCGACTTATGATTGCTGGTGGGATTTTTTTTAGTTTTTTAGTAAAATCCACTGAAAATTGGACAGGGAGCTTGTGTTAATTACTGTCATGTTACACTTCTCTTTTATTTGTGTTTTACATGTAACTTACTTTTTGCTTGTTCAACCATAAAGGGAGCTTTGCAGATCTCATGAAAGTGTCTGATAGATTGCTACATTGGTTGTCACTGTATAATGTGTAAATTCTGTATAATGTATATTTAATGTGCAATTAAATATATGTGCAATGTGTAGTTTTTGTGGCATCTAGTGTTAAAGTTGCATATTGAAATGAACAAAGTCATGTTTTCAATCAGTTTTAGGGTATGTTGTCTATTTCTTCAGTGTTTACAAATTCATTGCCTAGACTGATAGTGGTACTGGGCCCAGCTGGCCTTGGTGCTTGCATTAAAAGCCAACGTGTGTTGGCAGTGTGTGTGTGACCCAGATTCGGCTCTGAAATAAAGTCATTTGTTATTTTCCCTTTCTTGCAATTGCTGCCCACCCAATTGGAATGGGGAGTTAAGATTCCCACCTGGAATTATGAGTATGTTCGCAGATGAGGAGGCAGGAGCATCTCTGCAGAATTTCTGTCAGTTAATGTATTCTAAGCATTATTTACTCCATTCATTGGGTTTAGTTCCTCAAACTGTATCTGTATCCTATTTCTTTTGTCTCTGAAGTAGCATATGTGTCCCCTGTAGTAGTAATAATAATAATAATAATGGTCCTAGCATACAGGATTGGTTAATATCAGAAATATAGCTCCTTCTCTGTACCCATGAGCTCATGATGTGAATGTTACAACAAAATTATATTTGTTTATATACATTCTGCTTCCATTTCAGGAAATTGATGAAGCATGTAAGCGGATCAAACAAGACATCGATGACCTGGGCCCAGAAGTGGATGATATCAAAATCATCCCTCTCTATTCTACACTACCAGCATTGCAACAGCAGAGGATCTTAGAGCCTCCACCTCCTCATAAACCCAATGGCACCATTGTCAGGAAGGTAAATGTCATTTCAAGCTTGTTAGATCAGTGGTTGAGATCAATAGATAAAAAGGATTTTGTACAGTTGACTAAAACTGGAGACAAACACGCATCTCATTTCCTGCATGATGAATGAAAGTCAGTGGTTGTAACATCCTGAACATACAGTCTTCATTTCTAATACTACATTTCTGTTGATAAATGGCTTCACGTCAATTTTTGAGAATTATGTGGTATTGATATTGTTTTTTTCCTTTTGTTAAAGCCATTGCCTTTGCTTTAAACTAGGTCAGTCATAGACTTGTACTAGCCTTGAGACCTGATGGTCCTCTGCTCCCAAAAAGTACTATTGCTGAAGTGCCCTTGAGCAAGGCACCTAACCTCAATTGCTTCCTGGGCTTTGTACACAAGGCCGCCCACCATTCCGGGCATATGCGCTCACTTTAATCAGTGCATGTATATGTGTGTTTTTCACTGCATGGATGGATTAAATGTAGAGGACATATTGTGTGTAAGCACAGTAGGCAAAATAGATTATTTTTAGCACTTTACATAACAGCATGTTGCTGTCCAGAGATATACCAAAGGAACAAGTCTCCACATGTTCGAATTGTATATTTGTGGTATTCCTATTTTTACCACTAACAGCTGTATCATGCTTGCCTTTACGTGCTCCTCCTGGAGTTTCCTTTATGTGAAAACCGAATCACCCTGCTCATCATCTTTGCTTTAAGTCATCATTTCATCTCACCCAATCACTTCCATATTTACAGAGGTGACGGAATTTACACTAGTCTGATTGCCTGTAAGCCAGGGTTCTGGCTGCTTTAAAAGTTCAAACATCAACCAATGTTTGCTCAGACTGTTCAAAGTGATGTCAATATGAAAAGGTGACATGGATACACTCATCCTTATTTCAGTACAAAGGGACTCCTGGGAACCAAAGCCATTCCATTCTGACTGTAACAGAAGAAGAACTGAAAAGAGAGTTAGAGAGATCCCATTCCCACAATGTTGTGCATCCACAGGTTATAGTGTCCACAAACATTGCAGAGACATCGCTGACTATCGATATAGTGGTGTTCGTCATTGATCCTGGCTTTGCCAAACAATAGGTTAGTAACTCTTCTCTTCTGTGGAACATGTTTAATGTTACAACAGTATTTTTGTCAAAAGCCTCAGGATTTAATGCTGGAAAATATTTGTTGTTTATTCTGGCTCCATATTTTTGACTTTGGCAGAGTCTGCTTGTTGTGAAGTAATTGTTGTAGGATTTTAATGCTGTTTACTTACACACCTCAATTTCACTTCTTTACTCAACTGGTGTACAACCCTCACATCAGGATGGAGTCACTGCTGGTTACTCCCATTACCAAAGCATCAGCTCAACAGAGGGGAGGAAGAGCTGGCTGTACCAGTGCTTCCGACTACCTACAAAACCAAGATGCAGGTGAGTGAGGTAGCAACAAGTGAAAGCTCCATTTTTTTGTCGTCAACTATTACCTTTGGTTTGAGTTTATTTTGTATGTTTGTAAAATTGAAGGATTTGGTGATTTTGTGATCATGGATCTGCTTTTTTGTGATCAGGATCTGCTTGCTTTGTGATCATAAACATGCAAATAATGCAAATTTTAGTGTATTGTAATTTTGAAAGTTATAAAAGCAGTTTGTGCTGTACTATTTTTAAAATACAGGAACACAATGAGGTATTCATTGCGATTAGAATTTAATTAAATTAACTGTGCAGTATTTTTTATTTAGGAAGTTTATGATGCATAATTTTTATACATTTATTTGAATAAAGTAAGTACATATTTAGGAATTAGTAACTAAATACTGCACAGTAACCCCATAAAAGTAAGATGTGCAAAAATAAATCGGAAAAGTCTAAATTTGGGGGTTTAGTGCAAGTAATGCCCTGGCAGCTGATGCAAAAGAGTCTGCAAAGAGGATTCATTAAGTAATCTAACTGCTTGTGGGTAGTAGCTATTAGTGTGAGTCTGCAGGATTTGGCTTACATTCTTTGTAGCCTTTTTCCAGATTTCCAAATAAATAGCAAGATGGTGTCAAAATGCTGACTGTTGTAAGCCAGCAAGCCTGTCTGCTGTACACTGTTTATGTGCTTTATCTTCCTGGGTTATTTACTCATCCCCTTTCCCCAGTATAACACATACCCGGAGATTCTGATCCAACCTGGGCTCTGTAGTTCTCCAGCTGAAGAAGCTCGGCATAAATGAGCTTGTGCATTTTGACTTCATGGATCCACCAGGTACATTATAAATTGGTGACGAACACACATGTTAATAGGGCTTTAGGAGAGCAGTCAGTTTGAGGGTGAAGCAGTGAATTTTATAAAAAAAATTGTAATTCTTTAAATCTGTCATGTAAATATTTTTATTTTCTGCACTCTGTAATGGTTCAAATATATTAATACGATGAGTGATTTGAAATGTAAAGGGAATATATATATATATATATATATATATATATATATATATATATATATATATATATATATATAATATATATATATATATATATATATGCCACCAATTTACATTGTGGACTAAAACCTTTTCAGATCAGTTTCTTCTTATCATGTCTGATAACATTGATGCTGTTATTTCCACCTGTTCCAGTACCTCTCAAGTAACTGCACTTCTGTGCTGAGGTTCTACGCAGGTTGGTGCTTTTACAGACCAAAACGAGGCATCAGGGCTGTTCTTACAGCAACATCCACTAATTCAATTTTTTCAACTCCATTTACTATACAGATGCAATTTGTAGTTTTACAATTTCAGACTGTAATTCATCTATTTTTTGAATGCTTTATCAGCCTCCTTTATACGGTTCTCTAATGGTCAGGCCACCACAGAATAGGTATTATTTGACACTGCTGAAATGAAAATAATAAACAAAAATGTCTAACAACCTGCATCTGTGAGCATTGCTAAATGATCTAAGGATGATTAACACAGACTGTACAGCAACAGACATGCAATCTTCAAGGTGGGGCGCATACTGTGTAACCCTTTGCTAATGAACACTGAAGCACTTCAAAGCACTTTGATTACCTTCAGCTCCTGAGACACTGATGCATGCACTGGAACTTTTGAACTACCTCATGGCTCTCAATGATGATGGAGACTTGACTGAGCTGGGATCCATGATGGCCGAATTCCCACTCGACCCATAGCTGGCCGAGATGGTAACTACCAGCTGTAAGTACAACTGCTCCAATGAGATCCTCTCTATCACGGCAACGTTATTGGGTAATACATTGACACATATCAAAACTTTGTTTTGTTTGAAGTTTGTTTGCTTTGTTTGAAGTTGTACTATTGAAAATCTGTCTTATGCTCAAATTTGTCATTGTTGAAATGTTTGGGAAATGCCCAAGAGGAAAAGCACTTTTAAACTGACTTGATTAGAATGTTTTCTGAGACCTTTTATATTTTGAAGTTATTGCCACATGTTTCCCGAGAACATCTTACATTAAGGGAAGTGGCACATGCCTTCTACCGCTCCTCCCCAAATATAGCATGGCCCTGTGCCATGCTCTAGCCTTTCAACTAGGCCTTGTGTCTTATTTGAATTAACAAGTATTTCATGTCTATGGGCGGCTATGTTGGGGCCAATACCAACCTTGTTTAGTCCCACAGTGCTTTGTGCGCCCGAGTGAAGCCAAGAAGGCATCCAACGTTTTTACCACACCTGTAAATTAAATTTCTAACCAACAAGTAATGTTATTTTGATTGACTAATCCAATAGTATTAAATCTGGACACCTGATCACTACACAATCTGTACAAGGGTGTCCTACACAGTGTCCCGGCCTGGACACCTGATCACTACACAATCTGTACTAGGGTGTCCTACAAGGGTGTCCCGGCCACTCAAGGAGGATGCGTACCCCACTGAGCCTTGGTCCTCTTAAGGTTTCTTCTTAAAAAAAACACAACATAACAGGGAGGTTTTTCTTGCCCCTGTCGCTTTGGCTTGCTTTATGGAGTTTTAGGCTTATAACACTGTAAAGCTGCTCTGGGACAACATACTATTGCAAAAAGCCCCATATAAATAAACTACTTGAACTTACTTGAACTTAAATATCCTTTATTTTTTTGTCAAATCATGTTTGAAAAACAAAGTTTCTTTATAAACAATGAAAATGAAGTGACTCCAAACTCGAGTGTAATTGAGCTATTAGAATAACATGGAATGACCTCATCTGTAATAGATGGCAGATTATGAGAAGTCATTTTGAAATCAGTTATAATTTCATGGCATTTTTGAGCTTTGAAGAAGAGTAATACATTCACTTATTTCAACACGAATTTGTGTGAATGACTGGGTGCTTTGTGTGTTTGGATGTGAGGTGGATTAGTAGTTATGTTACCCCCCCCCACCAGTTTACATTCACTTGACTTTTTGACAGAGGCATTACAAGTACTTCAGACCCTTCATGTCTTTTCTGTGTTTGTGTTTCAGATCATGAGTCAGTGCAGTGGCGCTATGATAACTTTGTGAACTACCGCTCGCTGATGTCAGCTGATAACGTGAGGCAACAGCTGTCACGCATCATTGACTGGTTCATCTTGGCATGGCATAGCACTGAATTCACCATAATTACTACATCAATATTCGTCATGCATTCATCTTTTTTCATGCAGGTGAGTAAACGCATGCTCGGTCATATGTGTAATAAGGACTGGTGGCCAGTGTTGTTACTTTGATTTCTATTGCTTTTGAACTATCATTTATTTGCCTCTTTAGATAATATTGTATAATACAGCATTCTCTAAAAGAAAACTGTTTTTATCATAAAATCAAATGACATTGTCACTAAATGCGACCATTTAAAAATATTGTTTCTGATGATGATAATGATAAATTGTGTATAACCAAGTTAATGAAACGGTCATGAAACACCTCAAAAAGGATAATGGGTTTAATACGTAGCTAGTTACTCTGAAACCCCCAAAGAGCTGTGACCATTACATGATGAATTAATGTAGATGCATGATGTTTTTATTGTCTGTTTAGTATTGCAGCCAGAAGTCGTACAGCTAGCATGCTAGCATGATGAATAGATACAAACCCTGCTGCAACTGCATGGTCACTCGAGCTTGTCAGTATAATAGATAACTTTCTTTCAAAGTGTGATCATTTAAGCATATAATCAGTAATCAATTCAGTTTATGGCCTTGTTGAGGAAAATTAATTTGACTGTCTCCAGAAGGGGTGAATCTGAAACATGTGACCTAGTAAATTAAATTGCTCCATTAATATCAAGATATTCATCAAAATTAACCTTACTCGGCAAGGCAGACTTGTTCTTTTATCTACGAAAAACAGGGCGTTTCATCGCAGATGTCTTTGTTTGAGGACAGATTTTTATTAAGACTGATCACCCTGTTTAATCTGCATTTTTATATGCTGCATTGTTTATTTGGCTTGTGTCAGAGATTTATTTGTTATTTTGTTGCCTGTGTGTTATCAGGTGGTCAGTCTGGAGTGCACAATTTGACAGTGAAGGACAACCAGGTGGTCCAGCGGCACCCGTTCACTGTGCTGGACCATAAGCCTGAATGGGTGCTCTACAACGAGTTTATGCTGACCACAAAGAACTACATCCGCACCTGCACGGATATCAAACCCGAGTGGTAAGCTAAAAATCTCGCTTTATCTTGCAATGTGCTAAAGCCTTAAACGTATATACTGGTATTAAGAATGCATCAGAAATGTCCTTAATGTTACCTTGCTGATAAACCTTTAATGGTTCACAGCATGTGCATGTAAATGTCAGTATTTGTTACGATTGCAGATAACACTAATTACAGACTTGGTATAAGCATTTAACACACTTTTTATTGTTCCTCAACTTTGTGAAACATTTAATATTTTAAAAATTTCAAGATTTTGTTAATGTCTTGTCACTGATGATGTCATGAGGCGTTAGACGCAGCCCATTTATTAATTACAGCTTGTCCGGCATTTCCAGGGTGGCACATCTGTTTGTTTATAATGTAGACTGGAGGAGCAGCCACTGAGTTTTTACTACTTCACTAAGTGCCTATTACTAAAACAGTGTCATGCACATCAGGAGTGTAAAGTATTGTGAAGCCACCAGCTATAATAGTTCTTTTTTGTTCAATTCATTTAAGGACAGACTGATATTTTTTATTTAGTTAAGTTTGTTTCAGTAGTCATCTGCTTTAAAATACAATTATTTAAAATGATTTGTCTATTAAACTTTGCTTTAAATATGCATATTAATTAAATGACCTCTTTTGCATGTTGATCAAAATTGCTCCGCAGTCTCTTGTGAAGCCAAGAGACTGGAACGCATCGTTGTTGCCTGTAGGTTTATGATAAGGAATTTAGCCTGTAGATCACCATGAGGTTTTCATTCTGAAGTTTTAAATTTGTAAATTGTCATCCTTTCAATATTACATTTTCATTGTCGTTTTTAATTAATTAATTAATTTAATTAAGTGGCTTAAATTAAACCACTTCCTGCTGATTGGTCACTTCCTGCTGATTATTACAGTTTTGTAATATGATGGAACTGAGTAAACAGGGCTTATTTATACAAATTATGCAAATTAACATTTATTATTAACATGATAATAATGTTATAGTAATATAAACATGATTTGAGAACTAGAAAACTCCCCAATTGTCATTTTTTAAAACTTTAACCTGGTTCATATTTAGCATATCCCTGAATGTTGTGACAAAAACAAACCAGAGCTTCGGCATTAAAATCCTGGACTATTCATTACAGGGCTCATCACAGTGGCTGGCTAATAATTTGAGAATTATCACATCAAAACTTTAGAATGAATTAACAAAACTGGAAGTATTGACACATACTCAAGAAAGTCTTGGGACGCGATGACATTTGCAATGACTATTGAACCTTTCTGTTGGCTTTCTGGGTCAGTACCTCAAATTCAGGGACCAAAGTTAGCTAGAGCATGAAAACAGCAATAAATGGACAGTGGAGCATCTCTAAAGTAATAATAAATAGAAACTTTCTTATATCTTTGGTCATTCAATGTCCACTGATGCAGCATGATCATCGCCAAGCAATCATTTCTACATTTAAAACAGCATAATGGGCTTATTTTTGTTTGCTGGCCTCTTTAAAAGCATTGCATTGGGACGTCTTGCAGTTTAAAGAAACGGATTTTCCTGGGTGTCAGAAGAGCTGAAAATTTTTAGACCTTCAGAGCTTACTCCAGCAGTTTAATGCATGCTGCACTCTGAGTTTTGAGCAAATGCCTTCTGACATGTTTCTCTTCTATTTGGGGGAACTCTTAAAATCCTGTTAAAAAAAAAAAACAGACCTAATCCATCTCGGTGCCTTCCTCTCGCCAGCCCTGAGATTATAGCATTTATTGCTTCATCTCTGTGATGGCTAGGAGAGTGCATATTTAATCTTGACACCCAGGGGGTCTTTTTGTTCTGTCTTTGTGTTAATATATTAGACCTAGACAAAACCTGAACCTGCTTCTCACCTTTGGCCATATGGTAGAAGACTGCATGGGCTTTATGCAAAGCAGCGTGGGCGAAATTTCAAAGAGACATCGTCAGGAGAGCAAAACAACTCTGCTCTCAGATCTGGAGAATGGGCAAAGGAGGCATTATTTTTTTTAATTTTGTGAAAGTTTAATATGCAAAAGTGAATGATAAATATGTGAGCTAGGCTTTTACGATTATTTTTTTATATTCTTTCTTTTTTACTCTCAAATGCACTTGGTGTTGGAAAGTATCGGATAATCCAATAGAAAACAAGTTAGGCTAAGTTGAGTGTAAAACTGTGTAGAATTGATCTGGAGGTGGGTGGCTCTTTGTCAGTGTCAGAGAGTTTTGACTAATCCTCACCAATTATGGAATTACCAGAAACATTATTAGGATTGAACACAGTACACAATGCTTGAAACAAGTTTAGGCTTTTAATTTGTGAATTTTCACAGAACACACACATTTCGTCCAGACTCCCAGACTCCAAAGAAACAACTTTGCCATTTGGACCCATAAGCTCCGCCTTATTAAGGTTTACAACTTCAAACAACTTCAGATTCATTACCTGAGGAGGCCGATCCATTTTGGTGCAATTGTGCCTATGGGGGCGCTATAACTGCTACATGTCTGTATTTCACCAACAATGCATGTGATCGTGCTCAAACTCAAACTCTTTATGGGCAACTACCTCAAACAAAATCAAAATGTGCGACCACCATCAGCTTTCAGCAACTTCTCTCAGCCTTTCTACTGACCAATGATCATCAAACTTCACTGGTCTGTATATCTACTCAGCCTTTAACATCAAAACAAGTTAAAGACTGTGTATACATTTTCTGTGTTCACACAGCTCTGTATATACATGTAACACAGACACTACCTGTGCACTACAGTCACAAAAGCACAGTTAATTCTAATTTCTACTTCTTTTTTTTTTTTTTTTTTACATTTAAAAAAAATAACTTTGCAGTTTGGACACAAAAGCTATGCTGACTTTGATTTTTGTAATGTAGCATAATTTGCTACACCAACTTTGGCAAACTAGTCCTAGGTTTTTGTGTCAACCTCCTTATCCCACAGTCTAAAACATGGATGGTAAATGGTAAATCGAATGCTATAAATTGCCCCATATAGGGTGTGTTTTGGGCGGCACAGTGGCTTAGTGGTTAGCACTAGGGATTCCCAGTTTGAATCCCAATCTGGGTGGAGTTTCCATGTTCTCCCTGTGTCCGCGTGGGTTTTCTCCGGGTTCTCCGGTTTCCTCCCACAGTCCAAAAACATAGATGAAGGTCAATTGAATTATCCAAATTACCCCATATATAGTTTGTGTGTCTGTGTGAGTGAGTGTGTGCCCAACATCCAGCGCCCAAAAATTCTCCCCTGGATGGGCATGGGGAAACCCCCCCCCCTCTTTTAATAATTAAATAATTATTTATTTATAATAAATAATTATTATTTTCTTCTTCTTCTAATTATTATTACTATTGTTGTTGCTAATATAAAATATTAAGATATACAACTATAATAAATGTAAAAACATTTTAAAGTGTAAATGTGCAATATATCTTAACACTTTTATTAATATATCTTATCTTATTTCATCTTATTTATTTCTAAACGTTAGCGTCAGAAAAATTAATGAGAAAATGGCGCCCTCCTATGGCAAGGTCCAGTACAACATGTAGATCAGTGTAATTGCAGGATGCACAGTATATCCATCCATTCATTATCTTCCGCTTTATCCTCTATTAGGCTCGCGGGGGAGGGGGGTTCCCCATGCCCATCCAGGGAAGAACCTTTCGGGTGCTGGGCAGATACACCCAGGACAGGGCGTTAATCTGTCGCTGGGCACACAGCCACTTACACAGACACACACACAAACACACTCTGTATGGGGCAATTTGGAGAATTCAGTTGACTTTGAGATAATGTTTTAGGCTCGCTACCAGCTTAGTTTATAAATTTTTATTAAAAAATATCAAAGTGAGTATTGTGCATTATGACTGTACAAATCGTGTGTAGTGTACAGCTAGCTGCCAATGCTTGCATAGAAGTACATTAGAAAACTCATGTGTTTGCGAAATTTCTTTCCATTTATTCAGAACTTTCTTTCTCAAATTCCTTCCACCATTTTTCCTGATGGAGGATACAGGGATTTTCTTGATTTAAAACATAACACAAAAACACATACCAAAAAAAATGCAAAATGAAAAACAAGCACATAGTTTACTTAGTTTTCTTTTATCCCTACAGCATTTTGTACTCTGTGGCATGCTTGTCACACTGCAGAACCTTGATGGAGTAACTCTCAAAACAAAGTGCAACATTGACCATATTAGGCCATACAGGAGAAGCCAAACAGTATGTTATGGATTTTTATAATTCAGAAGTGAAAAGCTGTTTATTTGCTTATTAAGATTAAAATGTGTTTAATGTTTCATATCTTACAGAAGGCTAAATCAGGTATACAGAAATACTCTGAATGTATGAAAGCGGCAAATTGTATAGTACTGCACTGACTGGCATCATTTCTCCCAAACAAAATAATGAAAACAACTATTCAACTATGCCCTCATTCAACAACTATGAGGGCACAGTAGCTCAGTAGTTAGGGTGTTGGGCTATCAATCTGAAGGGTTCAAATATCAGGTCCACTGAAGTTACCAATGTGGGTCCTTGGGATGTTGTGATTAACCCTGTGCTCACCTTGTATGTCGCTTTGGATAAAAGCGACCAAATGCTAAATGACCAATTGTAATGTAATGCAAATGTAACTATTCATGAAAAATTTATTTTCTCTGTTTAATACAATATGCCAATATACAAGATTAACAAGAACAGTCCTGTTTTAAACTGATCTTAACAATATTCATTTGTATAGAAACAGGGGCATCATTAGACCTGGGTTTTCGGGTCTATAGCCCTGGATCAAATGAGAGCAGCTTTCTCTGCCGCCTCTCCTTCAGCAGCGGGACCGCACGATGACATCACCGTCAGCTGTTTCTAAACTCTGTGTGTGTGTGAGGGAGACTGATTTTTTTCGCCAGCAGTGGGAGTAAAGTTACTGTAATAACTGTATGTTGGCTGTAAAGAGCAGCTTCTCAGCTTTCAGAAACTGTCAATTTTTCTGCAGACGCAAACTGTCGCAAAGTTACGGTATTTCAAAGCAAAACATTGTTATAATTGTCTCATCTGCCTCGTGAAACGAATCCATGCCGAAGCTCAGGTTCGTTTTTAAAAAAATTTTCAGCCAAAACCATCATTTATTAGAACTGAATGTGCTATCGGGCGGCATGGTGGCTTAGTGGTTAGCATGTTTGCCTCTCAGCACTAGGGATTCCCAGTTCGAATCCCCATCTGGGTGGAGTTTCCATGTTCTCCCGTGTCAGCGTGGGTTTCCTCTGGGTTCTCCGGTTTCCTCCCACAATCCAAAAACATGGATCAAGTCAATTGAGTTCTCCGGGTTGCCCCATGTAGAGTGTGTTTGTGTGCGTGTCTGTGTATGTGCGTGTGTGCCCAGCGATGGATTGCCGCCCTGTCCTGGGTGTGTCTGCCCGGCGCCCGAGGCTTTCTCCGCTGGGCATGGGGAACCCCCCCGCGACCCTAATATAGGATAAAGCGGAAGATAATGAATGAATTAATTAATGAATGTGCTATCCACTGCTGACAGATTTATTTCATGTTATTTCTTTTTATCCAATATAACTAATAAATGATCAAACAAAATGAATGTAACAACAGTTTAAAAAATGGATAAATACACTCATGAATTTTAAAACAGGACAGAGGGTGAATAAGAGATCTGGCCTAAAGCCCCTGATGTTTTAAAACCCTAAAAATGCCCCTGCATAGAAATATGAATTTGGAACGCACTGAGGCAAGTAACAGTTCTACATCTGCAACACAACTGACCAATATATTTTATATAATTAAAATAAAGCAGTTTAAACAATTGAAACAAAGTTTATTAATTTACAAAAGCACAGAAAAAATAGAATTAAACAATTCATTATGTGTGAGTTAAAAAATTAGATTTTTTAACATTAGTGCATAGATCAGTACGGAACTGCTGAGTCAATCATATGTTTCCAGTGGTTTGTACTAGTATGGCCTTGATGACCATGCCTTGATCAGATTCACTCAGATTGTTTACTATTTTAATGTGGATGGTACTAGTATGATTGGATCAGAGACAGCAGTGCTTTAAACACTTCTCCCGCTGTGCACATTGTTACACACACTAGACTTTTGCCCCAAATTGCAATTGTTAAAGCAGAGACAGTAGGTCATTTGTTGCTGTCCAGTTTGTATTAGTTATCATTTAATCTTTCATCAGTCCTAACAGGACAGTGCCTATAGGATTGCCACTTCTGTGTCTGATTCTCTCATACAAGCACAATACACACTAACCGTTAATGCATCATCATCACATTGTCGATCAAAGTCTGTATGTACAGTTAACATCTGTGAAGCATCAAACATTTGGTCATTTACATTTGGTGATTTAGCAGACGCTTTAGACGACTTACCCAACTAGAGCTCAGGGTTGGTACAGCCCCCCCGAAGCAATAAGATGGCATTTGAACCCGCAACCTTCTGATTGATAGCCCGGCATCCTAACCACTTAGCTACAACGCCCTCAATGCGTTTGCAAAAAGGAGATTATTTTAAATTTGGTTGATGATGTACAGTAATGAGAAATGTATGAGATTTTAAACAGCAACTGTGCTACCCAAGTATGCATGTCAACAGTGGCGCTGACAAAATAATGGAAATTTACTAAAACAGTGCCCACTTTGTTTTTCACGTTAAAGATGCATATTGTGGAACCTGACAGCACAACTGGGAAACCATGTGCTTTAAAATATTTTCATTGAACAATAATTCAATTTCTAATTAACTTGGTGATTTCAGCCAAGTATTCAGTTCATTATATATGAAAATGGGGCATATAAAAACAGTGTATTATTCTTTTATAATGGCACTAGATATCACTAATATTATAGGTATCGTAACCACGTTCTCTTGAAGTGATGGTTACAAAAACACAAGACTACAGTAACTGATTACTGCTTATATAAGTTTAAAGTTATAGTCTAGGGCTATTTAAGTATTACTGCTAAATAATATGCATGGTATGCTTTTTATTATAACATTTTATATAGGATGAAGGCAGTTCCTACCAAAATTCCATTTTCAAATCTCTTAATCCATTAATCAGCATTCATCCCAGCTGTAGCAGTGACTGTATATGAGTTTTCATGCAGGAAAATTTCCAGCCAGATATAAAAATATATAATGTAATTTACTCTTTTTTCCCATGTGCCGCTCATGAAGGTCAAATCTACAACACTGTGGGGATCAAAAAGTATGATTTTGCCCCTCTGACACTTGAGCCATTTCTTTTATTACTGTAGTGTCATCAGGAACATGGGCACCACCATCTCTCAGTTCACAGTCATAGAACCGCCCATATAAAAACCCTGTTCTTCAGCATTGTTTGTGAGGGTTCTGGGAGCTTACAACTTTTACATTTCAATGTAAATACTTCATACTTATGTGTAGTGTTGCATAAGGTTTAAAAGTTTTCATAAGTTTGTGGTTGTTTTTTTATACAACTATATGGCAACCAATTTGTCGGGTATTCATATTTTAATGAATAAAAAATTGTGGTATTCGATTAAAAAATCTGTTAAGATTTTACATTCTATATTATGCATCAATCATTATTGACTGGGTACGTCAGCAGAAATCTAATTAATGTAATTAAAATTTAAACTATCTAATTAAAAATACTTTCTCTCTTAATTTACTTTCTAGCTTGCTCTACCACAGCTGCTCACTTTGTCTGTCTCTATCTGTGTCACTCTCACTCATTATGCCACAGACACAGGGCCATCTTTCAATACTGACAAATCCTGCTTGTTTTTGCATTTAAACTGATTTATTTATCTGTCAAGTGAGTGTTAAATGTTCAGAGAATTAAATGACTTAAATGGCTTTTTCTAAAAATCATAATTTCAGTATCAAGAATCGTATAATACTTTTGTGTAATTAGTGGTTCTGGTATTATGGTTTGGATTTTTTCCCCCAGCACTTTAAATAAGTTAACATCATCAGTTGCACTATGTTGTTTTACCCTGTTTGTATCCAATTTACTATTGTTATTTTTTGGTAAACCATTTTTTTAGTCTCATTCTTAAATCCTCAATTGCTTTATTACTGCCCTTCTAGTTAATATAGACATTTCCATTACTTATGTAATTGTCTTGTGGCTTTTTTTTATTCATTCAGCAGTGATTAATGGTCATGTCTCACAGTGAGATGGTCATGAATTTGATTTATGGACAGGATGAACAAGTTTCTTTTTGTTTTGAGTTTGTATGTTCTCATCATGGCTGTGGGTTTCTCTAGAAGCTCATGTTTCCCAAACTCTAAAACGTGCTGTGACTCTGATCAGGATAAACATATTACATATAATAGATAAAATTCTAGGGGTGCCAATATAACATTAGAAAAAAAAATCAGAATTCATGATTGGATTTTTTTAAATTCACTGAATATGTGATAAACAATGTTTGTTGTAAATGAATGAAAAAAAAAGTCACAATGGATTTCTGATTGTGAGTGATAATTAAGAATGGTGACAAAACGAGATGGTGAATAATGATCCTCTGTAGCGACCCATAATGGGAACAGCTGAAAGACGTAAATGAGTTTTGCGTATTGTGATCAGGTTTGTATGTAAACCCAGAGAGGACGTGTGTGTGTTTTTTTTTTAAGCCATTATCACAAGATGACAAATCATGTATTCTTGTGACAACAACTTATTTTTATTGTTATCTTGATATAACAAATCTTGTTATGTTGTGATCAGGACCTATGTTTGTGCGACAGGAGAAATGGCAGGGCATTCTGTCAATACACCTTACATACAGTATATATAGGGGTTAATTGGGGTTATATTTAGTTCAACAGTTGCATAATTAATAAAGTGTTTGTGAGAGTTTTATGGTAAATTCACTGTACAGCAGATAACGGGGTGTTTTTGGGACAGGATCTCAACTGCCATTAAATCGGTTTTGGATACCGAAGAGACAGTGCTGTACAGAAACCACATCAGCCATAAAAAATGGTCCCTGTGTCAGGTTATTTGATGGGACTGTGTTAATGTTGATGTTAATTTCATGTTAGTGAAATGTTTTTTGGGAAATGAAGATATTCGGTTTGCCTTTTTTGTGAGTGCCATGCCTATGTGCACTTAATGTCACTTTTGCTTTCACATTTCACTGCTGTGTTGTCTTTCAAAAATGTCTATTCTTTAGAAAATAATTCAATCTGTATAAATGCCCTATTTTTAGGCCTTTAACTCTAATCATATGGCAAGCTGTACACTTGCTGCCAGGTCAAATACAGTGGGGTGCGAAAGTTTGGGCAGCCTTGTTATTTTACTGATTTACCTTTATAAATTATTGGTTGTTTGGATAAAAAAATCAGTTAAATATATCATATAAGGGAAAAACTCAGTGATATTTGAGAAGTGAAATTAAGTTTATATGATTTACAGAAAGTGTGCAATAATTGATTAAACAAAATTAGGCCGGTGCATAAATTTGGGCACTGTTGTCATTTTATTGATTTCAAAACCTTTAGAATTTATTATTGGAACTCAAATTTGGTTTGGTAAGTTCAGTAACCCTTGACCTCCATACACAAGTGACACCAATTATGTGAAAAGGTATTTAAGGGGGGCAATTGTAAGTTTTTCTCCTCTTTGCACCTTGTCTGAAGAGTCGCAGCATGGGAGTCTCAAAACAACTTTCAAATGACCTGAAAAAAAAAGATTGTTCACCGTCATGGTTTAGGGGAAGGATACAGAAAGCTCAGAGATTTCAGCTTTCAGTCTCCACTGTGAGAAACATTGTGAGAAAATGGAAAACCACAGGCTCAGTTCAAGTCAAGGCTCGAAGTGGCAGACCAAGAAAAATCTCAGAAAAACAGAAGCGAAGGATGTTGAGAACAGTCAGAGTCAACCCACAGACCAGCACCAAAGACCTGCAACATCATCTTGCTGCTGATGGAGTCTATGTGGGACTGTATGGGAGAGTGATGCAGAGAAAGCCTTTTCTCCACCCACATCACAAATAGAGCCGCTTGAGGTATGCTAAAGCACATTTGGACAAGCCAACTACATTTTGGAATAAGGTGCTGTGGACTGAAATAGTTATTTGGGCATAACAAGGGCTGTTATGCATGGAGGAAAAAGAACACGGCACTCCAAGAAAAAACACCTACTACCTACAGTCAAATTTGGTGGAGGTTCCATCATGCTGTGGGGCTGTGTGTCCAGAACAGGGACTGGGAATCTTGTTAAAATTGAGGGCTGCATGGATTCCAATCAATATCAGCAGATTCCGGAGACCAATGTCCAGGAATCAGTGACAAAGCTGAAGCTGCGCCGGAGCTGGATCTTCCAACAAGACAACGACCCTAAACACTGCTCCATATTGACTAAGGCATTCATGCAGAGGAACAAGTACAATGTTCTGGAATGGCCATCTCAGTCCCCAGACCCCCAGACTGTTATTTCTGCGAAAGGAGGATCTACTAAATATTGAGTTAAGGTTTTTTTTTTTGGTGCCCAAATTTATGCACCTGCCTAATTTTGTTTAACCAATTATTGCACATTTTCTGTAAATCAAATAAACTTGATTTCACTTCTCAAATATCACTGTGTTTGTCCCCTTTATGACATATTTAACTGATTTTTTTATCCAAACAACCAATGATTTATAAAGGTAAATCAGGAAAATTAACAAGGCTGCCCAAACTTTCGCACCCCACTGTACCTGTCAGTAAAAACTTGTGCAGTTATTTCAGCCATTTTACCACCAACACAATGACGAATTGCCAGACATTCTAAACTTGGTTTGTCAAAGGACTCTTATTGTTTTTTATTTTTATTTTCTGCTTTTCCTTTATCTTTAATTTGCAAAATTTACAATCTATCTCCTCCCATAGTTTTCGAGCTAAAACCACAAAACTTCACATGATTGCAGGACCTATACCTGTTTATGTTGCTTGTTCTTTATAAAGCATCACTTTATGTTAATCATTTACCAGATGTCTGTTTTAGGCCCTAAACTTTATCTTTTATGCAGCATATGTGAGCTGCTGTAAGTCAATTTGGCTTCATAATGAAACATAGCACTGAAACAGTTTTGTTGGTAATGAATGATCTACTGCTGGCAGCTGACTCTGGTCAGGTAAACATCCTTGTTCTCCTTAACCTAACTGCAGCTTCTCCCAGTCCTAGATAATGGACCGGGATCACTGATATGGAAATGGCTGGTGCCTTGCCCAAGGGGACTTCAGCCATCGTACTTGTTGGGACCTGAAATACAACCAGCAACCTCCAGGTCGCAAGGCTGGTTCCTTAACCACAAGCCTATGCTTGCCCCAGGCAACTTTAGCTAACTTAATTTATAAATATTTAGTATAAGTACATTATGATGGTGGCAGGGTGGGTTAATGGTTAGCACATTCGTCTTTTAGTGCTTGGGATTTCAGGTTTCGAATCCCAGTCTGGGTGGAGTTTGCATGCTCTCCTTGTGTCCGCATGGGGTTCCACTGGGTTCTCAGGTTTCCCCCAACACTCCAAAAATATGGATTCAAGGTAATTGAATGCTCTACACTCACTCTGTGTGAGTGAACGTGCCTGGAGATAGATTTGCACCCTGTCCTGGGTGTATCTGCCCAGCGCCAGAAATGTTCTCCCCTGGATGGGCATAGGCAACCCCCGTGACCCTAGAAGAGCATTAAGTGGAAAAATATGAATGAATAAAAGTAGATTATGTACTGCTACATCATGTAAATGCAAACCAATCTGTCTTTTCTATCAAAAATTGTATGAGTGACGGGTGCAAGGATGGATAATTGTAAATATAAACTAAAGTTGCGTGTCAAATCAGACAGCATTTTTATAGTAAATTTGACACAGTGGTTAGTTTTTAACAAATGTATTTTTAGACAAATACTTGCCATTCTGTGTTGATATTTAAACATACATTTTATGAACACTAATACGTGTTAATTTTCTTTGCTGCTGGATAAAAAATATTGCAAATGATTTGCAATAAATAATAAATGTTATTTACTTAGAATAGCTTGTAGTGATTTTACATATGCGTATAATTTTACATATGAGTATTCTGTCTTACGTGGGTCAAATTATAATCCTTTTAATATTGACCTAATTATCACACTTTGTTATTTGTTGTATTGTTTAATTTTTACCTCTTTTTGTGTTTCTATATGTCTATTTTTAGTTACATTTCATAGCAGACACTATGTTCCTGACAGAAATTGCAATATGGCCTTAAGACAGATGTCTGAGAGAAAAATGCGAAAGGAAGAAAATGTGTTGGATACCCCATTGTCTTTAAATAAACAGCTTTGTTAATGAATTCAAACACCAAGGCAAATTTGAATTCACATTTGGCAGCTGGGCTAATTTGCTTTTTGAGCCTACAGTAAATATCACCTTAATCCCTGAGTCCAGTGTTTGGGTTTTGCTCTCCATTCACAAGAGGGCAGTGTGGTTCTTTTTGGATTCAAATCGGAAGCACTGGGGCCCATGCGTAGCTCGTCTGTCGTAAGACTGTCTTTCTACCACCATAAAGCTGACAAGCATCCATTACGAAAAATGATTGCCCACATTACAAACACATTTGGGGAATGTGGTGTTATTAGTGGAATTTGTAGATGAGACAGAGGGGCTCACGACTCGCCCTATGAAAGGAAATGCATGCAGGGAGATCGAACGGCCTTGTGAAGACAGACAGCTCTGCTTATTAATGCCATGGAGAAAATAGAAGAAAATTGTGACCCTAAAGGGAATTCTGTCTTAGCACTGCAATGACAGGTCACGAACACACTGAAATTTACAATTGTGTACAGTTTATCCAGTCACTTCTCGCCCTGTTGCTGTCATTTTGGATGACAGCACATGTTTGGGTGCGGTCTTCATCATGGCATTAAAAAAACTCATACATGTCAAAAAATGTGTTCAAGACACTTGTCATTTTTAAACCACTTGGCTTTCCTCTCTGTGAGGATGCACATAACTGGCAGGTGTGAATTTGCACTTTTTGGAAGTGAGCAACCTCCATTTATTAATTGGAAAGGAGAGGGTGATTTTGTATCCAGTTAGAGAATAGGGGAAGGGGGGTAGGGTATGCTGTCCAATCTGCTTTTTTGTATCTGTGCATGAGACACAGTGACGGACACATGGAGAGACAGAGAGTGAATGGATGGATGGGCAGCTGCCAGGTGGGAATAGCCACTCGTCCATCCATTCTGCTTTGCGCAGCAGGCTGTGCCAAGCCGCCGCCCTGCTCTGCATACCAAATTAGCCTAAGTTTTTAATTGGTTCTGAGGCGAGTCTCTACATCACATGAATGACCTTTTCAAACCAGGAGAGCTGAACATGGTGCTTTTAAAGTGTCAGTCATTCTTCAGTAGTAAAATAATAACCATGTTTTTATGGGTGGGTATGTGTATGCGAGTGATCAGCCTCTGTTCAAAACTGCTGAAGTAGAACCATTCTAGCCATTTTTCTTTCACGGCGTTGAACACGAGTAATAAACTAATTGAGTTCTTGTTAATTACAGATGTAATTGTTTTAACAAAGATTATTCCTGGCCATTTTTTTCACATTTTATTAGACATACTGAATGTGTTGGTTTTCTTTTTTTTCGTCATGGTGTCACATTTCTGTGTATTTTAATACATTAAAGTATATTTTAATACACATAATAAATTGCCCTTTTGTTTATTGGAACACTTTTGGTTTTATATTCTGGTTGTAGTTTCTCCAGACTGATTATCTTTTGTGTGCATGTGTGTGTACATACTTTAACTGCATTTAAGAGCAGTTAAGAGTCTGTACACGATAAGCAAATGGCAAATGTGTTACAGCTATAATGGAATAATCTATATAATGTTTAGATCGTACGCATCAGGTTGTTGAATACTTTGCTGAATAACAGTATAATTGTCCACATAGCACTAACATGCACTAAGAAAAACAACTGTGTGACTATTCCAGCTGAGGTCTTAGATGTTATGCTAGATTCTTAATGCACAATATGTGCATTGTTGTGTTTTTTTTAATGTATGGAAAGTATAAAGATTATTAGATTTTAGAGCCTTATGTTTTTACAACCCTGCTTAAATAACAAGTTTTGTTGATTTTCTAAATGTCAGTTGTGTAACATAACCTCAGACATGGAAGCGTCTAAACATGCCATGCTGATTGTTATTGTTTGGTTGTGGGTCAGTTATGGGGAGACATATCTTTGGAGTTTTGCACAAACCTCTATGTGATGGCCAATGGTACTCTGAATGCTGTTAAGTACTGAGATATCAGAACTTGTGCAGTGCTGGTACAATTGGCCCTGAGTTCCTCTTGGTACACGATAATGCCTGTCATCATGTGGCTGGAGCGGTAGGCAGTTTCCAGACAATGAAAGCATTAATGCCATTGATTGACCCTCATGTTGCACAGACCTTGATCCAATTGAAAACCTCTTGGCACACAACACAAACGGTCCAAAAGCTAAATGATGCCCTGTTTTAGGTTTGGGAAGCCATCCCTCTGGACACCATTTGCAGGCATGTGGGAGCTATACACGTTACCAAGTGTTACCAACGTTTTGAATTACCATTATAAAATTCACATAAATTGATTGAGCTGATGATTTCAATGTTTTATTAGCATTTTTGACATAAATGTGCACCATTGAAATACCAGTATATCTGTGGTGATGGGCGTGGATGGTCTCGAAATGAGGTGTGTTGCTATCCTGGCAACAGAAAGCACAGTGCGCCACTGACTAAAAAACAACAGTCACATGTCTATTACTATCTTGGCAGTGAACTGTCATCACACATCTACACTCATGAACATGCAACAGTGCACAAATCTGTCATGTGTGCCAGTTGGCAGCTATGCAAACTTTTACATCAACAGAATACAAAAGATAACATTATTGTGCATTAACACGAAATTGTGCCATAGTGCACTGCACTGTTGAAATAGCAATCTGCAAAAATCAGATAACATCAGGTTCTTAAAGAGAATAGCAAGAGACACGATGGTTGGTTTATTGTATGTAATGCACAAAACATACCCATTAACAATTAAAATAATTAGTTCATGCTTTAGGGCGGCACGGTGGCTTGGTGGTTTGAACGTTCACCTCTCAGTGCTAGGGATTCCTGGTTCGAATCCCCATCTGGGTGGAGTTTCCATGTTCTCCCCGTGTCCGCGTGGGTTTCCTCCAGGTTCTCCGGTTTCCTCCCACAGTCCAAAAACATGGATCAAGTCAATTGAGTTCTCCAAATTGAACCATATAGAATGTGTGTGTGTGTGTTTCTGTGTGATTGAGTGAGTGTGTGTCCAGCGATAGATTGGCGCCCTGTCATGGGGGTATCTGCCCAGCGCCTGAAACATTCTCCCCTGGATGGGTATGGGGAACCCCTCCGCGACCCTAATATAGGATAAAGCGTAAGATAATGGATGGATGGATGGATAGTTCATGCTTTAACCACTGTCAAGACAACAAATACATACTGACATGCCCTAAATTAAGTTGCCTGGTGCACGGTTCACTGTTCTGTAACTATACAGTAAAACAATATGATAACAGTATGAAGACATCTGTCCCATCTATATATTGACAACAGATGAGAAAACTGGATTATTTAAATGTTGATACGAGATTTCAACTAATTAACTTCCCAGATTTTCATTCCTTTCCATCTCAGGTTCCGCTATCTGGTTTAAATAGTACCAATAAATGCAGAAGCAAATAAAATATGAAATTAACCCATACTTTGTTACATGCCAAGTAAAATGCAATCCTTAGATCAATATATACAATGCAATATGTCATTTTAGTTCTGAGCTCTAAAGTGTTCCCCTCTGGAGTGATTTGTATGTAATCTAATTAATAGTCTAAAAGTTGCCAGAAGAATGTAACACTTTGAGTTTGGACTTAACATTATAGAAATATATTTTCTTTCCTTATACATCTAATATTGCATACTTTACTATTTGTTACATAGTCATTTCCCTAAAAAATCGTTTGTGAAGCTCTGACCTTGAAGACGTTTAACACATTTGGGATTCATTTAAATGCAGATTAAATGCCAAGGCACATCTCCTAATATCAGTCATGCACTTATGGCTGAATGGAATGAAAGACTACTGTTATGCCCCTAATCATAAAGTTTCCTGGAGACTGGAGGGGAAACTAGCCACTTGCTTTCAGTTTGGTAAATTATGTTTTTTTTTGTCGGATGGCCACAAACTTTTGATGATATATTTGTAAGTTGTATATGTTGGTGCACCTATGAACCTTGTTTTAAAGCAGATTAAATGGGGTTAAGGTAAAAGCAGTGGCGACTGCTGTTTGTGATGGCACTGGTATATTGTGCAAATTCCCCTGTGAGCAGCATATGGCTTTAAACTGAGATGCATACAGCTAGCACTAATGAAGACAGATGAGAGGGTCTGTGGACACTTCCTGGGTGTGTGTGTTTGTGTATGCGCATGCATGTGCGTGTTGATAGCATGATTTATGCTTCTGTTTAAACCGTATAAGCCAAAATATGTTTGTGCAAAAGTCTGTGCATCCCTGGTCAAACCCCATGTCATCTTGTTTGTTGAATTGCATGTGTTAAAACATTCTCAATAGAGTTTTCTGAAAAAAATGAATTACTTAAGATAAAAAAAGTGATTGAAATATATTCTAAGGATATATTAAATGAAAAATTCATTCATTATCTTCCGCTTTATCCTCTATTAGGGACGCGGTGGGGTTCCCCATGCCCATCCAGGGGAGAACGTCTCGGGCGCCGGGCAGATACACTCAGGACAGGGCGCCAACCTATCGCTGGGCACACACTCACTCACACAGACACACTCTACATGGGGCAATTTGGAGAACTCAATTGACTCGATCCATGTTTTTGAACTGTGGGAGGAAACTGGAGAACCCGGAGGAAACCCACACGGGGAGAACATGGAAACTCCACCCAGATGGGGATTCAAACCGGGAATCCCTAGTGCTGAGAGGCGAACGTTCTAACCACTAAGCCACCGTGCCTAAATGAAAAATGTTTTTAAAAAATAATGTTAATCAAAATTTCCCTTAACGTTGTATGTAAAATATAAGGATTCAATTATTTATTGTCTTGCATTTACAAGAATTCAGAATAGTTAACCCAGTATTTTTATTATTGATATTGTCATATATTTATGAAAAACTAATCAATATATTTTTCTGGACTTTGACAGCCATTTTGTTTACCTCATACAGGTGAAGTTTTTTAAAAGCGATTTTGAGAGTTCTTTTGTTAATTTTGCTTAAAGAAAACATTTGAAATCATTCTTAACAGCCGACAAAAATTAACTGAAGGATTTCTGGAAACAAATATATTTAAGCACAGTAATGGAGAAACATTAAACAAACTTTTAAAAAAAATTACACCCTACTAAGAAACTTTCATTTGTATTCATTTTTCTGATATATTATTTTCTTAAAGAGTTTACAGTTTTAGAATGTTCTATGTGTCTGCATGCATGTGTTCTAAAACCTCAGAAAATAACAAGTGTAGAAACCTTAGAAACAAGTCCTACAGGTTCATTTTAGTGAAGAAATTATATTATATCACTGTGAGTATTAAAAGTATTTGAACTTTAAGGATTTGATCAGTATAGGATTATATCATTTGTGGGATGAAAGATTAAATTAAATTACTCATCCAAATAATGGTTTCAATCAATGGGGTGAAAATGAGGTGCGAGTGGTTTTATTTACCACTTTTATTTAATGAACATGGAACGAACATATAAGTCTGATCTTTAGAACACACACACACACACACATTATATATATATATATATATATATATATATATATATATATATATATATATATATATATATATATATATATAAAACCAGAAACCACAGACTGCAACTTAGGTGCATTGTCTAAGACTGAACTGGCAAAATTTGCTTGACCAGCTTAAGCTCACCCTGTGCATCTCTATATAATTGTACCTCTAGTTTGTGCACACTCTTATCACTGTGTAAGCTAAACGGCCAAGCTGCAAATGCCATGGCATTTTGCAAATGCTAGCAAATTCTTGCCTGTTGACATTCACGATACTTTGAGTCGTCTTTGCAAAGACAATGCCCATAAATAGAGATGCCAGCCATTTTGTAAGCAGTTTATTATTTTTTCTAAAATCAGTTGCATGCAGTGTTTAACCTTTTTCTGTCATGTTCCTAAGTATGGCTCAGTAATCCAATAAAATGGGTGCCAGTCTTAACTTCTTACCTGGTTGAGTTCAAATGAGGACACCATTATTAATATGCTGACATAAAATCACACCGGAGAAGGAGGCACAAGTCATTTAATGGTCATTGCCGAGCCTCTGTATGCCTTCAGGTCATATTACATGCTTTATGGAAGTTGTTATTATTATTATAACAGCCACTCATCAGGAATGGTTTTCTACTTTATTTTTGAGTTTAAACAGAAGTGCTTCAAGATAATGTCTGCAGGTTTTATGAGTGGTCAATCCAAAACCGTAATATACCTTACATACCTTTGGATGTAAAGTGTATACTCAAAAGTGATCAAATTCTCATTTTCAAGTGACAATATCACCTTCTTTTAGCTGTTTTCACATAGCACATGTTAAGCGACAGGACACTTCCCCATTAGCTTTGTGCTATCACAATGTCCATTAATCTTCTTTGTCCCCCTGACTGCTTTAGATGACAGGACAGGAAGTGAAGAGCTTCTGCCATGGGAACTTGACACAGCTGCTGATGACAGCTTCCTGAATATGTGGCCCCGCTCCCACCCCAGTCCAGATGGAGGCGGAGACAAGTTGGAGACACCCATCACCTCTGTGCACAGAGAGGATGAGGACTCTGGTGGGGCGGAAATTATAAGACAGACGAACAAGCGCCAATGTGGTAAATTGGTGCCAAGTACAAAACTGTGGCCAAACACAGAGCAGCACCTGTGGTACAGGTATCTGAGTTAAAACAGTTCAAGCATTTTTTCATTGTCAGAAAACTCTGAATGTTCAACAAACCACAGTTCAATGCACATCTCTTGCAGTACCACCGACCAGATTTTTTGTGAAGATCACTCTTTCAAATAACCAGGGTCCAATATTAATTATTGTTAAAGAAAAATATTTCAAATAAATATTACATATAACTTAAAATAGCAATCTGCCAAGATCAGACTGCACCAGGCTCTAAAAAGGAGCAGCAAGTGATGCACCCAAGTGATGCCATAATACACTGATGAATAATTTGGGGAATTAGTACGTCGCTCCTGTACATTTCAAGCTGCTCAAGGCTTAGTTTTCCCACGGTTACAATAGCAAAGACACTCTGTATATTAGCATTTGGTCATTCAAAATGTCTCAAGGTCTCCAGTGTCCTGTACATAAGCATATAACCAGTTAATTTGCATGTTTTTATTTGCTGTGGATTCAAGGATTAAATCAACCAGTGGGACATCTATTAAATGCTTTCTTTGTATATCTCTTATTAAACAGCACCAATACTGAGCTGACCTCTTAGAGGATAGAATTGTTTGTTGTGTTGGATATGTTGGCCATTTGGCTTTTTATCAGCAGCTTAACATCATTAGCTATCAAGGCCAATAATTATGTATACCTATAATTGTAAACAGGCTGTGCATGTGCACACACATCCTTTCTCAGCTTGGACTCAGCTGGCATCTCAGAGCCAATGATTCATCAAAGCCGAAAACTCTCAAATCGCTTATTCTGCAGAAGGCACAATTTTTCTATTTTTAAACTCAATCTGCATTATATACACACACACCAACACTACTCTCTTCAATCATAGGAGCAGAAATGCTGGAGATGCCAGGCAGGGGGAGACGTGCGATGCTAGCTGATGTATAATCTAAAGCATTCTGTTGGCAGCCTGCTTGCGGAATGCCAGGCTGAATTCAGAGCTAATGAAGCCGAACCCTGAGTCACCATAGTGGCGGGCAATCATATAAAGTACTGGCAGACTGCTTACCTTTTCCCTGTAACTTTATTTTAAAATCACATACATGAAGTGACCAGACAGATAAAGACCTGTTTTGTAGACTAAATGATTGAGGGTTCAGAACTGCCGCAGAACTGCTGAACAGCTGATGTTAGCTCCTAAAGCTAATTCCTTAAAATTTACCCACAGAGATTGCATTATTACCAGTATAGTTTGTTAGTTTAAGAAATAATCTGTCAAAAGCCCTTTACATCTTTGTGATTGGTACTTTTCAGGAATGATGAGTGATGTAAGTGCACAGTGATTATGTTACAGAGCATGTCATGCTGGTAAAATATGTGGACATACTTTTAAAACATTGATTTAAGGTAAATTGGCTGCTCTAAATTGTGCAGTGTGTCTGTATGTGTATGAGTGTGTGCCCAACGATGGATTGGTACCCTTTTATGGGTGTACTTGTCCAGCACTTTAAACGTGCCTTAAACTGAAACTCCCCTGGATGGGCATAAAAGAAATCTAGTAGAAGTAACTCTAGTAGAAGATTAAAATAAATTATTGTCTCTAAATGCATGACCACCAGCAAGATCAAAGTCAAGCAAAAGTTGACAGACGTACTTTGGAATGCAATGTATCGTTTTGTAATGTCCCAGCATCAAACTAAATCTCTGCAAACTTATTAATGCTGGGAACATAACTGGCATCAGATTACATTACATTTGGTCATGTAGCAAATGCTTTTATCCAAAGTGACTTATAAAGTGAGCTCAGGGCTGGAGCTCATCCCTGGAGCAATCAGAGTTAAGGGCCTTCCTCTAGGACCCACATTGGTAACTTCATTTGTCCTGGGATTTGAATCCACAACCTTCAGATTCATAGCCTAACACCCTAACCACTGAGCTACCACACCTGCATCTGCAGCTGGCAAATTATAGGTGCATCTGAGTCATATTGCATCAGTGCCACAAACACACCACTGAACGCGAACTGTTGCTGGAACATTTTCATGTCATTTGGAAAAACTTAAATGGCCTTTTAGGATAAACTACAATGGAGATTGCAAAGAGTTTCAAGTCCGTGTCCACGTGCGTTTTCTCGAGGTTCTCTGGTTTCATGCATTCAAGTACAATTGATTGCTCTAAAGTGTCCCTATCTAAATTAACACTATATAGTGTGTGGGTCTGTGTGCCCAGTGATGAATGGTGTCCTGTCCTGGGTGTTTCTGCAAGTCGCCCAAAATGCTCTCCACTGGATGGTCATGGTGAACCCCCTAGTAGAGCATTAAGTGAAAGATACAGAGATGAGATGAGAAAATACAAAGTAAGAACATAATACCAAAACTATAACTATGAGAAATAAAGATAAATCTGTGTAAGATTTAAGGACCATAGAAAGTATAAAAAGTGTAAAAAAGTGAGCAGTGAGTGTAGAGGCTCATCCAACATCATTCTCTGACCTCACAAATGCTCCTTTGGATGAATGAGCAAAAGTTCTCTCAGGGACACTTCAAAATCTCGTAGCAACCATTCCCTGGAGAGTGGAAGCTGTTAAATCTACAATAAAGGGGACTCACTTAAAATTTGAAGTGCTAAAAGCTTCTTTAGACATAATGTATATGTGTCATTTGATAAAACAAAAAAAATGTAAACAATGAAAAGTGATTCATAACAATAACTGTTTAGCACAGATGTTATTTTTCACATACACGTGGGTTGTGTTTCTCTGAATAATTTGAAAAGCACTGAGGGACTTCTGTCATTTTTTCCACATATCATTTCAGCTGCTATTGAAGTCAGAATCCCACTCTGTCACAACCACTGTGTCTTATGTCTTACTACTACTGACTCTGCTGCTACACACCCAAGATGTCTTGGCTCCAATAAGCTCAAGGTGAAATCAGGATTTTGAACTGATGCAGATTGAAGTCGACAATCCACTTCATGCCCCCCCACGTTAACCCAGCTTTTCCTAACGCTCTTGTCAGTTTCCTCCTGCCATGGCCTCTCTACGGGAAGATATTCCCAACTGTTTAAGTCTGCTCTTAGATGCTTAGATGGAGAACGGCACTTTTGTACAGGAGGATGCACACGGATCCTGTTCAATTATTCATTGAAGAATCAGGAGACACTGTCAGATCTGAGTGATGCAGCAAGGTGTGAGTTTATAATGGGTTTCTTTTTCACTTGGGATGGGGCAAACATGTCTTCAGATAAGAGAACAACTGGTGAGGGCTTGTCAGCTCAAGATGATATGGAAAACAAGAAATTGACCAAAAAATGATATAATAACAAATGTAATAATATGGATTTCTTGTTTTTCATCAAAAAAAAGCCACATCACTAGTTTAAATTAACATTATATCATATGCTTTTTTTCCACTGTACCACAAAATTGGTAATTACTGGTTGCTGACCTCATGTGGCTGAGGTCTGAGCACTCACTGGGCTCCAGAGCATCTCTGACAGACAGCTACTGGTGCCATCACCTCAGTGTGCGATGATTGAGTTTGAGAGGGTTTCACTAGAGCTGACGGGGAAAATGAGGCCACTCAATCAGTGCTGGGTATCTCATGAGGTGTGTGTGTGTGTGTGTGTGTGTGTGTGTGTGTGTGTGTGTGTGTGTGTGTGTGTGTGTGTGTTGCAAGAGCACAAAACAAAATATGCTATTGTTTATTAACTTTGAAGTACTTTAAACTATTTAGTACAGAAAATGTCATACATGTCCAGATGAAGTGCTTCAGTTGCAAATTTGTGGTTAATTGCCCAAATCTCACAAATGAAAGGCCAGCACCTAGATCACTGGCTGTGCATTCCACTATTAACTTGAGAACCTGACTTCATGGCTATTGTTAACTCGAATGTGATTTTTCTCATTAGTTATCTAATGCAGCATGTGTGAGCAGATGAGGTCTATAAAACAGTGAAATGACACATTATACCTGTAGACTAACCAAATGATGCAATTATCCCTCTAACTCTCCGGTAATTTTGTAGGGAGATGATGACTATATCTTGCAAAGCAAATACGTGCTACTCGTCGATTATTTAGATAAGTAGCAAGTGTCACAATTGAAAGAAAGAAGAAAATAGGATAAAGCATGAGATTACTCCGGTCCACCAGTAACTATTTCCCCAAAACTATGTTTTGTACAGACCACATAGTGGGCCTTTTTTGACGAATAGAACTTGACAGTCATTGGCTAATTTCTGATAGCAGGTGCTGGCATGTGAAAATCTGATTTCACTGAAATGATGACAACAAAAATGACTAAAGTCTGGAACACAGGAAATAAGCCACATGGAGCATCCAAAGATCATTTTCCCTTTTCTCTAAAAGTTTATAAAATTTCATGGTGATTTTTGAATCATGTAGATTTTGTGTCCAGGTGGCGGCTGTGCCGAAGAATGTGGTCCAAAGTTCCTCAGCACAAAAACAATGCTACAAATAACATTTTCAGGTAGATTACACAACACACATTACACAACAGTAAACAGTAAAACTTGTTAACCAAACTTGTTACTTAGGTTAACTTAAGTATGATTTTTTGAAAACTATAACTGTTATCTAATACTATCTTAGTCATTTCAATATTTAAAATATTATTATAAAATATTAAAATATTAAGGTAGTTCCGGTTCTTAAAACATTATTGACAATAACACACACGTCTGTGTATACTGTATATATATATATATATATATATATATATATATATATATATATATATATATATATATATATATATATATATACACACACACACACACATATGTGTGTGTATATATATATATATATATATATATATATATATATATATACACACACACACACACACACACACACATATATATATATACACACACACATATATATATATATATATATATATATATATATATATATATATATATATATATATATATATACACACACACACACACACACACACACACATATATATATATATATATATATATATATATATATATATATATATATATATATATATATATATATATATATATATATATACGTACATGTTCTATTAATATCACCACCTACACATTTTTAATATAAGTGTACATATTTTATTTAAGTAAAGACATTGCACAACAGATTTGTCAGTCAGCATGTCTCCAGGTTGCCCTAAAATATGTGTCCCACACGTAGTTTACTCCTCACAACCTTTTTAAACTTGTTTACTGGAACCAATTATTTTTGTTATGCTTCCCACAAATGCTATATCTCAAAGCAACCATAAGGAAAATGCTCAGGACATTGGTTTTGATGTCTTAATTTATTGTCCATTTGATTTGTTTATAAACTGAAAATGAGTTGGTGTGTGGGTGCATGGTTGCAGAATGCTGTAAAAAAAGATTGTGGATCTCTGTTGTTTGTAAACTGGTATAAATCCATGTGACGCATTTTTGCTTCACAGCACTACATTATTGCTTTATTTTAGCGTTTCACCTCACATTGTCCCATAAATCCTTTTGTTTATGTTTACAAATGTATCATTTAATTACATAAAATTCAATATTATCAAAGTTCATACTGAGAAAGTACACATTGTGATCTTTTCATCATGTCTGATGTTAAACTTACCAGCAGATTCAGAAGAATAGTTTATGTTAAATTCAATAAATACTTTTTTTATATGCAGTACACTTACCAATTACATAAACCTGGATCCCCAACTTCAGGTTACATATACATCAGCCACCAGAACAGGTCATTAACACTAATTTTGCCTGTGACATGATTGTTTTTGCAAGACAGGCTGGTTTAAGCATTTCTGTAGCTACTGAGCCTCTGAGATTTCCAACAGTGTGTAGTTACTCAGAATGAGGAGAAAACATTCAGTAAGTGGCAGTTTGACACAGAAATGACCTTGTTGAGGTAATGATAGGTCAGTGAATATTGGCTATTTGAACCAACAGTAAAGCTGCAAAAGGTTACATTTCACTACTCACTGCACATTGTATTTAGTAATGCGTTATATGCTTAAGATGCATAATACAATTCTGAGGCTCCAAAAACCCACATCAGGTTCACCTCCTTGTTTCTACAATTTGTCTAATAATTTAGTTCCACTTATGGAATATATGGATGACATTTGTTGTTCCACAATTAGAGATGGAAGTGTGTTTCTCTACATTGTGTTTTAGTGTTCTTAACCATGTTCTGTTAATATTTAGACCGCAAAATTACAGACACTGTATTATTTAAATATAGCATTATTCAGAAACTGCAATACAAATAGTTGGCATGGTGGTATGGTGGTTAGTTTTCTCCAGGTTCTCCGGTTTCCTCCCACAGACCACCCCCCGAGATCCCCCAGCCCTAGTATAGGAATAAATGGAAGATAAGAGGAGACAATACTAATGTAATGGTAATATGATAATGTGTGCTTTTATGAGTGGATTAAACAAAGCAGTACAGCAAAAATTGTTGGCCACCAGCAGTGACCTTTAAACATTCATGAAAACTAAGACGAACTGTACAGCAAAAAAGATGACCTACTGTATCTGACTTAAATTTGTCGATTTAAGCGATAAATTTGTCTAGAGTGCACTATGAGTGAATACAGTGTTCCAAAACTCTGTCTGATCCAATTGTAACAGTGTATCACACTAATACACCACCACCAAGTTAATGTCACCACAGTGCTGGGGATTACACACCACCCAGATAGAACTGGCTCTGTGTTGGCCCTTTGTTAGTCTTAATTATTACTAAACAGAAAAAAAGAGTAGTAATTAATTTAAAAGAGAAAGACAAAGACATATTTACAGACATAATGGTTGAACTACATAGTGCAATTTTGTAGTAAACGAAGAAATAGAAGAAATAAAGTAAAACAAAAAAAAAAAAATTAGCAGAAAAATATGTGGCTCTAATTAAATATATATGGGGACAATAATTGTTTTACCACTGTAGACCAAAACACAACCCAAAAGGTTGGTTGTGTGAGTTTAGGGTAGAAAAACTTCACAGAGAGCTAACCTTAACCTATCAACAGGAATAGTGATAAGCCTGGCCCTCTTGACTAACATGCTCTTCTGGATGCATGGGTAAAAATTACCCCAAACACACTCCAAAATCTTATAGAATGTCTTCATAGTTGTTATATCTGTATATAGGGTGGGCACTGACTGAAAATTTTATGTCAAAAAATCCCCTGCACGTGTAAAGTGTAGGATTCCCAATAAATTTGTCCTAGCAGGACATAATAATAATAATACCCCATTTTTCTAAAATTTTAAAGCTTTTTAAATTAAAATCTAAAAGACATTATATACAGTTTTGAAATATCTAAATACACCTGTAACTTCCTGTGTGGCATTTAAAACATTATAAATTGTGTATCAATCCGTTATTGATACACAATTTACACACTGGCAGTAGAGAAATAATGTAGAGTTAAAATGTTCTACGCACATATTAACTTTACACTTAAAAATCACTGCACATCTAAGCTGTATATGTAAATAATAAACATATCAAATATATATTATACATTTTCCTTTGTATTGTGCTGGTCAACCTCCATTTGAACACAAGTTAAAGGTCAGGCATATTCAAAATGCATATTCATCAGCCTTGTCAGAAGCAGCGCTAACATAATTGCTTCACCTGAAATATGGACAAGAAAGGAATTATGTGGCATATATTCAACTACTAGAAAAGCGGATGATTCTCATTAGCAAAAATGATGTAATCACCAAACTATTGTTACTTCATATCCAAAAAAGTAACCACAGATTTGACACATTTTTTATGTTTTGGGACAAGATGGAAATTGTGAGCATTACTTGACCCACCTGCACCACAAGGGACACAAAATATAATTAAAAAAATCCTACGGGCGGTACAGCGGCTTAGCACGTGTCGCCTCTCGGAACTAGGGATTCCCGGTTCAAATCCCCATCTGGGTGGAGTTTCCATGTTCTTCCCATGTCCGCGTGGGTTTCCTCCGGGTTCTCCGGTTTCCTCCCACAGTCCAAAAACATGGATCAAGTCAATTTAGTTCTCCAAAATTGCTCCATATAGAGTGTGTTTGTGTGAGTGAGTGTGTGCCCAGCGATAGATTGGCACCCTGTCCTGGGTGTATTTGCCCAGCGCCCGAAACATTCTCCCCTGGATGGGCATGGGGAACCCCCCACCATGACCAAAATATAGGATAAAGCGGAAGATAATGGATGGAAAAAAAACTCAGTTCTGTGAAAGTGCTCAGTTCTGGGACTGCGATAACTAATTGCAGGTGCAGCCACAGCTGAACAGATCTCCTTTGCTAGAGAAAACAACCCTCTAGCTAAGGATATTAAGTTTTTTTAATATCTCTTTTTTTTACAACACTCATACGGCCTCCAATGGCTGAATAGGGCAGGATGGGAAACACTGTAATAATTTATCAAAAGGAAAAAAAAGGAAAACGGATAAGAAATTAAAAAAGTAACAAGAAATATCTGTGGTGCATGGTATGGTGGTAATATTGGGTATAACTGCACAATACATTACTGCACCAAACCACACAAGACAAAAAATTACAAGAGACAAATAACTGCAAAAAAATAAATGTCAATGAACATATTACTACTGAAAAAAAAAACTCAGGGCACATGCACATGTTACACATGCACACCCTACACAAAATAAATAACAAGAAACTAAAAATAAAAATCTGATCAAGCAGCTGCATCAACCTTGAAGAGACACTAGGGACACTAGAAGAGAAACAAGAGACACTTGAAGAGAACCCCTGTCCAACCAAGCCGCTCCAAAACAAGCACCACTAGTGAAGGCTGTCGTTCAGTCACTAAAGCAGTCCTGTGGGCACGGCTTTGGATGTCACAGGTGGGCACAGACTTAAGGAATGCCTCCTGCTATCTAATTTTGAAGAGGAATACAGCATGACTGACAGCAGCCATTTTGTTTAATAGTTGAACATTCTGGCTGTATACAATATACAACATCTCTACCAAAGATCAAAATACTTTTTTGTAAATAATGGCATTTGTTAAAAGAGGAACTACATGAAAATAATAGAAACAGGATTTTAATATATTAATAATATATATTAATGATTGATGCCAGGGTTTGTATGCAGCACAAATGTTTGAGCAAAGAGGCACAAAACTGCTCAGATCTTCATAAGCTCTATAATCAGATACTTTTTAATACTACTTAGAAGAATGAAACTTGTGTACCCTACATGTTGTATTCAAAAACAATCTATAATTTATATTAGGAATTGAATTACTCATTAGATTTTCTGAAAACATGCAGAATAAATTGTATCTTGCAAGGATTTACTACTAAAGCATTCATCAAAATCAATGAAAAAAAGCATTACTGTTTGAGCGGTCTAATCCCAAATGTGATGTTAGGTGAACTATCACTTTTTTTTTGCTAACTTTATATATTATCTGTAAACTCCTGTCTGTTTGTTTATAGGGAGAATTTGTTTTGACCAGCAGCAGGTAATATTAGTTTGAGACTACACAAAATGTTTTATTTACTTTTTTCTTGAATTAATATGTTTATATTAACCTTGAAATGTTTTCATTAGCATTTTTATATTATTAAATGCTTTCATTTCTCCCATAAAAACTTCATGGATTCAAAAAAGTCAATGACAGTCCATTGATTCATTCATTCATTATCTTCCGCTTCATCCTCTATTAGGGTCGCGGTGGGGTTCCCCATGCCCATCCAGGGGAGAACATTTCGGGCGCTGGGCAGATAGACCCAGGACAGGGCGCCAATCCATCGCTGGGCACAGTCCATTGATATTTTAGGTAATATTTTAGATAAAAACTTTTCTAAACCTAAGCAGGTGAATTGTTATTCATTAACCAGGGGTTATCAGAGTCCTTTGGTCACTGACACTACTTGGAAGAAAAAAAAATTATATAATTGGGTGGGGTTGCAGTTGATTAAGTGGGATGCATTTTGGTCATTTTACTAAATAAATAAATATACATTTGTACATTAAAATTAAAAAGATAAGCCTTTACAAGGTTTACATGACTTATGCCTTGTGTTTGTGCCATTTAAATGGCAATGGGACTTGCAAATATATCCATGTTTGTAGGGGTCACGTGTACAATGTCTGTTGGTATGTAGAGTATGCACATGCCTTGAAATAATTTATATTACTTTATCTATATATGGTTGATATAAAAAATAGCTTTTACACATTTATTTGTCTCTTGTGTTTCTTTCTCGCATGGTTGGTCCAGCATGCCTAAATCCTCTTAACAGCATATCGTGCAGGATAACAGAATGTGCATCATTTAAATAGCAAAGGTCTATATTTACACAAATGGAAGCAGAGGTCCCAGAATAAGTTGTTTTCATGTAAATTCCTGGCACATCGCTATCTTGACAACGCAAAACACGAGTGTGTTACTGAAAAACAACCTATGTAACAGTCAACAGTCAGATGTCCATTGCTATCTTTGTATTTAATTGTTAATACAACCTTGTTACGCACACATAGACACAAAAGTGAACAAACTTGTGCCTTTTGGCAACTGTTTAAACTTTTACATCAACAATAAACAGAATACAGTTTAAAATAACATTATTATACATCAACACATAATTTCGCCATTGTGCAGAGTGCCATTGAAATAGCAATCTGACTGCTGCTGGCTCAAAAGAAGTGACATCGTCACATTAGCAAAGTCACTGACACCCCCTACATCAGCTGTGTAGTTTACAGCTAAAGTTAAAAAAAGGGCTCATTATCCAAAAGACATTGTTAAAATTCATACATGAAAAAGAGTATTTTTATGAACAATTTGTTGAAATGTGTTTCCTATCAGAAATATGAAGCTTATATGAGGAATTCGAGAAATACCACCTAGCCCCACTGATAGCAACCCAGCATATGCCAGTCTACCAATAAACTAATTCCCAGTCAGTATTATTCAGAAAATTCAGTTTGTCATGTTTCGTAAGCATTTGACTCTGATTAAGACCTCCAGCGAAACTCAACTCAGAAGCAGTTGCAAATTGGGACCAACTCCTATGATAGAGTTTGTCCCATTCCAGGAATTGTCTTTGCATGATTCCCAAGAGTGTGCCATGTCCTAAAGGCAGAAAACATATTATAGCAGTCACTTATTCTAGAATTTTCTACCAAGGTTTTAAGGGGAAAAAAGGCAACAAAGTACAATAGTGTTTTTACACAGAGTGCATATTTTATGGTTTTAAATTTGTCCTGCAAAGCATTACATTAATGCCGTAAAATACCTACAATAAACGTAATGTTACAACATTAAATATTTAACTTTGAAATAACAGATTTAACATATAATAATCATTGATTTGATTTTACCACCTTGGTTCCTGCATATAAATTTTTTTTAATTGTATTTCCTCCAATTAAATATTGCACAATTAACCTAGCAAGCATTTCAGTTTTAGCACAAACACAGTTATGGCTAAGTACAGTAGATTGTTTTCATCATTAGACTTGTGCTAGATATCCACATACAAGCTCTCCTACTGTATGTTATTGGGAGGGACTCAGACAATACACATACAGACAATAACAAAAGTTAAAAGCAATATGCTGTCTTACAAAGTTTTAGCAGAGTAACAAAAAACGGATAATGGTTTATAAATTGTATTGTATAAACTGGTCAATCGGATATATATAAATGAGATATTGCACTGTTGTATATTAATAAGATGAAGCATGTTATGTTTATGCTATTTAATGGCAACTTTTGTTCATGTACTTCAGGTTGAGTATAGCATATCTTATTTTAATAGTACACGAATAAATACAAAAATGTCCCTTAAAAAAGAAATTTAGAGGCTCTGTCGTTTTTACATGTGTGTGCATGCCTTTTTGTATGTGTGTATGTGTGTGTGTGTGTGTGTGTGTGTGTGTGTGTTTTTGTATGCGTGCAAAGAGAGAGCTGCTGTTTCACAGACAACTGAACACTTACTTAATTACCTGTGAAAGTGAGAGTGCAGAAAACAGTATTTTAAATTGGGCTTGGATATTGAGAGCATTATAAAGGCTCTGTCGTAATGTTAACTTTATTCCCATCAGCATCAGGCGCTAGTTACAAGCTATAAGATGCTGCCATTATGTGGCTTGTTAGAAATGTCCAGGTGGTGTAATTACCTGTGTCAGTGCCTTTGACTGTCTTTTTGCACTATTTGTTTCTCCCAGTGTAATGGCAGAGCTTTGAAAATTAGGAGGGCTTTCATTATGGGGCTTTTATTGTAGGGCTTATAAAAAATGCTGGGGGTGTTTTCATCTGGTTTGATTAACACAGAAATTTTTACAAGTACTTTTCAAAGCAACTTTTTGATGAGATTTATATAGATAGGTAGTGAGAAATTTGTTTTCTCAAGGGTCAACATGAGAAATGTCAACAAGTGACATTTTTTACAGTACCAGTCAAAAGTTTGGACATACCTTCTATACTCGGGTTATTTTTCATTAAATCAGTTGAACTTACAATTCTACATTTGAAATTACAAAAAAACTACAATTACAGACAGTGGTTACTCCCCTTTACTCTGCCCTCTGCTCAGGACTCTAATAGCACCACAGGGCATATATTATTTTGTTGGTAGACTATTCTCATTCCAGTAGTGTCACTGAGGAGTTTAAATGAAACTACAACAGCACTGCTGCACTAAAACACCTCACCGCACCAGTGTCACTGCAGAACTGACAATAAACAATACAGTACCCAAATTATACCTGTTCTGGGATGGTCCTGACCAATAGAGAACAGAGAACCAACAGAAGACAGAAGACTAACAAAAAAAATGTACAGTCTATAATTGTAAACATAAAAAGTCCATGTATAAGTTAAGTGATAAAAAAATACCCAATGGAGCAAAATGGTGGTGTGTCCAAACTTTTGAATGGTATATTTAATAATTGATATATATATATATATATATATATATATATATATATATATATATATATATATATATATATATATATATAATTTGAATAATATAAGCATGACATTAGGCCTATATAAATGTTAAAATAAACAAATGCTATTCATTTTATAAGCAGCTTACACTAATTAAGGACACAAGAGTGCTGGAGACCTCCCAGCCTTCATTGGGTAAAAGGTAGGTAAACACCCTTGAGAGTTTGCTTGTCATTCTTAGGACTGTCACACAGACAAACACATATACACACACAATACCATGCATATAATTTCCCCAGTACCTTAGAGCATAGTGCACATGCAGATTGAACCCAAGAGTATTGTGCAGTAGCATATGCAATATGCAAACAATATACAAATTCCAAGACGCACATCTTCTGGCAAATATTCATTTGTGGCAGACAGTGCTATTTTCATGATATACTGCCAAATACACTGCAAGTGCATTATATGCTATTCTGAACACATTGCAATTATTCACATTGAAATAAAAAAAAATAATAATAAAAAACACCGAATGAAACACTGTGGTCTTTTCCCTTTATAAAACATAGTTACATATTTTTTAAAGTAAATTTCTGACAATGATATAAAGAAATACATAAGGTGCATAGTGATGCCATACCCATTGTAGATTTAATCCTGATTTCTCAGGTGGCTTTAATGCGGTAAACAGTTGAAATCAGGGCAGTTTCAGCTTGAAGGCTGGCTGTCACATTTATACAAAGTAAGCTGGAGATTGTAGATAATAAATGTTTAGATGATTTGTAATATAACAATACATTATAATATATCAAAACATTGATCTGGGTGGTAAATTGTTGTTATATTTTATTTTTGAATAAATGGAAAGTAGATTGTAGATAATAAATGTTTAGATGATGTGTAATATAACAATATATTATAATATATCAAAACATTGAACTGGGTGGTAAATTGTTGTTATATTTTATTTTTGTTTTTGAATAAATGAAAAGTAGTAGAGCGGCACGGTGACTTAGTGGTTAGCACTTTAGCCTCTCAGCACTAGGGATTCCCGGTTCGAATCCCCATCTGGGTGGAGTTTCCATGTTTTCCCCGTGTCCGCGCGTGGGTTTCCTCCGGGTTCTCTGGTTTCCTCCCACAGTCCAAAAACATCGATCAAGTCAATTGAGTTCTCCAAATTGGCCCATATAGAGTGTGTCTGTGTGAGTGTGTGCACAGCGATAGATTGGCGTCCTGTCCTGCGTGTATCTGCCCAGCACCCGAAATGTTCTCCCCTGGATGGGCATGGGTAACCCCCCCCCCCCCCCCCCCCCCATACCCTAATATAGAATAAAGCGAAAGATAATTTACAGTATAGTTGGTTTTCTGCATAACTTCTGACTTGTAATGTTCTCATTTGTAAGTCGCTTCGGATAAAAGCGTCTGCTGAATGATTAAATGTAAATGTAAGATAATGGATGGATGGATGAAAAGTAGTAGAATGAGCCTTACAATCCTGCTGGTGGATAATTTGACCAACACCCAAATACAGTCAAGTAATGTTTACTAGCAAATCATCTATATATAATGGGCATGTTAATGCAGCATTACAGAAATGTTTCAAAGTGACAGTACCAAATACCACATTGGCCATTTTTCGATTCTGTGGCTACTTATTTGCATAAAGTTAAACTTTGCCTAAATTATCCATGGAGATTTTGTTCACCAAGCAATTAGTTGCATCATTCCTTTCAATGTGATATCTGAAATTTATTTAAATTTGAACAATTTAATTATAGGGATGCAAAACTTAGCGGGTGCCCAGCGATGGATTGGCGTCCTGTCCTGGGTGTATCTGCCCAGCGCCCGAGACGTACTCCCCTGGATGGGAATGGGGAACCCCACCGCGACCCAAATAGAGGATGAAGCGGGAGATAATGAATGAATGAATGAAAACTTAGCGGCATAGTGGTTAGCACGTTTGCCTCTCAGTGATGGGGATTCAGGTTTGAAACGCAAACTGGGTGGAGTTTCCATGTTCTCCCTTTGTCCGCGTGGGTTTCCTCAGAGTTTTTCCATTTCCTGCCACTGTCCAAAAGCATGGATTCAAGGTAAATTGAATGCTCTAATTTACCCCATATAGAGTGTGTCTGTGTGAGTGAATGTGCCTGGCGATAGACTGACTGACTGAATGAATGAAGTCTCAGTAAAAAGGCTAACATTTCAGTGTTAAGACACATTTCTCTGACATTTTTTCTTGGAACATTAAATGATCGTATGGCAATTTGCAGGAGCCTTCTGTGTCTAAAACTGAGCTTTGTTTAAATTCCATTTAATTGTATCGCTATGATCACCAGCTCCATCAACGTTTCAAAGTTGCTTCCGGTCGCCATCTTGTCTTACAGTGTGTGTATCCGAGCGCGGGTGGGTTTTGTTTGGAATAGTCACACACGCGCTATTATCTTACTTTTAGTTCACATAAATTCTCCAAGATGTCTAAAAGACATCGTTTGGATTTGGGCGACGATTATTCAGCGGGCAAAAAGCGATCTTCGGACGGGTAGGTTTGCTGCAGTGGGATGAGTTTTATCGTGTTCTTCTGACTGTGTGTCAGGTTAGCATCGTCAAAGCAACCGCGGATGATTGTACCAAACCCCCATGTCTTTTTCTGTATGATGTCTCTACGGTGAGCATTACGAGCCGCTCGATTTTCGGAAAAGGTTCAAAGGATTCTAAACCGAGTTTAATTGTGCAGTTTGATTGGTGTGCTTGCTGAATGGCGCCCGGGCACGTGGGCATCAATACGAGTTTATGCCGGTGCTAGCTCTCAGCGCTCTCATCCTAAAGCATGTGTCCAACAGAAAAGGAGTGCACTACTTCTAGTGCATATGTAATCGTTATATATGCGGCGTAGTACCCTTGCCTAATAGACTTATAGCTATTTGGGCTACACATTGAGTCTTGAGGTGAGTTAGCCGTGTTGCTAACCTGGCCTCTGTGGACTGTGTAAATAGCGTGGCCTGTACGACAGTACTGTAATGTTCTGTTAAGATCACACTGGAGCACCTTGTGGTGATTTATTGCTTGGTTTTGTGATTGTATTACAGATCAATGCAGTCGATGTTTGTCTGGTTGTGTGCGTATTAGTCGTATTTCACAGCTTTCTGTTGTAAATTACCGTTGAATCTGAAATATGTGGACACAATTACTTTGTTAGGAACTTTGGGGTGTAAATAAAAACTTTTAACAGAATGTCTCTGCCTTACAATAGTTATAACTTTATATTTCAAGTCAATGTGGAGCTTTAAATACACCTAACAAGCATTGTATATTTTTGTACATGGTAATTATTGGAAACCATAAAAGTGTTTCTGTAGTTGCTGTACTTGTGTGAATAGGAGGGAGAGGGATAGGTAAATTAGTACAGGCTTTTGGTTAGGGTGCAAATTTGGCAATCAGGACTTTTCTAAAGTTATATTTGAAAGAGGTATTCGTTTGTAAATTGCACTCACTTAAGTTGCTGTGAAAAATGTGATTAGTAAATCATGTACATTTATATAGAATTAACCCAGACCCTTAATCTTGAACATTGAAGTATTAATCTCAATCAAAGACGTCAAACTCAAGGCCCCAGGGCCATATCCAGCCCTTAGTACAATTATATCTGGCCCGCGATTTTACATTGATTATTTATGGCTCCGGTAATGTATTTTTTTGACAATGCTCATATTTTGAATTTGTATGGTTTTGACAGGAGCATTTTTATGGAGAGCAGAAATGTTTAAAGATATTTAAAGTTTATTTTTCTAGACTAAACTGAGTCTTTTGATTAGTTATTTTTACTTTTGTCGAAAAGCATAATTTTTATTTCATTTTTTGATGTTTTTTTTGCAGCATATTTATAGTTTATAACTTTTATCACATGTTTAAGAGAGATTTTTATAGAGAGCAAAGTATATAAAGTTATATAAACTTTAAGTTATTTATTGCAGAATAATATTCCTGTCAGTTTTTATTCCTATTCATTTTCAGAAAACATTTACTTGTAGGTTGTTAAATAAATGTTTATCTTTTTCGGCCTGAGACCTAAAGTGTGCTTTGAATTTTGCCCCCCGGTGCAATTGGGTTTGACACCCATGATCTAGATGTATGGTACATGAAGTAGGTTAGCTATGCTCCATGTTTTGATAGTTAACGTTTGACACATCAATTTGTGCAGTTATTCAGAAAATGTAACCTGTTATAATGGAAATTGTTCACTATATTTTTCATATGTTTGTAAAACTCTTTTCATCTTTGTTTTATGTGGATTTAATAAATCTCATCTTATTATCTTCCGCTTAATCCTATACTAGGGTGGGCCCTTAACCCTCATTGTTTTGGGGGAGCTGTACCAACCCTGTGTTCTGACCCCCAACTAAGTTGAGATATTTGTAAGTTGCTCTGGATGAAAGTGTCTGCTAAAAGACATAAATATAATATAAATATGCACAAGCACAGTGCGGTCAATTCGTTCAGATTTTTTTAAATGCTTGTGCTGTCCATTTGTTTATCAACTGTACGATATATATTTTTGTATGACTATTCATTCTGGTAAATGCTTAGGTTTCTTTGACTTATTAAACCATTTTTAATGATTCAAAATATGTTTATCATGTTTTAATACTCGATTGGTTTAATCCAGAATGTCTTTGAATGCAGACGTTCACATGTGTCATTTTTCACGTTGCATGTCATTTTCTGAGCAGTGTCAGTGTGCTGGTCTATGGTTTACAAGTTTAAGACATGCCTTAAAGAAGAGTTAATTTAAAGTCATTTAGTTTTATCGCTATGACTACCAGCTCCATCAACGTTTCGAAGTTGCTTCCGGTCGCCATCTTGTCTTACAGTGTGTGTATCCGAGCGCGGGCGGGTTTATTTGGAATAGTCACACACGCGCTATTATTTTACCTTTAGTTAAAAAAAAACCTATTCTACAAGATGTCTAAAAGACATCGTTTGGATTTGGGCAACGATTATTCAGCGGGCAAAAAGCGATCTTCGGACGGGTAGGTTTGCTGCAGTGGGATGAGTTTTATCGTGTTCTTCTGACTGTGTGTCAGGTTAGCATCGTCAAAGCAACCGCGGATGATTGTACCAAACCCCCATGTCTTTTTCTGTATGATGTCTCTACGGTGAGCATTACGAGCCGCTCGATTTTCGGAAAAGGTTCAAAGGATTCTAAACCGAGTTTAATTGTGCAGTTTGATTGGTGTGCTTGCTGAATGGCGCCCGGGCACGTGGGCATTAATATGAGTTTATGCCGGTGCTAGCTCCCAGCGCTCTCATCCTAAAGCATGTGTCCAACAGAAAAGGAGTGCACTACTTCTAGTGCATATGTAATCGTTATATATGCGGCGTAGTACCCTTGCCTAATAGACTTATAGCTATTTGGGCTACACATTGAGTCTTGAGGTGAGTTAGCCGTATTGCTAACCTGGCCTCTGTGGACTGTGTAAATAGCGTGGCCTGTACGACAGTACTGTAATGTTCTGTTAAGATCACACTGGAGCACCTTGTGGTGATTTATTGCTTAGATTTGTGATTGTATTACAGATTAATTCCGTCGATGTTTGTCTGGTTATGGTTATGTGTGCAGGCAGATGGGTTAATCCTAAACAACGAGTTAGGGATGCTGTACCTTTACGTCTCAGTGTCCCGTTTCGTGTCATATTAGTCGCACTTCACAGCTTTCCGTTGTAAACTACCTTTTAATATGAAACATGCAGACAGCAATACTTTGTTAGGAATTTTGGCGTGCGACTAAAACCTTTAACAGAATGTCTCTGAACGTTACAAACGTCATGTGCATGGTTTAGTCACAATAGTTATGACTTTATATTTCAAGTCAATAGTTTTCCCCATGAGTTTTAATTCCAATTAACGTAAGTTATATGCTATTTTTTATATGTTGTTAATTATTGGAAGTTATAAAAGTATTTCTGGGGTTGCTGTGTTGGTGCCAATAGGAGAGAAAGGGATATTTAAATTGGTACAGGCTCTTTGGTTAGGATGCTGATTTGACAGCCAGGCCTTTCGTAAAGTTTTATTTGAAAAAGGTATTCTTTTGTGGGTTGCTGTGTAGAATTTGGGTCAGTAAAAGCTGTACAATTTTTTTTTATTATTATTTTCGTGGTAGGATTTAAGGAAATTTATTTTAGAAATTACAAGTTGATGTGTTTTAATGTTTCAACTCTTTTTAAAAATTATTTCATTTTTAACAGAAAAGATCGTGATCGAGATGAACGGTTGAAGGACCGAGACCGGGATCGTGACCGAGATCGTGACAGAGATAGAGAACGAGATCGAGAGAGAGACAGAGATGGCAAGACTTCTGGTACTGCCCTGAATTCGAGCGTGACTTCTGGAGGAATAATGAATCTAAAACAGGCAGCTATCCATCAGCAGGTCAACCCCTTCACCAACCTTCCCCACACACCACGCTACTTTGAGATCCTGAAAAAGCGATTGCAGCTACCTGTTTGGGAGTACAAAGAGCGCTTCCATGATATCCTCACACGGTATCAGAGCTTTGTGTTGGTGGGAGAAACTGGTTCCGGCAAGACCACGCAGGTAAGTTAAACTATTTTTAACAAAATGTCAACTTCCTTCCAACTTCCAATCTCTGACTTATTTTAGTTTAACGCCTGAACATCTGCTTGATCAACTCTCCACTTGCCTGTTCTGGCTTGTGTCTGGTGTGAGTTAAATTTTCTAGTTGCCATCTGCTGATCAGGCTAATTCCAGCGGATCAGAAACAAGCAGTGATAAATCATGTAGTGTAAGTCTGATGAATACTTGTCTGTGTGGGCAAACTTGAAAAGAAGGGACAGTGACTGTATTAAAAGTGCAGTTCAGGATGAAGAGCCTGAATAATGGCCATATTTCTTTGGTAATTGTTATGTTTGAAATTTCATTTTGACACTGGTCAAAAAAGAATTTCTAAATTGCAATTAATAACTTTATATTGAACACTGACAATATTTAATATTCCAGCAGTTATACAAACCTTCCAAAACTACATTTGGTCATTTAGCAGACACTTTTATCAAAAACTACTTACAAGTATCCCAACTGTTGGGCTCCAAACACAAGGTTGATTCAGCACAGAGGAACAATGAGGTTTAAGGGTCTAGTAACTTGTGTGGATTTGGGCTTTGAACTTGCAACTTTCAGTCTGATGGCCCAACACTAAACACTGAGCTCCCACACCCTACTAACAATCAAAAATGCATGGCCATATTAATTTGCGTAAATTAATAAGCGACACAGGTATTTTATTTATTTAATTTTATTGAATAGCCTCTTAGTCCTGTGACAGCTGAAAGAATGTAAGATACTAACCAGTACAACCACACAAGACACGTTTGTTGTATTTACAAGTGTGTGTTCTTCCTTAAGGAGGATGCAAACTTGTATTTCTGAGAGAAAGTGGGAAAAGTATAGGATCAAATAATTTGTCACATACATAGTACAATTTGTAATATACTTGAATGACTGTAAGCACATGATGATCATAAACAAACATGAAAGAAATATAAATAAAATCAAATGAAATAAAATATAAGTAAAGGTAAATGTAATGTATGTTGTTTATTTGCCGAGAGACTTGGCCATTTTAACAAAATAATTTCTGGGTGGTTATCAAAAATTTGGTGCATCCATGGATATACATTTTGGTCAATGTAGCATTATTATTATTATGTATCTATTATATAAATATCTTCTATTTAAAGAAGATCTTATTGTTCCTTTTCATAGCCTTTTATTTTTCAGTGTATTTATAATAATGTAATAACTGCAATTCCCTCTGGGATTAATAAAGTATTTATGATTCTTAAACCAAATTATATGATTTGCTGCCTATTAAAGCTTGACAGCTACTGTATAATTTATGCAAGGCAGTATGTAAAAAGAACATGTTGTGCAAAGTAATTAAAGCTGGTATACTAAATATACCACCCTGGGACAATATTCAAAATTTATAGTATTAAAAATTACTAATTATCCAAAAACATCTGTATTATGTTGGTAGTAGTGTACCAGACCGCAATGAGATCATAAAACGTTGCCTAGTAATGTAATAACTGATATAATAACAGTGAAATTTTACATATGGGGTTGCCTGAAGGTATTAGAATATTTTTTATTAATAGATTAACTTTAATTATCTTATTGTCGTATGCCTTGAGGAGTGAGACAGGATTTGCCTGCTCCATAGAATATAATTTATTTATAATAAACTTTCACATATAGTTATGCATTTTGGCTGACTGGTAAAAATACAGATTGCCGTGTTGAACCTGAATTTTTGTTCCTCTGGCTCCATCTCACAAATCTGCACTTCTTGTCAGAATTCTGTATCTCACATGAGGAAAATCTTCTGACTGGTGATTAGAAGGACTGATCATTACATACTAACATTGTGCCGAGTATCTTTGTGGTACATGTCAACCTTGGACAGTAACCACACCTATGTTTAGAAGTTTTCTGACTTGATTTTATTTTTGTAGCCCAAATTGTTAAAAACTCAATTGCAGATTTACAGTTCATGAAAGGGAAATAAATGAAAAGAAATTGTTTTAAGGAAATTTTGCTGACATGCTTAGATCACGTCAGTTGAATGAAAGCTTTAGAAGTTTCCCTGTCAAGCTGTCTTATGAAATTTCAGAACAAAGGATCTATGTTTTAATCCCGAACGACATGAAATTTATAAGGGTACAAATTGAAAGGAAATGCAGTGGTAGTAAACAAATGGGCAGAGCTAATCGCAGCAAAGCTGCAAGCAATGCAAACTGGACATAATGGGTATTTCTATAAGCTAAAAAATCGCAATCCCAAATCCCTCATGGCTGATTAACCTTTTGGTTTTTCTCTCGCTGTTGTCGTCAATGTCTTTTGTATTATGCAGAATATTCACTGGTTTTGAACTTCAATGCCACAGCAAATAGTCTTTTGAAAAATAATGATTTATTTATTTATTAGAGGTGTAACGGTAGGTTGTGTTCATCACTAACCATTTGGTATAGGCCACATGGTAGAATACAACGGTACAGAATGAGCAAAGACAAAAAAACAAAAAACAAAACTGAACTGAACTAAAGTAGCAAGCTCTACATCTGAGCTGAGTCGTGAGTATGTATGTATAATATATGAATATGAGAGGGAGAGAATACTACATAAAGTTAAATTTATAAATTGATGACAAATGTTATGACTAAAATTATAGCTTTCCTGTATTTTAGCAGTGCCATCATGTTATTTAGTTAATGCAGATTATGATGTAACCTTTGTCATGCTAATAAATTTTTGATTTTGTCTCAGATTCCTCAGTGGTGTGTGGACATGGTGCGTTCTTTGCCTGGACCGAAGAAAGGTGTTGCCTGTACTCAGCCACGTAGAGTGGCAGCTATGAGTGTGGCCCAGCGAGTGGCAGACGAGATGGATGTCATGCTGGGCCAAGAGGTTGGATACTCTATCAGATTCGAGGACTGCAGCTCTGCAAAAACCATCCTCAAGTGAGTCTCTAAATAGATAACCTGCTCAGGAGTGTAGAGAGCATTGGTGTCTTTGTGATATTATCAACGTTAAGACCTTTTGTGTGGAAGTCCTGTCTATGCAAGTCCAGAAAAGCAAAATTTATTATTCAGTAGTGGATTATAGAAATACTTTCTTACATACATATTTTTCAGTAATTTTGTTTTTGTTGAAGCTTGTTAATCCTGAATCTTGTGATGACAACTGACACAGCTTTATTAAAATCATATAATAATTTGATGTGACCTCACTACCCATGGTGCATTTGATCTTGTGGGAGGACAGTTTAATATCTTTTAGTAGTCCTTACATTTTGTTGCAGTGCATTTAGTCAACATCAGCTGTATGTTTACGCCTTTGTTGTTCCTACAACTGTCAGTAATTTTGGAACACACATGAAGCATGTGTACACTTATGTTTATATCATATATTTGCAAGTAGGGCTGCAACTAACTATTATTTTGATAATCGATGAATCGGATAAAGAAAAAATTCAATAAATGTCTTTATTAAATAGGTCAATAAATATCTGTTTTTATTTACAGTATGAGTTTAAGGCATCTAAGTGGCCCAAAGAGCAATTAAACACATCTTACACACACGTACACTATATGTAGCATTGTGTGAAAAAATAAAATAAAATAAAATAAATAAATAAATTACACAAATTTGAGTCGCTCTAATATGTTACCAAATCCCCATCTAAATACAATTCATTGTACCTCACTCCCATAGAGTGCACTGTCAGAATATTAAAACTTGATCATTAATTACCTCCATTGTGTGCAATTTGTGTGTAGTTATAAAGGACATTTAAACACTGCTTATGTTAATTAAACGAAAATAAAAAGTAACACTTCATCACTGTCATTATCCAGAATAACAGCATGAAGCGTGCTCTGGCGGTTCACATAGTGTGAGTGCACCTTTACGTTGATTCACTTCAAAACTAAAGAACCTCAGGATGTTGTAGTGATTTACTCTGCTGTTGAGCTCCTTCATCCTTATCGGTGACTCCAACATGTTTAGTTTCATGTGGTGTATCATCACCGTGGTGCTCCGTTCAGGTCAAATAATTTTCACAAAGCTTGTATGTTCCACGTTCTTTAGTTGTGTGAAGCGTGAAGTGCTCCCACACTTTTCATTATTTAAGCCGAAGCTTTTTTCTGTCAGTCATGTTTAATTTTTAGAGTTTATTTAGCTAAACCTGTTTCGCAGATTCCACCTCCGCATTGTTTCGTTCAACCCGCTCTTTTTATTTTTTCAGCGCTGTGGGTGAGGTAAGTGATTACAACATTGCGAGTTCATTACATTTCATTATCGAATCGTCGTCGCACGATTTACGCGTTGTAATTCGTGCGACAACGATTCAATAATGAAATTCGTAGTTTTAAGTGTACACTCTTTTGTATGCAGAGTACAAAAGTATGGAATAACAATAAATAAAAAAACTAAACAAGACAAAATCTGATGCTCCAAACCCATCACCACTGTGTGTACCCACCCGTGAGGTCCATACCTCACCAGGAGTGTGTACCGTTACACCCCTATTTGCAAGACATTTTATATAACAAAACATGACTCCCTATTTGATTAGCTTCTATTTGTGCACAGATACATGACTGATGGTATGTTGCTCCGAGAGGCAATGAACGACCCACTACTTGAGCGATACGGTGTAATAATTCTGGACGAAGCTCATGAGAGGACGCTGGCTACGGATATTCTCATGGGTGTTCTTAAAGAAGTTGTTCGTAAAAGATCAGACCTGAAGGTTAGTGTTTGAAATCTGACTCACATGACACTTTGGTTTGGACTTTAGGGAAATGGTTAAATGTAGCAGTTAACATGAACAAACCAGTTACAGGTAAGTATAATGATACTGACAGTTGTTACAATAACATGTAGACGACCAGGTTTTTTGTTAGTAGAGCCTTTCCTGCCAACAGCTCATTCCATTTAACCAGAGGAACTGTAGTACCCCTTTTGCAGGACAAAGCCTCATGTGGCTAGAGTGTGTGGACATTGCCTGGATGATTAAGCGTTTGATGCCATTGATTAACCCTCACATTTCTCGAACTTAAATCCAATCAAGGACCCCTTGGGACTAATGTATTAGTTCATCCAATAGCCTCTAACTGTCCAGGAGCTCACTCATACACTAATCCACATTTGGGAGGTTTTCGGGACACTATTCATCATCTCATCGGTGCATTCGGGATTGTGGGGGCCATACACACTACTGGATAATTGGATGATTTGCTGTAATACATTTTTACAGACTTTGCATGAGCCTGTGATTTCAGCCTTCCATGTGATTTGATTTTTTTTTTCCTATGACGATAAGATATTTTGTTTTTAACTATTTAGATAATTCTTTTTGGTAAAGATTTTTTAATATGAACCATCAAGATCTGATGTTTTAATTGTTCTCTTTATTTTTTTTAAACAGTAAAAATAATGTCATGTTTAGGGCTGCAAAAAAACGATTATTTTGATAATCGATTAATCGGTCAATTATTTTTTCGATTAATCAATGAATCGGATAAATTAAAAAAAAAATTCCATGACTTTACATTTACATTGAATCATTTAGCAGACGCTTTTATCCAAAGATGGAATTTTTTTCAGTAAAATTATTCTATAGTATTATATATAGTAATTTTATTTAAAATGTTTAAGTTAACATTTCCGGTAATGAATGAAAAGCACAATGAAAGAAGTAATGTATCATCTAAACATCCCTCACTTAACAACAAAAGTCAATTCCAAATAACACATGATACTCAGTTGCCATCAGTAATGAACCAAATATTGTATGTTTTGTAGCCTATTGGAAAAAAAAATAATTAACAAATGAACTAATTAACAATCAGCTATTGAAAAAAATAATTAACAAATTAGCCAGTTAACAAAAAAAAAAAACCTCTTGTGTAAAATTTCAATTGGACACCGGGACATATGTGGCTGCCGTGCGCAGTGTCCCAGTGCCGGGACATTTAAAGCCGCTCCCCTGCGGTGTGCTGCTATTGATTCGCTAACAACCAGGACATTTCCTCACTTTAAAAAAAATAAACCGGGACGCCTGGGACAGGACGTGACATACGGACATGTCCCGGGAAACACGGACATATTCGTATAATGGACGTTAAAACACGTTCTCTATCGCTGTTATTATCCAGTTAACAACCAAATACAGCAAGAAACTGCTCTGCCGGTCTGATAGTGTTACGTTGTGTTACGTTGAATCACTTTAAACTAAAGAACCTCGGGCTTTTGCAGTGATTTATCTGCTGTTCAGCTTCATCCTCATCAGTGTTGAGTTTCAGGTGACGGTGGTGCTGCGTGCAGCTCAGTTCATTTTCGCAGAGCTGCATGTTCCATGTTCTTTATTTGTGTGAAGGTAAAGCTCCCGCAGTTTGGATTTAAACAGAAGTTTTTTTTCAGTGTTGGCTGTGTTTTATTTGTGGGATTTATCAACTTGTTTTGCAGACTTTGCCTTGTTCTGTTCAACCCGCTATTATTTTCCAGCGTTATTGAAGCGCTGCAGGTGACGTAAGCGGTTACGACATTGCGAGTAACGCGGAAATAGTGCAACGAACCGATAATGGAAATTCATTATCGATACTTTGGATAATCGATTTTATCGATTCATTGTTGCAGCCTAGTCATGTTCAACACTGTCAACTGAACACTGCTTATTAAGAGCAAGAGAGGGGCTTGGACAGGGTGTCGCTAATGGATTAGGAGACTGTGTATACTCTTGTGGTCATAATGTTGGATAAGACTCATGGCTGCTGTTGAATGGGATTTTTTTTGTTTTTGTTTTTAGGAAGATAATACTCAACTTGGATAGGGAAATTTATTTAATTACTGTTTATTTGTTACTGTTGGCTTGTTTTACCTTAAAAGCAGCTTTTTGGAACTCCTGAAAGTGTCTGGAAGATTGCTACATTGGTTGCTGCTGTTCATAAGAGCAACATGTTAATGCTGACACCACATTGTTCCAACATCACCACTAGATGCCACTAAATTCTGTATACTTTACATTTAAAAGCACAATGTGTACTATTTATTGGCATCTAGTATTGAGGTTGCATATAGCATTTAACAAAATCAGTGACCAGTGTTTCTTTCTTCTTAACATTTCAGTGAAACGTTGCTTTCAAACTTATTTTACCTTTTATTTCTACCACAGGTTATTGTCATGAGTGCCACCTTGGATGCTGGAAAATTTCAGGTCTACTTTGACAGTTGCCCGTTGCTCACTATCCCTGGCAGAACTCACCCTGTAGAGATTTTTTACACCCCAGAACCGGAGCGTGACTACCTGGAAGCAGCGATCAGGACGGTCATACAGATCCACATGTGTGAGGAAGATGAAGGAGATGTGCTCCTATTTCTCACAGGACAGGAGGTAAGGCATGGTGGAATCATTTCTTGCTGCTGCTTTTGTGGGCATTTATAACAACCACTATTGATACCTTAACTAAAGCAAAAGCTAGTAAAATGAATGGTCATTGTGTATTTAAAGCTAGTAATATGAATGGTCATTGTGTATTTAACAATTTTTTTTGACTGCTTGATATTTAAGTAGATGCTTGATTATTTAATTGCTTGATATTTGTTTAGTTGCCATAAAAGACATTAATAATCATTGACTTTTAATTATGTAAAATAGTTTTTTTTTTATAAATCTAAGATATAAAGGGGCAATCAGTTTTGGGGCATGCTGTCTATTTCTTCAGCAGGTGCAGTGTTTAGGAGATCAATGCCTAGATTGATAGTGGTGCTGGGCCCAGCTGGCCTTGGTGCTTGCATTAAAAGCCGATGTGTGTTGGCAGTGTGTGTGACCCAGATTCGGCCCTGAAATTAAGTCATTTGTTATTTTCCCTTTCTTGCAACTGCTGCCCACCCAACTGGAATGGGGAGTTAAGATTCCCACCCGGAATGATGAATATGGTCACAGATGAGGAGGCAGGAGTGTCCCTGCAGTATGTGAGTGTGTCTGAATTAGTGGGAGCATATGTTTCACGGCAAAGCACAGTCCAGAAGTATGTGGACTTTATTGAGATAAAACAAAAACAAGAAAGGAAAGGATGGTACTATAGTAGAAATTTAGATAAATATAGTCTTTTGAGAACCATTCTGCCTTTGTACCTTATGTAATAGAGAAATGTATGCTAGGGTTTGAATGAAACAAACTTGTGAGGTGGGGGGGTTATATGAGGATGTTACCCTCAGTACTAATGGCGTCGGGGCCTCAGCTTTAGCACCAGCATTTCTTGGGAGCTGTGTAAATATCATCACATTGTGGACTTGTATACTGTTAAAACCACTGCTGGAAACTGAGCTATTGTGTTTTAGCGGTGTTCTAAACACTAAGGCACAGAACGTGCTCATCATCGAATGGTTAAAGAAATTATTAAAATTTACTTTTGAGGCACTGTAGATTTATTAGTTAATCCATATTACATTGTTTGGACCAGCATTTGAAACCGCTTTATACTATAATGTTCCATTATTATTTAGTAAGATTGTAAAATGTAAAAAATAGAAGAAAATGATAAATGTCAGCCACAAGGTTGTTTTGTTTAATGTGAAGTTTACTACCTTCTAAAACTACTGAAATATTTGCTTTAAAGGCTCACTTTAAGACATTACTCAACTACTTTGATTCACATGTGGTTTTATAACTGACAAATTTACATTTCCTAGTTGAATTAGTATTATGTCTATATTTACTATGTTTAATATTAAAACCCATATAGTTCTATACTTTGGTTCAATCTTTTCCTACACTTATTAAATGCGGTTTTCTGCCTTTTGCATCCTAATCAAGGTTTCACAGAAATGTAAAATTGTTTTTTTTTCTCTCCGCGACGTCGGTGGCTGAAATTGGTCCCAAGCCAGCTTCTGCATTTGTTCCAGCTAATTTGCATTTTCACTGTGGATGATAAAAATGCTTCAAGAATGTTTATCTAGCGATGAAGAGGCAGTGGGCTGGTGTTGAGTCTCAGGTGCAGTTGCGGTTTTGTTGGGTACAGCTTGCCACCCCTTTCCTGTGTGCCAGGCCTTTGGACATCTGCTGCATCTGCAGTGCTGATAGTCTATTAATACTCTGGCTAATTTGATCAATCAATTTGCATTTACTCTGTCCCGATCTGCCATGTAAGGGCATTGATTAAAAGACACATGGCCTCCGAGACTATTTAGACACATTGTACATCTGGGAGCAAATCTGTCCACAAGGACTGCTGAGTGGTGTACAGGCTGTGCTCCAACAGTTGGGCAATACAAACACTAAATAGCTTCATAATGTGGTGATGGGGTAGTGCAGGGGAGGTTTGGTGGAGGAGTTAACTAAAAATTATCTTCATCATTTTCAGAAGAGCATTATGACTAGCAGAAAGAAGCATACAAACTTTTAATAAGAGCTTTTTCTACTCTAATTTCTTCTTCTAATTAAACTAATCCAGCTTTGTGACAACCAATTTTGTAAAACACTGTCAAACCATTGTCTTTTTAAGCATGGAGTTGTAAAAAAAAAATAGTTTAAAAAAAGTTGCCGAATTGGGGAGATCATATTTCTCAGACATGTAGGGTGTTTATAATAAATATAACTGATAAGATAAGATATAACTTTATTGATCCCTTTGGGTAATTCCTTCAGGGAAATTAGCATCATAGTTTCCAGTAGCATCATAATCACAGTGCACACATTAAAAAAGATAAGAAAGTAAGTAAGAAACTGAAGTAACTGAAAGTAAGTAACTGATCACAGGGATTTAAATCTATATATTTATTTTAACTGCTAGTGTATTGATGTTTTAAATATAAATATTTTCTTTAAAAAATACATGAAAAATCATTTTGCAACTAAAGCTCATTTATGTTATGCTGCTCTTTCGCTGGAGATCATTTTATCACACAGGACATTGTAAACAGCGCATTCAAAAGCCTAAATTTCTCTTAAATGTGAGCTTTTTCCTTTCTTTGATTCGTGTTTTTTGGGGCAGACGAGGCAGCATTTAAAGATATCCAAGAGTTGAGCTCTATTTGGTATCTTGCAGCTCTGGTTGCTCATTCAGTGATGCAGGATGTCAAGTCTACAGCTTACTGGGTATTGAAACACGCTGCTGCTTACTTGGCATCCTAGTAAACATTCTTGTTCTCAGTTGACCAGATTTGACTATGGTGGGGTATTTCCTATTAAAAAAAATTAGTTATTTCCCATTTCTTGGACAATAAGTGCATTTTAGTTTTCTTCTAATTTAAATATTAAAGGTAATGTTTAATAATGACTGTATTAGTATTTTCTCTACCTTTTCTTTTTAATATGCATTTAATGACCTTTTACAATCTGACAGAAATATTAAATTTTTTGTCATATGAAGAGAATCAGAAGCATGGCTCTTTCAGTACAAACTAGTGACCTTATTGTGACACTGACATCTTGAGACTTTGAAGCCTCCAATCTTTGAGGATATAGGTTTTACTGCAGGCTACTTCAGCCTTCCTCTCCACTCCCTCTCCTTGTCTTGAATGTGTTTTGTGCTTTGGGATATGAGACTATTTGTTTTAGACTGCATGTCATATGTTAGCCTAAAGGTGGTGCTGTTGCATAAGCTGCAGCCCTTTAACATCATTTATTTCCTTTGCTCATAAAATGTCCCAGTTGGAGGTAAACGAGTACTAACACCTTATTAAGTGGCTTTGACATTTGTCTGTAAATCTGAAACTGAACTAAAATTATGATGGACTTAATCTATCATGAGCGATTACAGTTTGTTGCTAATTGCCAACTTGAAATCTACACCATAACGCTGAGGCTACAATCATCAATTACAATACACTCTAGCCAAAAATATGTGGACAAATAACTCAAATATTTATAGCAACCCAATTTAAATCCATTTGTTTTAGGAAGTCTGTCTGCATATATTGTTTCAGCTTATATCATTTTATAGATTTGAGTTTGAATTTTCAATAAGGGGTCCAAGTTACACTCATTGTTTGAAAATATTTAACATGTTTATTTAGGTTAGTCAGCTTCAACAAGACAGTAAGAGTTTTAAACCCAGTATGTTAAATAAGTTTAATTATTATTAATTTTGTTTGGTATATGGGAGCACAGTCATACTGAAACAGGAGAAGCAGTTGCCACAAATCATTAAATAACATCTTTGTCTAAAAAAAGCACTTAAACAGTATTACATTTAACATGAATGTACAATTAGTTTAGTTTATATGTCATGAAATTTCAGTTAATGTATTCTAAGCATTATTTACTCGAGTTTCATTCCTAAACTTGTATAGGGCATCCCATTTTTCCTGTTCCTGAAGGTGCGCGTGTCCCCTGTGTGTCAGCTCACTGTGTTTGCAGTGTTTGGGCTCACTTAACTGATCCTTTGTGATTTGCTTCTGTTTATGCATCAGTGAAGCCTTCTCATTTCACATTACCCTATTACATTGCCGACTGGAATAATGAACCATGTTCATGTGCCCTTGTGACTGCTGCTGTATACTTCTCTTCCAAGCAGTATGCACTCCAGATTTTATTTTCTCAGCTCACAGCTGGCTCATGAAAAGCACTGATCTAAAGCCCAAAACCTGAACACGATTGGCATTTCTTACAGCTGGAATGGTCCAATAAATGCTAATGTGATTTGTATGGAGAGGACGAGTCCATGATTAGTGGGATACTGATTTAGAATAAGCTGCTTGTGTATTCAACTGAGACACCTCCAGTACACAGTAAAAATAGTAAAAAAAGAACTTAAAAAGAGCTATCATTAAGACATCTCTAGCATTTAGTGATCCCCAAAACAAAGAAGTAGTAAAGACACAGTGTCAGGGTAAAGTCAGATCTATTTCAATAAATATGTGAATGGTGGTGGTTCCACTTTAAACTGTGTTCTTACCTTTTCCTAATAACCGCTTATATTCTAACTTCAACCTCATTAAAATAATAAATATGATATGTAAAAACACCTCAATGTTGCAAGCACACATGGCACATTTTTAACAGTCTATTTGTAGATGTTGAAACCATGTTGTATGATTTCTTCACAAAATAAATAATTTATCACTGGCTGTACACATGATTTGTTGGTCATTGCTGAAAATGCTTTTCATAGTATAAAGCTTTGCTTATATGTCAGGAAGCATAGCTATTTTTTATGATGTCAATGTTCAAACAAAATTATATTTGATTATTTGCATTCTGCTTACATTTCAGGAAATTGATGAAGCTTGTAAGCGGATCAAACGGGACATTGATGACCTGGGCCCAGAAGTGGGTGATATCAAAATCATCCCTCTCTATTCTACACTACCACCACAGCAACAGCAGAGGATCTTCGAGCCTCCACCTCCTCGTAAACCCAACGGCGCCATTGGCAGGAAGGTAAATGCCATGTCTCAAGCTTGGTTGAGCAGTCGTTGCGATCAGTAGATATGAAGGATTTTTTTTTTGTTTGCTGAAACTGGAGACAAACACAAAATAATTTGCAGCATGTGATGCCATTGTGGTTGTGATTCCTCCTGATATAGCTGACCTAATATGGATGACTGTTAGAGGTTTTAACATGCTGCACATGCAATCTTTCTTTCTGATAATATTTTTTGGCTTCACGGAGACCTCAGGTTTTGAGAATGAGGTAGTATTGATGTTATTATTACTTTTTAAGCCACTTTGCTTTAAATCTAGCTGTCCATAGATATATAAGTATTCACATCTTAGAATTATGTATTTGTGGTATTCCTATTTAATGTTGATCTTAATCTTAATAAGACAATAAGAATTCCTGTTTTTTTATTTTTATTTCTTTATTTTTTAAGTACGGATTTAACCACTAACAGCTGTATCGTGAGTTGTGCCTTTACTCACTCCTCCTGGAGAGTCTGTTTGATGTGAAAACCGAATCAAACGGCTTCCTCTGCCTATCTTCCTGCTCGTCCTCTTTGCTTTCTGTCATCGTTTCATCTCACCCAACCACTTCCATGTTTACAGAGGTGACGGAATTTACACTAGTCTGATTGCCTGTAAGCCAGGGTTCTGGCTGCTTTAAAAGTTCAAACATCAACCGGTGTTTGCTCAGACTGTTCAAAGTGATGTCGACATGAAAAGGCGACATGGATACACTGGTGCTTATTTCAGTACAGAGGGACTCCTGGGAACCAAAGCCACTCCATCCTGACCGTAATAGAAGAAGCACTGAAGAGAGATAGAGAGAATTGCTGATGACCTGTTAGACCGAACAAGCCAACTAGACAATTTGCATGTTAGCTCAGTTCTAAACAGGCCTCTGCTTGGCCCACAAACCCATTCCTGGACTGAATGACAGCAGATCCTAAAAGCCCTGATGATTTCCTGAAGGTGTTCAACCAGCCTTCAGGCATTTGGGTGTTATTTTCCAGCATCCTGCCTTGTCTGTCCCTGGGTGATTGCAGTTGCATGAAGATGAGCTCAAATTACCTTGTTAAAATGTCATCTTGTCAGACCCTCTGGCATACTTTACCCACAATGCAAAGCAGCTGCTTTTAGTTGGACTTGGTGCCAGGGCTATTGTCTGTAGGTAGTCAGTCATTCCACAAAAAAGAAGAGTAGTTTGGTTTATTTATTTTTTTTTTTTTTTACCCAACAGCTAATTTTAAATAAGTGTAAGCAGTAATGAACAAAATCATCCTACTGAAGACATAAGGGAAGCATGACTGAGATAGCTGAGCTGTAGAAGCCAGATTAACCTGAACACATAAAACAAGTGGGCCGACAAGCACATCCCCCACACACTTAATTATGCATGCCAAAAACTGACTTAGTCAAGCATTAATTACTTTACTGAACAGTGGTACTTCAAATATGACCAAACATCAGTCATCACAAAGCTGCATTATTTATTTATGTAAAAGAAAACTCATGGACAGCTCCGATTCTGCTGTATGATCACATGTATTACAGCATCAGCAATAACTGTCCCTATTAATACGTTGCTAAATTCTCAGAAGATGTTATCGTTTGGTAGTGAAGAACACACAATAAAATTTTTCTCCAAAATTAGACTTTTGTACTTTGTACAACACATGGATCAGCTGGTTAGAAAAAAATGTCTCTGGAGGGTGAAGTGTTTTTATTCAATTATGGTGGGAAGAAATGTGCTTACAAACATGTATACAAATTTTTATTATCTATGTCTGTATCTGCCAGCATCTCTTTGATTTGTGAATGGAAACTGGAGATCCCAGAGGAAATCCATGCAGTCCTGGGTAGAACATGCAAAATCCACATAGTTTGTTTCTCAGGTGGGGCAGATTAAGGACCTTTCTAAGTACCTTTTTACTGAGTGGCAAAAGTGCTATGCACCCCCCTTTAAGCGAGATCAAAAACTGACTTAATTACAAATGGTTAGATTAATCGATTGTAGAATTCTTTATGATCTTGTGGCTTATTACTTTCCACTAGTGATTTATTACACTCTGTTTTGCACTATATCTGTTACAGAGAGATTTAGAGCACAACTGGTGTCTGTCGGGCATTTCAACTAGTTCATAGGACCGCATTTGGCCTGCAGGCTGCTTGTTAAACATTTTTTAAAAGATACAGTACGACAGAATGGACGGCGGAGCAATGCCCGCCGGATATGCTGCTTTTATTTTCTATTGCATGTCATTTGGCGTATCCACTCTGGGTGCTATAATTATTCTTCACTTCTCCATTTTAAATCTCATTTAATTTGACAACATGGCTCTTTCACAGCCGATGTCAGTGAAGGATGACTTAAATTGGTTCTCTCATGCTGCCTAATAACCCAGAAGTAACGCACCCCTATGACACACTGATGATCGAACGGCTGTATTTAGTTCACACTCTTCTGACTGGCAGATTGGAACCAGTCTTGGCAGTATGTATTGCAGCAGGCTGTTTCCCCACTGGTGGAATCAGCCAGAGGACTGGTGTAATTTGTTTATTTTTTAACTTTTAGTTGCCTGAGTCACTTAGAAGTCACTGCTTTTGTAGTGCCAAAAATGTCTTGTGTTAATTGCAGTGAGTGGCTGCAATTAACACAAAATAATGTATTGTGTAATTGTTGAAGGAGGCCCTTGTACCTTTTGTCTTAAGACTGCTCCAAACCACAGCTCCATATTCCCTGCAGCATGTTCTGTCCTTCTTCTGACAATGGCGCTTATCTAATTAAACCCACACAAGGAATTTCTCATTTGTAACGATTCAGTCATGCCTTCAAACTTTGGATCATCTTGTTATTTTAACTGTGGAGCAAAGGTTATGACGTAAACTGTACACAATAACCTCATGCTGGGTTCCAAGCCATTTAAAAATCCAGTGTAAAGAACATTCATACCTGATCAGTAGAACATTTAAAAAGGAAGCATGATCTCCATGCATTCTGCCCCTCCTGTACGACTCATTTTGAAGAAATTGCTTATCAAAAATATCTGACAAAACAATTTGCAAACACTGCAAACTGTGAAATTAAAAATGATGATTAAAGCAATCATCAGAGAACACACTTAAGTACATCTTCATAAATAAGCCTATATAGCATTCTGACCACAACACAACATTCATCCAAATACAAAACCTTAGACAACAGGATTATAAAGCACGGAACACACAGTCTGCAAAAATCAGTCTAATTTGTCCTGCCAGACATGGCAGATCATGCGAATACACCTGAAAATAATGCTTGCATTATTTTGCTGTAGCTATGCTACTAAAGACTCTGGTCACTTTATTATTTTTTTTTAAATAACTTGCTATATTAATTTTTGACAATTTACAGTCACATTGACTCAGGAGTGAATTTAATGAATGGTTCATTACATAAAGCATATCCTTTGCTTTTGGTGCATATAATGTGCATTTTTAGTAATTTCTACTGATTAGGAATTTAATGATGTATAGGTTTCCTCTGAGCAATTTGGGAGTACATGCAAACATGCAGGAACAAATTTATCCACCCACCGTTTTTAAACGAAAAAATGACCAAGACATGACACATTTGTGTTGTATCATACATCTAATGTGATTTATTCTACTTAAGCCAAATTATAGTCTACCTTCTGCATGGCATGTGTGTTTTTGACAGGGTTATTATGTGGTGAAAATGTCACATGGTAATATTGTACAGAACAGTTACGCCTTCACTGCCTCATGCAAAGCAATGAGATAAATTGACACCAGCTCATGTTCGGCATTTGTATCCAATTTTCTGATAGTGATTTAGTATTCTGATCACTACCTGACCTTTTATTGTGTTTTTGAACAAGAAAACTTTTGCAGAGCCAGCTTTACTCAACACAATACTGTTGTTGCTGCACATTGAGTTGAGACTTGCACCTTCATCTAACTTAATTATAGCATGAGGTCTATAAGGCCAGTTACTGTTGACTGGGTTTAAAGTTTAGTGGTTCAGACCTCTACACTGTAAAGCTTTTTTTTTTTTTTCAAAAAAAAACAAAAAACCATTTTTTCTACATTCTATCATTCAGCCATCGTCAGATTCCATTTGAGCATTTTGGTCCATATGTCAAAGAGAATGTCAGCAGCAGTTTTTTTCAGTAACCCGTTTGCACCATGTAGCAGGACTCTTTAGAATGTATAGGACTGTGCTGCTTTTATAACCTCAACTCAAATCTTGGACCTTTTAAATAAGTAGAGTGTGGGGGAGGGTGCAGGTACGATAATCAGATTGGAAAATTCTACCCTGTTACTGGATTCTTCTTAAACTACTGACTTGTGGTGGTCTCATTTGTAAGTTGCTTTGGATAAAAGCATCTGCTAAATGTAAATGTGTGTCAAGGAATCCACAGTCTGAACTGTTATGCATTCATTCAATCAGTGTCTAAAGATGCAAATCCTAATTGGGGTTGCACAAGGTGATACCAGGTCCCAGAACGCATTGGGTAGATTGTAAAGAAAAGAAAAAAAAACAGGAGGTGATCTGGCACAATACACACACACATTTACATGCACATTTAGACCTAAAAGCGATTTTGTATCTCCAATTCACCAGACTTGGACGTTGGGAGAAACATTCACACTCCAATCATATGTCAAGATCTTGCTGGTAGGAGCAAGTGCCACCCACTACCTGCATAGCTACCCATTAGAAATGAACGAATATGCATGTGGAATTCTTAAGCAGTACAGAGACACCACCTGGGAGTTAAAATTGATTTGATTTCTCACAGTATTTTGCTAACGCTTAGACGACTATGTCCCTCTCGAACACTTCTCTGGCATCTAATTTAAAATGTTGTAAATACAAACCTAGCTCAAATAATTTGTATGTAGGAAGATTATATTAAACTGTGACATTGCTCAAGCTTCTAGCTACCTTTTTTATGCATATTTAATATATTTTAGTTATTTTTTTTAAACACCATATTCTTATATTTAATACAAATATTCCAAATGCTGTGTAAAAATGATTTTGACTAAAATGACTGCACTGTGACCATGTTAACCACAAAAATACTCTTACTGCTGTTACAGCATGCCTTAAATACCTCTCTCTCTCTCTCTCTCTCTATATATGTATATATATATATATATATATATATATATATATATATATATATATACACACACACATATATATATATATATATATATATATATATATATATATATATATATAAATAAAAAATTTAATTTATTTTTTTTATAAAGCTGATCGATTGTTATTCACCATAAAAATTTGTGTTTTCTGCTCAAATACAAGTGATGCAGTTCACCCAAGGATTCGGTTTATTTTTTTGTTACCTAGTTGTTATACTTGCAGCAGGGAAAATGAAGCAAATGCCGTCAAGTAGTTAGATGACTGGTTGAAAGTAGAAAAGCGGAATCAATGTGGAGAATTTTAGAAAACTTTAGATTAAACCCACTGAAGTAAGATATCGCCCTTCTCGGCCTTATGTGCTCAGCCTGCCGCATTTGTTCCAGACCTTTTTCTTGTGGATCATTGAATCCATGAAGATGCAATTCCTCTACACCTTATGGGTCAATGCTTGTGGATTAGGGTGTGTAATAATTCAGTTTCCTTTGATATGCAAGTTTGACTGACGCGCACATCTTTTGATGATTTTCTGTGGCTACGCCTTAAGAATATTTAAAGTAGAGCTCTGCAAAGACTGAAGGTGTCCATAAATGTCACTAAGCTTTGCTGCTTTTAAAAAAGAGGAATTTGGCAGAAGCCCATCATGACCTGGTTTGAACGTGCTCTGTTAGTTCAGGTTATGACCCATGCCATCGGGCAGTTCATGGCTTGTAAAGGTGGAACCATGCAATATGCTGCACAGAGGTCTTGTGGGAAAGGAGTGCAATTTGATTGTATGATTGGACTTGATTTTAGATTTAGAGGCTCTGATAAGTGTTTAAGTAGCCACAAAGAAACATTCCTTAATTAAAGTGAAAAAAAAAAAAGACTTCAGTTCTTCAGGGGATTTATCATTAATTTTTTTCTTTTCAAAGACAGTTTGTTGGCATTGGGCAATGGTTGTGGGGTAATTTTGTAGAAACATTTAGAACATTCTGATGGATATTTGACCAATTTATTTACATGTGTCGATTACCAGAGCTAAAAAAAATAAATTAAAAAAATCCTATGACCGAAAAACTAATCTCCCCTGCTAAATCAGAAGCGAATGGCATGTACAGTTCATTGTCTATGCTTCCATATGAAGTAATGGATGTGTGGTTTTCATTTTTAAAATGCGTTTAATTTCATATTTTTCTTAAATTAATTTAGCATTTGCGTACATTTCGTATTACCTTGAACCTTTCTTACCAAAGTAGTACCGAACTGTGGGGTACATAGTCATATGAACTGAACTGTGAATTTTGTGGTGTTACACCCTCAGTTAAGGGGATTCATAAGTTTTACATGAGTCAAGACTCCCCTCTTTATTTGCTCTAATAATGCTGAATAATGTGTACTATGAACAATAAACATGTTGGTTTAAATGTTAATAATGAAGCACAGGTGTTTTGCTCTAGTTGGTTGTGTTTAATCTTTTACATGAGCATCACGCAGACCTTGATTTATAGCATGCTTGAAGTGTAATGAGCTAAATTAACTGCAGTTGTGTACAGCAGACCGCAGAATCCGCCATATTAATGGAATTATTACTCTTATCCTTATGTGCAGAACACGTACTATCCTAGATTTCAATACAAGTAATTGGTAAAATGTTGGTTATGTTACAATTGTTATTTTGAGACTGCATGGGCTAATGGTAAAATAAATAAGTAAATAAATAGAACAAGCAAGTCAGGGACAGTCCTCCCTCTCTACTTTCCCTCCTCCAGTGCATTAGCTGTCTGTGAATTTAGAAATAAATGTTACACCTGCTTCTAAAGTTTGTATGTGCAGATGTGACACACAATCTCCAGAGCTCTCCACATGATCTCCGAGCTCCATTTTCCAGTCTGTGGGTGGAATTATATATCCTTAACCGAAAATGTTATATTTAGCTTTTGAATTGATGTTTGTAGCTTTTTAACTTTCTTCTTAAATTACTTTTATCTTTATTTAATTAAGCATATGACTTGTGCAGTTTAGGATCTCTTCCTCTGCTAGTCAGTGTGACAGAATTTAATTTGGTCTCACGACACATGCCGAGAGTTGCTCACTGTGCATGAATCATCTACCTTCATGTTACTTTGTTTGTCCAATGTGCCAGTCTTCTGCAGCAATTTATAGCTCAAATCACTTCCACCACCAGCCTCTTCACAGTTTTTTTTTTCATTCTGTTCTCAAACAGATGCTTTGTTGTCTAATAGTATCAAAGACGCCGACAGTCAGTAGCAATGTCTGAGTACTACGCAAGCAGCCCATTTTAAAACCAAGAGCTCGTCTGAAAAATGCCGACTGACATGGCATAAATAATTTAAAACCTTGAAGGTGGGTGGCCCCGTGAGATGAAGTACCAGCTTTTACCCAGCCATGTTTTTTTTTCTTTACAAAAACTGAAGCAATAATGTGTGTGGATGGGCTCCTCTGAAGTGAGCGCTACACCGCAACCCACACAATGCCTACTGGGCTTGATTACAGCAACTTGTTACTCAGTTTTTTTCCTCTTTGTTTGTGTTTCTGCTTTCAGTTTTTAAGAGCATCAGTATAGTTTGTGAGAATGTAGATTGGCCGTACAACACAATACTACACCTTATTTTATTTTATCTACATTCACCGGCCTTTTCATTGAGAACACCTCAGTTCTACACTTATGATCTTTTCAGTTCCACTGATCATATAGATGGACTTTGTAGTTCCACAATTGCAGACTGTAGTCCATCTGTTTCTCTAAATTATTGTTTGTCTGCTTTAGTATATTCTCTGATGAACAAGACCCCAACAGACGAGGTAATAGGGTGGTGTGGTGGTTGATTCTCAGTACTGCAGTGATCTTGTCATGACGAGGGGATATCGGTGTGTATTGTGCTGGTACGAGTAGATCAGACGCAGTGATGATCCACTTGTACAATCACCCACCAAACACCTTAATTATTCCTGCACGGAGACCTGTTCTTCAGAAAACAGAGTACAGGGGAATTAATAAAGTATGTAAAGATATGGACTTCAGAATATACCATATTTTCTGGACTATAAGGCGCACCTAAAAGCCTAAAATTTTCCCAGAAATCGGACGTGCGCCTTATAATCCGGTGCGCCTTACACGTGTACCGAGTTCCAAATTCTATAAAAGTATTGTTGTGCGACCGGGTGGTATTTTCCACACATCACTATCACTGCTGATCTGTGGTTCCATGCGCGCTCATCTCACTGAAAAGCCAAGTGAAGAAAATTAATTCGGAGCTTGCCGTCATTCCGGGAGGATTAAATTAAGAACTCCAACCACTGGACATTGGTGTAAACAGGGCGTTTAAAGTGAAGTTGCGGGCGGCGTTGGAGCGATGGATGATAGACGGCGAACACACGTTTACTAAAACTCGGGAGGCAGCGTCGGGCGAGTTACGCCACAGTCTGTGAATGGATTGTGGATGCCTGGGCTGAGGTTTCTGATGTAACTGTTGTCCGAGCTTTCGCGAAAGCCGGCATCATTGCTGAACAGCCGCCTGGCGACGAGACTGACTCGGACATTGAAGAGGGGGAACCCGGAGTGCTCGATAGTTAAATTGCGCAGCTTTTTAATTCAGACACAGAAGACGAGGACTTTGATGGATTTGTGGGAGAAGAGTGATTTAAAAATAATGTGTGTTTTGTCAAGAAGTAGAATAAACTTCAATTATAAATCACCGTTTTGCATCCTTTACTTTTCTTGTAGATCGTATGTTTTAGCAAGTGCCTTATAATACGGTGCCATACAGAATAAGTACCGTACAGAACTGGTCTGTAATTGAGACTGCACCTTATATGTGGTTCAAATACAGAAATAGATACTGTAATTCAGACTTCGCCTTATAATACGGTGCACCTTATGGTCCGGAAAATACGATGATAGTCTTTCTATATTGTAAGTGTATTTTATTAAGATAATCTGTGCTTTTTTCAGGGCTGCAGAAAACAATTTTCTATTAATTGAATGAATCCTCTGACTATATGCTCATTATTCAGTTTTTTTTGTAATTGGTCAAGTTAAAGCATTCAGTTTCTTTGTGACTGTTAATCTAAAGCCATCTGTATTTTACTTTTTACTGTTATACATAGCTTTTTTTTTAACCATCACTCCAATGTATAATTGTAATTTTGGCAGTTTACCAATTGAACAACGTGTTAAATGCATTTGGCTTATTTCTTTTGGTTATATTGAGGAAAGCTTGTGGAAGTTGATGATAACATTATATGATAATAAAAAGCAGCAGGAGACACAGGCACTTTTAAAATCAAAGCGAACCGATGCCTTTCATTTACAAATAAAACTATTACATTCAGTTTAAAAATGCACTACAATGTACAATAATGTTAAAATAATCACTTTACTCAAACACATGTCAAACGAGACTTGTTTCCTTGCCAAACTACAAATTCATTTGACTCTGGAGAGGTCCTGTATCGGATAGTTCCAAATATAATATTGGCACGTCCTCCAATTCATCCTGACATTGTTTATGTACAAACCTATTATGCTTTTCTGAACAAGGTGGCAGTGCCCCTTGCTGATGACAGATCTGGCACTGCCCTTACTGCCATGCTGTCAGAAACGAACCATCTGTAGCATGTTGAGTTCAAAATACATATTAGCTGACACTGATGTTTGAGCAGGAGAGAACAAGGGTTTTAACAGGAGAAAAATGCTGGTGTCAGTCTTCCTAGTGTCAGAGTCGTCTGTGTCAGTTGTCAGCCAGGCAGTTAGGAATGTCACGCTGCTCTTAACGTGTAGTCAAGTCCACAGGGTGCTGATCTGTCTACCTCAGTTTCCTTTAAGTTAATTTCACACTTCTTTTATAGTTTATTTCATGCTGATTATAAAGACATTAACTGTTTCTAAAGTGCAAGCACAGGCCTGTCTCACAGTAAGATCTAGGCAGGTGAGAAAACACCAGGACTTTAAAGCCAATATTTCTAATCTGTGCAACAACATAAAATAACTTGTTGACATTTCCTAATGCAATGTGTTAAAGTGAACGGATAATAAAATGTTAATAATAATTCCTACATCGGTATGCACACTGGAGTTCAAAATTAGAGTACAATTTGTTTTTTTTTTTCAGAAATGGTCATCTTTATTGCTCCACTTTTTCAAGGAATGTTGGTCTCCTGCTGTACTGTGCTACTTATTTCATCAGTCTATTGAACCTTTTGAAAGCTTTGTTCGGTCTTGATTTTTTTTGTTTTATTGATTGTTGGTCAGGTTTTATTCCTTTACTTGTACATCTGGTCACTGTAGGTAGGTTGCAGTTTTAAAGTATGACACTGAAGAATAATTGATTTCTGGTAAATTCAAGCATCAAGATTCTTTGCATATTTTTTTTCTAACTCAAAACATTAAATGTTTTTATTTTTATTCTTGTATGTTTTTTTATTATTACATTTTATTATAAAATAAATTCACTTATTTATTTTATTAGTTCCGCCTAACAAAGATGGACTTTGCAGTTCTTCATTTTCAGACTATAGTTCATATGTTTGTAGAATACAGTTAGAATACAGAATACTGTTAGTCCCCTTTGTCTGTTCTCTAATGTTCAGGACTCCAGGGAGAGAGGGGACTGTCTTTTTGTGTTCTAGACCTGAAATTGCTGCCATTTCTTAATTATTGTGACATCTAGGAAAACTGTTAAACTATTTTCAAATTTGTTTCTTAAAGCATCTTACTTGCTTTGGGGCAGTATTTTATTTTCAGGGTGCCCGTTAGCTTCGTTGAGGAGTCAGTGACTATTTGTTGGGACCATATCCAAAAAACATTAAGACCTGAGACCATAGACAAGCTCATATCTTATTGATCCCATCAGTGTTAGAATATTATCTAGATGGCTCTATTTTCTGAGCACACAGTTGTGTATTAAATTATTACTTTTGGTTTTCAGATAGAGATCATTTTGCTTGTCTGATTTTGAATTTGTTTAGAGGTTAATGTTTACTGGTTAAATTGGTAGGAGTTTAGAGAGGATGGATAGTTGGGGCTAAACTTTCCTTCTGTGTCATTGTAAAATGTAATTACATCTCCTGATCTTTTTCATTAATAGCAAGTGGAGTGTGTAATGTTGACATTTAATAGATTTAATGCTTTAGCAATGGACTGTTAAATCCCATGAAGCTTTTTGCGAATGTCACTCACATCTGTGAAGCCATTCTCACAATGATGTGGTTCTACAGGTTGTAGTGTCCACAAACATTGCCGAGACGTCGCTGACCATCGATGGAGTGGTGTTCGTCATTGATCCTGGCTTCGCCAAACAAAAGGTTAGTAACCTCTCTTCTGTGGTACATCTTTAATGTTACTGCATAATTTTTGCCAACAGCCTAAAAAGGATTTAATGCAGGAAAGGATTTGTTTGTTCTGGCTCCATTTTTTCAGAGTCTACGCATTGTGAAAGCAATTGTTTTAGGTTTTTGATGCTGTTGACTTACACATCTTAACTTCTTTAATTAACAGGTGTATAACCCTCGCATCAGGGTGGAGTCACTGCTGGTTACTGCCATCAGCAAAGCGTCAGCTCAGCAGAGGGCAGGAAGAGCCGGCCGTACTAGGCCGGGAAAGTGCTTCCGACTCTACACAGAGAAGGCCTACAAGACCGAGATGCAGGTGAGTGATGTAGCCACAAGCAAAAGCTCCATCTTTTGCATTACTGTTATTTTTAACAAAGCAACTATTACCTTTGGTTTGGTATCTTTTTTTTTTGTATTTATAAGATTGCAGGATTTGGTGACTTTATATGTGTATATTTCCATATATATGTATATGTATGTATGTATATGTATGTGTGTGTGTGTGTGTGTATATATATATATATACTGTGTATGTGTGTGTGTATGTATGTGTGTGTATATATATATATATATATATATATATATATATATATATATATATATATATATGTGTGTGTGTGTGTATATATATATATATATGTGTATATATATATATATATATATATATATATATATATATATATATATATATATATATATGCATGCATAGTGGTTAGCATGTTCGCCTCTCCGCACTAGGGATTCCCAGTTCGAATCCCCATCTGGGTGGAGTTCCCATGTTCTCTCCATGTACGGGTGGGTTTCCTCCGGGTTCTCCGGATTTTTATTTATATATATATATATATATATATATATATATATATATATATATATATATATATATATATATTTTTTTTTTTTTTTATTAATTTTTTTTTTTTTTGGTGTGTGTTGTGGATATTGTGAGCAGCATTGCAATATGAAGAAATTAGAGTTCTGTGAGTCTGCTTGCTTAGTAATCAAGAAAATGCAAAAAAAAAAAAGAAAAAAAGCTTATCGTATTGTGATTTAAAAGTTACTAAAACAGGAGTTTTTGCAGTACTTAGCACACACGTCATTACCTAGCAGGGACTGATATTTATTATAGATGTAGATAATATACAGGCAGCACACAATAAGGTCTTCATTTTCAAATGCATTTACTAAAACTGCAGATTCTAGGTTCCATACAGCTGACTTTGAGTAGAATTTAATTCAATTAACTGTGCAGTACTTTTATATATGAAGTTTATGAAACATACTTTTATTTGAATAAAGTACATATTAAGGAATTAGTAAATACGGCACAGTAACCCCATAAAAGCAGGATGTGCAAAAATAAGTTGGAAAAGGCAAGTAATGCCCTGACAGCTGACAGGAGTCTGTAAAGAGGATTCATTATGTAATCTAACTGCTCGTGGGTAGTGGCTATTAGTGAGTCTGCAGGATTTGGCTCACATTCTTTGTAGCCACTTTCCAGATTTCCAAATAAATAGCAAGATGGTGTCAAAATGCTGACTACTGTAAGCCAGAGAGTAGTAGGTGGTACCTGTCTGCTATACACTGTTTGTGCTTTTTCTTCTTGGGTTATTTAATCGTCCCCTTTTGCGTTCATTAATCTGCAGATTGCACACAATGAAAATGAATCTGCATAACAAAATTAATCTACATAACTATTTTACTAAAAACTGCAGTGCATCATTTGCACCAGTGTTTCTTGGCACTGTTGAAGCATGCCTTCTATTAACACAGGAAACATGCAATACAGATAGGTAATTAAATAGATCACAAGCCATAACAAATTGATAAGCTTTATATGGAGAACCCTTCAAAAGGTTGTAATAGCTTCTGATATTTTAAAAAAGTATTCAAACAAGATTTTTGTATCATATTTGTGGGAAATTGTATAATTTAAAAGACAGCTGTGAGCCTAGACATTGATGCAGAATGAGAATGCCAGGCTTGCAGCTGATGGGGCAATTCACCTCAAATGTGATGAGAAATTTAAAGCAAGAATGTCTGATGCATTATGCAGTGCAGTGTTTGTGTTTGGCCTGACCTCAGACATTGCTATGTAGTTTCTATAAAGTGGCTACATTACATTTGGTTATTTTTGCAGACGCTTTTTCCCAAAGCGTCTTACAAGTATCCCAATTTGTAGCTCCGGTCATAACACACAGACAGCACACCTGAAGCAATGAGGGTTATGGGCCTTGCTTAAGGGCCTAAAGGGGTAACTTTAGTTAACATGGGATTTGAACCCTCAACCTTCAAATTAATAGCCCAACAACCTAACCACTGAGCTACCACATCCCCCTGTCCCTACCACATAGTAATTTTTTAATTAAAAGTAATATGGTAAATATAGTTTGCAAAAAGTGCAAAAAATCCTTTTGAAAGTGTTTTTCCCCCTGTATGTACAAAGTAAACCGACAAGTGTGCTGCAAGTGTAACTTTTTATTTTTGTTCCGTGCAAGTTACGCCAATTGGTTTTAAAGTTCCAGCCACCAGGATAATACAGATTTTTCTTATGCATATTGTCACGACGATGTTTTTTGTTCGTCATTGATCGCAAAAACGATTAATCGTCTAATCCCCCCCACATTCACCAAAAGGCGTTCGTAATTCTTCCCAGTCATCTGGTGTGACGGTGAATTTTTAAGCATGTTAAATAGCTCCTCAAATGCACCAGTATCTGCTCTCCTGACAGACGAGAATGTGTTAATGCCTCATAGGAAATCCTGACTAATTCATTCTCTTTCTTCCTTGTCTTCTCCTCCTTTCTCTCCCACTGTCTGCTCTGAATAGGATAACACATACCCAGAGATTCTGAGGTCCAACCTGGGCTCTGTAGTTCTCCAGCTAAAGAAGCTTGGCATCAATGACCTTGTGCATTTTGACTTCATGGATCCACCAGGTGCATTTTGATTTTGTGACAAACACACATGTTAATGAGGGTTTTAAGAGAGTAGTCAGTGTGAGGGTAAGGCAGTGCATGGAGTTTTTTTGAAAATTGAAATGTTGGAATTCTTTAAAAAAATAAATATTTTTATTTGCAGCACATATTTGAACCAGTAATGGTTCAAATATATTATTGCCACTCTCTCTGGCAAAAAGCACATCAGGGAAAATATGATGGGTATATGCGATTGGAAGTGTAAAGGGAATATAAATGCCACCAAATTACATTATGGACTAATAGACCTTTTCAGATGAGTTTCTTTCTAGCGTGTTTGATAGCGGTGCTGTTATTTCCACATGTTCTAGTACCACTGTAGTAAGTGCACTTTTGTGCTGAAGTTTTATGCATGTTGGTGGTTTTACAGACCAAAACGAGGCATCAGGGCTGTTCTTTCAGCAACATCCTCTAATCCCATTTTTTCAACTCTATTTACTATACAGATGCAATTTGTAGTTCTACAATTTCAGACTGTAATTCATCTATTTTTTAAATACTTTGTTAGCCTTCTATATACTGTTCTCTAATGGTCAGGTGCTAAATGATTTGAGGATGATTAACACAAACTGTACAGTAACAGACATGCAATGTCTATTTTACATCTTCAAGGTGGACCATTTAAAGTAGTTGTGTTTTGAAAACGTGAATGTTTAAAAAACACCAGCAGAACTGCTGTCATTTTAATGTCAGTATCTCTTTAATGCTGAAAATTCACCACATATATAATGTGTTCTAGTACTATGGAGGTCTTGACCATGAAACAACAATGTATATAGGACTAAAGTAATGCAGAAAAACAAGTGCCACTATGTGGTATATGGAACTAATAAAGTAAGCAATGTTTAGTAACAAATCTGGACCTAGAAAAGTGGCTAGTGAATTAACGTGGTAAGTAAATTCAAATGAAAATCTGCAACAACAAAAAAAATAGGACAACATTAATAAACATATGGCTTACTTTACTGTTTAGAAGTGTGTTGAGCTATTAATCATGTAGGTTGAGGATTCAAATCCTAGTTTGGGTCTTTGAGCAAGGCTCTTAATCCTTATTGCTCTGTATCCTGACTGACTCTGCATTCTGGCCCAAACTATCGAGTTGGAGAGCTTGTAGGTCGCTTTGGGTGAAAGTGTCTGCAAAATGATCAAATTTATTTATTTTAAGTAAATATGCACAACTAGGATCATGTCGCATGTAAGAAACCCATTCTCCACGACTTCCTCGAGATATGTGGTTGTAAATAATAAAAATAATAATAGTAAATAATAGTTGTCTCTGTTTGGAGCTTAATGATCAGATTTCTTCATTCCTGCTAAACATGATGTCTCCAAATGGCAGGATTCTAAATCTATACAGTTGCATAAGTTTGTTTGTCTACTGCTACCTGCAGAGCTCTCCGCTCCTGCTTTACCATTTAGTTTTACCTTTAGCTTTCTGTCTTTTCCATTCAGCCAAGGTTTAACATATCAGCATCTCTGAAGTGGCAGCAGTCAGTAGTTTATTGCTGATGAGGGCACATGGTGTATAGATTACATTTTCCACCCTGCTTCACTGCATGACTTCCACCTTCAATTTTGTTACTGAAGTAAGGATTGAGCCAGCACATACAACACTGCCTACTTTTACCAAGCCTGGGGAAAAAGAATGTTGGGGCTACACGATCAATACCTAGTCTTGATGACCAACGGATTTCTGATATGAAATGATTTTTTTTTTTTGTCCTGACCGAATGAAGAACATTGTTCTTAATGAATACTATGCTGTTCCAAATTGACATGCTACTGGTGGTTGGCTCCTGCCTCGCCAGAAGGTCAAGCTGTTTGCTTGTGTTTGCTTTAGCTTGTGAATGTGATCTGGAAAAACTCATTCTTTTATGTGCATCTAGTTGTGAGACTTGCTATTTATAATTTTCTATTCAAAAGGTCTTTTTGCTATTTGTCTAGCATGTTCTGCATTTTGTAAAAGAAGGTATAAATGTAAACTTTACAAAGATGGTGGCAGATTTAAAATTTTAGGGTTTAGCCAAATGCAAAAAAAAACTGTTTAAGATTAAGAGTGATAAACTTTGTGATATTCATTGCTACTTACATGATTATCTCATGCATAAAGGTGCTATAATATTCTTTATATTACTTAAAAAAAAATTACTTAATTTTTACTTAAAAATCGGCAGTTTTAAGTAAATGTCATACAAGTTGTTAATCAGACCTTAAATGTGAAATATTGAAATGTCTTGAAAATCACTCATTTGTTGTAGCCTTAAATTGAACTTTATTTTGAATACTATGTAGTTTTTTGGTTTTTGGAGTGTTTTTTTCAAACTGCCTTTATTATTAACCTACAATAATACACTTCACATCATAGGGTTACAAGTTTCTAATTATCTTGGTTTACCAAAATAGCACCCATTTATAATTGTGGATTTGTAATATTACTAATAACTATCTTGTGAAAAATAATGACAAAAGAATAATAATAAAAAAAAACTTTCTATCTTTCTAAAAGGTTTCTATCACTAAGGCTTAAGGGATAGCTAATTAAAAGTAGCCAACTTTGGATGGTTTGTTGAAATTAAACTTTGCACTTAATTCTGATAATGTGTGGGCCTTTGCTAATGAACACTAAAGCACTTCAAACGTATACCCTTACCAGCAATAAATGCAGATTGTTTATTTTGGTGTTTTGCCAGCTGTGATGTTCTTCATACACCTGAAACTTAATAATGGTCAGATCATTAAGTCTTGCTGTATTAACCACAGGACTTTTTGTAATTAGTGTCACGATGATACTTTGAGGTAAAAAGTAATTGACTCAGTAGATTTGTGTTGTGGAAGTGCTTTACAGTCCTGCTGTATTTCATTTTGTTTTGATTAAATTACCCTCAGCTCCTGAGACACTTATGCGTGCACTGGAACTTTTGAACTACCTTGCGGCTCTCAATGATGATGGAGACTTGACTGAGCTGGGATCCATGATGGCCGAATTCCCACTGGACCCGCAGCTGGCCAAGATGGTCATTGCCAGCTGTGAGTACAACTGCTCCAATGAGATCCTCTCTATCACGGCAATGTTATCAGGTAATACATTGACACATCAAAACTTCACATGCAGACATGAGTGTTTACCTTTGAACTACTGTCTTTCTGTATCCCGCACAAGTTTCTTTCCATGTTTGTCTGACTCAACAAGTGGTTCTACTTAATAGAACTACGAATGTTAATTTTCCCAAGTCAAATGTATAGGCTAGTATAGCTGTTTTACACACACGAAGAGATAGACCACTATGGGAGCTATTTTTGAAAGCTGCATTTATTTTAGTTCATGTGGTGTTGGAAACATTTCTTCAGGATTTTGGTCAGGACCATGTCGTCTTTTTTGAATCCAAATGGTTTCTTTTCCAGTGATTCGAAGAGTCACTGAAGACGTTCATAAAGCCAAAGGGAGACTGTGTTTACATTGGTATAGTGCATTGATTTACTAAATAAAACTCCAAAAAGATAGTAATTTGATGCCATGAGGGAATGCATAGTCAGCAGCTGTACTCAAGCAGGATATGTTCGCTGGGTTGCCATAAATTTTCAACCTTCACTTAGCAGGAAATATTTTGCCAAGTGGCATACAAATGAGGATTTTTTAAAATTATTTTTCATTTTAATAACATACTTTCTTAAAAAAAAAAAGTCAAAGTAATGTAAGAGCATTTCTGCAGATTGAAGTTGTACTTTTGAAAATCTGGATTATGCTCACAAGCATCAACGCTGAGCTCCCTTTGTAACGGGATATGGTTTATACAAAAGTAAAATTTTGCTATTTCATTTGGTTATTTTGTTTTAGCTTTAAGGATTTGCACTTTAATCATAAAGTACCCAAGTGCATTGCTTAAGCTTAATATCCCTTGTAATCTGCTGTAGTAAAGCCTCACAACTTTTTTCACAACAAAAAAAGCCTCACAACAAAAGTTTTAGTGACACATGGCTTTAGTCCTTGGTTATGTTGTAGACCTACGTTTATGAAAGCTCATACACAAAAATGTTCCAACCATCAATATTGTTTGCCTCAGCAACCTTATGGCAAAACTTAATTTTCGTTTAAACCTTGTGCTATTTAGACTGAAAGGCCCTGGTGCCTGCATTTTTTTTCATGCTGATTTCCCCCCTTCCCCCTGTCTTCTTTTTTTTTGGTATACACTGCAGTATGTTTTCTGACTCTCGAGCACCCACTGATTCCAAAATGGAAACCTGCTGAGAAACCTATTCTTGGTTTTATTTGGAATGAACTTTGTGGCTTTAATGCTTTGAACAGTTAAATATAAGGTGTGGAAACTGGAATAGAACCTGTTCCATTTTTATGGGAAAGGGGTATATTGGGCACCGGCTCAATGGTGACAGAAAATACCAGATTTGTTTTTCATAGCTGATTTCCACACAAAGTACTTTTTTTTTTTTTTTTTGAGATTACAACAGCTTCAGCTAATTTGCTTTTAATTGAATAGATAGAAATTAATTCAGAAGATGTTGAATGGAGGGGTGGGGGGAGAAGGAATGCAGAGCTTTTTGGTGTGATGTACTTCATTGCTAGGTTAATTGTGCCACTAATAATTTCGCCTATTTTACTTTAATTCCAATTGTTATGGGAATGTATTTAGTGTCTGAAAAAAATGGCTTATTTAGATTTGTCATTGTTGAAATGTTGGGAAATATCCAAGAGGAAAAGCACTTCTAACATGCCTTGATTGGGATGTTCTCCGAGACCTTATAAATGTTGACGTTATTGCCACAGTGTCTCTGGAACGTCTTACATTAAGGGAAACGGAAGTGGCACATGCCTTCTACCCCTCCTCCCCAATGTAGCACAGCCCTGTGCCATGCTCTAGCCTCTCAACTAGGCCTTGTGTCTTATTTGAGTGAACACGTAACTCATGCCTATGGGCGGCTATGTTGGGGCCCATACCAACCTTGTTTAGTCCCACAGTGCTTTGTGCGCCCAACTGAGGCCAAGAAGGCAGCCGACGAGGCCAAGATGAGGTTCGCTCACATCGATGGGGACCACTTGACACTTCTCAACGTCTACCATGCCTTCAAGCAAAGTATGTACTACTGAATGTTTCTGCCCCCCACCCCCCCTTTTTGTTTTTTTAACTACAGTGGGTTTTAGACCATTTTAAGTATACACCAGTGCTTAAAGGTTTGGGCTCTGAATGGTATTTGAAGAAAGAATAATGTGTGTGTGTGTGTGTGTGTGTGTGTACATATATACCAACACATGTACACAATTATGTTCCAAATATTTAAATTGTCCAATAGATTTTATTGCCTTTTTACCGCAAACATTTTTGCAAACAAATTACATTTATTACTAACAATTAATGTAATTTTTATTTACTAATTCAGTTATAATAAATATGCTTTATGTATTTGTACAATCATGTTAAATAAAATACAAATTAAAATAAAGTTTCTTTAAAAAAACAATGGAAATGAGGTGACCCCAAACTGTCGAGTGTAAGTGAGCTATTAGGATAACATGAAATGACCTCCTCTGTAATAGATGGTATATTATAAGAAGTAATTTTGAAATCATTTATAATGACTGGGTGCTGTGTGTGTGTGTGTTTGGGTGTGAGGTGGATTAGTAGTTACGTTTCTGTGGTGCCCCCACCCCGTTTAGGTTCACTTGTCTTTTTGACAGTGTCATTTCAAGTACTTCAGACCCTACATGTCTTTTCTGTGTTTGTGTTTCAGATCATGAGTCAGTGCAGTGGTGCTATGATAACTTTGTGAACTACCGCTCGCTGATGTCAGCTGATAATGTGCGGCAACAGCTGTCGCGCATTATGGACCGTTTCAACCTGGCACGACGTAGCACTGAATTCACCAGCCGCGATTACTACATCAATATTCGCCGTGCGCTCGTCACCGGCTTCTTCATGCAGGTGAGTAAACTCATGCTTGGTGATGTGTGTAATAGGGACCGGTGGCCAGTGTTGTTACTTTGGGTTCTATTGCTTTTAAAGTATCATTTATTTGCCTTTTTAAATAATATTGTATAATACAGCATTTTTTTAAAGCAAAACTGTAATATTATAAAATCAATTGACATTATCATTAAATGTGATCGTTATGAATGGACCAAAGGACCAAAGCTAATGAAATGGTCATGTTACTCCTCAAAAAGGATAATGGGCTTAATATGTAGCTAGTTACTCTGCGACCGTTGCATGATGAATTAATGGAGATGCATGATGTTTTTATTGTCGGTTTAGTATTACAGCCAGAAGTCGTACAGTCTAGCTGCATGATGAATAGATACAAACCCTGCTGCAACTGCATGGTCACTCGAGCTTGTCAGTATAATAGATAACTTTCTTCAAAGTGTGACCATTTAAGCATGTAATCAGAAATCAATTCAGTTTTTGGCCTTGTTGAGGAAAATAAATCTGACTGTCTCCAGAAGGGGTGAATCTGAAACATGTGACCTAGTAAATTAAATTGCTCCATTAATATCAAAATATTTATCAAAATTAACCTCACCCAGTGACTTGTGCTTTCATGTACGAAAAACAGGGCGTTTCATCGCAGACGTCTTTGTTTGCGGCCAGATTTTTATTAAGACTGATCACCCTGTTTAATCTGCAGGTTCATATGCTGCGTTGTTTATTTGGCTTGTGTCAGAGATTTATTTGTTAATTTGCTGCCGGTGTGTTATCAGGTCGCCCACCTGGAGCGCACAGGACACTATTTGACAGTGAAGGACAACCAGGTGGTCCAGCTGCACCCGTCCACTGTGCTGGACCATAAGCCTGAATGGGTGCTCTACAACGAGTTTGTGCTGACCACAAAGAACTACATCCGCACCTGCACGGATATCAAACCCGAGTGGTAAGCAAAAAAATCTCGCTTTATCTCACAATGTGCTAAAGCCTTAAACGTGTATACTGGTATTAAGAATGCATCAGAAATGTCCTTAATGTTACCTTGCTGATAAAACTTTAATGGGTCACAGTGTGTACATGGTCCGAGTATGTATGTAAATGGGTTTAATATGTAGCTAGTTACTCTGCGACAAATTTGTTACGTATTTGTCCTTTAGCATTTTTTGTCTAATGCTCAACTTTGTGAAACATTTAGTATTTCATAATCTCCCTAAAAGGGAATGAATTTGCAGGTGGTGTCCACAGACAGTCTCCTTATCACTGCTGATGGCACAAGGAGGTAGCAGCAGCACATTTATGCATTACATATTGTCCAGCCAATCCATGGTGCCATGTCTGGACATTCATTTACAAGGGGGTTTGCTGTGTCTCGTAGCACAATCTCATAATCATGGAGACACAGGCCACAAGTCAGGGTCATTGAAAGTAATCAACCTTAAAACAGGATTGGTTTCTACTCCTTTTTACAAGACGGACCAGGATAGGGCTGCAACAAACGAATCGATAGAAAAAATCACTTATTTTTTTTAAAAATCTGATTAATCTGGAAAATAAATAACAGGTTAATCGATTATTAAAATAATCCTTAGTTGCAGCCCATGACCAGGAGGAACATCACCAGATCCCTACAAATAAATGTACTTGTGTATATGTTTCTAACCAAACTGTCAGAAACAATCTTCTTGACAATGGCATAAAATCCCTGCATTCTGAAGTGGTACTTGTACCCCCAGCTCAATACCACACAGCTTGAGTTGTTTACAACAGAAAAGCATGATTAAAAAGGCCACAATAAAACCTTTTTTATTCAAAGATAAGCAGGTCCACACTAAGCACACCTTACTAATGTGACAATTTTCCAGACCTAAATTCATGTAAAGACACTCGGTATCAGTGCATCTGAAGCCGCAACGTAGTGACAGACTTCTTAGAGGCTCACTGATGTCCAAATTAACTTTTTGGTATGATGTATCCTAAAGAGCTATCCAACATTTCATCAGAATCACAGCCAATGGTTTTTCATAAAGGCGCATAAGCTGTAGTGAATATAGTCTCCATAATGATTAGCCTGCTGTCTTCTAAATCCAGTGTGATTTTGAATCCTTGGGTTCATTTTGGTTTTCATTGCTTATTTTATATCATGTTTGTTCTCAAAGAAATACACAGTTAACATTTTTATACATTTGCATTTGTCATCATTGTGATAGGATTTCCCCCCAAGGGGTGTACATGTTTTTTCAGCAAGATTTTCATGCTATTCATAATTTCATAATCAACCATTTGGAATCTTATTTGACCCTTGTTTAATTGCGTATTTGTAGTTGAAAGCTTCACAAAATACATCATGTACTTTATCATTTATTATTTCATTGCATATAATTTACAGACCGCATTCAATTCAAGATGCCAAATAAAATGGATCAGAGTGCAGCCACTGAGTTTTGACTACTTCCCTAATTGCCTATTACTAATAAAGTGTCATGTAAATCAGGAGTGTTAATGATAAGTATTGTGAAAGCTACAAGCTGAAATATGCTATATTAGTTTTGTTTGTTTCACTTAAGGTCAGACTTAAGTGAACTTAACTTTTTTGTTAGTTAATTTTGTTTTAGTACTCATCTGCTTTCTTAAATGTAAGTATTGTGTATTATTATTAAACTCTTTAAATACACAAACTAAACAAATGAACTCTTTTGCAGGTTGATCAAAATTGCTCCGCAGTACTACGAGATGAGTAACTTCCCTCAGTGTGAAGCCAAGAGACAGCTAGAACGCATCGTTGCTAAACTCCAAACCAGGGAATTCTCCCAGTACTGAATGCCCTGTGGGGCTTAAGGACTATATGATAAGGAATTTAGCCTGCAGATCTCCATGAGGTTTTCGTTCTGAACTCTTGCTCAGCTGTACATTGTCATCCTTTCAATATTAGGTTTTCATTGCCTTTTTTTTTTTTTTTTTTTTTTTTAGTTTAATGTTAAAATTATTTTTATAATAAATTTTTTTTCCTTAACCCCTTTCCTGCTCATTGGTCACAGATTACAGTTTTCACTGTAGGCACAAAGGGTTGGTTAGTCTGAAGTAGAATCTCAACAGGATGGCGGTCATCAATTTAAAATGCATGGTCATTCACATAGATGTTGACATTCCTTAAAATGTTGTGACGTTTTACTGATGTAACTGAGTAAACAGGTCCTTGTTTATTCTGTTAAAACTATGGAATTCAATAAAAAATATTGAAAAATCTAAAACAGTATGCAAATTTGAACACACACACTCTCACACAGTAACAAAAATAATCAAATATTGCTACACAACTTAATAAAGATTCACAATTCTTGCTTATGTACAAGCAATTTATTATTACAGTATTTATTATTAAAGCTTATTTAGTGGTTAGTTGTTGATTGCCCTATAAAATCATGTTGATATTTTTGACAATTAAAAAAAATTAGTTATACATCTTATTACAAAATGTTTTTATTTTATGAAATTAACAAATTCAAGCTTTAACCTGTTTCATATTAAGCATGTCCCTGAATGCTGTGGCAAAGACAAACCAGAGCTTCTGCATTCTGTCCTGGACTTCTTTCTGTTCATTACAGAGTTTATCACATTGGCTGGCTGATTTTGATTATTTGAGATCTATCACATCAAAACTTTAGAATGGATTAATTCTTCATTTGCAATGACTGTTGAACCGCTTGGTTTACTGGGTCAGTACCTCAAATTCAGGGACCAGAGTCAGCCAGAGCATGAAAATGGCAATAAATGGACAGTGGAGCATCTCTAAAGTAATAGTAATTGGAAACTTTCTTACATCCTTGGTCATTTAATGTCCACTGATGCAGCATGATCATCAACAAGCAAGCATTTCTACATTTTAAAACAGCATAATGGTCTTATTTTCGTTTGCTGACCTCTTTAAAAGCATTGCATTGGGATGCCTGGTAGTTGAAAGGAGCAGATTTTCCTGGGTGTCAGAAGAGCTGGAAATAAGCTGTAATCTACAGCTGCCTTTAGAGCTTACTCCAGCAGTTTTATGCATGCTGCTTTCTGAGTTTTGAGCAAATGCCCTCTGACTTGTTTCTCTTCAATTTGGGGGTATTCTTAGAATCCTGGTGGAAAAAAACAGACCTAATCCATCTCGGTGCCTTTCTCCCCCCAGCACTGAGATTATAGCATTTATTGCTTCATCCCTGTGTTTATGCAGCACTTCGGCTAGGAGAGTGCATATTTAATCATGGCACCCAGGGGGGCTTTTTGTTCTGTCTCCGTGTTAATCCATTAGACGTAGATAAAAACTGAACCCGCTTCTCACCTTTGGCATTATACACCATGGCCGTATGGGAGAAGACTGCATGGGCTTTATGCAAAGCAGTGTGGAGGGAAAGTGCAGGGACTTCAAACGCAACCCAAACTTAGTGCTATTCCCTCCTTTCTCCATTTCAAAGAGACGTCGTCAGGAGAGCAAAAAAACTCTGCTTCTCAGATCTGGAGAATGGGGAAAGGGGGTGTTTTTTATTTTATTTTGTTGAAGTTTTTAAGTTTTAATATGCAATTAGCATGAGAATTTATGATTATTTTTGAAATATGGTTTAACTCTCAAATGTACTTGGTGTTGAGAAGCAAGCACCTTCTAATCCAATAGAAAACAAATTAGGCTAAGTTGAGTGGGAAACTACGTGGGATTGATCTGGAGGTGGGTGGCTCTTTGTCAGTGTCTGAGGGTTTCGACACTATTCTCACCAATTATGTAATTACCAGGTACATTCATTATTTGTCATTATTTATACTTGTTTTCTGTTGGGAGTCCACTGAAAGATGTAGATTTAAAGAATTGCAGTCTTGTCTCACTTTGGATTAATTCATTGTTAATTAAGGGATTATAGACATTGTGTCTTTTATATGGTTACTGTTGTGGTATTTGAAAAACTGATTAATCATATTTTAAACACGCTTTGTTAGTTGCAAGATGTAAAGCTCCAATTGGGAATTGCTAAATCAGCAGAATGGGCACACACTGAGAGAATGGAGTTTATTAATGGCTTAGCAAGTCATTACAGCAATTAGTAACTGTAATATTTGGTCTAAATGTGGCATGTCTGCCTTGCCAAGTCTTGTTCTTGGATAAATGTTACATTTTTCTCCTGCTTCACAATCCAGACAAATATCCTTTGCACCAAAATGTATCCAGACACCACTCCAAATTATTAAACTACATAGTTCTGGTAATGTATAATATCATTGCTACAGCCTCCAATAATAGTTTCCATAATGGAAGGATTCCAACCTTGTGGCAAAGCTTCAACTGAAGGTTTTTCTTCTATAAAGACATGGTCTAATAGTAAGGAACACCAGGTACCCAGAATGAACCATGAAATTTGTGTAAATTAACTGGGTTGGATCTTTGTTAGGCTCATCAACTTGAACTTCCATTTTATTGTTTTATTTGTTTTTTTATGCAAGTAAAGCTACCTTGTGTTAACTTTTCGCTTTAGAAGTTTATTCATTCATTATCTTCCACTTAGGTGGATAGATAGATAGATGGAATACTTTATTTATCCAGAAGGAATTTTAGCAGCCAGTAGCAGTACAATAAACAGTATTATAATAAATGGAATGAATGTAAAGAAAAAATATTTACATTTACAGATATATTACAGATAATCACAGAGTGCAGTGCGATAAACATTAAATTTTAAAGTGAATAATGAATGAGAATATGATATAATTTGTATTACTGTGGTAAAACAGGAGTATATACATATGCACGCAAAGTGTAATAATATTAAAAACAAAAAAAAGTGTCCGGTACGGATGGTGTTCTAAATGATCATGTGCAAAAAAACAAGAAACAGTTTTTACATGTCTTATTGACCTTATTTGTTCTTCTGGCCCAAACAAGTTATTATATTATATTATAAAGCCTGATGGCCCTCGGAACATAAGATCTCCTAAGTCTGTCTGTAGAGCAGCTCCAGTTCTACACCCATCACTGACTTCGCACTTCTGACCAGCTTGTCCAGCCGCCTCACATCTATCTTTTTAATACTGCCACCCCAGCACACCACAGCATAGAAGAGACAGCTGGACACCACAGTCTGATAGAACATCTGCAGGAGCTTCCTGCAGATATTGAAGGACCCAAGTATCCTCAGGAAATAAAGCCTGCTCTGACCTTTTTTTTTTAATAAAGGATGTCAGTTTTGGTTGACCAGTCCAACTTTTTATCCAGGTGCAGACCGAGGTACCTGTAGGTCTTAACCATCTCCACATTAGCCCCCTCAATAGACACAGGCTGAGTCAGTGGCCTATCCCTATGAAAGTCCACTACCATCTCCTAGGTCTTGGAGGTATTCCGCAGTAGGCTGTTCCTTCGGCACCATGTCACAATGTCCTCCACCAGGCTTCTATACTCCTCCTCCTGCCCTCCCTTTACGCAAGCCACAATTGCAGTGTCGTCCGAAAATTTCTGCATGCGGCATGTCTCAAAGTTGTACTTGAAGTCAGTACAGTACTGCTACGCACGGCCACGTCCATCAAGCGTTGCACCTGTGGCCTAAGGTAGTGTATTAGCAGGCGTTCCAGTGTCTTCATGACATGGGATGTTAGTGTCTAAGCTTAATCCACTACAAGGTTTGTGGAAGGGTCCCCATGCCCATCCAGGGGAAATTACCTATATGAATTGCAGCCATTGTGATTTTCCAGTCATCAACTATTAGAGTACAATTGAAAGGATTTTGAACAAACTGCCAATGATAACCGTATATTTATAAAAAAAGGTGATGTTACATTTGCACATAGGACCTTGTTCGAAAGGAGCTTCTGAACTCTCTTGTCCATTGAATTTGTCAGGTTTTGGATGGTATCTGCTTCAATTGTTTTGCATGAGGACAGAATACCCTCCCAGGGCTGTTGCTTAGATGTGAACTGGCTCCCGCCATCATAGACACTCCTTTTGATGAAGCTCCAGAGGTTCACAATGGGGTTGAGGTCAGGGGAGCATGGAGGCGCTACAGGAGCTTACGGACTAAGACCACCAGGTACCGGAACAGCTTTTTCCCCACAGCTGTCACGCTCCTGAACTCTGCCTCCTGATATTCATTCATTCATTCATTATCTCCCGCTTTATCCTCTATTAGGGTCGCGGTGGGGTTCCCCATGCCCATCCAGGGGAGAACGTCTCGGGCGCTGGGCAGACACACCCAGGACAGGGCGCCAATCCATCGCTGGGCACACACTCAAACACACTCTATATGGGGCAATTTAGAGAACTCAATTAACTTGATCCATGTTTTTGGACTGTGGGAGGAAACCGGAGAACCCGGAGGAAACCCACGCGGACACGGGGAGAACATGGAAACTCCACCCAGATGGAGATTCGAACCGGGAATCCCTAGCGCTGAGAGGCGAACGTGCTAACCACTAAGCCACCGTGCCGCCCGCCTCCTGATATATGGACTATATTGACACATCAATAATATATGGACTTTAACATCCATGTTAAATATTCTGACCACTTTTGTACATAATGTCTGTGCAATAAGTAACATACCCACATTATTTAGTTATTTTTATTGTTTATACCACTCAGTGTATATATATCTGCTCATAGTATGTACATGTTCATAGTCTGTTCATGGCTTGTATATTTCATATTTATATCTGCTCGCAGTCTGTACATGTTCATGGCTTTGTATATTTCTTATTTATATCTGCTCAAAGTCTGTACATGCTCATAGTTTGTATATTTCATATTTATATCTGCTCATAGTCTGTACATGTTCATAGCTTGTACATTTCATATTTATAATCTGTTTATAGTCTGTACATTCATATTTGTATATTCAACTCAGCAAATTACCGCTTTGTAATATACAGTGTGTGTATATATATATATATATATATATATATATATATATATATATATATATATATATATATATATATATATATATATGCTAAAGCACTTCTGGATGGATGCAAACTGCATTTTGTTGTTTATAATGAGCAATGACAATAAAGTTGAATTCTATTCTATTCTATTCTATTCTATGGGGGGCCACACCATAACTTTGTCCCCTTTTATGCCCATAGCAGCCAGAGATACAGATGTGTTCTTTGCAGCATGAGACGGTGCATTATCATGCATGAAAATGATCTTGCTGCGGAATGCACAGGTCTTCTTCTTGAACCATGGCAGGTAGTGCTGTTTGAGAAACTCCACATACGTTATGGAGGCCATCTTTACCTCTTCAGGGATCCTAAAGGGGCCGACATTCTCTCTCCCCATGATTCCAGCCCAAAACATTACTCCACCTCCTCCTTTTTGGCGCCATAGCCTTATTTGCATAGGGTGTCCATTAACCAGCCATCCTCCACTCCATCCATCTAGACCATCGAGCGTTGCATGGCACTCATCGGTGAACTAAACAGTTTTGAAGTCAGTCTTCATGTATTGTTTGGCCCATTGTTTCTGCTTGTGTGCAGTGGATAGAGGAGGTCAACAGGACGTACAACTGCAAACCTCTGAAGGACCTTGCATCTTGTTGTGCGGGTGACATTGGAGGCACCAGCAGCTTCAAAAACTTGTCTGCTGCTATGACAAGGCATTTTTGCAGCTGCTCATTTAACCTGACATAATTGCCTGTTGGAAAGAGTCCTAAATTTTCCCTTATCAGCACGCACATGTGTGTGCTCTGAATCAGCTACATACTTCTTGATTGTGCGATGATCACGATGAAGTGTCTTGGCAATGTTGATTGTAGTCATGCCTTGACCTAAACACTCCGCAATTTGTTGCTTCTCAGCAGCCGACACATCCTTTTTCATTCCCATTTTGGCTGAAAATGTAGGCTGCTTAATAATGTGGGACAGCCTTCAGTAGTCTTGTCTACTTAAGTAGTCTTGCCTTTAATTGGACACACCTGCCAAACTAATTAGCACAGATGTGTACAATTGCTTTTAGTGATACACAGAGCCCTGACACACATCACCATTCTTACCTTATCACTTTTTGCATAATGATTTGGAACACAGTGTAGCTGTGCACACAAACACACTCTATATGGGGCAATTTAGAGTATTCAATTTACCTTGAATCCATGTTTTTGGACTGTGGGAGGAAACCAGAGAACCGGAGGAAACCCATGTGGACACGAAGAGAACATGGAAACTTCAGTTCTGAGAGGCCTACATTCATCCATCAGTACTGCTTTTATTGTTGAGCCATGGGACTTAAAAAAGACTTAATTATTTAGAAGTTGAAAAGTACTTTGATACAATCTTAAATAGTGTGAAATCTGAGTTGAGTATATGATTACCCTAAGCTACTGTCTAATGACAAGATTTTGTTGTCAATGTTTTCAAATAAGGTGTAAGGTATAATCTATAAACATCTGCACATTTTGAAGCCTGGTGATTATATATATATATATATATATATATATATATATATATATATATACTCAACAGATGACATGTCTAAGCTTTGAACAATTAACAAAACCTTATTCAGGTAGTGATCTCCCAACGTTTGCTCAAGACTGTATGTCTGATGGTCATACCTGGAGTTTAATAGTCTTAAACCATGCAAGTGCCAAGTCCCGATAGCACCTTATCACTTTAACTTGCTGACAAGACACATCAGACAAGACCAGGGCCCATCATCCAGATGGCAAGCAGTGCCAATCTCAGGAACCCCATGATGTTGCAGTGACATTTTGTCTGATTTGAAAAAAAAGTTTATAGCAGACACTTCTCCCTTTTCTTCTGCATTTTGTACTGCTATTGTCCCAAACGTGGCAGAGACAGGTGTCTTATCTCGATCGCACATTGCTGGCGAAGCCCATCTTGAAGACGACGCAGTGGAGTGGAATGTGACAAATCCATCTGTCCTGGTTTGAATTTGTATGCTAATTTGGAGTAATGGCCCCTCTGGTGACTGAATGATGGAACAATTCAATCATAGCATCTCTGACAAGAACTCGTCGGCCTACGTGTGATGGGTTCCTTTGTGATGTACAGTGGGCTGATGGTGATGTATAGGCCCTTTGGGGAAGAAAGTGTGCTCGTTGGGTTTCAGATACACTGGAAATTGTGGAATCCGAGGGAAATAACTCTTTCCAGGGTTTAAGAAAAGTTCAAGGCAACACAGCCACTGAAGTCCCTGAAAAAGTACTTTAAGAAGGGCGAGAAACCTTGCTCTGGAGTGCGTGTCAACGATCATCAGTGTGTTCTGCCATAAGTTGTAGACTAGCTTTTGTGCAACACTTCAGTTATAAATGTACTCAAAACTGAAAGCAACAGTTTAAGTGTCAAAAACAATGTGATCCAATATAATGCAATACTTTAGAGACTAAAGCAACCCAATATGTGTTATGGTATAATTCCAGGCAGCGAATAATTTGTCAATCGTGGGACAGCCCCCACACCCAGGAAATTTTGTACTGGATGTTTTATTGAGAATTACTGACTTTTGGCCTTATAACAGTTTCAGCTTTATCCAAAAATTTACAGTAGGTTCATTCACATGAAGTTTGCACTCAGACATTGCCTGGGGATGTCAGAGTGACTCTTCATATACCTTTAAAACAGTTGCAGGTCCCTGTCTACCAATTTTAAACCTAATTTCTAGTGCATTTAATATTGCTTTGTATTCTAGCACTCCAGCTGAGTTTTGAAATTGCCCAGGTTAATATCTAAGCTTCTTTAGGGACCTGCTGGCCTTGGGAGCTTCATTTAGTCTACCTTCTAATGACGGCTTTGATGTTGCATGAATTTACAATTACTCTGACCACTGACTTGTTCTGTGAGCTGCTGATGCAAGCCAATATCAAGACAATAGGATTATATGGTCAGAATCTCACTAAATGATTGTGTGGTGCTCAATATAAATGATATGCGGTTCAGAATTGCTATTTGTGGCTCTTCTAAAAAGTAAAAGTTGGCATCACATTCATTCATTTATTAATTTATTGGCACGGGGAGGGTTCTCCATGCCCATCCAGGGGAGAACGTTTCGGGCGCTGGGTAGATACACAGGGTGCTGGGCACACTCACACATATAAACACACACACAAGCACACACTATATGGGGAAATTTAGAGCATTCAATGTACATTGAGTTCAAGTTTTTGGACTGTGGGAAGAAACCGGAGAACCTGGCGGAAGTTGGACTGATCAGGTTGAACTGATCAAGAAACTGATGGTGGGATTGGGCTCTCATGTGACTGCTGAGCAGTACTGCTTCTTGTTTGCACAGAACCGAGCCGTTATACTCACATTTTCACTTCTTCCTAAAGAAAGATCGGAATCGGAGTCAGAGCTGTTTGTTTGTCAGAGCAGTTGTATTCAGTAGAATTTGCTGGAGCAAGTAGGATGCTTGAGCCGGGAGCTGTCTTGTCTATAGTTTCTGCTGCTTCATAATTCTTGAATGTTTTGCTCCAGATAATAATTCCATTTCTAATCGAGGCGATCACATGCCACTGTGCATTAAGAGCAATAACATGTGCTGAAGTGAAATGAGTCAGGAGTTGTCCACTGTACACAGTAAATGTCTTACTGCAGAAAGTTTTTTGGCCATTGCACAAGTGTATTAAAGAAAGTGATGGGGATCTTTAGGCCATCATTTGTTTTGAAGCCAAGATGTTTATTTACAGAACACAGGCTGTTTTTGATGGTATTGCATTGTTATAAATGCAATGTGGTATACATAATAATAAGCTGATAACCAATCAATAAGCTGAAACACCATACAACCATGTTATTATTTATAGCTTTACCCAAAGGAATTTGGGCACTGTAACTTATGGCCTTGAGTAGCAGAATCCATCTATCCATTATCTTCTGCTTAATATGGTCAAAGGGGGGGGGGGTTCCCTATGCCTATCTGGGGGAAAAATGCCTCGGGCACTAGGCAGATACACCCAGGACAGGACATGGTGCCAATCTATCATTGGGCACACATTTACTCAAGCAGACACACACAGAAACACACACACACAGAAACACACTCTATATGGGCAATTTGGAGCATTCAATTTAGATTGATCCATGTTTTTGGATTGTGGGATGAAACCGGAGAACCCAGAGGAAACCCACATGGACACAGGGAGAACATGAAAATTCCATTCAGATTGAGATTCGAACCGGGATACCCAGCTGTGAGGCGAACATACTAACAACTAAGCCACCATTTAAATATCAAGCAGCTGTGTTTGAAGGACTGCACATTTTTTATAAACACTGTTGCATTTACAAGGATACAAATCTAAGCCAATTAGATATTAGGCCATTGGTGTAAAACTCAAGGCTCACAGCCCATAAACGTTAATAATATTTTTATTAATGGCCAGGCAATATGTTTTTTGGACCATGCTCATATTTCGAATTTGTATGATTTTGACAAGAACATTTTTAAAGAGAGCAGAAATATTTAAATATATTTGAGTTTAAGTTCATTTTTCCAAAACGGCCCGAGTTTTTTTCATGTTTTTTGCATGTTTTTTTTCCCTATTCATGTTCAAAAAACACTTACTTTTCAATAACTGTTTATCCTGTTCGGCCTGCGACCTAAAGTGTGCTTTAAGTTTTGGCACCTGGTGCATTTGAGTTTGACCCCTCTGTTAAGTCTTTCTCTTGAAATAAATAATTAACCATTATATACAAACATCCTGCAGAAGTTATTTTAACTTAAAAAAGCAAAAGGATGACAGAGTTAGAAAGGTACAGGCTGCTGTTTTATAAATCATCTGTTTTTCATTGACATTAAGCTTGCAAAAGGCTCATTTTAATCTGACATATACCTGATAAGCATGTATAAATCTTTAAATGATGTTCAGATTTGTTGACATTGACATTATCAGTTGTGGCATGCTGAATTATAGAACGTGAAGCTGCTGTTCAAGACTGCAGGTGTACATGAGATTCATTTGCAGGCAGTGGAACTTTCTGGTTTTTTTTTACGCAGATGAGTTATTCACAAGAAATTATTTATTGTATGTTTAGTGACAATATACTATCAATATACTATATTGCTTAGCATAATAGTAGTATACAATGTCACTAGCCAAAGAAGTGTCTAGTCTTTAAACTTCCAGTAGTCTGTTGTAAAGCATTTGTTAATTCTATATTAATTTATTCTGTACTACCACACCAGAGGACTATAATTTATATTAAAATATATTTCTATGTTATATCGGGACATGTCTGGTTATCTTTGAAATTTATTCCTATAATGGCCTACTGTGTAAATGCATACAATACTGCTCACTCTGGTATTTAGGTTTTAGCCCAATGTGAGACCTGGAGAACTCCACTACTCAAGAGAGGTGAATGGGTTTGCTCATTTCCTACACAAAGATAATTAGCCCACTTACACAGTTGTGTACTTCAAATGTCATGCTCTGACCATCTCTGAGCTTGTTATTTCCTTGTTGTCGATCACCAACTTTAAAGCTTTGTTGTGGAGCTTGATCTGTTACCATCATTGCTTCCAGATGATAACCGTTGCCTCGGCAACTTCAACACCTCCACATCAGCTACACACAAACTGGCAACCAAATTTACCTGATCTTGGCACACTGCTGTGCCTTTCCCAGCCTTCAGATAACCCCTCTTCATGCATTTACACAGGTACACAGGTAATTATCTTAGTCTCTCATCTCCTAATCCTCTACTAGGGCTGTTTCAAAAACAATGCACCGCTCTTATTTCAATGGAAAGAAAATGACATCAATTGGGCCTAACTTCAAATTTAAAAATATAAGTTTTCTCCATGGAGACAAAATCCTTGTTTGTCTTGGTAAAGTGAATTTCAGATGCACATACTTTGTTTAGTGTTTTTGCTCAATCAGTCATTCTGCTGGACGTTTCTGTAGCTTTTGATACAGTAAATTATCTGATTTTTCTATCTATAATAAGCATCTCTGAAATGGCTAAATGGCTTTGATCCTATCTTACAAGAAGTTTCAAGGTGTCATTTCCAGTTCTCAGTGTCCCAGAGCTCAGTACTTGATCCCTTTTCATTTTCTTGTACATGTTCATATTGGATGAATATCTGCAGACCTCACTGAAACACCTTTTTGGATGAAATCATATCATATCAAGCTTAATTTGGCTAAAACAGAGCTCCTAACCCTCAATCTTCACAACCTGATTCTCCAAATCCAAATTCTGTACATAAAGCTCTGTCTGTTTTGGCTTTGGCTTCTATCAAGAAAGTAATAAGACCCTCAAGGTGTGAAGTGTCAATCTCAGCAAAATGTAAAAATAACAGGCAGATTGTTCGGCATAGGTTCGTAATGTTGTAAATTGCAAGGGGGCGACTGACACGCAAAATGTGGACCAGCACAAGTATTTTACAGTCTTGTGCAAATATTTGGATTACCTGGTCATGTTATTTTGATCAAACATTCTCTATAAGGATTACATTTCTACTGATATAATTTAATAACTTATTTTTTTTCTTTTAAAATATTACATCTACAACTAGTTAAATACCAGCTATAAAGGAAATGTTTATGTTCCTCATTTTGTATTTTTCCATTTCTACATATCCATATCTAAATAGCTCATATAGCAAATAAGAGAGAAAAGAGACTATGTTTTGCAGGCATTATTTTATTCAGATAGGTTTTCCCAGACAGCTAACAAACCTGCCAATAAATCAGATTCCTCTTCCTTAATATGAATCTATCTCTAAAGATGTGAGATTGTCTAAAACACATTTTCACAGTATTTGGACATCAAATGGGAACCAATAAGGAGGCTTGCTGTAAATGTCTGAAATTGCAGCAAGTGTAAGACCACAGGGTTCTCAGTTTCCCAAAAACAGGCTAAAAATGGGTGGAAAACTGAATTAAGCTAGGTAATTAAAAACCAGGGATGCTCTTCATTTCCTGCACATGCACATCCAATTAGTCTCCCAATGCATCAAGGAGCTTGTGCTGCTCCATGCTCCATAAGCACAAGGACTATTGTAGGCTGATGGAGCCGAAAAGCTTCTTAAAAACAAATTCCATTTTAAAGAAAAGGCAAAAATGCTTTCTGGCATAGAGAGTGGACATTTCTTTGCTGTCTTCTTTTGCCTTGTCTTAGATAGTGGCGGTATGTGTGTTGATTGGATGTTCCAAATAAATAAATAAACAACCATAATGTTAAGATTATCCACTCGTGCTTGAGCTGTGTGTAAAGCCTTTACATTATTCACTTGGCTGTGTGAAGTATGCAGGGCCTGGGCCTGACCACAGCTGGCACACTGGTTGCTGTCACTAGTCTCTTGGATTTGAATTCAGACTCCCTTTATGCTCTTTTATCTAAAGTAGCCTCTGTAGCTTGCAGCTGCTATAATAAAACAGCAAAAGTTCAGGAGTGCAGAAGAACTTGCTGCATATGCAGAAAGCTGCATTTTCTTTTTTATGTTGTGACTGTAGTCATGCTGGTGCTTGCAGCAGCTGTCCGTGGTCCTGACACTTTCATCAAACATTTTGTGCGTGGCTTTGGAATAAATCGCTGTCCAAATTCTCGACAAAATGTCAGTCTCCACAGGGACTTAAAAAGCTGAGACTGTGCATTCTTTGTTTTATGCTTTAATGAACCTATATAACAAAAAAGTGGAATTTCAAAATATTTTGGTTTAAGCATACAAAGGCATTTTCCTGTAGGCTGAAACCTTCCATTACCACTTAATCCTTTTAAAAGCAGAGTTTGTGATTAATTTCAAAGGTATAATTACTATATTATGGAGCTGGAGTGTAAACATGTAATCTGTACACATGAATTAATCATTATTTATATCTGTAACTAGATTAAATAGTTTTGATTGAGTGTGATTATACTTTTTCTATCAATATAGATTCTTTACAGGGTATTCTTTAGGATGGAAAAACCTCTTGACTACTAACTAATTTTCAAATTATGTGTTCTAATTACTAAACATGTCTTGACCTTTAAAGAGGAACATAAAGTCTTAATTTGACTTATTAGTCTGATGTTAGCAGTGTAAAGCCAAATAATGAAATGAATAAATTTAAGTAAAAGGAGAGTGGATTTAGAACATGAGGATTTAGTGATCTTGCCCTAACTGGACTGATTTTCCTGGGAACAAATTCTGTATTGTGTGGTAATCAAGCTGCTTTCACACTCAAAAACAATGCTTGCAGGTGAATTGGAATTATAAAATGATCTCTTTAAAACATGTGGGTGAATGTACAAATGTCTCTCCTATTATCCACAAAGTGATTCAAAACTATAAAATACTGTAGTATTTCACCCTTTTATCTCCTTTTTTATGCTTTCCTTTAACAGAAAATTGATGCGTACATAAACAAGCTAAAGCTTACCTAAAAAGCTATATTAAACAGACTAGATAGAACTGATTTTAATTATAATGTTTGCAATTATTTAACTTTTTTTTTAGGAAAATAAAGCTTGATTTTGCAGCAGGTTAAACTTCATGGCATCACATCATATAGTTTAACAGCTAATTGTTCAGTAAAAAAAATCACATTTTAACCTTTTACTAGCAGTCATATATCTCTACCGGTAGAATTACCAGCACTGCCGAACTGGACATCAGGGCCCCTTATTGGGTACTGATATTATTGTTTGTCATTAGTGACCAACACCTACATGTTTAAAAACCATTCCTTTCCTGTGTTTAGTGTTCGAACATTAATTATGTTATGGTCGTGTCATGTCAGTGGCATCTTCTGCATTAAAGCCTACTTTTGAACCACCTACAGATTTGCAATTAATCCTTTCAAGGTGTGGCATCGTGTTAAATATTCAATATATACCCTTTTAATATTGCTTTCCGAATTAGTACAGTAAATAACAAGGAGAAAGTGAGAGACCATGGAGTAAATAAAGAAGGTTCTGATAGCAGGCTTCTATTTACACACAGCTTGGACATTATTAATAAATGTGAATAATAGGTACTTTTTGTGTGCCACCACAGCTTTTGTACACATAATGTTGTTGTTTAGAAAAAGAAGTATTTAATTTTCCCATTTCTTTAATGCAATATCGGAGAGAATGTCCATCAGTCCCACAGATTGTGAAGATAATTTTTTTGCTAAAACATTAAAAATAAAATAAAGAATAAAGAATAAAAAATAACACATTGATTCTTCCTAAAAAAATCAATTTATCCCTCAGACAGCTGCTAGAGTAGGCAGTGAGTAGCAAGACAGCTCACACGTTTTAAGACAGACCCATTATCTGCTCCTGCCTCACTTAAACATGTACTAAATTCCAAACTGGTGTTGAACAGGCCAGGTGTGACTTTGTAGTGGCTGTATTAGAGACCCTGATTAGATTGTGATATGGTAAGATATGTGCCCATAGGTGTTTTTTGTTGGTTAAGCAGTGAAAATGGCTGAGTCTTTCTTGCTGACACTGTATCCATGTTAATGAAAAGTATCCTTTGCATGGAGTGTTGCCTAGAACAGAAGCTTTTCTTCTCGTGCATGTGATTACTAGGAGAACTGTTTGTGATTAAAGTCTCTGTGTTGAGTGAAGTGAAGAGAGCTGCTGTTTGATGATTATGCGTGCTTAAGCTTTAAACAGGTGTTCCTCGATTCCATGCTTTTGCCTAGACATGGTACTTTTATTTGATCATTGCTCAGGATGTTAATTGCTTTCCAAAATATGAGAGAGAGAGAGAGAGAGAGAGAGAGAGAGAGAGAGAGAGAGAGAGAACAAAATCAGTGTACTTATTTAACCTACAGGCTTCTATTTCAAGCTTCCTACCAATTAAAACATCCCCATTTTTATTTTACAAAGGTTGTATTAGTTATCATCAAAAATCTGTTCTGTTCACATTTGTTTTTAATATGTTACACAGTTTTAATATACCACAGAGCACTGAGTCCAATTATTCTATAGATTTTCTACATCCTTTTGCAAGCTAGTTTGGTTTAACTGTTGCAGGTATATTAATTTCCATGGCCAGTTTGTAATGAATGGATGAAATGATTATGCGGGCGGTGGGCTTTTCAGCCGTGTAAATGTATTCTGTCATAAAAGCAGTGAGCACCACTATCTCTAGGTCACCATGAACAGTGTGTGTGTGCGTGTGTGTGTGTGTGTGTGTGTGTGTGTGTGTGTGTGTGTGTGTGTGTGTGTGTGTGTGCGTGTGTGTGTGTGTGTGTGTGTGTGTGTGTGTGTGTGTGTGTGTGTGGGATGGGATTTGTATGCAGGCAATATTATGTTGCCACTTCTTGAACTGTCCTTATTCAGTGATTAAATAGATTTTGGCCTTGAGATCTGCTGTTCCAGCACTTTCTTCAATTCTCTCACCTTCTTTTTACCTCTTCTTCTAAAGCCCAGCCCCATGTTGCTGTTGAAGCGAATGCTGCATGTACCTCTTTAAGAGAGCACACCTCCATATCTATATGAAAGAGCTCCCTGGTTGGCTCCCATTTTGTCCTTGGCCTTTTTTAGGACATCCTGGAGGCAGATCCATTTCCCATCTCAATGATTTATATGGATCCTCATTGCAGAAACCCTCCTTACAACGTATTGGACCTGAAGTAAAGTCATTTGGTAAAGGACAATAAAGTCCCAATGCAAAAAAGTTTGTTATTTTGAAGTTAATGATGTTATTTTCTGTATCTTACTAGTTTCCTTTATGTGCTTACTGGACTGGTCCTTAGCAAAGAGCTTGATTTTTTTTAGATGCTTAGAGTAAAATGATGTAGAAGGAATGGCTGTCGTTTCATTGTTCACTTCCCCATCACTAACATCATACTAAGGTATTTTACTTGTAATTTAACTTAATTCCAACAGAATTGACAATCTTCACATTGCTACAAAGAAAGATAAAAAATAGTCAAATTTTTTGGGGTTGTTTATTTATGACTCCTTGTGAAATCATGGCAATAAAAATGCACAGGAAGAATATAGATGCTTTAAACTTTTGATAACTTAACTTTGTGATGGAATGCAATGTCCAAGCGCTTACTGCTAGGTGTGTGAGCTTAAATACATTTAGGGCTGGGAACCTAATCAGTGGCAGGTGTGGCCACATCCACACCTAATTAATGGTGGCGGAGCAGAGCGATATGCAGGCTCAATTTGCGTGGCTAGAAAAAACCTCTAGCCAAAGATATTACTTTACTGTAGACCTACAGTGCATTCTATTATTAAATGATTTAAGGAGTCGATAGGAAATTCAGTGCAATAAAGTCAAAGGTGCTTTCATTGAAAACCGATAATATTCGATCCCTAAGATGACACTGCATCAAGAACAACTATTCATGGTAAGATCAGAATATATCCTAAGGTATAGTTCTGAAGGCAGTGGCAATCCTTTGAGATATCATCTGCAGGATAGTATGAATGGCACATGCCCTGAGATCTTAAAACAATGCTTTAATTATGACTATTTTACATATTTTTAATTGGTCTCCTCTAGTGCTTTGGCTCATGTGTCATGTGTGGTCCTAAATGTTCTGGGTTCAAGTCCTAGGCCAGCCAAGTTGCCCTATGGCCTCAACCCTAAATTGCTTTAATTGTAATAATCTTTGCAGTTTACTGACATTTATTGGATGAGTAATTAATTCTTACGTATAAGGTTAAACTTTATTAAACTATATGACTACACAGGATGAATATGATTGTTCTAAATAAAACAGCTCTCAACTGAATTGATTTATTCCCTTGCTTAACTCCTCAATTAACATCAGAAGTTCTGCAAGCAATGCCCAAGTCCAGACTTGCTAACTGAGCTCTGTGGGGTTCCAGTCTATAAGACTATCAGATCTCTAAGCTACCAGAGTGGACAGTCTTTCCATCTTTTCCTTCTTTAATATATTTCCTCATTCCTTCTCAATCTTATCCCATGCTGACACCCCCCTTCAGCAGGAAGGAAGAGGTGGAGATAAGTTAATTGAGCTGGGAGACCCTGCAGAGAGAAAACTTTTCTCTGGAGAAGAACAACGTCACTTCCTCTCAGCTCTTTCTATAAATTCACACAATAAAATATGACAGTGCTTTGCTTCTTTTAGTCACTTGCACTCGCAAACAGACAACAGAAAGATGGATTATGAGCCCTTTGGGCAAAGCATCTAATTGTGTCTGTGTCTAATTGCTGTCTATAAATATCCCAACTAAAATAGTTAAAGATGGAATGAGTCAAGCAGTGATTTGAATGCTTTGCATTTACTACTTTATTGCAGATAAAGAGTGATACAGTAGCATAATAAACTTATCTATTTCAGGATAACCAGACAGTTTTCTGTGTAGCTCAGCTCCAGAGGGCAATCAGTAAAACCACAGGAAGTTGCTGAAGGAGACGCTGGAGACATGTTTTCCATTTATGCATTGTGATTAGCATGAAAGTAATTCCATTTTCAATGACCAGCTTTTATACAGTTGGGTGTTCTCTTTTGCATCGTAGTGGAACTGTCTGCAGGTTTAATACCTAAATTTGGTCATAATTTACATAATTTTTTTTAAAGGTCAGTTGCTCAGAATATAGAGTTTCATAACATTGGGCTAAATTAGAAACTAAAAAAGACATATAATTCTGTTTACTACTTTTAAAGGATTGTTATAAGCCTTTAGGTTTTTCTTTATCATATTGGACCACAGTGGCCAGTTTTACCAAGTTTGTCTTACAACACTTTTAAACTGCCACTGGTCATAGATGATAAATAGAAACATGCAATATCAGTTCAAATAGCAGTGTTTTGTTATCTTCGATTTTATTCTTCTGTAGTTTTGCTTGTTAAAAGCAGTGGTGTTCAAACATTTGTATTGAACTGTATAATTAAAACGATTAATAGTGCTTGATATTATACACATTGCATGTATACAAAATATGAAACTGTTTGTTTATTACTAAGAAATTTTATTCAGAACAAAGTAATACCAGTCAATATGTGCTGGTACTACAAGATCATTTCTCTACTAGGATTTTCATCCCATTTCAATCCTTGGGAGAAAGTTTTGGGTGCTGGGCAGAAACACCCAGGACAGGGCGCCAATCTACTAACACTCACTCACACAGACACACACAAACACACACTATATGGGGCAATTTATAGCATTCAATTTACTTTGAATTTGGACTGGAGGAAAATGTAGAACCCGCAGGAAACCCACACGGACACGGGGAGAACATGGAAACTACACCCAGATTTGAACCTGGATCCCCAGCACTGTCAGGCAAATTTGCTAACCACTAAGCCACTGTGCCATAGAGAGTATAAAAATGCATTAACAGCTGTAATACTGCAGTATTTTTTTCTGGATGGGTGAATTTGTTGTTGAAGAGGTTAATGGTAGGTCTTTTACAGATTTTTTTTTTTTTTTTTAGGTTAAATCTACAGCCCTTTCTTGACTTTTATATAATCTCTCTATATCACTGGGACATTTTAGTTGGGTGCTGGGTACATTTGTGGCTATAGCAATTCATGATTCGTGACTATGCATCATTCCAGTAAAGTAATTTCTTATTAGACCATGAGAGTACCTCAGCCCGGGCTGCTAAAGGTGTTGAAGTTGTAACCTTTGCGGTCACACCACTTAGGTCTCCTGCTGGTTACATTAGCTAATGAAGTGGATTGAATTTGGGAGTGATGTTGTCTTTGTAAATTGCTGTGGTGGCACTTCCTGTACCTTACCCGCCTGAGGACACTGAAGAGCGGGAGAAAGTGGTCACCTTACCCCTGGGCTCACTGGGACAGCAGACAACTGCAAGAGTCATCTGAGTGGAACATTGGAAATCAATACGTGCGTGCTTTAATTGTGTGAGAAAAGAGATTCGTCATTCACAGCTGTTAGGACAGCCTGTCTTCTTTGCACACTCTTTCTCTTATTTTTCCTACCTCCATCTGGTTTCTCCTCACTCAGCGGATAAGTTGAATACGATTGCTTATCAGTAGGTAGATTATGAAAATTGAGCATTCTGTCTGCATTTCTGGCCGATTTGAAATGCATAGAACCAAAGTATAGCATGGATTAGAGCAAAGTGCCACAGGCATTTTAAAGTCCTGTATCTCAGACAGTGGTTCTTGCTTCATGCACGTGGCTGGCTGCTGTGCCTATGATGCATAATAATGACTTATTCATCTCATGAGTTTATCCCATACAGATACTTGTCTGAGATTTTCTTTAGCTGCACAGTGGTAGATGTTATAGGTATTGTGTGAAAATTCAAAACTACAACTTGAACATGATTAGTCTTAAAACTTGATAAGACTTTTAGAAAATGTAAAATGTAAAAGTCATAAAACGACTTAGTAGCAAGAATGGCTTGAAATCCCAGTCCAGTACATGCATGTCAGATTTTATTATACTTTTTTGCTTTGTTTTTGCATTTTCTACTTCTTTCTTTTAGCAATGTGATGTGCTGAGAGGTACTGCCATACAAAATCAGTTTGATTTGTATATTGTAATGCATTTTCAAGACAGATTAACCATCTATCCATTATCTTCCGCTTTGTACTCTACTAGGGTCGCTGGGGGGTCGCATCGTTTTCCCATGCCCATCCAGTGGAGAATGTTTTTGGCGCTGGGCAGATACACCCAGGACAGGGGGCCAATCTATTGCTGGGCACACACTCAATCACACACACACACACACACAAACACACTCTATATTCATTCATTCATTCATTATCTCCCGCTTTATCCTCTAGTAGGGTCGCGGTGGGGTTCCCCTTGCCCATCCAGGGGAGAACGTTTCGGGCGCTGGGCAGATACACCCAGGACAGGGCGCCAACCTATCGCTGGGCACACACTCACTGACACACACACACACACACACACACACACACACACACACACACACACACACACACACACACACACACTCTATATGGGGGAATTTGGAGAACTCAATTGACTTGATCCATGTTTTTGGACTGTGGGAGGAAACCGGAGAACCCGGAGGAAACCCACGCGGACACGGGGAGAACATGGAAACTCCACCCAGATGGGAATTCGAACCGGTAATCCCTAGTGCTGAGAGGCGAATGTGCTAACCACTAAGCCACCGTGCCGCCTTATGGGGTAATTTGGAGAATTAAATTGACCTTGTTTTGGACTGTGGGAGGAAACTGGAGAACCCGGAGAAAACCCACGTGCACACGGGGAGAACATGGAAACTCCACCCAGATTGGAATTGGAACCGGGAATCCCTAGTGCTGAGAGGCGAATGTGCTAATCACTAAGCCCTGTAGACAGATTACTCAGCAAAAATATCTGGATCACTAAAAATGTCAGTCCTGTCACCTGTAAAGTGAAGCCCATGGAAATGTCAGTTCATAAAGCTTTATAGAGGTATTCATAACATATGTTTTAAGTGTTTGTTATTGTACATAGATGTCCATAATTTCATTAAATGGTAGAATGATATGCTATGATATAAGGCTTTATTACACTAGGTGACATAACACATTATAAAATGAAAAAAAAAATCTGTAATTATTCTGTTATTAAAAGACTGTAAAGAGAAATTGCATTACATTATATGCACTGCCACAGCATATAAAGTTGGCATAATGGTTATTAGTGGAACCTCCAACAAGTGTGTAAGTGTGTTATCTCTAGTTAACGTCCATTGCCGTCGGCTCCAACTTTCCCATTCAGTGTCATCACGCTCCCACCAAAAACACTTTGAGGTTTATGACAAATGTTATAAAGCATCATGAATAGTATATAAAGCTTTATAAATGCATTATAAATACCATATTCATACAAGATTAGTTTGGCAATTTACGTCGAAAATCAGTCTCTTAGTGCACACTAATGATATGTCAGTTTTAATGTTTGGTTATCTTTGGTGTATCAGTATCAGTTTTTTCTGGTGTCTTTTCTGGTTTATTTGTTTATTTAGTATGGACCTATGTTATTATATAAATAAAAACAATATGGAATGTACAGGTAGAAGTTTGTTATTGCAAAATAATTGTCCTTTTCATAATATACAAAATGAAAAATACCCTGTCATGCAAACCTCCCCATACATTACAAAATTTTAGGGAAAATGTATAAAAGTATGTTGGAAATACTATAGTACCTTTGTGGTTTTGCGACCTAATTCTCTGTGAAATTGAAATATTTTCCTCGCTATCAAAGCAACTTAAGTCACCCTAGGGAAAAATGATGGCACATGTGAACAGATCATATTTGATTAGGATTGCAGCTTCTAAAAGATGCCTGTGGTGCATCCATAGAAACAAACAGTGGGTTGGACTCCTGTGGGAATACCGTTATCTGTTTCTCTCCTTCTTGAGTAAGCCCCCTGAGGAAAGTTATTTTATCTTTTTTTAACCAAAGTTCTTGCTCTTAGTTTTGCAATTGTTGCATCTTGTAGGGCTATCTAAAAAAAGCAAGCAAAAGTCCAAAATGGGGAGTAAGCAATGGCAAAACTCAACATGACTTAATTTGGTATTCAGTAGGTATTACTTTTTTAATTTTAACAACTCCCTCACTATATAAACTCCCTGCCACTCAGGGCTCACCAGAAATTTACATATAAAGTGTCTGATAAGCATATTTATTTGCAGCCCATGCAACTTTGCATATTACAATGTTAAACATAAAATGATGAGAAACATTGGTGATGTGTTCTGGATATCTTCCTTAAAAGAGAAAAATAAAAGCATAATGTTTATTAACATGAGAGAAAAATAAATAGGCATTGAGAAGGAAGATTGAAAGGGAATGAATGGGTGCAGAAGATCTGTCTCTGCATTGTCAGGAGGATTTACGGTGCAGGTGTGGAGCCATCAATCACACGGTTGTGCTCCAAAGACAACGTTGTGTCTTGCTGCCATTTGTACGCCTGTCCACACAAATTGATCCTTAACAAGGTGCCTCTTGTCCCCTTCTAAAGGGTGAGTAGTCTCCTAACAGTCCTGTTAGTGATGTGTTTGCTTACTCTGGAATAAAGGGCAAATTAAATGTGACACTTTGCAAATGATTACTACTGGCAAATCAAAAGGAAGGCCAGTCTCAAATATTCATTGGCAATGTGTTGCTTCAAACGTATTGAAAAAATGTAGCTTAATAAAAGGAATGCTAAGTATTTTTTTTATTGTATTTTTAAATACAGACACATAGTGGTGTATACAGTTTGGAAAAACATTCAGAAAAGCATTTGTAAGTTCTGACCATAATACAGAAAATATTTTTATAAGTATAAGTGTTTTTTCTCCAGTGTGACACCAGAAGAGGACATTCTTCTATCAGTCTGGATGGGATTATATTAATGGGCAATTAATTTATAATTTCTGTACTCTTTAGATCACAGATTTACTTCAGATCAAATTTATTGATAGTAAGCAATTTAGCTGTAGATGTACAAGTAAATGTAATAAAAAAAGAAAAACGAGAAACCTGGCTATAATACCAGGTTAAATATAATATAGCACAGGACTGATTTTAATATGAATCTGTTGGAATTTCTAAATAGTGATGGATTTATAAATCAATAAATAAGCCATTCTGTTTTAAAAGCACACTGCCCATGTAATGCAATAAATAATCAAGATTTTATACATACTGTACATAATTTATGCAACGCTTCAAAAAAGAAACAAATATGCTGAGGGATAACACAAGCTTAAACGCATGAACTTGGCATATAATTTTAATCAAGGTTTTGTAATTGGTTCATTTTATTTTGCAAACGGCTGACTTAAAAATTGGTCCTTAGAAAATTAATGTTTAAATCATGCCCTGAAGCACATAACATTATACCTCTTTTTGTAATATTAGAGAAACATAGTTGGACAATGCTGTTGGACAGACTTTTCAATATCAAATATTGAAGTGTTTTCCAATATATCAAATATTGTAGCATTTTATTGTTTTACATTTAGATAGAGATGTGTACATTACATCATGAACATTATTAACCAACTCATGCTTTTGCTACACCCCCTAATCATAACTGAAATAACTAATGACTAAGATGACTAATAACTAATGACTAAGATAATTTTTCATTATGGGTTTCAATTATGCAAACACTAGAATTAAATGTGTGCAGTTTATTCACCTTTGCGCCCCACATCATCCTGATCATGGCACATTTGAACATTTTAAAAATGTTGTATCTGCCCAGGGCCAGAAAAGGTCTCCCCTGAATGGACAATGGGAACCCAATTTCTTTTTATATGCATTTAATTTATTATAGTAATTGTTAGACAACATAATTACTAAACATAATATTTTTTAAACTCTCTCTCTCTCTCTCTCTCTCTCTCTCTCTCTCTCTCTCTCTCTCTCTCTCTCTCTATATATATATATATATATATATATATATATATATATATATATTGTATACATTCTAAAGCCTTTTATTTTTCTTTTACATGTATTCATTCTAATAATGATTGCTTATCATTTTAAATTTAGATTTATTTTAAAGCAAATATAAGGCCCACCAGACTACATATCACTCTGAGGAAATGTCTAATGAGATTCATTGCTTTCTCCAGTAAAGATAAATAACTAGATAACACAGACCAATTAAAATTTGGGCCAGCTGCATGTTGGTGAATGCAAACGCACAGCCAGCAACTGAACCTGAATTTTGTCTGCAGTGTGCGTTCTCATACAAGCAACAATTTTGATTTTTGACTTTTATTTTTTAGACTAACAATATTTTTATTCAATCTATTTGTTCATTCATTTTATTCAAGTCTTCAAAAAAAAAATTGAAAAGCATGATGGGATAAAAGCAGAAAGTCACCAGTCCAACACAGTGCAGACAAGCAATTTCTGGAGAAAACCAAAGCAGGCACCAGAACGTGTAAGCACAGAAAGGTCCATTTCCATGGTACATGAATTAGAAAAGCCTACTTGAATCTGTATAATGAAAAGTGTGGATATTAAGACTATACTTTGAAGTAGTTTTAAGGTAGCTGGAGGCTTGTTATCTCTAGCCACATAGTTCACCCTCAGTGGTGTGTGTGATGCCGATGTGATTAATGACTCAAATGCATCTGTGATTTAGTACACCTGCAGATGCATCTAAAGCCAATTATGCCCACATCATCGAGCAGGTAAAAAAGCTTGCAATTCATCCTTTCGATGCTAGGGCATCGAATGCACATATGATTTTGCTTTTGTATGTTTCTTTTATTTATATTCTGTAGAGTGCCACATGACCTATGTTTTTTCAAGCTATGTTTGTATGGTCACATTTGCAACTGGAATAGCATTATTTGTTCTTTGAATGATGTGTACATGCCCTTTATATTGGTTTTATTATGTTTATTTTATATAATTGTACTTCTGTCTCATATGGTTGGGTCTGACATTCTTAAAAATTTTACCAGCATACCATCCCCAGTAAAAGTTACTATTACTGACTTAAAAAGTTTGTTCAGCTTAAATCCATGTTTTTGGACTGAAGAAACCGGAGAACCGGAGGAGAAGATGTAAACTCCACCCAGATCAGGATTTAATCCTGGATCCCATTGGCCATAATGAATGTTACATTTAAAATGTAAAATTGTGGAAAATATTTTCAATCCAAAAAGGTACCAATGACGTGATGCTATTATTGGAAATTCAGAGGTTAAATTCAGAGGTAAATAAATCTGTAGACAAATAAAACCAAAATATAGCATTGTGGTAAAAAAACATCATTGTACAACTTACAAGAATATATATAAACTATTTAAGAAAAATAAAACCGTCCCTACATTTAAAGATTGTGGACTATGCCTTGACTGTGTGCATACCTATATGAAAAAATATAGACTACCAAATATTTTTTTAACACAATGAATGGCCCAATATCTAAAAGCTGGGTCTCTTTCTGATCATGGACCTTCTAGTGTCCAACAAAGTGACCCAAAGCATCTTCAAATGAGCACCCACAAGACAAGAGCACAAGAGAGAGGTCAGCAGATCTTATAACATCAACAGTTGGGCGACGTAGCCTTTAAAATTGTGAGATCTGGAACAGGTTGTGAAATAAGAATGGTTTAAAACTCTAAACAAGAGGTGTAGAAAAACCTATTAATAGTTAGAGATAACGTTTTTAGTTTCTATGTGTGACCAAATATTTTAGTCCGTTTCTGGAATTAAATCAGTTTTCTATTTTTATTGTGTTCTCCAAGGTAAACAAAACATGAATAAATAAATGTAAATTACTTTAATACAGTCATACTCTTGTAATTGCAGTCATTTCGTGCTGAGAGTCAATATTTTTGGCCATGAGGTGGCAGAGATCAAATTAATATTAATCTTATTTCTTCAATAGGGAGAGGAGAAAACACAGCAGAATTAAAATAGGTGAAAATTGTGTTGACCTACCTAAGTAGAAACTTGACTGGCCCCTAATAAATCGCTGTCCTCAACCCCATCAAACATATTTAGCATGAATTAGTAATAAGTTTGTTAATCAGGCCCTCTCATCCAACATCATTGTCTGTATTACAAGTACTCTTCTGGGTGAATGAACAAGACTTTCCACAGACAAACTCCAAAATCATGTAGAATGCGTTCCTAGAAAGATGAAAGCTGTTATTTGTAAAACTACAAAGTCCATCTATATGGTAAGTGGAGAAAATAGACAATGGAGCAAAAAGTAGGTGTGTCCGAACTTGGTTCTGGTTCTGTTTATTATTTACTATAGATAACAGATAACTGAAAATTCTCATTTTCTATATATTTAGAATTAAGGTTGGTTCAGGATTGGCATCCTGTTATACACCTATTTTCATTTTTAGAGTTTTAATGACTCTGTTTTTAGTCATGAATTCCACTAAACAAACCCTACAGTATACACATATCAGGCAGCACACATCACACATCACAGGTACACACAACTGACGTGTCCAAAAATATTGGGACATCCACAAAATATTTATGCATCGATACTGGGACCGCTAATCATGTTTGGCTAAAATATTAGACCACCAACCACCTAACAACACCATTGTGAACACACACTTTCTAAAGGCTTTTGTTTCACAAACTTTACCTTTGTAGTTTATGCAGTGGTGCTTGAATGTTTGTGAAACCTTCTGAATTTTCTGAATTTCCTATAAACACACGCTGTTATCTTCAAGTTGCCTCAAATCTGAGTCAGCGTTCTGTGAATCATTTCTAAAGAAGAATTTGAGATTCAGCTTGTATGATACAAATGCAAGTTGTATTGCCACTATGATACACGGCACAAAAATTAGTCTACGTTGCAGGAGTAAAAGAGTTCCTAAAATCTGACCTGCAATATTGGGGTAAAACTACAGTAGCAAACCCTGTTTATTCATTAAATCTGTACTCTGAAATCTGTATTTTTTATGTAAAATAATTTGTTTTAATTGAAGGGTAAAACTATTGCATTAAATTACTTTTCAAATTGTTTGGGGAAAAAGTAAAAGTAGTGGTTAAATTGAAACTGTGTCCAAGCAAAATAATGCAGCAATGGATGCCACTGGCAAAACATTTGTTTCTGTCGCTCTGTTGAATAGTCCCCTGTCATACTGCAGTAGATAGGATGTCCTGTCTGTACAATGAATGATGAAGCCTATCAAACCCTCCATAGCAGATTGTAGACTACAGGGTTTTATTAAGTTAATAAGCCTGGAATACTGTATATGCTGAAATGAAGAAGTGAGGAACAAAATTGTTTTTCGGACATTTTCACAATAAACTCACATTATAACACATAGTCATCCTAAGCCATGAAATATATATGTGTGTGTGTATTACATAACAGTAATTAACTAACAAAATAGTGCCAGACATCACAGCAACAATTCATGGTTTCAAAGGTTTGGGTATTTAATATAAACATGATCATATGCAGGTGTGACTTTATTTTTGATCTGTTCGAGTTGTGCCAATTGGTCTAAATTTCTGGCCACTGTCATAATATATATTTTTCTTATGAATTTTGTCATGACAATGTTGAGGTGCTCTTAATAAATGTTTACCTTTTTAATCAGTATTAATGGCAAAATGTTTAATCGTCTCATTCCTAAATATACAGTATACTTATATATATATATTACTACTACATACTTAAAATACTAAAGCTTACTTATACTGTTTATACTCTAAGATTTAGAAAGATGGTTGATTTTGTCTGGCACATTTTTCTTCATTATTATTATTTACTCAGCAATGTTTTTTTTTTTTTTGCTGTGAGAAAACTGTATTGTTTCAGTATTGATCCTAAATATGCTACCACAGAACTGCATACTTAAGCCATTTGTGCTTAAGACAATAATTAATATTTTTTGTTTGTTTGTTTTGATTTTTGTAAACGAGTTTGAGTAGCATGTTTGTCCAAATGTGCTGTCTGATTACTGTGCTGTACAAGGCTGACAGTATTCGACACCTGTTTGTTAATGAAGCAGTTCTTTTTCATCAGCTGAAGATTTATGGATGCAAATATTGACCTATAAAGTGCTAGCAGATGGAACTTAGTAGTTCCCCAATGGTTTGGTTTGTTATTCATCAAGAAAGTGAAGCTTTCTATCTAATGGTATAATAATCATGCACTTTGGTACATTGTTTATCTTCCCAACAGTTTCCATCATTATAGAATATTTTACATTTACTTGAACACTGAACGTAAGTTTGACAGCACAGTGGTGCAGCAGTTATTGCCACCAAGGTTAACGGTTTGATTCCTGGTTTGTCCTTTTTGTCTGGAGTTTTATTTGTACCCTGTACTTTTTTAAAGCAAGTTAAAGATACATATTGCCCCTCTGATTGACTATGGTTGGTGAAAGACTTGGACACCTGCCTCTTAAAAATTTCACCTTGGATCAGAATCATTGTAAACTGGCCTATAGTGTATTACTGAAGGCATAGCACAAACATATTCAAGTGAGTTTACATATGAGGTAAACCTACTTATATTTGTAACTTGTTTTTATATTATGTTAATTTATACTCCAATAATTTATGACATAAAGGGCATCTTTTCCTAAATATCATTTTTTGAAGAACCCGATCCACTGAAGAGGAGCCAGAGCCTCCACTTTTTTCATCTTTAAAGTCTGCACAAACTCAGACAGACCTTCAAGACAGACAAGACACAGGAAAAATTAATTATCTCACCTGCTATCCAATTTTGTCTCATATTCACTAGTCAGGCTTTGATTGCAGCGCCGATCTGCAAAAATAAGAGACCAGAAGAACCCACACCACTCACCAAGGGGTTTATAGCCAGATGTCTCACAGTTTATTTTTAAAGTTTGATTCTGGTGCTCACTATATAGTGTGTTGACCAAACAATTTGTTTTCATAAAGTTCCAACCACTCCATACTGCATCATTCCTTGTTTTGGATTTGACAGGCATCAATGAGCATAGTGGCGGAATAAAAAAATTGGGTCAGGTGATTACGTGATTCTCATCATTCTGTTGTCAATGAGCAGTAGAGATAAAATCAAAGTGAGCTGCTGAATGAGAGAAAAACACTGAAAAACTGATGTTTTGTGTGCGTGCACAGTGGCATTACTCCACTTGCTTTTAAAGCCTTCAACCAGGGCACGAGTGCACTGTTGTCCTCACTGGTAAAATTTTTCAAAGCATGGTGTGCTGGTTCTGGAAATGCTTGGACATTTGCAACAGACTACACAAGCATAGACACTCACACTGAGATCTTTCATGTAATTCCGGGGCTTGACACTGGAGTGGGTTAAACACAAAAGGAAAAAATAATAGGCTTGTACTTATCCTGTATTGTAACCTAAATGCTAAACCTAAATGTCCTTTTGGTTTTCAATATCAATGTTATATGCTAAAATATTACAGGAGACGGTTCAAGCCAGATTCTAATAGATTTTATTAATAATTTTCAATATTTTAAGCTAGAATATCAAACACTGACATACGTACATACACAGCACCCAATTTTCAGTGTCTTTTTAGTTCATGTGCATGCCTGAGTCTCTCTATCTCACTTTAAGCCTCTACACATGTGCCATTAACACAGATACAAGCCACAGGTAAAATCAATTATCCTACCCGTGTCCTCTACTTTTATTCATAAATCAGCATTTAATCACTGCTTCACCATCACAGTCATATGTAATAATATTAGTCAGACAGACTAACACATGTTTGTACTTAGCTACTTTAACATTTTACAAATTCTTGCAAATGTTTACTTAAAGGTATTTTAATTTTTTTTACTTTTTTTGTGAAGTATTTTTTTATGCTGCTTCATAAAAAAATTGGTGTGTTTATTATTGTAGATGTTCTACAGATTTATTGTACAACTTTCAGGTAGTCAAATCAATACAGACATCCATTATATACAGTATATATAAAAGTAATAGATGTTTTTTTTGTGTGTGTGTGTGTGTGTGTGTGAGTTGGGGGTGGGTGCACAGCATTTCATGAAGTGTACAGCATAGAAGTGGATCTGTCATGCTTTGTGTTTGTGTTGCTCCCAGTGACATTTAAAATATTGTACTCTTGAGACCACCAGAAAATCCTTGAAGCAAAGTCAAACTTTCTATTAAAGGGCTGGATTAATGAGATAATGATTCTGAAGAGTCACAATTTGTAACTTTTTGAAGGTACAGTCATGGCCAAAAGTTTTGAGAATGATACAAATATTATTTTTTACAAAGTCTACTGCTTCAGTTTTTATAATGGCAATTTTCAATATTTGCTTAGAAAATGAACTTTATCCCCCAAAACACTTCAACTTCATTGCAGCCCTGCCTTAAAAGGACCAGCTAACATCGTTTCAGTGATTGCTCCATTAACACAGGTGTGGGTGTTGATGAGGACAGGGCCGGAGATCAATCTGTCATGATTAAGTAAGAATGACACCACTGGACACTTTAAAAGGAGGCTGGTGCTTGGCATCATTGGTTCTCTTCTGTTAACCATGGTTATCTCTAAAGAAACACGTGCCGTCATCATTGCACTGCACAAAAATGGCCTAACAGGGAAGAATATCGCACCAAAGATTGCACCTCAGTCAACAATCTATCACATCATCAAGAACTTCAAGAAGAGAGGTTCCATTGTTGCCAAAAAGGCTCCAGGGTGCCCAAGAATGACCAGCAAGTGCCAGGACCGTCTCTTAAAAGTGTTTCAGCTGCGGGATTGGGCTACCAGCAGTGCAGAGCTTGCTCAGGAATGGCAGCAGGCAGGTGTGAGTGCATCTGCACGCACTGTGAGGCGGAGACTCTTGGAGCAAGGCCTGGTCTCAAGGAGGGCAGCAAAGCAGCCACTTCTCTCCAGAAAAAAACATCAGGGACAGACTGATATTCTGCAAAAGGTACAGGGAGTGGACTGCTGAGGACTGGGGTAAAGTCATTTTCTCTGCTGAATCCCCTTTCCGATTGTTTGGGACATCTGGAAAACAGCTTATTCGGAGAAGACGAGGTGAGCGCTACCACCAGTCTTGTCTCATGCCAACTGTAAAGCATCCTGAAACCATTCATGTGTGGGGTTGCTTCTCAGCCAAGGGAATCGGCTCTCTCACAGTCTTGCCTAAAAACACAGCCATAATAAATAATGGTACCAGAATGTCCTCCGAGAGCAACTTCTCCCAACCATCCAAGAGCAGTTTGGTGATCAACAATGCCTTTTCCAGCATGATGGAGCACCTTGCCATAAAGCAAAGGTGATAACTACATTGCTCAGGGAACAAAACATAGAGATTTTTGGTCCATGGCCTGGAAACTCCCCAGATCTTAATCCCATTGAGAACTTGTGGTCAATCATCAAGAGATGGGTGGACAAACAAAAAGCTACACATTCTGACAAAATGCAAGCATTGATTGTGCAAGAATGGACTGCTATCAGTCAGCATTTGGTCCAGAAGTTGATTGAGAGCATGCCAGGGAGAATTGCAGAGGTCCTGAAGAAGAAATGTTTCTAACTTCGTGTTTTGGCCGTTCGGGGTTCCCGTAGGTATGGCCCATCCCCAAGACCTGGGATTGGGTCCTACCTACTCACATGCGGCCTGCTGACTACACTTAAGGAGCGCATGCTCCCTGAGTCAGCAGGCCAGCGTTACTATTGGTGTTCAGGTGTTCGTATTATACTACGTTTTCAGGGTTTCTCGGTTGCGTTTCCGTTCGGTCTGTTTGTTTTGTTTATGTTTTATTTGTCTGCACGTTTAGCCCGTGCTTTCAATTTTCAGTTTTATTATTGCTATATTAAAACTCTCATTTGCTTACCTGGTCGCCTGGCTCGCTCTTTCGCTCCGCGATTACCTCACCCTGCGCCCCGTATATCTCCCGTATCACTCCCGTATATCATTGGCAGTCGCAAGGTGTTTGAAAATGTGACCAGTCGGGAGCTATCGGACAGGGAGAGGGTGCTGTTCTACCTCTCCAGACTTCTGTGACCCGCGCGGAGGTGGGCCACCGGGGATGGCTGCCTCTCTTCCGCCAGTCGGTTCGAAGCAGCCTTCTTAGGAAGGTTCCCCCCGGGTCAGGATGACCGCGCCGTCAGCGAGCACCTGTGAGCACCTGTGAGCCGTGAGCAGACAGCTTCGCAGCTTGCGGATCAGGAATCCGCCCTGCGAGCTGCTTCACACCGCCAGCGAGCCGCTGCGTGCCAACAGCGAGCCGCCTTGCGCAGACAGCGAGCCAGCGAAGCCGGCAGCCTGTAAACCACTGCCAGCGAGCCGCTGCCCGCCGTCAGCGAGTCGCCCTGCGAGCCACCCCACGTGCCGCTCTGCCGGTAATCCGCTCCGCGAGCTGCTCCACGCCGGCGGTAATCCACCGAGCGCCGCCAGCGTGCCGCTCCGCGCTGTGAGCAATCCGCCTCGCAGCCTCTGGACCAGTAATCTGTCCTGCGAGCTGTTCCGCGCTGTCAGAGTTTCGCCGCTCACCGTCAGCGTGCCGGCGCGCGCCGCCCCGCGAACCGTCTCGCAAACCGCCCCGCGAGCCAATCCGCTTCGTGCCGCTAGCGAGTCGCTCCGCGTGGCCCGCGTCCCACTCTACGCTGAGTGCAAATCTCTCTTCCTGCCGCTCCGCGCCGTGAGCAACCCGTCTCGCAGCCCTCGGATCGATCATCCGCCTTTTGAGCCACTCCGCACCGCCAGCGTGCCACTAGGCCCTATAGTGAGCCGCTCCGCGCCGTCAGTGAACCACCCCACGAGCCAACCCGCTCCGCCTGTAAACCACTGCACGCCGCCAGCGAGCGGCTGCGCGCCATCAGCGAGTCGCCCTGCGAGCCACCTCGCGTGTCGCTCCGCCAGTAATCTGCTTCCCGCATCACGCTCTATGCTGAGCGCGAGTCTCTCTTCCTGCCGCTCCGCGCCGTGAGCAACCTGCCTCGCAGCCCTCGGATCGATAAGCCACCCTGTGAGCCGCTCCGCCAGCGAGCCGCTATGCCCTGTTAGCAAACCGGCCCGTTCCGCCGGTAATCCGTCCTGTGAACCACCGCGCACCGTCTGCGAGCCGCCCCGTGCCGCCAGTATTCCGTTCATCGCCGCCTGCGAATCTCTCTGCGAGCCTCTCCGCGCAGATAACAATCCGCTCAGCGCCACCAGCGTGCCGCCCCCTGATCTGTGCCGTGTCGCCAGCGATCCGCGAAGCGCCACCTGCACGCCTGGCAGAGGTCGGGCAATCGATTCGGGCTACGGGTCCCGGGCTACGTCGGTCGCGTCCCGTCCCAAGCCGTCCGTGATCCGCTCGGGTTGCGTCCGGTGATCGGGTCCAGCCTCGGTGTGCCCCGCCTCGGTGAACCAGGACTTGGTGTTGTGTGGTGTTGCCATGGTCCTTTCTTTGTGCATCCAGGAGGCAGAGAGGAAGCAGGCTGGGAGAGAGGGCAAGGTGTCCAGTGTAGCACCGGGGTTTCAGTCCAGTGGTCTGATGAGGAAGCAGTGTTCGTCCAAGATTCCCGCTCAGGACCAATTACCCCCCGCTCTGGACCGTTTATCACCCGCTCTGGACTGTGGGTCGCCCGCGCTGGACTGTTTGCCCCTCTTTCGGGACCATCCACTCCCCGCTCTGGACAATTTGTTCTCCGCGCTGGACTGTTTGCCCCTCGCTCAGGATCATCTTCTTCCTGCTCTGGACAGTCTGCCTTCAGCTCTGGACAATTTGCCCCCCGCTCTGGACTGTTTGCCCGCCGCGCAGGAGATTCGAGACACCCAGCCTAATGACAAGGACTGTGCTGCATTCGCATCCACTCGGGTCACCTCTGCAGTAGTGTCTAGTCGGGTTGCCCCTGCGGTCGCGCTCCAGCCAGCGTCGGAGTCCGAGTTATCCTCTCCAGCACCTGAGTCTGTGGTAGTCTCTCCTGCGCCTGAGCCCGCAGGTACTGCCCTGAAAAGGTCACGTCGCCTCCGCGCCACACAGATAGTTGTTTTGATTTATTATTTTTTTACATTATGAAATATGGTTTAACTGTTGGGATTTGCAGAAAATTTTGTTTTATTTCTAATAACTTCCTGCATCTTTACAGCGGTGTATACAGTTCACTGACAAAGGAAATAGATTTTTTCAAATTTGTATTTTGTTATTTAAATAAGGAGGTTAATTAATTTAACATACTGTATTTATTTAACTATTATTTAAAACATATACTTCATATTTTTTGCAAATATTTGAAAAGGTCAGTTTTCCCAAGAGATCAAATGGTTGTTAATCTTTATTTTTATTTTATCTTCATTGTGTCATGAAAACATTGTGTCATGGAAACTTCATTGTGTCATGGAGTAAGTAAATATATAGATAAATAAATCAGCCACAGTATAGAGACTGGCACCTTTAAATGCACAAAGAATATTTAGAGAGCAATAGCACCCTATTTTTCTGCAAAGAGAGAAAGAAGCAATGGTATCACTGACAATTGTTTTTCTGGGCTGCTGCATGACACACTTTGAGCCAATTTCCTCTGAAGTGAAAGATGATATTGAGTTTTATGTGCCAACTTATACATTCAGCGTTTATTTTTCACTTTTGCTTCTTGCTGGGATTTTTGATCTTGCACATGTTCAAGTATATTAAAAATCAATACATTTTAACTTGCTTTAGCATAGTAAATTTAAGGTGTTTGCTAAATGTGAATAATATGGAGAGACTTTAAAAAGTGACCGTGTTTCTCAAAATAGCAGGTTATGTATTAAAGATGACAAAGCTAAATTTTTGAAGACTGCATTTTACAAAGTAGATATTTAGTCAGTACTGTTTATTGACGTTCTGTTTAAAAAAAATAAGATAAGGAAATCCGAAAGCTATGCCAGAGAAAAATGTGGTCCCAAAAACCCTATTTTGCTGACTAATTGCTAACTAATTAATTAAACCAGCAAATTGTTTAAAAAGCTTGACCGATCTTTAAGTTCCTATTTTCTTTCATTATTTTTTCATAATCTCGTAATGTGAATGCGAATCATTAACTAAAAAATCTATTGTACTGTTGCGAAGCTCTCTGGCTTTGTCTATCCCCTAGTTAAGCTTTGTGTGGGTTGTGAAGTAGGGATGCTGAAGTATTATTTATAAGAATAAGAGTAAACTTTCCTATAAGAGAAAAAAAATGATTGACCACTGAGTGTCAGATTTTTATATTTATTATTCCACTATTAGGAAATCCTGTAAATAGGTTATTCATTTTTGTCATATATTAGATAATACTGGGAACAGCAGGATCTGCAAAGAATGTAAGACAATTAAAACTCTGACAAATGATAATTTAATGTGTAATTGGAGAATCATTTCCTTAAGTCCTCATTGCACCCTTTCCTTTACAGCAGTAAAGAAGTCATGAACTGCTGGTGGAACTCCATCCTCTAAGATGTTATAAATATCAGAAATACAGGCATGGAGCAGCAAACTGTAGAAACAGTAATATATGCCCTTAATGTGGAGAACCTAAAAAATGTATGCTACAAACCAAATTTCATCCACTGTCGGGGTAGCCATACTGCCACAAGTAAAATTGTCCAGTTCTGAAAGGGGGGAAGGAAATCTGGAAATTAAAATGCAGAAAGAAAATAAGATGACAAGAGGCAAGAAAATTATTGAGCATTCACTCACATTTAAGTTCAGAAAACCCCATTGTACACCCCCACAGGGAGAGACAATGAGACCAAATGAGACCAAACCTCTCTATTAAAAAATATATTTAAAATATGTGTCGGCTGGTGGAGCTGCCATAGTCTTGCATTCCTGTACTTCCTGGAGGTGCATTAATTACCTCTAATCAAAATGTAACCACAGCCATGATTCAGCTTTTAAATAAAGTATGTATTTAATGTTGGCACACAAACACAAACCTTTACATAAATATGTGGACGTTAACCACATAAACTAAACAAACAAAACTAAACTAAAAACAAAAACTCAATCCCAACAAAAAAACAACCAAGATGGGATTAGATCTAAGGAAGACATTTCAAAACATGTAGAAATGTCAGACTACAACATTTAGATCACGTAGCCTGTCACAGAGGGTAAAAATGAAACAGACCGTTTATGTACTGCCAACATGACAAGATAAGTACACACCATCCAGTGGAATTGCATAGGTTTTAGAGCAAATTATCTGGAAATATGATGGCCAGCAGCAACTTTATCACCAAAAGCTGTATGTATACAAGAAAGCCAGCTAAAGCAATCTAGCAAGAAAGAATCCAAAGAGCACAATTTCTACATCACAATGTAATCCACAGCACAATTTTAATTGAATTCAAACAACAGTGGTATGTATAACATTACACAGAACCATCTACTCAGCATGCATCCCCCAGGCAAGTCAACTACTCAAGAAAAACTAAATACATAATAGACCAACTAATCCCCCCTTCCATAATGACTGAGGATTTTAATGGACACAATATTGTTTGAGTGAAAACAAAGACTGATAAAAGGGAGACATTTTTCTGTGTTGTACACATACCTGCATCCAGGTGTCAGTGGTCTATCTGTTACTGTTTTCTCATCAATAATATTTCCAGACTATTTGAAAGTCTGTAGTAATCTAATTGAGAGTAATAATCTATTAATTATAAACTAATTATAATAACCCAAAAATAATTCAAGATTGTCAAGATTCCCTATTTGGAAAATGATGTAGGAAATAAATGAGGATAACTGAATAGGATAGTCCAGATCCAATATAATTGTTTTTACTAAATAATTTTTTTAGCTGGGCTTCTGTAAACAAAAAAGACAGCAGCGGATCTTGCAGCATTTGACTGTTTTCCACCTGCTTTCGTAGCAGGACTTAAAAGCACTGTTCCTTGAGATGTGTAATTTAACCCCGGCTTGAATCTTGTCCTGGTGCTTGTTTTCTCAGGGTTCAGATGAGGCTCTCTAGTGGAGTTTATTACCAAAACAAATGTTGAACGACTTTACAGCTTGCATAATATAGATTAACCCAGGTGGCTTACTATTTAGCACAGTGATGCATATACACATTAGAGATTTTTTTTCTCATCAAAAAAACCTACCACATATACACTTACACAGGTGGTTACTCTGATTCATTCCCATGCATGTGTGCCCATTGCTTCTGATCAGTAGACCCCTCCCTCTATTCAAAAACAAGCATGGCCGGGAAAGGATCCAGCTCCAGTAGTTTAAATTAAACAGGATTCTTATTAAAAAAAATTATATATGCCCACCACATTTGTTCTGGGCATTTATCTTTAACTTTTTTTCTTAATACATTACATTGTTATGTAGCTGGTGTATTTAAGGTCATTGTCATGTAAGGTCATGTTAGATAATGCATTGCCTTCTCATAGTTGTTCAGCAAGGGGACCACCTTTTCTTCAAAAAATTGCACGTACTTGACATTTATTTTCTAATTAGTAATTAGTAGTAACTGCTTATTCCCCACTAAAAGAATCATTTCACAACATAAATTTGTCACTACCATGTTTTACAGCAGGTAAAGACATGCTTTATAAGTTACTTCTAAATTAACAGTCCTTCTACCCCGGTCATCCAGATTATCAGTACAGTCTAATCTTGGACTAAATGATGGTTTAGTCTCTTGTCCTATCGGTGCCTATGTAAATTTAATCCAGGGACTCCAGTTTTCTCTCTCATTCCAAATACATGCTAGAAGATAAATGTGATGTGAAATTGCCTTTAGTACTGTATCACTTGAAACTATTCCTGTGAGGAAACAGCTATCAATGCTGTCTGGGTTTTAAACTTTAATATAAATATATAAACAGTCTGATGTAAATTATGTAATAGTCATGACATTAACATTTTACTTAATAGTGCTTACTGAATTAGAAAAACTCTTTATCCAACTTTATCCATAAACCTGATGTACCTCCTCATGTACCTGATTTGATGTACACCTCCTTAGTACCACACTCACTCATTTTTTTCATTTTCAGTTCCGCTGATCATACAGTATAGACGCTCTTTGAATTTTTGCAATTACAGACTATACTTCATTTGTTTCTCTAATGGTCAGGTCACACACACATATTAGGGTGGTGGATGATTCTCTGTATTGCAGTAACGCTGACATGGTGGTGGTGGTGTGTTAGTGTGTGTTGTGCTTGTGGATCAGACACAGCAGTGTTGCTGGAGAATGAACAGTATACCAATTAAAACATACATGTGTCTGATCCACTCATACCATCATCCACCACCCTAATAATACTTGTTCTCTGGGGGTCCTGATCATCTGAGTACAGAGTAAAGGGGACTAACAAAGCATGTAGAAAAAAACAGATGGACAACAGAATGGAATTTTAAAACTACTAAGTCCATCTATATGGCAAGAGGAGAAACAATAATTTGTAACCAAAAAAAGGTAATCTTTAACATTATGGTTTCTGAGTTGTAAAATATACTAGTAATGAAAAAAGACCATATTCTCAAGTTTCCAAAACCACTTCAGTTTGTAAGGTGTAAACTTTTAAGCCTAAAAGCTGATCTGGAACATTATACAAATTCAAATTTATAATTTACTCAACGGGGCTGGTTAATAAATGAAGTGATTAAGCCTTTTTCCTGATGTTATGGGTTATAATATTTAAATGAAGTTAGATTAAATTCACTTTAACTAATTTAATATTTGCAAGCTGTGATGTGACAAAAGGTCTTCCACTTCTTTTGTCATAGTTAGTTTATAGTCCAGAGAATAAATTAAAAACACTATCAACCAGAATCAGACTGTGCTGTTCAAAACCTAGGAAAAAACTGCAGCACTTAAGCAGTTTATCATAATTTTATTGACCAGCAGTACTGATAGTAATTTCTTTGTCTTTTTAATTCTTTTTCTTTATCTCTACAGAGGATAATAAAGTCTTTGTGACTTGCTGTCAAGAGCTAAAACAAACACTGTATACAGACCATGATGGAAAGGTGCAATTTGGCATGATCTTAATGGAATCTATAATAAGAGTTGGACTGCAATGTAACACAATTGTATCACTTGATAATTCTTTAAACACTCAGCAGTCCAAAACATTCAATGGTGTTGGGGTCAGACTTGGATTTTTGTGGCAAGCATTAAATGACTTGGTTGGTACATTTTCTTTCCTTAAATAAATCATCTATCATAAGTAAATTACATTTAACTTTCCACCTTTATGTTTCTTGAGACTGGGTGACTATAATTTGAGAATATTGGTGAGTGTAACCACATAATGACAGATGTTTTTTGGATGCAACCACAAGATCAAAAAATGTTTTCCAGAGCATTTTTATGTACATCTTGGAAATGTCTTAGACCAAAGATGTAATGCTATTGCTGTTATAATATCTTGCATAAATGGACATGACACTTGTATTCTGTTTAAATGTGTGCACCAAGACACCCCTAGCCAAAATATAAATCACGTTTTGCACCAATAAACAGGGCATAATGACTGTGAAATCAACTACTGGCCAATTTTTAAACAAAAAAAGTGACTGTAAAGACACATGATACCGAATTAGTGCTCATTGCTGTATTTTCATTACTACTTTATGATTTAAGGTAATGTATTGTATTTCACACCTTTATACGAATGTGAAGCAGTCAGAGGTGTGCATTATTGTCAATAATATCACGGCTGGACAAACGGCACAGCCAGTCAGATTGAAGGACCGGAACTACCTGTTTTATAAAATGTATTAACCCACTCTTCCTTGAAAAGCTGCAATTTCAATAAGGACAATGAGACCTATTTCAAAAGGTGTAGCTTGCATTTTCTAAAGTAGCTTTTCAAGAAGTAAACAAGGTTTAAGTGGGAAAATAAAGATCAGCAGTTTTTACTTAGCTTCTTATTAAAGGCCTAGTTTTTGTCTCTTCTCCCCAAATACAGTAGGAGTCATATGCATAAGTAACTTCTGCATGCCGTTTCAAGACATAAGTTCAACTGACCTGCACAGTCTTTCTGAACCTGGTTTTCAATGAAAGTTTAATAAAGTCTGCTACCTTTCCCATTGCTTCACATGACATAAATTACCACCTTTGCTTTGGAGAAACAGCTTAATGAGAAGGCTTTTATAATTATTGCCGTGGTTAATAACTTGAAAATATTGCCATATAAACCTATTCTCTGAGGCATAGGCCATGAGTTTGAGAATGCAATGTAACATGCAATGTTCTCTACTGAGAGGTCAGTAAGTCAGTTTCAAGTGGTTGTTCACAATCCTGGGTTGTTTAATGTGCAGCCATATAGAACATGATAAAGCTAACAGAACTACAACCTTGTAGAACCTGGCCGATTAGATTTTAGCTCTCCAGGGAGAGTGTAAATGGAGAATGGCAAACTCTCTTTCTCTCTGTGTGAGTGTGTGTTAAGTCTCAATGTTATGTCTAGTGAAAATATAAAAGAGAATTTAATAGAGTTCTCGTCTGTGGTCATCAGAAAACAACAACTGTAATGTCTATTTTTAAGTATAACAATAATGAGGACCGGTAACACTATTCATTTTAAGATTGAAAATGCAGTTGTGTGCACTGTAAGGGAAGTGATGTCATTTATTCAAGAAATATGAATTAGATTGAGAAAAGTCTGTGCTGTGCTAGTTTCCATGAATTTACCCGTCAGGTGGTGCTAGAAGTAAAATGTCATTTTGTCTCTATTTTTGAAACCATAGAGGACAAATATTTTGCTATCCACTTCATAAAATGACATAACACATTAATATAAAGGATTGATTATTGTTTAAAGAAAACTTGTTGGTAATTGGTAGATCCATCCATCCATCCATTATCTTCCACTCTATCCTCTACTAGGGTTGCAGTGGGGTTCCCCATGCCCTTCCAGGAGAGAACGTTTTGGGCGCTGGGCAGATACACCCAGGACAGGGCGCCAATCTATCGCTGGGCATACTCACACAAACACACTCTATATGGGGCAATTTGGAGAACTCAGTTGCCCTTCATCCATGTTTTTGGACTGTGGGAGGAAACCGAAGAACGCGGATTCGGATTCAACTGGGAATCCCTAGCGTTGAGAGGTGACCCGTGCCGCCCTCGGTAATTGGTAGATATGGCAAGATATTGCTAGATATTGCTTTGCTATGCCAAATGTTATGTTAATTAGAATCCTTGCTAACTTATCATGACAGTTTCCAAGGACAAATTGAACTACAGTGCACCTAGTTATTGACATGTGTCAATATTCTATTTATTACACAGTTCTTTAAAAGATAATTTAATCAGTATTTGGTTTTAGCAAAAAAAGGAAATATTAAGGTGGAACGCAAAAATGTAATTAGAATTAGTCTCAATTATTAGTGTAAAGTTTCAGAAACTAGTGTTTCTGTTTAAAATAAATGGATTAATAAACTCAGTTTTATACCCATGGCTATGAGATACAACTAACAATGGTTTGGCCTGCAGGCTTTTTCACAGGCCTCTTGCTGACACCAGGAGGCAATGTTTACATTAAACAACAATGCAAGCAAGTCTCCACTTCCTGCTGTGTGCCATTTCTCTTCTGATTTTTATTCCTCTTCTCTCCCTTTCGTCTCCTCTTCTCACTGGCTGGCATACGCTTGGTTAGTCAGTGCAGATGTTGCTGTAATGATGCAGAAGGCTCTCACACAATCAGACAGAATGGGAGAGGGAGCCAGGCAAAATTAGTCAAAATTACTTTGTCATTACCCCCCTCACTGCTCCTGTAAGTAGTCTGTATTTCCCCACAATTAGCCAAGAGGCACGGATGTGGCGCAACGCCACTTTTTCTTCTCCATGTCCAACCTTTGACTTTCAATGAGAGTGAAACCATCTTGAACAACAGGCAAGTACAGATGTTAAGCAAATGTACTGATTCATCTTTACTTTCCAATTTTGCTTCTTTTCTCTGCTCAGTTAGTCACAGCAAAAGCTAATTGCTGAATCGGCAAGATGTCATGAAGATGATGCACATCTGTGCACTAAATATGCTCTCCTTATCGCCTTATCTTTCTCTTTGCTCTGTAATGTGCCAAGTCTCTTGGGAGCTAATTATTGAACAGTGGCTGATTAACAAGGTGCACAATTCATTCATTGTTTAGTATTTGATTGCATTAAGTGCAAAGACATTAGCAGTCAGACAGTGAATTATAATCTTCTTTGTGGCCTGGATGATACTTTTTCATTTCCTTATTTAAGCAGTTGAATTACTCCTGGCAGTTTTTTGTTTAATAATCACATCTAACACACGCAAAAGTAATATTTGTGAAATAAAAATCACTCAGGTCTTAAGTCATTGTGGTGGTATTTTCTTGTGTTCTGAAGAGATTAGTCAGCAGTACCGTCACACACATGATGGAAAGCAATTAACATACAACTGACAGTGAGCATTTAGCTCAGAATTAAATTGTATAGCTTTTATTTCATTAAATATTTTCATCTTGCTGTTACAAACAACAGAATTCAAGACTACAGACTAAAGGACAATGAATAAAAATGCACCGTATGGGTATTTATTTTTGGCTGGGATATATGGAGGTAATTTCTATAAATTTATTCAATAACTTACTGACTATAAATCAATAAGTTGAATTGCAAGAAAGCATCCCACACTCAGTTTTGACCTGAGCAAATATGCCTTATATGACTGGATCAGCACAATTATCTTTAGAAACTATGTACACACACACCCACATATATATATATATATATATATATATATATATATATATATATATATATATATATATATATATATATATATATATATATATATATATATATACACTTACCGGCCACTTTATTAGGTACACCATTCTAGTAACGGGTTGGACCCCTTTTTGCCTTCCGAACTGCCTCAATTCTTCATGGCATAGATTCAACAAGGTGCTGGAAGCATTCCTCAGAGAGTTTGGTCCATATTGACATGATGGCATCACACAGTTGCCGCAGATTTGTCGGCTGCACATCCATGATGCGAATCCCCTGTTCCATCACATCCCAAAGATGCTCTATTGGATTGAGATCTGGTGACTGTGGAGGCCATTTGAGTACAGTGAACTCATTGTCATGTTCAAGAAACCAGTCTGAGATGATTCCAGCTTTATGACATGGCGCATTATCCTGCTGAAAGTAGCCATCAGATGTTGGGTACATTGTGGTGATAAAGGGATGGACATGGTCAGCAACAATACTCAGGAGGGCTGTGGCATTGCAACGATGCTCAATTGGTACCAAGGGGCCCAAAGAGTGCCAAGAAAATATTCCCCACACCATGACACCACCACCACCAGCCTGAACCGTTGATACAAGGCAGGATGGATCCATGCTTTCATGTTGTTGACGCCAAATTCTGACCCTACCATCCGAATGTCGCAGCAGAAATCGAGACTCATCAGACCAGGCAACGTTTTTTCAATCTTCTATTGTCCAATTTCGATGAGCTTGTGCAAATTGTAGCCTCAGTTTCCTGTTCTCAGCTGAAAGGAGTGGCACCCGGTGTGGTCTTCTGCTGCTGTAGCCCATCTGCCTCAAAGTTCGACGTACTGTGCGTTCAGAGATGCTCTTCTGCCTACCTTGGTTGTAACGGGTGGCTATTTGAGTCACTGTTGCCTTTCTATCAGCTCGAACCAGTCTGGCCATTCTCATCAACAAGGCATTTCCGCCCACAGAACTGCCGCTCACTGGATGTTTTTTCTTTTTCAGACCATTCTCTGTAAACCCTAGAGATGGTTGTGCGTGAAAATCCTAGTAGATCAGCAGTTTCTGAAATACTCAGACCAGCCCTTCTGGCCCCAACAACCATGCCACGTTCAAAGGCACTCAAATCACCTTTCTTCCCCATACTGATGCTCGGTTTGAACTGCAGGAGATTGTCTTGACCATGTCTACATGCCTAAATGAGTTGCCGCCATGTGATTGGCTGATTAGAAATTAAGTATTAACGAGCAGTTGGACAGGTGTACCTAATAAAGTGGCCGGTGAGTGTATATATATATATATATATATATATATATATATATATATATATATATATATATATATATATATATATATATACACACACAATATACTGTATATACTCATCCATCCATTATCTTCCGCTTTATCCTCTACTAGGATCGAGGGGAGGTTCTCATGCCCATCCAGGGGAGAAAGGTATTATAACTATTTTTAGGTATTATAACTTTATTTAAAAGTGCCCTAGAGTATATACAAATAATCATTTTAACAGTGACGAAATGGCCCCCTTTACGCATGTGCAAGGCAAGTGGCAATGCTTATTGCTATATCTTTCACCTTCATATGTGTAACGGGTGCCTAGGGCACCCGTTTCTCGGCTTTGTTTGTTTTTGGGTTCTGTGTTTGTGTTCCTGTGTTTAGTTAATTAGCTGTCTCGTGTAGGTCTTTTAGTTAATTAGCTTCGCGGGGTCATTGGGTGGTTTTGTGCACGTGGTGGGATATGTCAGGGTATTTAGTTCCGGGGTTTCATGTCTTCCGTGCGCGTCTTCGTTTTATGTTACATTGTCCTTTTACCTGTGTGTTTGGTGTTTTGAGCACCTTAAATAAATATTCTCCATTCGTACTACCTGCGTGCCTGGCTCCCTTCTGCGCGTTAGAGCGCTGCGGCTCTGCGCTGTATTTGCGCAGCCGCGTTTAAATCCAGGTGGACCGGTGTGACAATATGAGATGTGTTCAGGTAAGTTTCTGGCATATTTTTATCTTAGTAATGAAATACACAGGTGCACCACTGACTGAGAACAACCTAGGCAACAGACACAAAGCTAACTGTTCTAAAATTCTATTATTTTTAATGCTTAAAGTGTTTGTATTTTTTTTTTTTTTTTTGTGGAAAGATTTGTTTGACACTGTCCAACAACTTGTGCATCAAAAATACTTCAATAATCCAATAAAAATAAATTACTATGCCAAATATTTCAAGATAAAAGAATGGGTTTATAAATGGTGTGTTGCAACAGATTTTACTCATTGATTTGCTTGGATTGTTACAATTGTCAGATTCCTTAGATGACTGTGATTTATTAGAATAAGAATAGTGTTCACTGAGAAAAATAAATGTTAAAGTTCTTCAAAGCCATGACATCCAACCAGTTTTAATTTCACAAAAAAAGTATTTGATGGATGTTGGAGTTGGTGCCACAAAGAACATTCCCCCCCCAATAAATGTTTACTTTATGTGGAAAGTTCTTTCTGTGGTGCAAAATAATTATTCAGTTCACTGAATAAAAATGGTCAAACAGCCATTCATCAAAATGGTCTTCATAGAATCTTAAATGGGTCTTCTATAAAACCACTCAATAAAACCATTCCTAGCACCTTTATTTTTAAGGGTGTAGGTAACATGAAAGACTGATGTCAAGTGAATAACACAGAAAGAACTCAACTGAATTCGACTGGAACAGTCTTACATTTTTTTGGGAGAAACAAAATTTTCATTTAAGCTTACTGCTGTGCATTAACTTGTTTTGCTTGTTTGTTGCTAAATTAACCTAAATGGCCCTCTCTGATAATATTCTATCATTTGCCATAAAAAAGCACATAATGAAATAAAATGTAATGTGAAAATACTTCGAAATAACAAATAATCTAATTAAATTTACAACTGTGGATAACCGGTGCAGATATGCACTCTCACTTTTCAAACGCAGTCATAACTTAAAAAATTATAACACTTCCTAGAAGATTATGCTTATCAGAGGAACCACACTGATCAAATATGTAAGTGATTGAAATGTACCAGCTATGGCTAATACAATGAATGAGGTGTTACATATATTCTTGGTTGTAATCTATCAGAGTGTGTCAGGGCTGTAAAAAGACAATGAGAAAGTGATTATAAAGGTGGTTTTATAATTTAGTTATTCATGTATAGAGTGCTTAAATAAAGCACTATGTAAAATCAGCATTACAGCAAGTAATTTACAGCAAGTAGCACACCAACATATGATATAATCAAGCATTATATATCAAATCAAGCATTAAAACAAATATATATGTATGCAGTAAAATAATAATGATGATGTCTCTGATACTTATTTTCTATGGGTTTAACTCTGTTTAAAATCCAAATGACCATATTTGAAATGGAGTTTGTCATCATCAATTTCATAAGAACTCAATAGTGAGACCTGGTGCTAAAGTAATACAGTATATGTAGGTCTGGCTAGCAATTGAATTGTTCCCAAAGTTATTAGGGATTATATATAATTATTATGGATTGGTCACTTCCTAGTGTGGTACAATGGTGCTTTGGTGATCCAGGTGTGAATCCTGAACTGGGTGGAGTTTCCTCATTTTCCCCATTTCTGTCTGGGTTTTTTCCGGGTTCTCCAGTTTCCTGCCACAGTCCAAAAACATGGATTCAAGGTGAATTGGCTGCTCTGAAACTGCGCCTTTCTAATTTGTCCCACCTGTATGTGTTTAGCGATAGATGTCCTGGGTGTATCTGTCCAATGACCAAAATGTTGTACCCTGGATGGGCATGGGGACCCTAGTAGAGGATTAAGTGGAAAATGAGATAATGAGGTCATTTTCTAACCCAATTCCAGTAATTAAGTCAATTGCATTTTATACCTTCCTGCAATGCAGTAACTTGGCCTCCAGACCATATAATACTGTCCTAATTTAACACTGTGAAAGGGTGACTAGGCTCTGGTTCATCTACAATTTACTACACCTGTGAATGTATCTTAAACCAAATATTGGTCATTGGCCAATTATCGGGACATTACACTTGTGCATTCAACATGTCCTGCCCACGCATTTTTATTACAGCACACAGCTTCCAGCTTGGCTAAACATTTGTTTTTTTGGTTTTGATTGGTGCATTTTTTTCTTATTAACCATGCTAGCATCTATCTTGAGCTACTGGTGCAACACATGTTGATTTTGTAACCTGGTTTACCTGCACGTTCCCTGAGGCATTTATATTGCTTTTATGACATTTATTTAAATAAACTATTCAAACTATAATTTGTCCCTTGTGGATTTCTGTCTCCAGGAGTTGAGTCCGGTATGTCCACATTTTTCTTGTATGCTTTGCACCTTATCAGATACAGCTTTAGATATGGGTGTTTAAGAAATCAATAGCTTCTCAATGCATTATTCATTTATTCTTTATCTTGTACTTAATCCTCTACATGCCCATCCACGGGAAAACTTTTAGGGCGCTGGGCAGATTCACCCAGGACAGGGCACCAATCTATCGCTGGGCATACTCACTCACACAGACACACACAAACACACTCTGTATGGGGCAATTTAGAGAATTTAATTTACCATGTATACATGTTTTTGGACTGTGGGAGGAAACCAGAGAACCCGGAGGAAACCCATGCAGACACAGGTAGAAAATGACACTCCACCCAGATTGGGATTTGAACCTGGAATCCCCAGCTCTCAGTGCATTAGTTAATACTAAAAGAAGTGTTACGACATGCCATTTACAACATATTCCTCAGAGAAGTATTTATCCAATCGATAATGTTAAGTATTTAATTGAATCCAAACAACTACAATTTTACATCAGGCAGTGCATATATTATTTGATTGGCAAATCAGCCACAACTGATTTGACTGATTATACTTATTTAAATAAAGTATTTCAGTTGGAATAAAATGGTCAGAACTGTACTTTTGGAGGGGAGGTTTTTTGTAGTTTTTGTTGTTCTCATGCTCGGCATGAAAAATATTGCATTTAACCATAAAATTGCTGAGAGGGAACTCTGTAGCTAATGCTAAAAGCTTTTTTCACACTTCCTGCTGGCAATTACACTACAAAAACAAGGTAAAAATGAATTAGATTATCTCAAACCAAATTAGTGACCCATCGTAAGAAATGTAGTTTTTAACCTTTGTTAGATTCCTATAAGCTTTGCATTAGTATTAGTAACCTTGGTGTAATAATTTCACACTAAAGCGTATTTACATGTTGCCTACATGTCAGTGTTTCTGTGTTTGCATGTATCTATCCATGTCAACATTGACTGACTACAAATATAAACGTGTGTCAGAATGGCATGTAGTCAGGTGGGACTGTACAACTGTTCAAAAGCCACAGCTTATTCTACTTTTTCCGGAATGAAGCACCATAGGTACCAGTGCTAGGGTCCTGTTACATGGATCTGGGGAAATGAAAAACGCTATCTCTGCACAAAACCATGCAACCAGAAACCTGGAAGAGTGGAAGGCAGCATTGTCAGAGACAAAGATATCAGTGCAGGATATTCACATCAGCCTGCCACACACGTACGACTCCTCACCATGTCAGGGTCGATGGAGTGTAATGTATCTGTTTCACCGGGTGCTAGAAATATGCAGAAGTGCTGATCCAAGCCATTTGATGCTCTCATGCAGACATAATTAAGATGTCATGCAGATACAGTTCTCTTATGATGTGCAAACAACAGTACATACCGAATCTTCTCTGTTAATCTTTCTATAATCAGGCCTTTAAGACATTTGTGTCAGTAGCATCTCATGTTTCACATACGTAGCAATGTTAAATGCTCACTGTTTAAATACAGACATATACTCTTTTTGTATCACCATTGGTTTACCCACTTGAACGAATGTAGAGTACAACTGCATGCCAGTAACTGCCCATGTAGTGATTTGTGTTGAACAGTTAAGACTGGTAATAACAGTGATTGTGTTTTTTTTTCTATATTTATTGTTTATTTTATAAATGCCTTAAAGTTTCTAAGCAGCTTACCCATTATATGTGTGATTTTGGGATTTCCCATATCAAAAATCATGATGTGTTAAAAATCAACTGTCAAAAATATTAAAATGTCTGTGACAGTGTCTATAAGTTTATGCCTATTCAGCATGATTGTGAAAAACTAAAGTCAGAGATCTGTGAAGGCGACTGAAGATCCTCATATTATATTATTGATGCCTGGTGTGCCAGAGCAGAGTGCTAATGCAGACCACCAACAAACACATTCATATGACTGAATAAATACAAAAAAAGTGTTTCTTCACTAAACTGGTATTGGGTCAAGACCACCGAAATGTTTTTGGTTAGCAGATTTTTTTTTTATTCTTTACAATGTGCTTTTAGTGCATTATGTGTCATAAATAGTGACAGTGATTATGCTGGTTGTCACATTGATGCACTAGAAGGTTTATGTTTTAAGGTTTAGTGGAACCACAGTATAAGGTAATCCTATATTTCTTTGTGAATTACAGATCATGCCATCCCATATATTGGGCTTAATTTCATAATAAATGTCTGACATCCAAAAGGTTGTCAGCAGCTCTTACTGTTAAAAAGCTGCTTGAAGATAGGAACAGGTGGTATATAATTCCTTACACTTTTTTAAAGCTAGTCCATAATTAATTTAATGTTAGAGAGAAAAGTTTTCCGAAATCTAAACAAAGTTATGATCTAATCTTCATGGTGGGATTGTAAATAAGTCGGAGCTCAAAATAAATTAAACAAATCTGTTCTTTATTGACTTTTAACTTAAACAACATTTTTAAGCTTCACATGCTCCTAACCATGATGGTGCAGCGGTCAGCTCTGTCTTCTCACAACAGGGTGGGCAGGGATTCAATTTCAGCATAGACAGGATTCAAAGTGAATAGAGTTTGCATGTTCTACTTGAGTAGCTTCCTCCTGGTCCAAATACTTTTCCGTCATGCAAATACAAGATTTTGAATTGTCCTAAGGTTTGAATGTATATGTGTAAGTGCGTGTGTCTGTCCTACAGTCTAAATTTTATATTTTATATTTATATATTTATATGGCTGATTTCCTACTTCACAACAATTAAGCACTCAGGCAGTCTTCAACATTGCCCCCAACCCGATTTAAGATAATCAAATTAAAAAATTAATTAATAAATAACACCAAGTTAGATTTATCAAAAGGAGCTTTTGCATTAACTGTTTTAGTGAAAAGCACTTTGGTTCCTGTAAACTATAGATTTTTTTTGCCTAATGTCTTGTGTGTGAAGCAGATATAATTAGCTCTTTTAGAGTTACCCTTACAGCTCCTTTACATTCAAAGACTGTGAGACTAGACACAAGCCATGAGTGAAAGCATTACGTCCATTTTCACCTTTATGCAGCTGAGATATTTGCCTCGTGTAGCATTCCGACCCCCAAAAATAACTACCATTATTGTGAAATACAGGGCTAGGAAGGAATTTCACCCAGGCGGCTAAAATGATTTGATGCCAAACTGTGGGGGGAAGGGGTAGAGCTGTGTGCGTCATCCCAAAAATATCCTCCTCTGACGTAATGATTCCAAGCTTGGGAGTGGGTGGGCACAGCTTCAGGCCCTTTGCCAGTTAGAGAAGATGTGTGTGTGTGCGCACGTGTGCCTGTGTGTGTAAGTGTGGCTTCACTGATCAGTGCCAGCATCTTGTGGTGCTTGCTCTGCGCCATTGAGTGCCCACTTTGCAAATGAAAAGCCACGCCACAAGACGAGATGGCATTTGGTCCGATTAGTTGCACCATGTGTCCTTAGTGGCATTTATGAAAGCAGTTTAGGCAGATGTGTTTGATTTACCACATGCAGCTTTAAGACCTTAGTGCTTAGATAAATGTGGATGCACCTGATGCATGCATGGCAGCACAGCACAGACTACTGTGTTAGTAATGTCATTGTAATTTCTACAAATGATTCTTTAGCACAGAAATAATAATATACAGTGTACTATGTGATATTTCCTACAGATAATTATAGATGACAAACAAAAAAACTACAAAAACAACTACAAAACCTGCAGAGCACTCACCAAGCCTGCCATTTGCATTGCCATCTTGGAATTTACCCAATTTCTCTACATTTAGCATATAGTATTAAATCATTTACTTTGTACAAAGATTTTTTTACACAAGATATTTTAGTTTTAGCTTTTTACACAGTGTATGTGTCAGAGAACGTCCGTTCTGACCCGGAAGGAGGGGCGGCTAACGCGGGGATAGAGCTGCGTTCAGCCGCTCGCGCCTAGTGGGCGTTCCCGGGTACCGACCACGCGGGGAAAATTACGTGCGTCGGTCCACGGCGAACGCCCCCACGGTACACGACCCACGCGGAGAAGGTGCGCAGCGCCGTACCGTGGTTTTGCGCGGAAGGAGAGTCCAAGACACCGGGATAAAATCCAAAAAAGGTTAAATTTAATAAAAATTGGTGACGGGACACCAACGAAAATGGGGAACAAACGGAACGACATGACATTGGGTATGAAAACCACAAAACAAAGACGTGCGCAATATACAGGGATAAAACAGATTAAATAGAAAACTAACTAAACATGTGACAAACCCAACCAATCACCCAAGTGAGACAATGAGGACCGACAACGAGGGACAGGTGCAGCAGTTGATCGTGACAGTATGGATTTGTATATGGGTGTATAAAAACATGTTAGCTGAGATATTTATGTTGCATTGATCTGGATATATCTAATGTCAGACTTGAATGGAATGAAGTGACCTAATGAAAATGATCACTTTGACCTCTTGGTTATTTATTTAAAGATAATTAATTTTTAGTTTAATTATTTTTGCAATTTTATTGATTGTAGAGGATAAATTTTATATTAGGCTACTTGATGATGATACACTAGACATGTTCAATTTTGTGTATATGCAGTTTTATGTCAAATATTAAGCAGCCTTGGTTACATTACATATTTTAAATGAAATGTAGTACTATACATCTATTGGCAATACTGCTAATATTATTGACATTGTAGGCAACCCTAAACTATAACTTGACAGATGTGGATAAAGTTTTTCTTTTACTTCTAGCCACATAGTTTATGTTCAGTGTTGTTTTTGTGGTGCTGACACAAGTAGTGGCTTAGATGCACCTGTGATTTAGGTGCAGAACAATTATGTTTCCTTGGACATCAAATGCTCATATGTTGCATCAGTTTGGAGGAGCGCTTCCGTCTTTTATCATGCTCCTCCCATATATTAATAATGCGCATGACTACTCCTTCCTCCCCATGTCTCAATATGCTCAATGATACTTAAGGTCAAAGCCTTTTTTTTACCTTTTGTTTATTTAATTCACTAGGTCACATTCATTCATTCATTATCTTCCGCTTAATTTTCTAGGGTCACGAAGGGGTTCCCCATGCCCATCCAGGGGAGAACGTCTCGGACACTGGACAGATACACCCAGGACAGGGCACCAATCCATCACTGGGCACACTCACTCACACAGACACACGAACAAACGCACACTATGTGGGGCAATTTAGAACATTCAATTAACCTTAAATACATGTTTTTCGACTGTGGGAGAAAACCGGAGAACACGGAGGAAACTCAACCTGACATATGATTTGTTTTGTAAAAGTCACTTGTGCACCTGAGGTATCAATCAAACGCTATGAGTGGTATGTAGCAACATATCCTCAGGTATTTCATATTGTTTTAATTATATTTATTTAAATAAATCTTTTAAAATTAATGTTTATCTTCCTGTGGTTCTGTCTCATGTTGTTTGGTTTGGCCTGGCCGCAATTTTACCAGCATGCCTTATTGTGTCCCTCATATCACCATGATCCATTCTGGTGTGGATTTCTCTGATTTGCTCCTCCAATCCTAAGACATACTAGAAGGTAAGTTAGTTGTACTATAAAAGGCCATTGGTGTGAAAGTGTTTGTCTGAATTTCTTCAATGAACTGGTCATCTGTCTGAGGTGTTTTACCACTTTTGGTTTTATAAGCACTGGAATAGACTTCAGCATATTTTACAACCCTAATTAATATGAGTAATCCTGTGATGTCTTGACAGTTTGTGTAGGCACTCTGGTTACACCCATTAGTAAATATCTTTAGGTATGACCAGAGGCCACTAGATGAGGTTGAGCTGCCTTGTAATAGACTGACAACCAATCCAAAGGTAATTCCTTCCTCACCGTCTCTTATTTCTACATTGGCTGCCTGTCTGTGAAAGATTTTTCCTTTTCCCCTGGAACCAACTAGCTACATTATTAAAAGAAAATCAAATTTTACCAAGATTGTTTCATCTTCCTATCACATTTGCCTGACACACATTTATAGACACACAGCACAAGACGCACATTTGTTCTACATTTAGGTTCCACACATGTGCACGTGTTGATAGCAGCATGTGTGTATAATTATTAGCCATGGCAAGGGATTGTGCTCTGCACCATGTGGAGTATGGCCCGATTGAAATGTTTACTAGCAAATCGCTCTTGCCTCGCCTCCCCGTTGGTGGTGGTTATCTCAAGGGTGACCAAAGAGGCACCACTAGCTATGGTCTCCTGGCTTTGCTGTACTTCTCTCTGAAATGATTTTCCATAAAAATATGCATTATAGAAAGTGATTCATTATTTTATTGTTTTTATGATTAAACTGATTTAGATTTTTTCTTTAGTGGATTGGGTTTCTGGCTGCGGAGCCTCTAAAGGGACATGAGCGAAAAAAAATATCGAGAGGAACATTCATTCATTCATTATCTCCCGCTTTATCCTCTATTAGGGTCGCGGTGGGGTTCCCCATGCCCATCCAGGGGAGAACGTCTCGGGCGCTGGGCAGATAGACCCAGGACAGGGCGCCAATCCATCGCTGGGCAATCGAGAGGAACATGAGTAAAAAAAAATTTTTTTTTTTTTTTTACTTATGTCGTGCTCACCACTTCTTAAGACATATCACGACTTAGTAAGTCCTGCGCACGAGTTAGTAAGTTGTGCTCACGAATTAGTAAGTCGTGCGCATGAGTTATTTAGTGGTGCTCACAAGATATTATGTGAATCATAATCTGACAATAAACAGACATGACGCGCTGTTACAACGATAGCGTTTACACTGGGACATGTGCTCTCTGACACTATGGCTGTTTGACAGATCTATAGATAAATAAATTACACGAATATAAATAAACGTTTCTTTCTAGGAATCTTTCTAGGAATGTAACTCCGGAACGCCGTCTAGTGCTGAGTTCGACTGAAACTCGTTTGCATGTTCTCCCCGTTGCTTGTTGCTTCGGAATTTCATTTTACCCCCAAAACAGTTAAGCATTAAGAAAGACAGTCCGCTGTATTTGATGAGATGAAGTGTACATGTCTAGGATGAGATGAACGTAACCAGTGTTCTTCAGCAGCTACCCCAAGCAACAAGCAACGGGGAGAACATGCAAACGAGTTTCGGTCGAACTCAGCACTAGACAGCGTTCCGGCAGCGTTACATTCCTAGAAAGAAAGTTTTTTTTAATTTATGTTCTTTATTTATCTATAGATCTGTCAAACAGCGATAGTGTCGGAGAGCGCATGTCCCAGTGTAATCACTATCCTTCTAACAGCGCGTCATATGTCTGTTTGTCAGATTATGATTCACATAATATCTCGTGCGCACCACTTAATAACTCATGCGCAGGACTTACTAACTCTTGAGCACGACTTACTAACTCGTGCGCACGACTTACTAACTCGAGTGAGTAAAAAAAAAAAATTTTTACTCATGTTCCTTTCGATATTTTTTTTTGCTCATGTCCCTTTAGGGGCTCCATATCTGGCCAATATACAATGACAAAAAGTATGGTATATAATCCAACCCCTTGAAGAGGTAATTTAGGTTTCAACATTGAATGCTTAACGTAAAAAGTCTAGACATTAAAACAACATTTACTATTTTCATATTTAATAGCTATATGACATTATATTTGGCAGTAATAGAAGCAACTTAATGACTTATTACTGTTCTCTGGTAATAACCAAATCTCTTTTTTTTGTCTTATTAGATCTTAGTTCAGCCTTTGACACTATAGATCATAACATCTTGATAGAAACCACTCCATTGGCTTAAATCCTATCTGACAGATCGATATCAGTTCACCTGTCTTAACAATCAGTGTTCTGATCAACAACATGGTTCCGCAAGGGTCAGTTCTCAGACCACTCCTATTTGCCCTATATATGCTTCTATTGGGATAAATTATTCATAAACATGGAATTAGTTTCCAATCTTATGCAGATGAAACACAGTTATACATTTCAGCTAACCCTAATGATGTTTGTTCAGTTAGTAAGCTTGAGGTCTGCATCCAAGATATTAAAATGTGGATGTTAAAAAATTCCTACTTCTAAATTCTGATAAAACTGAGGTACTAATAGTTGGACCCAAGGACAAAATAAACAAAGCTTCTTACACTGTGTTAAACCTCGATAATTCCTTAATCAGACCCAATTCATCTGTAAATAATCTCTGTGTCATTATTGATTCAGATCTCTCCTTCACAAAGCACATTAGCAATATTACTAGAATTGCATTTTTTCACCTTTGTAACATTTCAAAACAGAAATATCCTCTCCTTCCTAGATGCAGAAAAACTAATTCATGCTTTTATTACCTTGGCTACCAGTCAAGTTGTAATGAGGACAAAAGTTTATTGATAATATATAAAATTTTACATCATCAGGCTCCACTGTATCTCACTGAGCTGATTCAACTGTATAAGCCAACACGCAAGCTCAGATCTCAAGGTGCTGGTTTGCTCTTAGCTCCTAGAATAAATAAAATTACTGCTGCTGAAAGAGCATTCTCCCACAAGGCTACTCAACTTTGGAATAGCCTTCCAGTTACTGTTTGCGATTCAGAATCACTATCAATCTTTAAAAGTAGATTAAAAACACATTTATTTAATTTTGCTTTTGATTAATTCCCTGTAGATAAAGGTGTAGACCTTAGGCTTGACGGTGACCTTAGGCTTGGGTAACTGATCTGGAGCTTTTTATCCATGGCTCTGCCGAAGCTCTGTGGCAACGAGAATTACTGGATGGAACCTGGATTTTTATTGGACTAGCAGTCCTGCAGGACGCCCTCAATAAACTTATATAGTTTTCCAATTGTTAGAGTTTTTCCAATTGTTAAATATGGACATCTGATCACCACACAATCTGTATATGGCTGTCCTACATGAGTCCCCCAGTGAGCCTTGGTCCTCACAGGGAGTTTTTCTTGCCACTGTTGCTGTGGCTTGCTCATTTGGGGGTTTAAAGGCTTATAACACTGTAAAGCTGCTTTGTGACAATGTACTATTGTAAAAAGCACTCTATAAATAAATTACTTACTTAAACACAAGTAAGTAATGTAATGTAAGTAATGTAAGTAATTTTGTGTTACTTGTACACAAAATGTATTATTTACAGCTAACTTCAAACTATTTTATATCCAATGTTTCAGGAAAACAATGTTGAATTACAATCTTTTATTACTAAAAACATTGCTTTTTTTTAAATGCTATTTTATAATGAACTAGCCATTCAGCCTGCCAAAGTTAGGCTACACCAGGTTGTTAAAGGGAATTGCATGTAACATTCTAATTGGTTTATTGCATGTGACACATACAACACACCAATGCATCATGTCATCATGATACAAAGGCACACTGACACACCCTTTAATCAAGCTGAGGTGTGCATGGTTGACAGATTTTTAACATTAAAATAGAGCCCCAAGCCCCTTTAGCCTTGGTGGTTGTAAAAAGTATATAAACCTCCATAGAATCCAGAAGAGTAATATGTCAAATTTTGTGGTACTTGAAGCAGCTGTGTGACAACACACACAAATACTTTCAATATTAGACAGATTCAAATACCACATACTTTTTTTTTGGAATTACAGTGTATTGCATTAATTACATTGATTTGTAGCTTCTTCCAACAAGGTTTGGTGCACAATTACAAATTTCTTATAAGGCCATGGTTATAAAAATACACAACAATTATTTTATTGTTTATGAAGCACCATTCAATACTTTATTACGAAATCGGAATATGGCACAAGTGTGTTTAGTCAGGTCTGTAAATCAAAATTCAGTGATGGATCAGTGGAGCCAGTAATTAGAGAATTAACCATCAGCCTGAAGGTTAGTGGAGAGAGAGCCACAGGACCACTAATATTAATAATTGTTGTTTAAACTTGGCTATTATCAATATGTTTATGTTTGGTATGTATTTTTATTCCTATAAAAAAGCAATAGCAGTCAAAGCAACATTTCAGTTTTTGTACAGAAAACTGAAAACTTGCAATCAATGATGAATGTATACATATATACATATATAATATATACACAATGGCTTGGCATTTAAAACAAAATATTTGATAATAAAATCTGCTCTGTGCAGTGCAACTGAAATCAGTAACAGAGTTCTGTAGGTCTGCTTGGTTACAATTTTCATGAGGCTGTGCTGGTGACTGGAGTCCATATACAACCACAGGTTCAAATAATAACCGTATCCAAAAGCTATTATCTGCTGGAATTTGGGATGAACACTCACACATGCCACCTCTCTCTCTCTCTCTCTCACACACACACACACACACACACACACACACACACACACACACACACACACACCTTAAAATCTGCTGCCTGTTTAACAGATGACATTGAGTAAACAGAATTGAGTCCATGCATGAAAAGGGCATTCTAAGTATATAATGGTGTTGTAATTGAGCTTGAATGCTTTTAGGTGTTAATTTGTGTGTTAATATGTAAAGAAAAATGTCATCTGTTTTATTAAAAAAAAAAAAAAAAAGACTTTGGAATGCCAAATTTTTTACCTACCATCACTTCATATGGTATTATTAAGAACCTGTCATTTATTTCAATCTTGCTTGTTTTATGTCTTGATGAAATAAAAAAACAATCAACAGTTTAAATGTATGTGAATATGATTTTATATTAGTAACATGGTGAATATTATGAAATAAATATTTAATCTTAATACTAATATGTATGAAACATAATTAACTTTTTTTTTTTTTTTTTTTTTTTTTTTGCAGCAGCGTTTTTGTGAAAGTAGTTGCCATTTATACCATTGTAGTTAAATGCTTTACTGATGGTGGATTTATAAATATTAACATTAACCAATGTAAGAAAGTAGTTATCCTGTGCTCTTTTTGACCAAATGGACATGCATTTTGATCAGCATATATCAATTATGAGCCGCACAGACATTTGTTTCACTCATTTGTTTCATGTTGAGCCAGATCATTCTACAGATCATGTTTTTGTACTGATCAGCTTTGTAATATACTCTCTAATTGCTTGATTTTTTTATTAGTATCTGAACGGAAATAGGGGCGGCACGGTGGCTTAGTGGTTAGCACTCTCCTCTCAGCGCTAGGGATTCCTGGTTCGAATCCCCATCTGGGTGGAGTTTCCATGTTCTCCCCGTGTCCGCATGGGTTTCCTCCGGGTTCTCCGGTTTCCTCCCACAGTCCAAAAACATGGATCAAGTCAATTGAATTCTCCTAATTGCCCCATATAGAGTGTGTGAGTGAGTGTGTGCCCAGCGATGGATTGGTGCCCTGTCCTGGGTGTATCGGTCCAGCGCCCGAAACGTTCTCCCTTGGATGGGCATGGGGAACCCCACCGCGACCCTACTAGAGGATAAAGCGGGAGATAATGAATGAATGAATAAACGGAAATACAGTGTCTCTACTATAATGGAAGGTGTCTGAGAAAAATAACAATGGTGCTGTGGAGTGATGACAAGCCAATCACTATTAAACACATTAGATAGATAGGTAGATTATATATCCCAGATAGAAGCACTATTATATTTATTCTCTTTATAACACTATTTATAACAAATGGTACAAATATTCATAAAAATATAGATTCATACATATATCTACATCAATAACAACATCTTTATTTCCTTCATTATCCTTCATTTTACTGTTAATTGTATGGTATACAAATACATAAAAAAATTATAGTGTATATTATAGTGACTTATTGCAAAAGGGTCTTTTGCTATCCAACCCGACAGTGTTCCTTTTAATAAACCAATGATCATTATTTGTTATTTAAATATTGCTTTGAACCCTGATCTCAATGTATTTAAAATCACATGGATTGCTGACCGAATATTGCAATTATTGTCTAAATGTCATAATCTATGTTTGTCTGACATTATATGAGCTACATGAGCACTTAATATCCAGTATGGTCACATTAATCAAGCTTGTTACTTTATTTAGACTGAGCCTTTGGTTTTTCTTGATCAGTATTCCTATACATAGGAGAATTATGTGATTGTATGCCTTCACTACAGTCTAACATTTGTGTGGAGTGGTGTGACAGGAAAAGTTGAAAAATTTGATTGGTTCTGACGATTATAGGGAACATTTGTATGAGGTTGATAGTCTGAGGTGCTGTACTTGATGCATGATGAAATATTTATGGCACCCATAATTTTGAGCTGGCCATATTGCAGCCATTTCAAAGAAACTAAATGCAGAACCACAGAACATAATGCATTATTATGAATCTAAACCCCTTTATGCATGGTGTTCCTCGTTTTATATTATGTCACTCATAAATGCTTGCCATTAAGCCAGAGGATCATTTCATATCATCTCAGGTTGGAATGAATACCTCTCACAAATACGACCATATTTCCTGGGGTGTATTGTGCAGCATGCATTCTAAATATGCTCACAATTCACAATGCTTGGAAACCTGTGCCAGTCAGCTTGGCATCCTAGAAAATACACCAAAACCTGCAGGCAACACAATGAGAGCCATACATGATGTAGTTTAGCAACAAATTAAAAGGTGCTGAGGAAAGGAGTTCCAAAATGAGTCTGATTAAGAGTAAAAATAACATGCTATTCATTGTGTTATGCTACAATAACATAGCAGAGCCAAATTAGCATTTGTTTTGATGTTTTATAATGTGTCAGCAACACAACATATTGCAAATGCTTTTGTGCTAATGCAGGTTCTGTTGCTTATGATGTGCATTGATTACCCTGGCTACAGTAAACTACAAATAAAGCAATCCAAAAGAAGCTTACAACAGATTTTACAACATGTGTTTTTTTTCCCACAAAGCTTTAGAGAGGGTGAAAGAGAATTATCCACAATTAATATTATATCAGTCTCCTGAAAGCTTTATTAAATAGCATGTTGCAAACATAGTGCTCTCTATAGTTCATGATTGCATCACAAAGTGCACTACCTGACATTCTCCCCCCAGTTCCTTCACAGCAATCTGTTGGGGTTGAGTCACGGTCACCCCTTGCTGCTTGCTTCCTGCTCGCTGACCGCTTGCTGCAGCATGCCACTGTTAATCTCGATGTGAGCGGCAGAAAAAGAGGTGAACCTGAGCACAACTCAGTGAGATATTAGCATTTGAGCATGGAGGCACTGAAGGAAAAGCTTTTTACCAGCTCACTGCACCCATATGGCATTAAGTAGAAAAAAAATACCGCTGTTGTCATTTCCGAGACTTGTCACCTCTGTGTAAGTACAAGACGTCAATATTAGCGTTCTTCTCATTACTGTGGCATACTTCATCTCATATTCATAGCCACTATATTAAGAACCATCGAAGGAACAGGATTTTGTATGCGGTTATATTTTAGAATAAACCAGGGCTGCTACATTCATAAGGGGATTTATTAAATAAGAACTGCATGGGAACATGACAGATTCATTACCCACATGCTCCTTTCATCACAAATTCTAACTTAGACTTAGTGTTAGATGAAAAGTTTCAAGATGGTACAGAACGTATTTTAAATCTGAATCACTGCTGGCTCATTTAGTGAAATGCAAAAAACATTTGCTCATAAGCGTGAGCAAAATTGGTTATTTAAAGTTCTGTGTTGCATGTTTTTTTTTTTATTTCAGATATTACAAAAAATCTGCCCCTACCCATCCTTGTTTGTTGCATTATGTAGAAGTTACATTGATCTCTATTCATTTCAAAGAAGAAAGGACAATTTATATCATACAACAGCAATTCAAAGTGCTTTACAAAGTAGTAAAAATCATAACAGCTGTGTACAATAATTAAAATAGTGAAATGTAAAAGAAAAATAAATTGAAAAGAGTAAAATAAAATATTAATATTTTTAAATTAATATGCATCTAATTTTGTGGGAACAGTTTGGGGAAGGCCCTTTTATGTTCCAGCATGACTGTGTCCCATAGCACACAGAAAAGTCCTTAAAGCAAGAGCTTACATTGTTGGCATGGAGCCCTAACTTCAATTTCATTGACCACCTTTGGGATTAAACTAGGTTCAGTCCTTAGGGATTGAATTAGGATCAGTGCTATAATCTTACAAATGTGTGTTGTACTGCTATGAGTTGATTACCCTACTAGAGCTTTTAAAATGGCACAGAAACAGTTCAAATAATTTTTCTTGCTTTTTGTTTTATGCAAAAATAATTTATGTGGCAATTATGAATTTTCCATAAAAGTTTTTAATGTTGTGAATGTTTGTGTCTCTCTGTTTGTCTAAATTAGCATTATTATAAATTTTATTTTTGAGTAATATTTTGTAGTCTGTTTAAGCCAAATGAACATTATTTTGTAAAAGGCAAGTCAGCATAATTAATTCATTTTATTAATGTGCCAGGTGTCTCTGGTGATACAAAAAGTCACCTCAAGTATACTAATCTGTTTTGTGCTATAGCACATGTATATTTGCCACCACAATAATAATCTGTATGCCTAGCGTGTTAAAATGGAACAACAAACTTTTTAAGTTATATAATACACAAATTAATCTTTGCATATTTATGTCAGCTTCCTTTTTAAAAACATTCCAGTTACATGGGCAGAATGTGACTATTTAGAGAAGTTGTTTGAACTGTCAACCATCAGTTTGCCAGTCTTTCACACTATGCCACACACATCCTCCCAAAGTGTCAGCAATCGGGACGCGCTGCCCGAAAAGTGGCGGTGCAGCGCGGTGCGGTGTAGGATCACAGAGTCAGGCGACCAGGTAAGCAAACACAAAAGCTCTTTAATGGCTTAAAGCGGGAACGCCGCTAGAAGGAGCCGAGAGCAATTTACAACAAATAAACCGGTGCAGCGGGAACGCCGCTGCGGACACGATAACACGTGACACGTACCAAAATATATGGAGATAACGCAAACGCGGAAAAGCCGCTGAATGCAGAGCGAACTATAAATAACAAAAACCACACGAACACCCGACGTGACGCATGAGACTAAGCACCAGCTAAGGCTCAGTCTAATGCTGACCTACTGGCTGCTCAGCCGGAATCCCTCAAATGCAGTCAGTAGGTCGCACGTGATCAGGTAGGACCCAATCCCTGCCCAAGGGGGTGGGTCCTACCTACGGCCGAAACCCTCCCAACCTGACACAAAGCCAACATAGGCAGGACTATTACTGCATGCATTTTATAATACAGTTTATCAGACAATGAATGCAAATGGCAATTTAAAAAAAGCATGTACTAAATTGCATTACTTAAATAATTTGTGCATATAGGGTGCCATAGCAGCCAAAATATTTAAGTAAAAAGTTCCTGGTCTGTTAGACCTGTTTAAAAACAAAACCAATCCTAGCTCTTTGCCAGAAAATGGTTCATGATTTCATTGTAAAAGTTGCCCTTATATTCAGTTTCTTTAGCAAACCCATCTTGATAAAAAAATAATGTTGCCTTTCCAAGCAAGGTGTACCTAGTGAAATGGCTGGTGAGTATTTGCTAATATATTTACCATATAACAAACATTTAGGCTTTTAGATTTTCAGTTTGATTTTTTGTTTGTTTTTTGAAAATACATTTAGAAAACCAATCCATTACAGTACTTTATGTGGCTTTCTTATGCAAACATAATGGCAGACACTTTATTATCACACTTGAGATGAGACATGGTAAGTGATTTCAGAGTCTCATATAAAATTTCACCAGATGCCTAAGATTCCAAGATTCACATTCTTTGGTTTATTTCCAGCCTTTCTATAAGGCTACAGGTTATGAAATTGCATTGCGATAAAAAATCTGTTGATTATCTGGTCAGCAAGCATGCTATTCTCTAAGTTTAGAAAATGTGACAATTAGGGGTGAGTTGCAATATTCGCTGATTCGACGATTCGATTCGGAGAACCGTAGTCGACTATGAACCTCATAGTCGAATGTACCATTTTGATCACATGGGGGTGTCCATGGCTGCTGCTAAGCATTAATTTTTACATGAAATGTCTTTGTTTTCGTTATATATATAGAGCCTTTTGTCAAATAAAATCATCCTGTCACAAATGTCCGTCTTTCCCCGGATATGAGTGGCTCCGCGGGGAAATCGCGAACGCCGCTCGCGCATGAGCGTCTCCCGGGATCCGGCTACGCATAAGCCGGTCTAAACAGAGGGAGACGCTCCCACGAGTGCGACCTGCGCGGAACGAATGCGCAATAACACACCGTGGCAGAAATGCTGATGGAGAAAAACTGGAACACCGGGATAAAAACCAAAACTAGAATTTATTAAAAAAAAGTGGTGCCGAAGCACCAACAGAAAGGGAGTAAACGAACAAAGCAACATCGGGTAAGGTAATCACAAATTAAAGACGTGCACTAACCCAACCAATCACCCAAGTGAGATAATCAGAAAGCAAACAAGGGACAAGTGCCGCAGGTGATTGTTACACATCCTAATTTCTGTTAAAAAAATTTTTTAAATGATGTGTGCGCTTTAACCCATTTACGGTGCTCTAGAAAAACATGTAAAATATAAAAAAAAAATCTTTAAAAAAAACACGCTTATAGCGCCATCTTCTGGTGAAATTTTAACTGATTCGACTATCAGTCGACTATAGGGAAAATCTGACGAATCAGATTCGACTATGAAAAACCTTAGTTGAATACAGCCCTAGTGACAATGAGGAGTTTTTGGTACTTAATAGAGCCCATAATACTATTGTCACAGGTACCTGGGCACAGGTCCCTCGTTTGGGTTCTTTATTATCTCAGCTGGGTGATTGGTTTGTTTTGTGCACGTGATTAGTTGGTTTGTTATTTAGTTTCCGTTTTCCAGTATTTCGATGCACGTCTTTGTTTTGTGGTTATCCTACCCAAATGTTAGTTTGTTCGTTTTGTTCCCCCCTTTCTGTTGGTGTTCCGTCACCAGTTTTTAATAAATTTGGTTTTGGATTTTATCCCAGTGTTTTCTGGATTTCTCCTTCCGCGTTCTGCCACGGTGCGTCGCCGCGCAATAGCTCCGCGCAGGTCGCACTCGTGGGAGCGTGTTCCCTCCGTTTGGGCCGGTGTACACAGTATTCCCCGCGTAGCCGGTGCCCGGAAAGCGCTCACTATGCGTGAGCAGCGTATGCTATTGTCCCGCGTAGCCGCTCACAACAGGGGAAGAACGAGCTTTCTGACAGAAAGACGTGCCAAACCATCGGGAGAGTCATCCATCATCCACCAGGGGTCATCCATCGCTGAGCCGGAGGACCAGGGGCTGCACCGCTGACAAAGCCGAGCACCAGGGATCGCCGATTGCCGAGTCTGGGCGCCAGGGACCACTCCATTGCCGACTCCGAGCACCAGGGTCCGCCAGCCGCAGACTCCGGACACCAGGGGCGCTATCCCCGCCTCGCAGCAAGAGGGCGCCGATCCGCGCCTCCGCAGCGAGATGACGTGCTCCACGCTGTCAGCAGGGGGCATCCAGCAGGCTTCACAGCCAGAGGCACCTTTCCCCCCCTTTTTTTCTTTTTGCGAGAACTTGTTATTGTTATTATAAATTTTTTTTGTTGGGTCGCTTTCCTTTTTTGCGCGACCCTTGGGGTGGGGGTAATAAATTCGGTTTTGGATTTTATCCCGGTGTTTTCTGGATTTCTCCTTCCGCGTTCTGCCACTGTGCATCGCTGCGCAATAGCTCTGTGCAGGTCGCACTCGTGGGAGCGTGTTCCGTCCGTTTGGGCCGGCGTATGCAGTATTCCCCGCGTAGCCGGTGCCCGGGAAGCGCTCACTATGCGCGAGCGGCGTACGCTATTGTTCTGCGTAGCCGCTCACATCTGGGGAAGAACAAGCTTTCTGACAACTATTATGAAGTTGTCAGGGTTTTTAAAGGAAAAACACCACACAATTGTAGATCCACGACCATGCTTTGTAGTGGAGTAAAGATTTCTTAGTTTATGATTTTGTGTCCTGTCTGGTATGTTGGCATAAACACTTTTTTGTTTAATGTGACAATATAACACACTCTCACTGAAATGTTCAGTACTATTTGACATGTTGACAAGTTTGACATTTTACTGCAGATGCAAAACTAATTTTATCTTTGACTTCAAATGTTATTCTGGAAAACCTTCCAAACTGATTTTGTTTAAAGTGTTGCCAAGCAATAGTTCATTTTTCTTAGGTGTGATGGAAAAATGTAAATGTACAGACTGGCATAATAAACATGCACCAACCGAGGGAAAAACAGCACCAACTGAAAACACATAATTAGTGAGCAATCAGCAAAAAAAGTCAGATTGGCACAAATATGCGAATAGATAAAATAACATAGTATTGGACTGGCTTTTTTATAATTATTACTCAATGTTTCACTTTTATGGTTTAAGAGCCATAATGAGAAAAAAAATTATTGTAAAAAAAATGCTGGATTCTTATAAAATATTTTAATTAAGAAAACTTTTTTTTTTTGCATTTTGCTTTTATTTGCATTGGCCAGTTTTTAACACAGAAGTATTTTTGTTTAACTTCAATATATAATTTTTAATTCAAAAGCAGTGTCTATTAACATTGTATATTTCAAATAATGCAACTAACACTTCCTGTCATGCTTGCAGTTTTGTGTGTTTACTTTATTATGAATGCACACTTTTGGCCATCTTTCCTTTGGGGTGCAAATGCATGATGAGATCAATGCAAATTCAATTCTATTCGCACCCATAATGTCATTTATAAAGAGTGAAAGTCATTTGTGAGAGTCATTTGAGAATACACTCAAACAACTAAACAGTCTTTTCTAGTTCAATACATAAATTAGATAAAAATGTTTTTGATGTAATAAACATACTGTTCTGTTAATGCCTTGTTTTTACTTCTAAGGTATGTTTGTTGTTCGGACAGAAAGCTGTAATGTCTGAAGTATTCTATTTCTGGTAGTTAAAAAAAAAAAATGTTTTAAAAAATGCAGTTTTATAATACAATGTAATATTATGAACAATTAGGTGCTTTTTTAAATTAAATGTTTGGTCAAATTTCTAATGGAATCATGTTACTGCAGTGAAACTTAATGATTTTTCTGTTCTACTCTGTTAATGAATATTTGTTCAATAAATACCTACAGTAAGTTTTATGACATTGTAAATTTGTTCCATCTGTGCAGTTATAACAAAACAAAACAAACATTTTGTTATGCCAGGTCACAGAAGGAAGAGTTGCAGCTGAATAAGATAATGCAAACTTTATAAATACTGTAGTTAAAAATTAGGTAATCCAACTGAAACTGGGAAAACAAAAAGCAAAAGGACACATAGGCAAACAGAGCAGCTACAGGTGCAATGCAAATCCAATGCATCCAAACATAACAATAAATGCTAAGACTAGAGTGTATAACAGTCAAAGCTTGGCAAAGGTCTGGCAAATCCTAAAGGATTAAATTATTTAGCCCAATCACCCCTGACTTATCACAGATCATAATCAATTATGTGGGTGAAACTAATAGCAGTGAGTGTTGGATCATACAATCTTACTTATGCTTGAAGAGAAATGTTCAGATCGAACATTACTCACCTCCAGAAGGGTTACAGAGGCTAAACACTATCTAGGCCATCCACACAAGTCGTGCCACATAACTGTAGTTGGACAAGCTTGAGGCCTTCGAGTAAGCTGTTCATGGTTTAGGTTATGAAACTTACAGATAAGCAAATGAACAGGAATGTCAATGGAATCCACTGAGCACCTTTCTGCAGGGCCATACCTGTCCCACTTCCAATCCATCAGATGCTCAAATAAGGGGAGAACATCAAGATCAGGTCTCTTTGTATTTGGTGGTTCCGAACTGTATAAAATGATTGATGTATAGCTTGGCCAAAAATGGCCAAAGAGGATTCGGTGCAAGTACATATGCTGATCAATTGTGAAGTTAACCATATACTGTTCCTCCACCAATCATATTAGCACTAGTTAATCGTTTTTGCAATGTCAGAGATAAGAACAGTCTATGCTTCTAATATCTTAAATACAATCAGGTATGCATGTACAGGATTGTCTTGTCGGTAGCACAAATGCCAGCCAAAACTTATTAAAAAAATTATTTAAGGCAACATTTATAAGAATTGTATGCTATTAAAATCTACAGTTTGTCTATAAATATTTTTAGAGTTACATTTCATATATTTATAAATGTCAGGACAAGCCATTTTCCAGACAGTTATGAACAACAAAGTCTGTATTAGCCTGGACATGACTAGGAGTGAAGATAGGATTTGACAGATTTAAATCATGATTTTCTCTCTTTCTCCCTCCCCCTCTCTCTCTCTCTCTCTATATATATATATATATATATATATATATATATATATATATATATATATATATATATATATATATATATATATATATGCATATGCATCTGGAAAGTATTCACAGCGCCTCACTTTTTCCACATTTTGTTACGTTACAGCCTTAATCCAAATTGTATGTACAGTACATTACAATTGTATGTACATTAATCTCTTTCCAAAAAAATTATACACAAAATACCCCATTATGACCATGTGAAAAAAGTTTTCTTGAGAGTTCTGAAAATTTATTAAAAAAAAAACAACTAAGAAATCAGATTTACGTAAGTATTCATAGCCTTCACCATGAAGTTCACCAAAATTGAGCTCAGGTGCATCCTGTTTCCACTGATCATCCTTGAGATGTTTCTACAGCTTAAATGGAGTCCACCTGTGGTAAATCCAGTTGATTGGACATGATTTGGAAAGGCACACACCTGTCTATATAAGGTCCCACAGTTGACTGCATGTCAGAGCGCAAACACGAAACAGGCACAAATCTGGGGAAGGATACAGAAAATATTCTGCTGCTTTGAAGGTCCCAATGAGTATAGTGGCCTCCATCATTCGTAAATGGATGAAGTTTGGAACCACCAAGACTCTTCCTAGAGGTGGCCGGCCATCTAAATTGAGCAATCGGGAAGAAGGGCCTTGGTCAGGGAGGTGACCAAGAACCCGATGGTCACTCTGTCAGAGATCCAGCATTCCTCCGTGGAGAGAGAAGAACCTTGCAGAAGGACAACCATCTCTGCAGCAATCCACCAATTAGACAGATGGCAGAGGGGCCAGGCAAAAGCCACTGCTTAGTAAAAGGCTCAAGGTAGCCCATCTGGAATTTGCCAAAAAGCACCTGAAGGACTCTCAGACCATGAGAATCAAAATTCTCCGGTCTGATGAGACAAAGATTGAACTCTTTGGTGTGAATGCCAGGCGCATGTTTGCAGGAAACCAGGCACTGCTCATCATGAGGCCAATACCATCCCTACAGTCAAGCATGTTTTTCAGCAGCAGGAACTGGCAGACTAGTCAAGATAGCGGGAAAGATGAATGCAGCAATGTACAGAGGCATCCTGGATGAAAACCTGCTCCAGAGCACTCTTGACCTCAAACTGGGGCGGCGGTTCATTTTTCAGCAGGACAACGACCCAAAGCACACAGCCAAGATCTCAAAGGAGTGGCTTCAGGACCACTCTCTGAATGTCCGGGAGTGGCCCAGCCAGAGCCCAGACTTGAATTCAATTGAACATCTCTGGAGAGATCTGAAAATGGCTGTGCACAGATGTCTCCCATCCAACCTGATGGAGCTTCAAAGGTACTGCATAGAAGAATGGGCAAAACTGCCTAAAGATAGATTTGCCAAGCTTGTGGCATCATATTCAAGAAGACTTGAGGCTGTAGTTGCTGCCAAAGGTGGTTCTACAAAGTATTAAGCAAAGGCTGATTTATATGTTTTTTAATTTTAATAAATTTTCAGAACTCTCAAGAAACCTTTTTCACATGGTCATAATGGGGTATTTTGTGTAGAATTTTGAGGAAAAATATTAATTTAATACAATTTAGAATAAGGCTGTAAAGTAACAAAATGTGGAAAAGGTGAAGCACTGTGAATACTTTCCGGATGCACTGTCTGTCTGTCTGTCTGTCTGTCTGTCTACATACACACACATACATATACACGCACACACAGTATATGTGTTTGAGCATTTGTGGCCTTTATAGATGACCCACCGCGAGTGCATTCTTCAGGGCAACCACAGGCTTTCTGTTTTCATTTTTCAATAAAATATATATTTTTTAATTTACTGAATGTATGCATTTTCAAAGTAATTAAAAAACATAGGTCAAATAACTTCAAAGTCATCAGTTTACTGAAAATTCAAAGCCTGAGGTATGACATAGGAATGGTTTAATCAAGGCAAATTAAATAGGAATACTTGGAAATAAACCCCAAATTAGTCTTCATTATCAGTTTGAGTCCATTTTCATCTAATCTCTTGAATCTGATTAGCATTGTGAGAGACTAATTCCCTTGAGACAGGCCATTTAGCAGATTTAATGAGAAGCACCACTAAGATGTCATGTTTCGGAGCTGTCATGTTGGGAAATAGGAAAAGTATTGCTTTCTCATACTTTATTCCTTGTGACCCATTGAGTGCAGAATAGTTGTTCTTAGATATTAGTTTCTCTGGAATTGGACACTTTGGGAACTGAAGCTATACACCCAGAGATCAAGTTCTTATTTGATAGACCTTGGCATTAGCTCAAGAGACAGAAAAGTGCTGTTAGCTGCTGTACAGTTCTCCCTTGTAACCTCTGAGTTCAGAAAGAGTGGTAAGAGGAAAGAAAATAAGACCTGAAAGACATATTAGTTCCCTTGTCAACTAGCATTTCTTCTCAGTCACCTCAATTCGAAGCTGTCCAAAATATTGACTGGATTCTGTCAACATTTATCCAGATTATCTATGCCCTCAGTTGCTTGAGAAATATTCCAAGTTATTGCAGCTTCTTTTGACTTTACATGCTCATAATGCCAGGTCTTTCACAGACTCTACTATCATTTAATCATCGGTCTTTACTTCTCCATCGCCTATCGTCCACCCTTTCCAAGTAATCTTCTGACACCAGCAGAGAAGATTAATTGTATCCATTGTCAATGTGAACCGATATTCCCTGCTTACATCCATCTTGGGCTTTCTTCCTCTGCATCCTGTCATGTGACTTTGCAGTGCTTGTGAATAGTTTTCTAAGAGAGAAATGAAGAAGCTAGTCAGCTGTGAAGCCTAATGAAAGTCTTTTTCTTTCAAAGGCTTTAGCTAATGTAAAATGCAGCTCAGAGGACAATTAATCTTTCTGCAGTGATAAAATGACTCATTTTTAATGGGAAGTGTTTGATAATTGAAAGTGATTGAAGGCAACAGTGTTGGAATGGGCAGCACACTTGCAGAATGTGCTCTTTACCTACGTTTCCCATTTCAATAAATCTCACAGATCCGGTGTGATTCATTCTTTGCGTGCACTCACTACTTTTTATTCAACTCAAGTATCTGGCTGCAGCTGCAGCTTTTTTATACTGCTTTGTCTGTGTGCATTGTCTGACGCATCGTGCTGATTAAAAACAAAAGATACCTTCTCATGCAGTGTGACTGGTTGTTTGCTCTAGAGATTGCAGAGTTATTACTGAGCAGCCTGCTTAGATTACTGATGAAAAGACTGGGCTTCAGGAGAGTGCACAGTTAGGAAGATAGGGTTGAATTACAGGGTTAAAATTCTACACAATGGCTTTATTGTCCTGCTCCCTTTTTCTATCTTGTTTTGAAAATGAGTGACCAAGGGTGTAATTCGGTTTGTATTTACTTTCTGTTGATATCCCTTTGACACACTGGTCTTATGCACTATAAACAAATTGCTAATTACATCAACATTTTGAGTTTGTGGTTATGGTGCCAGTTATTTATAATACACAAAAATAAAATTTATCAGAGAGTAGAAAAATTGTAAAAATGTGTTTAATAAGTGTCATCTTTAGCATAAATTACTTATCCATATAGTTTGGCTGAAGAATTTAATAGCATTTACTTACAGCATCTTAGTATCCATCTTAAATAAATATTTTTTAAATGTTTAAGCAAAAAAGATTTATGGAAAATACTGAAGACTGTAACAGGTGCCTAGGGCACCTGTTACCTGTTCTGTGTTTCGTTCCTTTCGGTTGAGTTAATTAACGTTCATGTGTTATTAGTTTAGTTAATTAACTCCTTATTGTCATTGGTTTGTCTTGTGCACGTGGTCGGGTGTCTTTTTGTATTTATTTCCGTTGTTTCTCGTTCTCGGGGCTGGTCGTGTGTTTGATGTCACTAGTCTTTTCGTACCTCATATTTTTTGGTGCACTGCACCTTTAAATAAATCCCGTTCTTCTGCTACCTGCGTGCCTGGCTCCCTTCAGCGCGTGTAAACGCGGCGGCTCTGTGTTTCCTATGCGCAGCCGCTTTATTCCGAGGTAGACTACCGTGACAGAACGACCAGCCAGGAAATTTGGGGAGTCCAGAGCCCAGGTAGGCGCTTTGCTAAATTTTTCTTTGCGGGGGCCGTGTAACCTCGTACTCGCGGTGCGTTCTGCCGTGTCCGCGAGTGCGCCGCTATGCGCAGCCCGCCGTCCCGGAGCCATAAGGATGGCTCTAACAATGTAATGTCGGAGTGTTATGATTCCGATGATGAGTGGATATGGAGGTACGGGTACGAAGCGCTCTGCGCTTAGGAGGGTCTGGATCTGATTCAGATATCCGATGATGAGACGGGCGAGTCGTACCTATATGGGCATATTCTGCCCATACAAACCCTCCTAAACTCTGAGGAGTTCTGGACGGATGCTCCGGTCCAGCTTGTTAAACCCCCCGTGGCGAGATCCAGACGCAGAGCGCGCTGGCGCGGTGCCAAGACGCAGCGTGCGTGCAGCGCAGCTGCTGAGCGCGGTACGTGTGCTGCGGGGCAGTCACGTGACGCATCCGCACCGGACCGCGCTGTGTCTGGATCACGCTGCGAGGGGGCGGTACCGGAGCCGACACTCGGGGGGTAAATATGGATACATGTGGCGTGAGCGTGGTGTGTCCCCCTGTCTCGTCTGTCTCGTGTGCCCAGTCCGTCCTCCCTGTGTCAGATATGTCTTTGTGTTTGGGCAATGCGGTGGGGGAGTACCTCTACTGTGTGCAGGATGGCGATTCCGAGGTGGAGGTTCACCCAGCGGGCGTGCCCGCCGAGGTCCTGCCAGCATGCGTGCCTGCCAAGGTCCTGCCAGCGTGCGTGCCCGCCGAGGTCCGCCCAACGTGCGTGCCCGCCAAGGTACTGCCAGCGTGCATGCCCGCCAAGGTCCTGCCAGCATGCGTGCCCGCCAAGGTCTTGCCAGTGTGTGAACCTGCTGAGGTCCAGCCAGCGTGCGTGCCCGCCGAGGTCCTACCAGCGCGCAAACCCATCCCGAAGTCCAGGGGCGTCACGCCGCCTATCCCGAAGTCCAGGGGCGTCACGCCGCCCATCCCGAAGTCCAGGGGCGTCACGCCGCCCATCCCGAAGCCCAGGGGCGTCACAGCGCCCATCCCGAAGCCCAGGGGCGTCACGCCGCCCAGCCCGAGGCCCAGGGGGCGTCACGCCGCCCAGCCCGAGGTCCAGGGGCCGCACGCCACCCAGCCCGAACAGCAGGGGCCGCACGCCGCCCAGCCCGAGCAGCAGGGGCCGCATGCCGCACGCCCCGCCGCCAGGGGGCGCCCGTCTCGCCACGCAGCCTAGGGCACCTGTTACCTGTTCTGTGTTTCGTTCCTTTCGGTTGAGTTAATTAACGTTCATGTGTTATTAGTTTAGTTAATTGACTCCTTATTGTCATTGGTTTGTCTTGTGCACGTGGTCGGGTGTCTTTTTGTATTTATTTCTGTTGTTTCTCGTTCTCGGGGCTGGTCGTGTGTTTGATGTCACTAATCTTTTCGTACCTCATGTTTTTTGGTGCACTTTAAATAAATCCCGTTCTTGTGCTACCTGCGTGCCTGGCTCCCTTCAGCGCGTGTAAACGCGGCGGCTCTGCGCTTCCTATGCGCAGTCGCTTTATTCCGAGGTAGACTACCGTGACAAAGACATTGCATGCTGATATAATGTTGACTAGTAATCAAAAAACAAACAGCTAAAAACCTTCATATTTATTTATTTATTTATTTTTTTTAAAGCTGAACACACTTGGAGAAAAATAACTGTCATTTTGTGTATGTAAAGGTATATGTTGCTGTTGCTAATTTGTGCTGATGACAAATAAGACTGTAAAATACTGTTCTAATTGCTGATGTTTAAATACATGTTTTCCGACAGTTAAAAGGACTTTAGGTCCAATTACAGACAGCTATATGGTAACATTTCTGGGGGACCAAGGCATTACATTGTTATGTAAATTCAAAATAATTCACTTACACCGTTCTTCGAAGTCATGATAATTATGATGAGCTTTCTAGGCTCTCACAGCTCTGGTGTGATTTTGTTGCACTCTTCTTTCAGTCTCTTTCAAAGTACAGTAAAGATTGTAGTGGGTTTCCGCAATAAATTTGTCGCCAAGTATTTTCCAGTGGTTTTCTATTGGGTTTAGATAAGGAGTCTTGACTGGATATTTCATAATTTCAAAGTTTTCAGTTTCATTGAACTGCTTTACATTTTTTGCTTGGCATACATGAAAATTGTTGCCTAATTAATTGAGTGATGAATGCAGGGAAGGAACCACATGCAGTTGAAGGAGGATCTGATAAACATTGGCATCACACTGCCATGTAACTGTATAAGAGACCAAACTCTTGTTGCAAAAAACATTCCCCAAACCATGACACTATCTACTCCACCTTTCTGCTCCATTGACACTATGTGCTCTTTCTCCAGTTTGACGATAAGCATGTTTCTAAATAGACACAAATAAATTAAACATACTGTTATCACAAAATTAAGCCTTTACCACTTCTCCTGTCCATACAACATGCTTAACTTGCAGAGTAAACATTCAGAGTAAACAACAAATGCTGTTAAACGGAGGGAAACTATGACGATATGAACTATGAGGAAACTTTGATGAATATGCAGTGTTGAACTGTTTGCCAATTAAGATTTTTTGCACTATCCTGTTCTCTTTTGAAATTGTCTTTTACAGAATAAGAATGACCGATTTTTTTTTGCTATGTCCGTCATATGGATAACCTGCTGCTGAACGATTTCAATCTCTTTAGAATGACTCATAATTTTGAAAAGTCATTGAAAATTTGAATGTTGGGCTGCCAGTTAAATCATGTTTGTCAGATAATTAAGGAAATTAGCGCCAGGTGCCAAATTACCACCAATAACTGGAAGGTACAGTGGGGAAAAAAAAGTATTTAGTCACCAATTGTGCAAGTTCTCCCACTTAAAAGGATGAGAGAGGACTGTAATTGGCATCATAGGTAGACCTCACCTATGAGAGACAAAATGAGAAAAAAAAATCTGAAATTCACATTGTCTGACTTTTAAAGAATTTATTTGTAAATAATGGTGGAAAATAAGTATTTGGTCACCTACAAACAAGCAAGATTTCTGGCTGTCACAGACCTGCAACTGCTTCTTTAAGAGGCTCCTCTGTCCTCCACACATTACCTCTATTAATGGCACCTGTTTGAACTCGTTAACAGTATAAAAGACACCTGACCACAACCTCAAACAGTTGTTAAAGGACACCAGAAACAAAATTGTAGACCTGCACCAGGCTGGGAAGACTGAATCTGCAATAAGTAAGCAGCTTGGTGTGATGAAATCTACTGTGGGAGCAATAATCAGAAAATGCAAGACCTACAAGACCACTGCTAATCTCTGTTGATCAGGAGGTCCACGCAAGATCTCAGCCCGTGGGGTCAAAATGATCACAAGAACGGTGAGCAAAAAAAAGAACCACGAAGGGGAACCTAGTGAATGACCTGCAGAAAGCTGGGACCAACGTTACAACCGTCTGTAACACATTACGCCGTCAGTGACTCAGATCTTGCAGTGCCAGACGTGTCCCCCTGCTTAAGCCAGTACATCCGGGCTCATCTGATGTTTGCTAGAGAGCATTTGGATGTTCCGGAAGAGTATTGGGAGAAAGTCTTATGGTCAAATGAGACCAAATTAGGACTAGTGTTTGGAGGAGAGTGAACGCTGAGTTGAATCCAAAGAACACCATACCAACTGTGAAGCATGGGGGTGGCAACATCATGTTTTGGGGCTGTTTCTCTGCAAAAGGACCAGGACAACTGGTCTGTGTACATTACAGCATGAATGGGAACATGGACTGTGAGATTTTGAGTGCAAACCTCCTTCAATCAGCAAGGGCATTGAAGATGAAACATCAGCATGACTCTGATGGCTAAATATGCAGCAACACAGGAGATGTGTTGAGCTTTGTTTTAGTGTTAATTGTTGTGATCTCACGAGAGAACGAGCTGAGCGCAGGTACAGTCAGTATGATGTTTATTATATCCACAGAACGATAAACACAGAGCACAGGACGCGGAGAAGGTGAGGCGAGGGGTGATGATGTCAACGTGTAGTAGTACAAACGAACAGGGTACCGGTAACTGAGTTCACTAGATGGAGGGCAGACGGAGAGACGAACAGCACACCAACAAAGCATAAACAGAACATGGGTCGAGGTACAAGGACTTGGATAACGAGGGTGGAGCTAGTAGTGTCAAGGCGGGCAAAACGGCGTGGCACGAGACAAACTGGCGGTGAGGGTAGGGCGTGCAGGGTATATATAACAAAATGGTGACTGATCCCAGGTGCGCGTGATTATGGGGGCGTGACACAGAACCCAAACCACACCACGTGAACAAAACAAACCGTGACAGTTAATAGTTTGGGGTTTATATATTTTATTATTAATTAATGCACATTTTGCTTAGCAGTATTTTTTAAGGCTATAGGACACAACACTATATGTAAGCGCACACATTTTAGTTAGTTGTTCTATTGGTCGTTGTTTATGTTGTGATTTTGATTGTTCTACTTTGAGTTTCTTTTTGAGATTCCGGTTTGGTGATTTCTGTTGCCTGAGCTCGTCAGCCGCAAGAGTTCCCATAGATTACTCATTAACTCCCGAAGGACTTAATTGGACTCTACCATGGAGGTTTAAGAAGTTATTGTTAATTTGTAAATATATTTATCTTAAATAATTGGTTTGTCATGTTATGCTTTGCTACCCCTTTTATTGGTTAAGTGGTCTGATCAGCCACTATATGACATATGACTGTTTGGGGGCTCCTTTTTTTTACCACTTCCTTTTTTGTTTGCTCTTATTTTATAAATGTGTAAGTTTAATTTGTATTTTTAGCAAAGTTAAGTCTTTATGTTTACTGTTTGATGGGTTCATTGTTTTGTTATGTATTTGGATTTTTTTGGTTTTTAACCTGTAGTTAAATACAGAGTTTCTGTTACCGAGCTACATGTGACTTCATGTTGGCCTACTTGGTCTCCAGATCTCAACCCCATAGAGTTGAAAGTTCCAAAACATCACTGATCTGAAGATTTAGGAGGTCTGAATGGAGGAATGGGTCAACATACCAACAACTGTGTGTACCAACCTTGTTAAGGCTTACAGAAAACGTTTGACCTCTGTCATTGCCAACAAAGTATTGAGACCTTTGTCATTGACCAAATACTTATTTTCCACCATTTTTTGAAAATAAATTCTTTAAAAATGTGATTTTCTGAATTTTTTTTCTCATTTTGTCTCTCATAGTCTCATGGTCTACCTATGATGTCATTTTACAAGCCTATCTCAAGCCTATCTCAAGCTTTTTCAAATCTCTCATTTAAGCTTTTTTTGCTGTGCTTCAGAATAATGTACATCATGTAATATGCTTAAAATATGGCCTTTTTTTAACTCCTGTTTGGTTGATTTGAAATAGCATGATGCAGTGACCTTAACATTTAGCAAATGAAAATAGTAGCATATATATAAGGACTGTTGCTACTGTGACATATGTCAATGTAATTCAGTTCTAAAGAAAGCATTATGATTCAGCATAAATTATTCTAAAATTACTGGAATGCCTTCCAATGGACTTTGAAACACCTTGTGTAAGGATATACTGTACGTTTGGCTTTCAATATTCACATCTGCAGTCAAGCTGCCTACATAGACATCCAAGACTTTTCTAGGGATTACAGTCAAAGCTTTTAATTATTGTGAAAGACTGGTGGAAGACTAGAGTAGAGGGTAAGATGAGTGGAGAGAGAGATGACCTCTCCTATCGTTCTCACACGCCTGTATCTTATCTAAGCTCCACATAGGGGAATGTTTATGAATTACTCAGGCAGTTTAAAAATGAGCCATGTCTAAGCCTCCATATGACAGTTTAATTTGATATATCTTTTTGATTGTCAGAAAAGGAGAAAAAATATACTTAAGAATGGGCTTTCAAAACTAAACAATGTTTGCATGCATGCATTTACTTTCCCCTTCTCTGCTTTGGCCCACTTTTTGATTTTGACTTGGCTCTTCAACTAACTGCTGTTCAGCGTGGCATGATGTTCAACCTCATGATTATTAAAATAGTGTAATGATGATGTATCTCTATCAGCCAGAGTAATTGTGAAATGTTTTCTTCCCCACTTTCTTACAATTTGCTAGCTAAATTGCAGAGCAATGACTGTGGATTTCTTTTCCACCAGCTCTGTCCTTCACTGTCTGGCCGAGACAGGCTTGTGTGAGAGAAAGGAAGCTGGGCCACTGGTCTAAAGTACCATTTAGCTAGTTTTAAGCTAGCCAAATTCTCTTGACAATGGAGTGGATACTGTTTCATTAGAGATATTAAAGATGGTACCCTGCACAATTGCATGTGTGGTCATTTGAATGTTGTTTATGGGTGGCTGCTAAATATTTTATACATCACAGATAACAATACATGCATATCACTGTATCATAGGCCATCATTCAAATATGAACTATGCAGCCAGACCCCACACTTATACTGGGGCATGTGCTATCAGGTTGCACAATGTGGCATTGTGAATATATATTTTTTTACATGAGCCACAAAATCCATTGTATAATACATAAATCACTGAAGTGTCCCCCTATATCCTAATGCATGCTTACTTTCTCTGCTTTTCATTCACTCACATACTCTGGTTGGATGTGTGCTTTCCATACAGAATGACGCAACACACAGTAAAGAAATCTGGGTCATTCATCACTGTCACCATCTATACCCACAAATCATAATCTACTCTGTTATCACAGTCCTTTGCAGTATTTTCCTCTGTCCATTTTTCTCTGAATGACCAGTCAGTAATATTACACTATCAACTACCATGACAGAAGGGCAGCGAATGTGTTTTGTGTACTTAAATACTTGAATATGTTTAAGATAAAATTTAAACATGTCATTAAGGCTGAGACTTCAAATTGCTTGATATTGACGCTGTTTTTGTTCAAATATAATTTTTTTTTAGCAATTCAAAATTTATTTTCTATAGAACTGTATAATACAGGATTAAATTTCACGAAATTGCCCCCCTCCTCAAATTCAGATTCAGAGCTTTTGACACTGCACAGTTAGATGTTGTACCTGTTACGATCTTACGATCGAGCGAGGTGGATCCGCTACTCGGAGACAACGAGCTGAGTGCAGGTACGGTCACAAAGATGTTTATCAAGTCCACAAACGATGATCCACAGATGAACACACAGAACACAGGACGTGGAAAAGGTGAGGCGAGGGGTGATGACGTCCACGGGGAGTAATACAAACAACCAGGGTACCGGAACGGAGTGCACGTGAACAAAACAACCGTGACAGTACCAGACAATTCTGTGGAGAGTCCTATGTTTAATTAATGTCACTGTAAGATTGTTGATATTATTATCCTGTATTTGTTTATTTGCTACCTGATACCAGAATGTGGATTGGTTACAGCAAATCAATTTACTGATTATACAATTTATGTATTTATTTATTTTATTTAACGTACTTAAATGTTTTAAACAAATATAAAATAAATATGATAATACTATAATATAGTAGATGAAATATATTTTTGTTTGGTTGAGTTGTATTAAATTGTATGTATTTTTTAATTGTCACAGGTGCATCGGGCACCTGTCCCTCGTTTAATTTACTCATAGACTCTGTTGGGTGATTGGTTTATTTGGTGCACGTGACCGGGTGTTTTCCTGATTTAAGTTCCGTATTCCCACTTCACCATGCACGTCTTTGTTTCGGTATTTACCAGGTGTTAGTGTGTTCGTTTGTTCCCCCCTTTCTGTTGGTGTTCCTACACCATTTTTAATAATAAACCCGTTTTGGTTTTTATGCCCGGTGTCTTTGAACTCTCCTTCCGCGCTCAACCACGGTACTACGCTGCGCACGATCTCCGCGCAGGTTGGATCCGTGGGAGTGTTTTACCCCGGACCGGTGTATGCATTCTTTCCCCGCGTAGCTGGTTCCAGGGAAACGCTCAACAGGCATAAGCGGCGTACGCAGTTTCCCCGCGTAGCCGATCTCCACCGGGGAAGAACGAGGCGGCTAACAGAAAGACGTGCCAAAAAGAACCGGAGAGTTCCGAGCACCAGGGGTCGCCCTTCGCTGAGCCAGAGTACCAGAGGCCGCCCGCTGAAGAATCAGAGCATCAGGAACCGCCCACTGCCCAGTACGAGCACCAGGGACCGCCCGCTTCTGAGTCAGAGCATCAGGGACCGCCCGCTGCATTGCCCGGGCACCGGGGGCCGCCCATCGCCGTTTCCCGAGCGTCAGAGGCCTTTCGCCACCGATCCCGAGCACCAGGGGCCGCCCATTGCCGACTCCAAGCTCCAGGGTCCTCCCGCCGCCGACTCTGAGCACCAGGGGCGCTTTCCCCACCTCGCCGCTAGAGGGCGCCGATCCGCGCCCCGCAGCGCTTCGTGAGCAGGGGACATCCAGCATGCCTCATCGCCAGAGGGACCCCCCCCCTTTTTCTCCGCGAGAATTTGTTTTTATTTATTTTATTATTTTTTTTATTTATTATTATTTTTTTTTCTCCTCTTTATCTCGTTTTTGGGTCGCTTCCCCCTTTTTGCGCGACCCTTGGGGTGGGGGTATGTCACAGGTGCCTCGGGCACCTGTCCCTTGTTTAATTTACTCATGGACTCTGTTGGGTGATTGATTTATTTTGTGCACGTGACCGGGTGTTTTCCTGATTTAAGTTCCGTATTCCCACTTCACCATGCACGTCTTTGTTTCGGTATTTACCAGGTGTTAGTGTGTTCGTTTGTTCCCCCCTTTCTGTTGGTGTTCCTACACCATTTTTAATAATAAACCCGTTTTGGTTTTTATGCCCGGTGTCTTTGAACTCTCCTTCCGCGCTCAACCACGGTACTACGCTGCGCACGATCTCCGCGCAGGTTGGATCCGTGGGAGTGTTTTACCCCGGACCGGTGTACGCATTCTTTCCCCGCGTAGCCGGTTCCAGGGAAACGCTCAACAGGCGTAAGCGGCGTACGCAGTTTCCCCGCGTAGCCGATCTCCTCCGGGGAAGAACGAGGTGGCTAACATTAATTGGGTTTTAGATATATATTTATATTTAGGTGTATTATTCTGAGCATTGCGGTAACGCATTTCAATTTGTTTGACTTTAATTAAATTGTCTGTTTTCACCATGTGATGTAATTTAACGTTATTGTTTCTTCAGTGGGTGGCACAGTGGCTTAGTGTTTAGCACGTTCGCCTCTCAGCACTAGGAATTTCTGGTTCGAATCCCAATCTGGGTGGAGTTTCCATGTTCTCTCCGTGTCCGCGTGGGTTTCCTCTGGGTTTCCTTCGGGTCCTCCGGTTTCCTCCCACAGTCCAAAAACATGGATCAAGGTCAATCGAATTCTCCAAATTGCCCCATATAGAGTATGTTTGTGTGTGAGTGTGTCTGTGTGAGTGAGTGTGCCCAGCGATAGATTGGCACCCTGTCCTTAGTGTATCTGCCCAGCGCTCGAAACATTCTCCCCTGGATGGGTATGGGGAACCCCACCGCAACCCTAGTAGAGGATAAAGCGGAAGATAATGGATGGATGGATGGATGTTTCTTCAGTGTGTTGATTCGAGGTCACATTTTTTTCATGTTAACAAGCTTGTCACACGCTGCAACTGGGTACATTTGGTCATTTAGCAGATGCTTTTATCCAAAACGTACAAGTATTCCAACTTGATGGTTTGTGTCAGAACACAGGGTTGGCTATGATACAGAATGATACCCCTGGAGCAATGAGGGTAAAGGGCATTGCTCAAGGAGCCACTTTAGCAACTTCAGTGAACTTGGGATTTGAACCACCAACCTTCATATTGCTAACACCCTAACCACTGAGCTACCACACCCTTAAAGTGAGGGTAGCAGTATTGAGCACCATAAGCCACTGAATAAAGCTTACAGTAAGTAAAATATGCTTATTTAACAAAACAAAGAACCTCGTGTACACATGACAAATTGCCAAAAATGCTGGGAAAATGAAATGAAAATACAAAATTTACACCACCCCGGGATGCAGAGACAAAAGGTGACAAGAAACACAGACAGACCGTGACAAACACATTTACATGACACAAGCAAATAAATAAATGAAAACCAAGGGATTATAAAACAAATGATGTCAAATGAGCTGAAAGAAGAAAACACATGGCTGGGAAAAACAGGTGATGCATATTAATTTAATGGTGAGGGTGAGGGTGTGGAAGCACAGTGTTTAGGGTGTTGTGCTAATGATCTGAAGTTTGGGGGTTCAAATCCTAAGCTCATGGAAATTACCAGTGTAGGTCTTAACTCTCATAGCTGTGCTATTTACTATCAACATGAGGTAGTTTTAAGTTGTTTAAACCATCTAATAATTAATGTAAAAATATTGTAATTAGTGACAAATGAAAACAGTCTTTACTGGACATGTGATGATATGTGCCTACTTGCATACTGTGAATTCTTTGACAAATTATCTATTTAAACATGGATGGAATGTTGCTGTGCTTGATAATAGGGTGTTGGCAGGATCAATTTTTCAAGTGATCGTTTGTGTTCACATGCTTGTACTACACATGTACTGCAAAAGAGCATTTCTGGATGTCGTGCTGCCAAACATGGATTAGATTCAGATTCATTTTTAAATACCTTATTATAAAAAATGTTACAGCATCAATTAAGCAATAGAACAGTGGTCACTAATAGGCGGACCCCGGTTCTGGTCCGGACACAGGCGTTGTTATTTTCATTGTTTATTTTAAGCGGCTCAACTTTTCTTGTCTTTATGATATTGGCTTCGCTGTGCAGTAAACTCACAGACCAATTGCACGTGCAGTAAGATCACCAACGGCGCTCCTTAGCCAATCAGATCTGTGCAGATTCAGGAGCGCAGAAAAAAAAAATTGACAGTGAAAACTGAGAAAAATACAAGAAAGAAATAAACTACATTGAGTTAACAAGTAGATTGTCTTTTTTAATTTTGTAATTTTCCTATTAGCACACTTTATGATGCATTTTTTTTCAAAAGCAATCTGTTTCTTTAATGTCTTGTTTTTGCTTGAAGAAAAAAAGATGTGTTTTATAAATAATTTATTCAGTTCAGCATTTAAAACAATACAATATATGAATTATATTTGTAATTTGTTTTGGTCTTTCAGTTGTTAATGATATAAAATGCTGATACATTTACTAGCCTTCTTCGTTATACAGGATATGGCAGATAGATAAGAGATTTGGCCATTTAGTTTTTGGATGTGAACACAGTGCACCAAAAATATATTTAACCTAGAACAATGTGTTAATGTCCGAAAGCCAAAGTAAAATGTAGATTTTCTGTTTCGTCTTAGCTTTTCCATTTCAAATATGATATATCAGAATAAGAAAAATGAAATGACAAATATCTGTAAAAAAATTGTCATGAGCTTATGAGAAAAATCAAATGGCAAAATAAGTTATATTATTACATAATGTAGGATTTACATTAAGATTTTGGGCAACATATTTGTGGTTGGGTTTGGTAATACCCACATTAACCGCAAAGCCATGCACATTCCAATGAGATATGTATTATTTCAAATGTTATTTTTAATAATGTATTATGACAAAATTTACTTCCTATTGTCAAACTGTCCTTTTTTGTTTTGCATTTTATCCTTTCTTATTGGTTAAGGACAAAGATTCATTTGTGCCTGAAATGTAGAAAGATAAATCACTATCTTATTAATTAACTTCTTAACAACTTCTGGAGATCTTGAATATTGATTTTAGAACAATCTGCTCTTGGCAAAAATAATTCAGATGGTTGGAAGAACTACACCGTATAATATACTCCTCATGTTAAACCTGTTTTATTTGGTGATATTTTAATGCAGTGTGTGTGTACACAAATGCTGATCATGTATTTCACTCACGTACTGCATAATGTATTTGGCTAGAAACTCTTACTATTTTTTTCTATATTTTTTTACCCTTGCCTTTGCATAGCTGCTGCAATGTTTTTTCCTTGTTCTAGTGAAGACAGTGCATCTGCTAACCCTTTCTGATTAACATTATCAACACTGTCCAGACCTGAGTGACCTCAATTAATTAATTAAGTGTTGTTCTATCAATTTCCTTGAAAAACAGTTTGGGGAAGGGCAGGTGTGTATTTCTAATTATATCTGCTGGCAGTGCACTCATGGGAATATATTGCAAGAACGGTATCATGACAGGACTGTTTTGATGTACTAAGCACATGGGAAAACACAAGCAATTTGTAATTTTAATTGAGTTTTAATCCACAATGAATATCTTCCAACGAGACACATTGGTAAATTTGAGCTTAACATTATGCCCAAATATTAGCTGGGAGCCATTTATTGTTTGTTTGACTTTTTCAAGGATATGTTCAAAAGTTTAGTTTTTGAAGAAAAAAATAAAGTCACAATTAACCATGAAATAATGTAGCCTGCTGATTACACTTCCTATCGACATATCAAAGCAATGTTTGTGGGTTTCCTTTAACATCTCATCAAGTAGAACCTGTCACAAGCAACCTCATCTCAGCAGGTTTGGTCAAAGCAAGCAGGCTATCCAAATTCTCCTAAAACATGAAAAGAGCTTTGGCAGGTGCATTGTTAAAGATAGAGAGTGCAATACTGCATCATGTTGAGCGCTAAGAAATGTGTACCTTACCCATGCAGCGCTTGTATAAAAATATTGTTACTATTTTTCAAAAGGTGATCATGTGCCGATCCAGGTATGGGTTCTGATGCTTAAGCTCAAAGCCACAGATTGAGTTGCAGCACTGATATTTGTAGATTAAATAGCTTGACAAGCCAATCCACTGCTGTTTAAAACCTGCCAGTGCTGCTATTCCCCTGGTGTTTTGGCTAATTTCTGTTTGCTAAAACATATGGTTAACATAATCATGCCAAAAACTCTGCATACATATTAATGTGGTGCATTGAATAAAGTGAGAATAATATCTCATTATATTCTCAGCAACCTCTAATTTTCTGCATGTTTGAAACCATAACATCTTATTAAAACTGGCAAACAATGTATAAAAATGAAAACATTCTGATTCCATTATAGTTTAAAAAGACACACTAATTACTTTATTTACCAGCACTGTTTAGGCAAGTTAGAACTCAATTTATGGTTGTTAAATTAACAAAGCAGTTTAGATCGAAAGGCAAATTTACAACATTTACAGCAAGTTAATTATCCTCATACCAATATGTATTTACCAGTTTTGTGACAGCCAACTACACAGTGGGTGGAGCTAAACACAATATAAGTAAGTTGTGTTTGCTGAGAAAGTATATGTTTGTGGTATAGTTGACTTTACTTTAGAAAAAAATGGAGGAAACCCATGCAGACATGGGGAGAATATGGATATTTCAAACCTAAATCCCCAGTGCTGAAAGGCGAATGTGCTTACCACTAAGTCACCATGCCATCCTTATTATTATATTTTTGATTTAGTGTCATGTTATTTAACATCATTGTTGTTTGCCGTGGGAAGAAAAAACATTCTGAAAAAATATAGAAGCCAGATTTTATAATCATCAGGTTTGATTACACTACAGTGTAGCTCATTTCTCCTTAACTACTGACATGTGTTGTTCTCTAATTTGTAAGACGCTTTGGATAAAAGCATCTGCTAAATGACTAAATGTAAATATAGAAATTGTTGGTCAGATTTGCAAAAATTTCAACTTGTTCACATTTGTAAAAGTGTACATTAAGTGCCTTACAGTTTATTTCTTCAGCATATACCAGTTTTTGCTTATGTTTTCAGTGTAAAGAGATTCCATATGTTAAAAAACAAAACAAGCCATGAAATGTTTTGGCTATGCAGAAGTATCAAAACTCAAAAACTCATCCAAAATATCTGGTTCAGTTTCTCAACTGGTGGCTTAGTGGTGAGCACGTTTGCCTCTCAGTGCTAGGGATTCCCAGTTCGAATCCCCATCTGGGTGGAGTTTCCATGTTCTCCCCGTGTCCGCATGGTTTTCCTCCGGGTTCTCCGGTTTCCTCCAACAGTCCAAAAACATGGATCAAGTCAATTGAGTTCTCCAAATTTCCCCATATAGAGTGTGTATGTGTGCGTGTCTGTGTGAGTGAGTGTGTGCCCAGAGATCGATTGACGCCCTGTCCTGGGTGTATCTGCCCAGCGCCTGAAACTTTCTCCCCTGGATGGGCAGAGGAAAACTTTCTCCCCTTCCCCCCCCGCAACCCTAATATAGGATAAAAAAAACTGTGCTAAATGAAATATGTGGTTAAAGAATATATTTTTTATACTGGATCAGGTGAAGCTTGGGTTAACAATGTTTGTCTCCAGCAACAGGGTACTGGTGGAAGATGGGCTACTGATGGACTAAAAAGAGGACAAGAGGAAAGTTTTTTTTTTTTTAGAAGAGATGAAGGCAGAAGTATAAAAATGTAGATGTGAATGTAAGCTGATGTGATGTAAAGGACAAATTCCATAGGGTTGACAGACCAAATGAAAAGTATGCAAAGCTTTGTAAGCATTGTTGGTGGGCTTGAACTGTCCTACTATTGGCTATGAGTAAGGAAATACTACATTGTGGCGATACAAAAAGTGTCTAAAAATTGAAGGAATGTTATTGAATGACATTAGTGCATTTGCAACACAAATGGGTTGTAATATTTAAATTTGTACAGTGCTTCTTTCTGGAGTACTTCTGATTTCGTCTTTGCGTCTGGCAAAATAACAAGTGGTATAGGCTTTAAAAAGGCTTATACCAGATTGTATGAGAGGTTAGATGAGGAAGGTGAAAAGGACCTGCATTGATTGGCCAGCCAGAGAAACAGGGTTGGGAAGGATAGCTAGAATGATAAAGGATTCAGATGGGAACATTCTGTCAAATGAGGATTTACTAAAATGGTTTGAGGAGCTGATGAATGCAGAAAATGAGAGATTAAAGAATGAATAATATATAGATAGTGAATCGAGTAGTGCCTCAGATTATCAATAAGGTAGTGAAGGCAGCTTAAAAGACAATGAAGAGTGAAAAGGCAGTTGGTCCAGATATGTCATATGAAATAGCAGTGGATGATTGGAAATGTTTTGTAAAGATTACACTGCTTAACAAAATCTTAGAAAATTTGCCAGCATTTCATCCAGCTGTTAGAAAGCTCGTTCTTTCCCGGAGGAGAGCGGCTACGCAGGGAAACTGCATACGCCACTCGCGCCTAGTGAGCGCTTCCTGGGACCGGCTACGCGGAGAATATTGCGTACGGTTCGCTGGATGAAACACTCCCACGAATATAACCTGCGCAGGGATCATGCGCAGCATTGTCTTCATGGTTGAGCGCGGAAGGAGAGTCCAGAGAACACCGGGTATAAAAACAAAACGGGTTTATTATTAAAAATGGTGACGGAACACCAACGGAAAGGGGGGAACAAACGAAACAAACTAACATTGGGCTGTTACCACAAACAAAGATGTGCACAGGATTTTAGGGAATACGGAACTAAATACAAAACGCACCCAATCACGTGCACAAAATAAACCAATCACCCAACAGAGTCCATGAGTAAAATAAACGAGGGACAGGTGCCCGAGGCACCTGTGACACCAGCTCACCACTAGTACAGCGTGTGCTGTTGTTATGGTCTCATCCTGTGGAGCCCTTTTGCCTAAGTAATCTGCAGTTTCTTCCCCTTTTAATTATGCTATTTTACTCAGTACTGCCAGAGTTATATACAACACTGTTGTAAATTCAGTCGGCTACTCAATTCCTGTCTTAACATTACATGTGTTTTCATTTGAGGGGTCACTAGCTAATATACTGGTTTTGGCATGTGGAGAGGATAAGGTTTATATAGGTAGGAGGGTGATAAGGATGAAAACACAAGGCAGGGGGAGGAAAATAATTTTAAAATTTGGGGTTTATGGATGTGGTGAGGGGGGACCTGAATAGTCTGGGGTGATGGAGAAGGATACTCAGGATACTGCGAGATGGAGAATAATTATCAACTGCGGGAAACCATAATGGAAAAAGACAAACAAAGAAAAGACTGGAATGTTTTGTGCAATGTCTAGTATAGGAAAAGTAACAGTAAGTGATACTGTTACTGTACATAATTTACCTAAAGCTTCTAGATATTGTTTAAACATGAAAAATACCTACCCTTTCTGCGCTTCACCTGCCTGTTTTCTTGTTCAAAATCATGAGCAAAACAGTGAAGGGAGGATGGAAGTTGAACTTCCACTTCATTTCTTCAAGGAGCTGTGTCACTACCAATTCCTGCACTGGACTATTTTGTCATTGATATTTGAGTTTTCTATGTCAGCAACCCAGACTCTGACAATACCCAGAAGGCACTCTTTCCCCAGTGGTGGGCAGACTATAAATAGAACAATCAGAGTAGAGAAGAGAACTAATTTCATCTGGCCTTTCATTCTCTGTCTCTTGCTTTCTCTTATTCTTGTTTACCTTTATTTGTCCCTCTCTGTCTCTTCCCCTTTGAATCTCTGCAGCCTTTTGCTTTGCAGTCAATCTCTGTGCATGATTCATTCTACTCAATAAGCTTCAAAGTAAGCAAATTTGTCTGTCCCTATATTTCCTCTTGCTTTAAAAAGTGTATTGTGATTCATGGACAGAGCACTTCAGGGCAGATATTCCAGGGACATTTATTGTATAAGCTTGGTTTGCTTTCCATCAAAAAGGGACAGAGAAGTAAAAATAATAATAAATAAATAACGAATGAAAACCCTCCTAAAATATCTCTTGATTAGGCATGTCCACCAGTTCAGTCAAACTCAAATCACATGACAGAGTTGTGATAAACAGATTACCTTTTAAATGTAGAGGGCAAATTAGTTTCTGTGCGGATTGCAATAGAGCCTGTCACTCTTTCTAATATGTTGGGATTTTACTGCCAAGTGCAGTGATACCAGTTGAAAGAAAGGCAGCCCTTTAGCATTTAGGCTGACAAAGTGATGCACACGCTCTATTAATATATTGCTTCGTCTTATACCAGATTAAGGCTTGGCAAGGGCAACTTGAAGTACACGAACAGAAGGAAATGAAAGTAAGCTAAGCTGCATGTAAGAGAGACAAATAGAGGAGAAGCACCATCTGAAGAGTATTAGCATCTCAGCTTCAGTAGAACACCTGCAATTTGCACAGTGTTAGTATAAAGGATAAGCATTGATTAATATGCAGAACAAAAATATTGAGGGTTTCTTATTTTCCCACATGCAGAAAATGTCAAGGGTATAATACATTAAGGAGTTTGATCAATAGCTTTGCATGAGTGCTTTTCAGGCAGGTAATGCTCCTACAGCAGCCTTCTGATTCTAAATTGTATCACAAACTCTTTAAAGCCATTAACAATAAAATATACAACAGTGTACTTAAAGTTAAAAATTGCTTTACTAAGCAGCAGCAAACAGCAGCTTCAATTATATTTTTCCCTTTTGCATGCAGACAGCAATATTTATTACATAAGATGATGTACTACTCACTGTGGCAGAATATACATATGGAAGATAGGGACTGTAGGAATTTTGATTAAAATTGATTTCACTGCCCTTGGGGATTCAAAAAGAAGTCAAAAACAGTTGTGAGCGCATTTATGAAATAGATACACCCTTTTGACATTACTGCCATGTCTGCTAATAATTAAATCCTCTTTTAGCTTCAACAAGGTGACATGTAATTGTTTCATCTATTTTCCTCAATGCTGGGGTTGTAACAAAGACAAGTAATGGTTCCACCATAGCTTTACCCAGTCTTGGTTTACTGAAGACATATAAAGCTTACAGGGAGTCTTTTAAGAAGGACATGTCTGCCAGTAGAGGGTGACACGGTGGCTTAGTGGTTAGCACGTTCGCCTCTCAGCGCTAGGGATTCCAGGTTCGAATCCCCATCTGGGTTGAGTTTCCATGTTCTCCCTGTGTCCGCGTGGGTTTCCTCCGGATTCTCCGGTTTCCTCCCACAGTCCAAAAACATGGATCAAGTCAATTGAGTTCTCCAAATTGCCCCATGTAGAGTGTGTTTGTGTGCGTGTCTTTGTGAGTGAGTGTGTGCCCAGTGATAGATTGGCGCCCTGTCCTGGGTGTATCTGCCCAGCGCCCGAAACGTTCTCCCCTGGATGGGCATGGGGAACCCCCCCGCGACCCTAATATAGGATAAAGCGGAAGATAATGAATGAATGAATGAATGTCTGCCAGTAGATTCTGCCATTATGCTGTAATCCAAAGACCAAACAACATAACATATTTAAAATAAAATTTCCATCATTATTAATGATCATAAACAGCTTTTCAGATTGCCAAAATATTGATATGCTTAATTTGTTGGAATTCACAAGAACACATAAAAGTAGTAAGTTCGAAAGACCTAAAAGTTAAATGAATAACAATCATAATAACACTAAAGTAAAGATAGTAAAAGTTATGATCTTATAAACAAGGGCAAAATTCTGTTTGTATTTGTGTGTTCTCTAAGAACGAGAGATTTATATACTCTTTACAAACCACCAAGAAGCCGATGGAGATGTCTCATCACCTTCTATGTGGTTCCTGCAGCAACACCAGTGGCCAAGAGTGGTTAGCGCTATTGTGCACAGGAAAAACTTCTATTTAGGCGATGTGGGAGAAAAAACACACCAAGAATTATTAGTCTTACAATTATACAATTTGCATCACCACAAACCTGGGCAAAGCTGGTTTAAAATGAAAAAAAAAAACAAATAACATAAATACATATATGTAGAAGTGGTTACAGAAATACTGTACCGTGTGTTAAAACCGTGTGTTAAAAATACGGCGAAAAGGTACCTTATTAGAGATTTGTTCAGGTGTATCGTTTAAGTGTAAATATGCATTTGTGTGAATTTCTTTTCTTTTCTTATCTACTTTTACCTGTTTATTGTTCATATGGCTTATAAAGAGAGGCTTTCTCTAAACCTCTCAGGCCTGGCCTTGATGGCACGTAAATGTTTCCCAGAGGGTAACCACTGGAAAAGACTGGCTAGGATGGTGAATATCCTTAATGACCCGTTACACTGCTGACATACACCGCCTGGAGTAAATTTTCTGTAAACTGAGCAGTGTTGTCCTGGTGATATGCTCAGCACATTGGATTCTATTGTGGAGCACTTTCTTGTCATAAAAACTGCAATTTACAATCATGTTTATATTACCATAAAAGTTCTATCAATAATTGCAGTAAAAACATTTGCAGTGATTTGAGATCTGAGGTGATAAAAGTGTTGCCATGCCTTTTTCACCATAATGGATGTGTGTGTTGTCCAGGTCACATTCTCGGAGATATAGACTTGAGCATAACTGTAGCTCATTCTCTTGACTATGGTACCACTGACTGTAAGAAGTGTGTAATGGTGCACTGTTCCTACTTTCTGAAGTCTACATTAATCTCATTTGTCTTTAGAGATATTTAGCACCAGGTTGTTGTCAGCACACCATGATGTTAGCTTCATTTAATTTTTTTTACTGTGTTATCTGTGAATTTTAAAACAGTTTCGGAGCTTTGAAGTCACAAATGTAAAGGCTGTAAATCCGTGACTTTGGACGATTTCTTTGTGGGCACCAGAGTTGGATTTTAACCTTCATCTTCACCACTTGTGGTATATTAGATGGAATTATCAGTACTTTTGTGATGGCTCTTTTTGTGACAAACTTAAGATGATGAAGTAAACATAGCAGTGAATTGAATTTCAAATAAAGTCATAGATGAGTTTTTCAAAACACTTCATCACAACAGAGGTCAAAGCTACCGGAAGGTATTCATTTAGTCTGGGTTGGTCCTCTGCGGAACAGTGATAATAGTGACATTTTGTGGCATCTTGTGTTTGTTGTAGATAAGATTGTCCGCAGGTCTTTCCACATTTGTCACGCTCAGTGGAGCCTCTACATTGCCCCTGTCTTTGGATCACATAATTTGCTGTTGGCCATGAAGCATACAGCTCAATCTTTAGTTGTTCTAGAAACATGTATGTTTTAACTGGTTGATCAACTTGATCTGGAACCAAAGGGGGAAAAAACATGTCTCAGTGAAACAAAATTTGGTTCAGTTGTGCATGTCCCTTTGGTCCTGATTGTTGTGCAAAGACTACATTGGCAAGCAGATTACTGTGCAGGGGCATCATCAGAAGCTTTCTCTCACTGTCCATTTTTTGCTCTGGTGCATTTTTCCCAATTTTAATTTTTATGTTTCCTTCATAAAGGCTCATTTCATTTGTTGATTCTCTACATGTTTTTATTCCAGAGGATCTAAGTAAGTAACTAATGATTGCAAATGTCAGAAAGGCTAGAGAACACCAAAGAACACAATGGAAAACAACAAACAGAGTCTAAGTAGAGCAGTCAAGATGGCACCTATCTGGGAGCGAAAACAGATTTGAGAGAGAAAACAACAGAATAAACATGTTAAGGATTTGGGAAATGAAAAAGAATACACCTCTTAAAAGAGATAGAAGCTCTTATAACATTGGTTTGGTTCAATCAGAAACCTGTTGATCTTTTACCTGACCAGTTTGGTCTCACTAGAAATACTTACCTGTCTATGAGCTTAAAGCAGTGTGTCTGTGTGTTGTAAGTGTAAATGTATGTTGTGGTGTTAAAACAGCAATATCTAAATAGAATGTTGAATCTAATTCAAAATATAATCTAAATTATCACTATTCTAAACAAATGCTAGTAATGAATTATAATAAATATAGTATCAGTAATGAATGTGTGACTGCACAATTTCTCAAATATAGATATCATTTTAATCTGTTTTGCTTAAAACACTATATAAGTAAGCAGCAAAATATGCTGACATTTTTTAACTCTTTTTTTTGTCTGTTTGCTTTTATCTTTTCAAAGATTTGTGATTTGCAAATATGCTATGCCAATGTCATGTATGGAATTCTTGGTTTAACAAATAATTGCTACAACCTTATGTCTCTACAGTTCACCAATGTTGAAACTGAATATAAGTGCATTATAAATACACAGGTTGACCACATTCATTTCTGTAAAAGAATAAAAGGCTGAGCAGATCAAGAGTCTGCAGTATACTATGAATACTTTTATTGCTATCTTACTTGCTGTTTTGTGAGTGCATCATAGTAGGTTTTTTTTAGAAGACAGCATGTACACTTAAATTTAATGCTGATGTACTTTTATTATGTGCAGTTCCCCCCCAATGTTCATGGACTGGAGACATGAGGAGAAAAGAAGTAATGAAATTCAGCTGAGGCATTGGATTATAAATGAGGTTTGCGGCAGGCGCCATAATGTTATTTAGATTTCTGTGTATTGAGACCTTGTTCCAAGTCCCATCAGCAATGCGGCAGAATCAAATATGAATATAAGCTGATATAAGGAAATTGGTTTGTTATGTGCTGATGCTTTGGAGACCGAGCCCTGTACAGGCGATAGGGAGAGGGAAAAGAGCAATCCAGGCACAGTGATGTTTTAATTACTTGAACTGGAATGATAACACTCCACTCTTGAAATGATCCAAATTAATAGGGCTACACTCGTGGTTGTCTGCTTTCCCTGAGCTTTATTTTGGGAGCATGCAATGTTTTGTTTGCCCCTGGTGTTAGACTTTATTTCAATTTATTTTAGGGAAGAATCTGAAAATAGACTCTTCCTACCAGGCCAGCTTTCAAAGTCTGGCCATCCCATCATAACATTTGCTGCACAATTGAATTGGCAAAACAATGAGTGCTGAACAAAACAAACCCCGGGTAAAAATAAATAAATAAATAATTAAATTAAAGGCTTAAAACCTATTTAGAGACTTCAATTACAAAGGGCAATTAAAAGCATTTTAGGATGTTATTAGATATAGATATATCAGATATATATTAGATATTTTTTGTATATTTTTGTAAATCACAATTAAATTATTTATGTGATCTACAGTTATTGACTGATTTAACATTATTAAGATTAAATTAACCCTCTTGTAGCACAGAGCTCGAACTGTAGTTGGCCAATGGCTCTAATTGTATTTGGATATTCTGGTTTGATTTTTAACCCCTTCTTTACAGGGAACCAAATGTATTTTTTTATTAATTATTGTTATGATTTCATGAACAATTATTAACAGTATCAACTGGCCACAGAAAAGCATTGTATTATCAGAATGTGAAACAGCTAGCTATTTGTAAGATGCAATACATTTTTTATGAATTTTTATTCAAACTATTTAACATGTTAAATATAAGATTTGCAAAAAAGTATGTCATGTTTCAATTGTGAAATAATTTTAATGAAGAGAAAAAGCAACTAAAAAAACACACATCACACTCATGAATAGCTGAACATTTAAACACCACTTTTTAAACTTACTTTGTTATCCATATTTATATTTATATTATATGTATTTAACTGTACTGTATTTTTACTGTGCACTAGCACCTTCTTTTTCAAATACACAATTTGCACATGTTAGGTTTGCACATGTTAGGTGTGTCTGTGCGTGGGTGTGTGTGTGTGTGTGTGTGTGTGTGTGTGTGTGTGTGTGTGTGTGTGTGTGTGTGTGTGTGCGGATGAGGATGACAGGTGTGCCTGAGTGTGTGTGTGGAGTTGTTTACTTCTGTAATGTGAGTTTATTGTAATGTCAGTTTAATGTGCTCCGTGAGCTACTGTAACAAAATTACAACTGGACAAATTCCTTGTATGTGTAAGCATACTTGGCCAATAAAGCCTGATTCTGATTCTGATCTTTTTTAATGCCCTTGCTCTAACACTTTTCATGTGTCATTTTAAAAAATGGGCCAGTCATAGGTTTGTGGTTAAGGAACCAGTCTTGCGACCTGAAGGTCTCTGGTTTGATTCCAGGTCCCACCAAGTAATATGGCTTTACTGGTTTTGGGCAAGGCAACTAACTGCAATTGCTCCCAGTGTGCAGTGTACAAGGCTGCCCTCTGATCCGGGCACATGTGGTCACTTCACTCAGAGTGTGTTGCATGGCACGGATGGGTTAAATGTGGAGTACAAATTACTCTATATGCAAGCAAAGTAGACAAAATAGATCACTTTATCACTTCCTCAACTTCTGTTATTCTGTTAATTCTTAGTCACTTTGGATAAAATCATTAGCAAAATGAATAAATGTAATATAAATCACTATCCTTGTGAGGTGCTCAATCAATGACCATCTTTAAGTGGACTTTTAATTATGCCATCTTCATGTCTAAATATATTGTGAAGCTTTGTGCCTTTATTATGCAATTTTTATCTATTAGACAATTAAATGGGGAATAAAAAATACATAACTTAGACACTGTTGTGCTCACTCCATGCATCCATCCATTATCTTCCGCTTTATCCTATACTAGGTTTCCCCATGCCCATCCAGGCAAACACACTCTATATGGGGCAATTTGGAGAATTCAATTGACCTTGATCCATGTTTTTGGACTGTGGGAGGAAACCGGAGAACCCAAAGGAAACCCACGCGGACACGCGTTTGTGATTATTGTTGTGACTGACAAGGCATTTTCCCATCATTGCAATAGCAAAGACACACAACCTAAATTAAGATGCATAGTGTGCTGTTGACTTACTAAAAATGCTAAAATAGGACGGTAAGAGTTTTTTTTTTCTCATTTGTTTGTGCAAAATAAAGAGTATTTCTTTGCTGTGTAAGTCCACAGAAGTCATTTTAGTCATCCATCCATTTTCTTGCGCTTTATCCTCTACTAGGGTCACGGTGGGGTTCCCCATGCCCACCCAGTGGAGAATGTTTCAGGTGCTGGGCAGATACACCCAGGACAGGGTGCCAATCTATAGCTGGGCACACTCACTCACTCACACAAACACACTCTATATGGGGCAATTTGGAGAATTCAATTGACCTTGATCCATGTTTTTGGACTGTGGGAAGAACCGGAGAACCTAGAGGAAACCCACACGGACACGGGGAGAACATGGAAGCTCCACCGAAATTAGGATTCGAACCAGGAATCCCTGGCGCCGAGAGGCGAATGTGCTAACCACTAAACCACCATGCCTCACCATTTTAGTCATTACACATTTCATTTTAGGAGGGTAAGCAATTTACAGCGACACAGTGGCTTAGTGGTTAGCACGTTCGCCTCTCAGCGCTAGGGATTCCCGGTTCAAATACCCATCTGGGTGGAGTTTCCATGTTCTCCCCGTGTCTGCGTGGGTTTCCTCCGGGTTCTCCGGTTTCCTCCCACAGTCCAAAAACATGGATCAAGTCAATTGAATTCTCAAAATTGCCCCATATAGAGTGTGTCTCTGTGAGTGAGTGTGTGCCCAGCGATGGATTGGCGCCCTGTCATGGGTCTATCTGCCCAGCGCCCGAGATGTTCTCCCCTGGATGGGCATGGGGAACCCCACCGCGACCCTAATAGAGGATAAAGCGGGAGATAATGAATGAATGAATGAAGCTATTTACAGTTACTTTTCCGTAATTGCACAATTATGGATAATTTATATTTAAGAATGAATATATTTTTAAATAAATGTATATTTAAAATACACCAATGGTTGGAAATAAAATAAAATTCACTGTTGGTAAAATATATATCTAGGGTAATATACATAACCAGCAAGCAACTATCTTTGACTGAGACTCTCAGAGGTTGCAATTCATTATTGTGCACCAGAAGATAAGCTCATATTCAATGAGATGTGAAAATGTCACACTATTCACAGTTAATAACATAACCCTTATTGTTAAACAAAAAATCATTTTAAAGACATTTAAACATTTAATTCAAACATGAACCAAATGCAAACAGATTTTTTAAAGAGTATTTTTTTGAAATATTTATACTGGACAGTATTAAATAAAGTGATTCTGCCTTGTGCAGGGAGATATAACCTTTTTTTCCCTTTAAAGCATGACAAGCCCAAGGTACATTATGTCTAGCTTTGATCTCATCTGATGTGGAATGGGCCAACCTTGGATTCCCTTTAGACTCTTATCTTCTATCTCATCAGGCGAGTCAATCACCAAAGGTCCTTTTAAGAGTGGCAATGCTGGTTCAGACAGAGTCCCTCATCAGCGCAGACAGCCACATCTGTGTACATCAAAATCTCACCAAGTGAGCACTCTCTACTTTCACAAGCTCAATAACCATCGTAATCAACGTGGAGAATCAGTGACGTCAAGCTCGCTGTAACTTATTTAATCAGCATTGGGAAGCTTTGTGGCATTTTCTTTAAAAAAGGCTGGGCCAGCAAAAGGAGCTGAATTTATTACTTTCTTAGTCTTCACATCTGTGGATAGATGTTTATAACACATGCTGCTGTGAACCAAACGCAAAATGGAGCTCAACAGATAAATATGAGTGTCATAATTACAGAACCATTGTGAAGCTGTCAGAGCAGTAATTGCTGCAGGGACAGTGGGCAATTGAGAACTATCTCTCTCTCTCTCTCTCTCTCTCTCACACACACACACACACACACACACACACACACACACACACACACACATGTTCACCACTGCAGCATGGCTAACTTTGATAAGATAAAAAGGGGTGAGAGAGGAGGTTATCAGCTATCCCTTACTCTCTTCTCTCCCTCTTATGAACAAGTCTATTTAATCACTGATGAGTAAGAAAAGAGAAAAAGAAATGAGAAAGTTCACATGGTATGTCTATGGCATAATTTAAAAGTCTCACACAAATATTTGCAAATAGTTCATGACACTTTTGATCATTTAAAAATATTTTTTTCCTGCTCATAGGTTTATTGTGAATAAAAGAATAGCAATGATAATACAACACAATAGGTCTAATACCTTCATATTTTTTTATATTTCAGACAAGAGAGAGAAAGAGATAGATAGATAGAGAAAGAGCGAGCAAATAGGTTTGCATCTGAAAACATGCAAAGATAAATGCTTATACTACATTAATAAAATAGAATGGTATATACATACACACATGCATATATGCAGTCTATAAAACTTACTCAAACACAGATTGGTAGTTTTAACACATGAGTTAATGTAACAGGAACATCAATAGCTTCATTAAACTTGTATATGGCAGTACATTGCATAATCTACATTAGAGATGTAATTAAAAACAAATATTCATTTTGTTAAACATGATTAAATGTCAAATTGTCTCTCAGAATGTCATCAGGAATTGTTAGTGGAATTTGAAAATCAGTAATGTTGGTAAGGATGGTGTAAGGGTTGAGCCTAGTCTGCAGTTGTGTTTGTTATTTTTCTGTCCACATAATTGCACTAGACAACCTAAATCAAATCTGTTTATGCCTGAATGCTTAACATATAGCTGCCCTTGCTATATGTATCTAATTACATTTTGAAATATTACACCAGTAAACAATAAATCAAGTCAACAATAAATCACTAAATGATCAGCCTGAATGATAAAAATGCTAATTTGCTATCAGTGCTGAAAGCTTTGCTTTATTCCGATATATAGTTGCTGACGGGTGAATAAAGATCTCTTGGTGTAAGTACAAGCTATCAAAATATCTTATGGTGTGTGCACTCCTGAAGAGCACAGATTTTAATCAAAATTGTCATACAATTGGCTGGTACTTACTTGCATGAAATTTGTCCTTGCTTTATTATAACCTCATAAGAACTTGGCTTTGCCTGCTTAAATGTGCTTTCCAAATGACCCATTTCAGCTAAAAAGTCTTGCTGACATTTGTTGTTACAGATCCCAGGAGCAGCATTATGTTGTTGCATCTTTTTTTTCCTTCTATATAGGTACAGAGAAAACCTGTTGGCATTTTTCTTTTTACATTTTCTTTGAAATGGATGTCAGATTTTGGATTTGATTCCTTTCGGCTCTGGGCAAACAAAGCTGAATGTGAATCCTCCCATTTGCGAACCTGGGAATATTGCTGTCTAGAAACATGTGCCAAACAAAAGGAAGGAGATTCATGCTTCCACTTCAAAAGCAAAGGTTTTGAGAAGCCACGCCAGCTTCATTGTTCTACTCATCTTTGGCATTTTTCCTGTTTCTTCATGGTTCTGTTTGCCAGTATGTACAAACAGAAGCATTTTTGCAGTTCTCCAGGAGCATATTACCAGAAACACTAGAAGCAGCTTTCCACAAATCTAATATTTTCACACATGGGTGCCAATAATTGTATTTTCTACAAAGCATGGAAAGCTTGTTGTTTTTATATTTTTTGGGAGAGGCATCCTTTGGGTTCGCTATGTCTCCTGTGACGCAGAAAAAAGTCTCTGTTTGTGTTATTAAACAAGCATGCTGTCAGTTACCCATACATTCTGTATAGCAGATTTACAAATGCCATGCTTTTAATTGATGTTTTGAATAATTAAGATCCAGTTTTTGAGCCCAATAGTCTTATTTTTCTTAATCTTTATAGACACATGGCTGCTTCGAAGCTTGTTTGTGTGAAATGCTTTGGTAAAAAATAAATAAATAAATAAATAAATACAGTGGGAAAACCACATCTATTTTTATCTTTGCGCTCAGGCGTATGGAAAATAATAATTTAATTCCTCACTCATACTCCATGCCATTACATCGCTTGACATATTTTCACTACTTTAATTTAAAGGCCAGATGATACTCTTCCAGATAAATTCAGATTATAAAAAGTTGATTTTATGTCTCTGTACATAGACAAAACTCACAAATTTATTATTTATATATTTACTTATACAACAAAGAAAAAGTAAGTGAACATGCAGTTTAGAAATAAAGTTGTATGTAAAATTGTTTGCTTGCAAATTATAAATAGAACTCACAGTGGCTTTTGTTCTTATACTTTAATCAAACAGCTTTAAATCAATGCATACAATAAAGCTGTGGCAACACATATGCTATACAAGATTAGAAACTAGGTGTAACACTAGATTTAAACAGAATTCTTTGGCAGGGTCCAAATAGAGATTTTGTGTCTGTGTGGTTGTGCTGCTTTCTCTGTCAGGTCCTTTGTGTTTACTGCTGAAACTAGGCCGATGTTTTATTCATATTGATATGTACTCTGTGTTGTTGAGTAAATTGTTCATCTCACAGTAAACGCCAGTATATTGGATTTCAACCACACTAGCTAAACCATTAAACATACCTCCTACAGAGAAAAAATGGTTGAGCAGTTATTCATTTCCGTCATGTTTGTTCAAAACAGTACAAACAAAACCAAACACAAACCCAAAAACTGTCTTTGTGTTGGCAGCACAGTTGCCCTTGGGGAGGAAAGGCGGAGTATCGTGGGGTTTTAAATACTGTCGCCTAATAAAACCCAGGACGGATGAGGGCGCATGTGGCAGACGTCACCTGCGAGTGTCGCAGGCATGTTCTCCAGTGGGGGTGCACTCCCTGGCCTATTCTTTCAGTTTTCCCGGCGAGCAAAATGGGGTGTGCAGGGCAAGTAGAGGTTCCAGCCAACGTGGATGAAGCTGAAGACACCAAGAGCGTTACTCATCACGACGGAAAGGAGGAGAAGATACCCGAAGAGATGATGTCAATAGCGTGCATGGAGGCAGGAAGAATCAGATCTCTCTCTCTCTCTCTGCAGCAGCTCCTGCACATGGATATCCTATCGTTTATTTCAACCATGATAACTGAACCATTTAACATACTTCCTACAAATAAAAAATGGTAAAGTAATTAATTTCCGTCATGTTTGCTCAAAAGAGTTTAGAAAAAACCGAATACAAACCCAAACATTGTTTTGTGGGTTTTTAAGAAGATGAAGGTTTTTAAAGAACAAACTACTACTAATGCTTGGCCAAAAAAAAAAAAAAAACCTGATTATTCAGTAAATGCAAGTAAGTCAGCTGACATAATTCTTGGGCACTTAATGATTCTGAACCTGACCATCCGCAGCAACCCCAGATCATAGAACTGCCCCCACGGGCTTCTACAATAGGCACTAGGCTTGATTGTTGCATCACTTCAGTCACCTCTCTCCTTACACCGATGCACTCATCCCTTTGGAACAACTTAATCTGGGCTCATCAGATCAGATGACGTTTCATTGCCCCAGCATCCAATCATATTGCTCCCTTGCAAATTAAAGCCGTTTTTGCCGTTTTCTTGCCTCACTTGCAAGTGGCTTTCTAAAGGCTACACAGCTGTTTAGTCCCATTCCTCCAAGTTCCCTTTGCAATGTATGCATGGAAATGCTCTTACTTTCACTATTAAACCTATCCCTGAGTTAAATTGTTGTTTATCTACGATTGATTGTTGTTTCTTTGACGATAATGTTTCCCCACTGGACAATTCTTAACTCAATTTTTCCTGAACCTCTGCTTGAGGCATGATTCAGCAAACTCCTTAGATGTTTACTCTGCTCGATGAGAAACAGATTGACATCTTTTCAAAGACCGGACAACATTTGTGGCAGAAGGCCAGCGACGTTGGGGGGGGGGGGGGGGGTTGCTGGTGATAGGTCTTCAATCTATGGCTGGACACACACTCACACACACACAGAATATATAGGGGCAATTTAGAGCAGCCAATTTACCTTGAATCAAGTTTTTGAGTAAGAGAAAATTGGAGGAATCCAACATGGGAAGAAAATGGAAATTTTACCCAGATTGGAATTCATATGTGCTAGAATCTCCACCCAGATTGGGATTCATATGTGCTATTCCGAACATGCTAATCACTAAGTTACCATGCACATTACAACAGACAAATGTACTTGTAATACAGTACAAGTTTAAGTTCAAGTAACTTATTTATATAGCGCTTTTTACAACAGTACTATGTCATAAAGCAGCTTTACAGAGTTAAAAGCCCTAAAACCCCCAAAGAGTAAGCTGAAGCGACAGTGGCAAGAAAAAAATACCTGTTATGTTGTTACTTTTAAGGAAGAAACCTTTGGAGGACCAAGGCTCAATGGGGGACTCATACTCCTTGAGAGGGAGTTAATTAAATGCAAGATTAAATAAATGTGCTTTTAATCTACTTTTAAAGATTAATAATGATTCAGAATCATGAACAGTAACTGGAAGGCTATTCCAAAGTTAAGGAGCCTTGTGGTAGAATGCTCTTCTACCAGCAGTAATTTTATTTATTCTTGGAGCTAAAAGTAAACCAGAGTTTTATATATTATCAATATTTTTTTTTACTCAATACGAAACAACTGGTAGCCAGTGTAAATTTGATAACACAGTACTAATTTTTATTGCACAGATTTATGTAATAATTTATTAAAACATCCTGTCATAAGTGAATTACAATAATGTAACCTTGAGGTGATAAAAGCATGAATTAGATTTTTTGCATCTTGGAGGTAGAGGATATTTCTTAGCTTCAAAATGTTACAAAGGTGAAAAAATGCAATTCTAGTAATATTGTTAATGTGCTTTGTAAAAGAGAGAAATGAATCAATAATGACACAGATATTATTTACAGATGAACTGGGTCTGTTTAGGGAGTTATCGAGGTTTAACATGCTGTTCGAATCTTTGTTAATGTTGTCCTTGGGTCCAACTATTAGAATCTCAGAATTTAGCAGTAGGAAGTTTTTTGACATCCATATTTTACTCTCTTGCAGTCCTCGAGCTTACTGACTGAACGAACATAATTAGGGTTAGCTGAAATGTATAATTGCATAAGAGTGCATATCTGCATAAGAGTGGAAACTAATTTCATGTTTATGAATAATTGATCCCAATGGAAGCATATATAAGGCAAACAGAGGGGACCCAGAGCTGACCCTTGCGGAACACCATATTTAATTTTAGCAAGATCAGAACATTGGTTGTAGGTGAAATGATATCAATCTGTCAGATAGGATTTAAAACACTGAAGTGCAGATCCTGTAATGCCCACAGTATCGGGGTTTTGTCACATGGTGTTTGTTTGTGTTTGGTCTCCACGCCCCCGTAATTATACGGACCTGGTTTCCCTATCACCACACCCTATATAAGCACCTCACTCCCGTTCCTCCATGCCAAATTGTCTTGTGCCCACGAATCCCTAAGCCTAGACTCTTCTAGCCCCCACTCCTCGATCACGCCTTGCCTCACCTCGCCTCATCTTTGCCTCGCCTTGTCCTTGCCTCGCCTCGCCTTGCCCAGCCCTTGCTTCGTCTCGCCTTGCCCATCCCTTGCTTCGTCTCGTCACATCCGCCTCTGGATCCCCCTGTGTGTTTTTTGCCTGCTCTTGTCTGGGTTTTGTGTGCAGCGCTCCAGCCGCAATCAAGCCGCCTTTCTCGAGGGCGCGTGAATTGGGACGCGTCCCGTGTATGACGGCAGAACCCGGACGTGCAACGCGTCATTCAGCCACAGTGACGCTTCAGTGCGCTGCACGGAACCCTGTCCTTGTCTCGACAACAATACACAAACTGTTAATAAACCTGGTTAATTGCATCTCATCCTCTGCTTCAGACTGGTCACTCCGAGTAGCGTATCCAACTACGTATTGGCCACTCGGCATAACATTACTATCTGGCCAACATGGATACCTCGGAGCAACCCACCGTGTGCCAAGGAACCCGATCGGTAGCAGAGTTTGTAGTGGAATTTCAGACGCTCGCCGCAGAGTCGGGCTGGTGTGAGCGCTCGCTGTGCGCCGTGTTCCGACACGCTCAGCACGATCAGGTTCGTGACGAACTGGCTACCCGCGATAGGCCCAGGGCCTCATCGACCTCGCTATCCGCCTGGACGGGTGCATGAACGAGCGCCGGCGCGAACGCCTATGCCGGGATTCCGTCCGCGCCATCGCCTCGCCAGGGTTGCCAGTCACACACCGTCCCGCTGCACCTCCCTCGTAACCCACAGAGCCTGAACCCATGCAGTTCGGACGCACTAGGCTCACGTCTGAGGTCCGCAGTAGCCGTTGGAACCAAGGGCTCTGTTTCTACTGCGGTAAGGCGAACCAAAGCCAGTATCACCTTTGCCAACCAAGCCGGTATCAAGTTATCTCCATTGGCCTCCCCCCTCCACACCGTGGCCCTGGATGGGTGTCGCCTGTCCTCTATCACACACCGCACAAACCCCGTTCAGCTGTGGATCGACGGGAAACATCGGGAAGAGATCCAGTTCTTGGGGTTCCAATCCCCGGGTACACTGGCTACATCAACACAATCCACATCTGGACTGGGCGAACTCACGGGTCCTCTCCTGGGGGGACACTTGCCATTCCACCTGCCTTCGTGCGGCAGTACCCCCCTGCAGGGCACGACTGTGTTCACCAAGCTGGATCTGCGGAACGCTTACCACCTGGTCCGCATCCGGCAAGGGGATGAATGGAAGACGGACTTCAACACCCCCAGTGGGCACTACGAGTACCGTGTAGTCCACTTTGGCCTCAAGAACGCCCCCGCCGTCTTCCAGGCCCTGGTGAATGACGTCCTGAGAGACTTCCTGGACCGCTTTTTCTCTGTATACCTGGACGACATCCTCATCTTCTCCAGGAACCTCGAGGAGCACCACCATCTGGTCCTCAACAGACTCCTTCAGAACCGGCTCTTTTTGAAGGCGGAAAAGTGCCGGTTCCACCAGGCCTCTGTGTTCTTCCTGGGGTTCATTGTCTCCCGCGGGGCTATCCGACCTGACCCCGCGAAGATCCAAGCCATCACGGAGTGGCCGTCCCCCACTTCCAGGACGGAGCTACAAAGGTTTATGGGGTTTGCAAATTGTTACCATCATTGACAGATTCTCCAAAATGATACGCCTTGTGGCCCTGTCTAGGCTCCCATCGGCACTGGAAACTGCCAAGCTGGAATTTGACAAGGTATTCAGGATCTTCGGCATTCCCGTGGACATCGTATCGGTCCGGGGACCGCAATTCATCTCACAGGTATGGAGAGCCTTCATCAAGCAGTTTGGAACCTCTGTTTCCTTGACCTCAGGAGGCCACCCCAGTCCAACGGCCAGGCGGAGAGGGCCAACCAAGTGGTGGAGATCACCCTGCGCTGTGTTTTCGCCCGACACCCAGAAAGCTGGAGCGACCATTTAGCATGGGTGGAATACGCCATTAACACCAGGGGCAGCACCGCCACTGGTAAATCTCCATTTGAGGTTGCGCTAGGCTACCAACCCCCCCTTTTTCCTGAGGAGCAGCAGGAGACCAGCGTCCCGTCCGTGGCCCAACACCTTCGCCGATGCCGCAAGATCTGGAGGAACACCCTCATAGCCCTCCTCCAAACTCAAGCCACACCCACCCTTTCCGCAAACCGCCATTGCCGCCAGGCCCCTGCCTACAAGATTTGGCAGCTGGTCTGGCTTTCTACCAGGAACATATCCCTCAAGGCGGAGTCTAGAAAACTGTCCCCCCAGTTCATCGGCCCATTGCCCGTCTCCAAGATAATCAACCCGGCAGCCATCCGTCTCCAGTTACCGTGCCATATGCGCATCCACCCCACCTTCCACGTCTCCCAAATCAAGCCGGTCACCCACTCCCCTCTCAACCCCACCCCCCGTGACGCACCAGCCCCCCGCCTCGTCGACGGCCGGCCGGCCTTCGCAGTCCGCAGACTCCTGGACTCCCGCCGCCGGGGCAGAGGGGTACAGTTCCTGGTAGACTGGAAAGGGTACAGCCTGGAGGAGCGCTCCTGGGTCCCCCGTGCAGCCATCCTAGACCCCTCCCTCATCCAGGAGTTCCAAAAGAGGTTCCCCGACAAACCTTTTAGGGCGCCAGGAGGCACCCGTTGGAGGGGGGGTGCTGTTGGTTGTTTTGTCATGTGGTGTTTGTTTGTGTTTGGTCTCCACGCCATGGAGTCACCATGCCCTATATAAGCACCTCACTCCCGTTCCTCCACGCCAGATAGTCTTGTACCCACAAATCCATAAGCCTAGACTCTTCTAGCCCCCACGCCTCGATCACGCCTTGCCTCACCTCGCCTCGTCTTTGCCTCACCTTGCCCTTGCCTCGCCTTGCCCAGCCCTAGCCTTGTCTCGTCACGTCCGCCTCTGGATCCTCTTGTGTGTTTTGTGCCCGCTCTTGCCTGTGTTTTGTGTGCAGCGCTCCAGCCGCAATCAAGCCGCCTTCCTCGAGGGCGCGTGAATTGGGACGCGTCCCGCGTGTGACGTTAGAACCCGGATGTGCACCGCGTCATTTAGCCACAGTGACTCTTCTGTGCGCTGCACGGAACCCTGTCCTTGTCTTGACAACAATACACAAACTGTTAATAAACCTGGTTAATTGCATCTCATCCTCTGCTTCAGACTGGTCAGTCCGGGTAGCGTATCCAACTACGTATTGGCCACTTGGCATAACACACAGTGTTTTCTAATCTATTAACCAGGATGTTGTGGTCTATAGTGTCAAAAGCTGTTCTAAGATCTAATAAGACAAGAAATGTGATTTGGTTATTATCAGAGGACATAATAAGTCATTAACTACTTCAATTAATGCTGTCACAGTGCTATGTTGAGACATAAAACCTGACTGATAAACTTCATGAATTTTAGTAGCTTGCGATTCAGCTGGTTGAATACAATTTTTTGGAAGGTTTCAAAAGGAAGGTTTGATATTGGTCAATAGTTGGACAGTATTAGAGGATCCATATTAGCCTGATCCTGTGTTTAGGAATTTTTAGATATATTAATACCTACTTTATTTATTTGAACCTGAATAAAAAAACATATTTTGTGCTCTCCTGTAAAAATTTGTCAGAATTTAAATGTTAGGTTATTATAAATGCCAACTTAAAATACATATTTTTATGTTCTACAATAAATTTGTAGCCAGAAAATGATTGTCAAACAAAATTAACTTAATTAAAAAGAATATATGTAACAGTCAGACAGTGAGAAATATTTGACTACAACCAAAAAGCCTTTAAAAGTTGTTGTTTTGATTTGGTTTTAAGTACTTTTTATTGCAAAATAACCAAATGACAGTACTTGTACTTGGAATGATGAACTTCATGAAAAGGTTATGACAGTATTATATTTGTTATACAGTGGAAGGATCCACTTCTGTTCTTTGTCTTTCTCTCTTTCCAATCTGGTTCTTCCTGCACTTTTTTTCTTCCACCAACCCCTTACAGTTTGTATTAACACGCAAACTGTGTGTATGTCTCTTCCCGCTCGCATTTTCTTTTGAGACATCATTTCATGATATGCACTCTGGAGAAAAGCTCCCCATCTCATTTCTCATTCACTTCTGCTTCCCCAATTTCCCCATCAACACTTTTTTGACAGACAAAGCCTTCACTCTTTCTCTCCACAGACCATCAGCTGCTACTTTTACCCCTCAGAATCAGCCTCCAACCCCAGGCAATAACCACAGTGTTGTCAGAATGTAACAACACCCTGTCTCAAATTATGTCTGTCATGGACAAAATCATTAAAATATTAGTTATGAAACTGAAACAAAAATGTCATTTCCTAAAGTTAACTGACCTTTCTATGACTTTGTAGTGGCGCAGAGTCATACATCATTAGTGAATGATAGTAAGCAACAACGGAACTAAATGAGATCAATCTGTTCTGACACTAAATCCCAGTAAAGGCTATATTTCCTGTCCCAAATTCAGTTTTTCTTAGTTGTTTGAAACACTGTATTGAAAATTGTTTTTCTCAGTTCCTCAATTTATCACCCCAATACTTCCATTATTATTAAAAAAGTTGAAAACCATCTTAAGTTGGGGTGACCAATGTCAGTCCTACATGTTTTTATCAGATCATTAATGTGCACATAAGCTGTAATCATACAGTATTTAAGAATACAAATTAAAAACCTTATATCTGTTGTATATTTACAAAATGACTACACATGGCACAATGAGTAATGAAAATCAGTAGCTTCTTTTTTGCCAGCTGACATACATAGCATTTTAAAAATTATTTGAGAAATAAGTTGAACCAATATACTTATTAAATATTGTTTGGTTTTTGTTTTACAAAATATACTTATTTATACTTATTTAAAAATATATATTTAAAGGATTTTCAAACATAAATCCAATATACGGTGCTTGATGGTGGAGTAATGGTTATCATTTATCATGCCTTTTGTCACTAAATGAAAATGTCATTCACCACTTTACTAGCATGTGATTGGAACCAAATAACAAATATCCAGAAAAATATATTATGCAAATGCATTGTGTTACTTTATCTGAAGAATAATAAAATGGAATCATGCAGCATCTTAGAAATCATTTATTACTACAATAAATGCTTTGACAATTTATTGTGCTTTTATAATTACATGCATTCATTAAATTTCCCATCAAAACAAAATAACAGTGACACTATAACTTGGGCTACTAGAACAGCTTGTGACTGTTAACAAGAATTGTAATATCAAAGAGGTGAGTTTTTTTATTTATTTACATAATCAAGCACTTTTTGCATTTGACCACATTTTGTTCTTGCACATGTTCATACTGATTCCTCTATATCTCTGCAGCACTGCTCATTTTGTAAAAACATCATTACTTTATCAGCTCGATATTCATTTCGGTTGATGGCAACATTAAAGAGCTATCATGTCCTTCATGCAGACTTAATCACAGATAGCTCTGTGATATAATGCCATGCTTTATTGGCACTTACATGAATAGTTCTTTCACATGTGAAATGTAGTCATTTTAAAACCCATTTGGTGTTGTTAGATGTTTCAAGTTGCTTGTTAACATTATTGATCATGTGGCATTATTATTATTATTATTATTATTACTTTGAAACAGGCATTTAATTTAGCATGGTATCTCTGCACCAAGTAAATATGCCACAATGCTGAAGGATTACTAGTATGCTTGGGATTAAATCATTACAATTATGTTTGGAAATGTGACCGGTTTTTCAAACCACGTTTGTAGAGGAAAGTGTTCTGCTGCTCATAAACAAATAGCTAGAAAGCCTTATTTTCTATTTGGGATGATCACATGGGTGCACAGTTGGTGTGGAATTACTGCCTTCAATCTAATTGCTATTATTTACAGGTTATTATGTCAATGCCATGGGATTTTTATTTGGTTGATACACAACAGTGAAATTTGTATAGTACATACATAGAATTGCATTGGTGTTTTATGCAAATGCAGTGTAGAAAGAGAAAAGATTTTTCTGGCAATTATAAATATGCAGTCCACAAGCCTATTTAGTTGGATGATTAACATTAGTGCATGTATTTACAGACTGTATAAAGTCAATAAATGACTTGTGCACACATTCTGGAAAAAGAGCTTGTTTGTGTCACATCGCTTCTAGTAAATACACATTAACACATTGTTAATGTCAGTAAGTATTGTTGGTGTTCAAAATGATCTACTACCAGAATAATGTCTCAATAGATCAATAGTTTGGCTCTAGTGTTACCCCTTTGAGAGGTAGATATTTGTCTGATAAACACTGCATTTTAATATTTGGCCAACAATATGAAAAACCCTTTGTCTTTTATATTCATGCTGAAATATTTCAAGTGGGTGGCTCGGTGGCTTAGCCGTTAGCACATTCACCTCTCAGCACTAGGGATTCCTGGTTCGAATCGGAATTTCTATGTTCCCCTCGTGTCCATGTGGGTTTCCTCCGGGTTCTCCAGAGTTTCCTCCTACAGTCCAACAATATGGATCAAGGTCAATTGAATTCTCCAAATTACCCCAAATATGTGTGTTTGTGTATGTGTGAGTGAGTGTGTGTCCAGCAATAGATTGGCGCACTGTCCTGGGTGTATCTGCCCAGCGCCTAAAACGTTCTCCCCTGGATGGGCATGGGGAACCCTCCCCGCGACCGAAGTAGAGGATAAAGTGGAAGATAATGGATGGATGTAAATACTTAAAGTAAATGTTTAAAATACAAAATATAGAACACTAAAAAGATGTGTAGTCCAGTAGCTTGGTTATCTGGTGTTGATGGGGGAAATCCAAATGCAATCTCGACTCTTGTGTCTCCTCATAATTTCCTCACGCACACTGCACATTGGAACTGAATGCTATTATCCGGCAGGAAAACATTTTGTTGTTGCTTGATTATGCTAATGAGTGTGCACAAATACAAAGCACAATGTCATTGAAATTAGGCTTGATTGCAGATGCCACCTCAGGTTAATTTGTGTTCCCCTGCCTAAATGTAGTCCTTGTATTTATAAATGTGACTTGGAGCTAATGCCTTTTTCATGCTCTTTTTAACCTATTTTTATAGGGGAGTTTAATGACGTGATGACAACCATACTTACTACATTAACGTCACAGAATAGGGAAGATAAGACTAATAGCATCAGCGTTTTGATGGTTCAATGTGCTTAGTAGGATTTGGTCAAAATAAAATATATCTAAATACAGGTTTACTTAAAACTGTATTAAGTGTAATCACATAGAGATATTTTAAATGAACAAAATTGCTTGAGTTGAACATTTATAGTTGGTCATTTAGCAGACACCTTTAAAAGAAGCCACTTACAAATGTCAGAACATTTGTCAGGGTTTTGCTCAAAGACCCACATTAGTAACTTCAGTGAACCTGGGATTTGAATCCACAACCTTTAAATGAATAGAAACACCCTAACCAATGAGCAACCACACCAACCAACTGAGCTACCACACCTTTAAACCTGATATGTATGCTGTTGCTTGTATTGTGAACATTTGCTTTTATAGATAGATTGTACACTTTTATACATAAGATAAGATATAATATTTCTACAGTGATGCCTAATTTTGTGAGTTTATGAAAATAAGAGTTTGGGCAATATTATTTGTACAGGAACAGGCTGTTTTAGATTTTTTTTTTTGCCAAGACAAACAAGACTGGCGAGGGCAAATCAAAAAGACACTTAAGAAGGATAAGTGTTGTACTTGTCACAAATGCTTCGCGTAAAAGTGCAGAAAGGTTTGGCATGTTTATGCCAGCCCTGGTGACAACTATGCCTAGAAGGATTATGTTTTAAGGTTGTTTTTTCAGTCTCTTTGTCCAATCCAACCTTTACATTTACATCACATTTACATTTAGTCATTTAGCAGACGCTTTTATCCAAAGCGACTTACAACATTAACATTACAAGCTAGAACCTTTATCATCCATACATTAAAACAATAATCACTATATTAAGTGTCTCATTCAATTCAATAGCTAAACCTAAATGTATTTTTGACTGTGTCCAATGGCACAAAGCAAGTTCTATAAAAGCATGGGTGGGTGATGCAAGTCTGGTGATATCTGAACTAGAGATGAACTAAAATGGAAATTAAGAGCCACAAATTTTCATCTGTGTGAATGGGTAAATCCTGACATACACATGGTGAAGTCTTATAGAAGCTTTTCCAGAAAAGAAAATGCAGATTTAATTGCAAAAAAAGGGCCGAACTAATAATGCAATAACAAAAGCAAGCATAAAATGTAACACTATCACGTAGCTGTTTATATAGCAAATCTCAAATGCTTGAAGGGATGCAAACTGGGCAAGAATGTTCATGTGGGTACAAGGACAAAATGCTTAGCTTTTGATAGTCAAAAATTTTTTTTTTTAAAAGTAGTCGCGCCATTACATCTGGTGCATACATGTGAACTTAATATCTTAGTAATGCACTAGTTAAAGGAAAAAGTTTAATGTCAATATGACAGTACCAAAAACATTTATAATTTAGAAACATGCAATTTATTACTCATACAACACATTCAGTACCTTTTTTAAAAAGTATTCTATAAATTGCATGGGTATACATGTCCTTCTAAACTCATGGCCAATGGCATACAATAAACCCTGAAGTCATGTTGTAATTTTGAAGATTGTCACTGTGTTGGTTTTGGTTTGTGATCAATGCTTGCAGTTTGATTGATTGGCAGTTACCACAAAAACAAACCAATGAACAAAACAAGTAAATTAAATAAAATGCCGAACGCGAACACAAGTTAATAAACCTAGAAATAAGGAGCAGGTGCCCTGGGGCGGGGTCCTCCGCTGAAACAGTGCCCCCTGTGGACGAGATGTGGCAGTCATCCTCTGGCTGTGTGGCGAGGTGGACGCCCCCTGTGTACGAGACGAGGCGGACACCCTCTGTGGACGAGAAGAGGCGGACGCCCTCTGGCTGTGTGGCGAAGCGGACGTCCCCTGTGGAAGAAGCCAGATGATGGTCCCTTGGCTTCGCGACGTGGCGGACGACCCCTACGGATGAGAAGTGGTGGACGCCCTCTGGCGACATGGTGAGGCGGACATCCCTTGGCAGGCTCGGTGACGTGCAGGCGAGTGGCTGGTTCGGTGACGTGAAGCCCTTCAGCGGGCTCTGCGACATGCGGCTCCTCTGCGCAGTGCAGACCAGTGGTGCGCTTGGCAAAGTGAAGGCCCTTGGTGGGCTCAGCGACGTGCAGCCCCTTAGCAAGCTCTGCGACATGCAGCTCCTCTGCGCAGTGCAGACCAGTGGTGGACTCGGCGATGTGCAGCCCAGTGGCGGGCTCTGCGGGTTCGGATGCTGGATGGTCTGTGGCAGGAATGGCACATTCGGGAAGGCTGGTGTGCCCTGACAGGCGCGAGGCTGGTGCCCTCTGACAGGCTGGTGTGGGTGGTGCACTCTGGCAGGCTGGCATACCTGATGCGCATTGGCATGCCGGTGAGAAGAGCGCCATCTGGCAGGCTGGCCATGTCAGCACATACGGTGCCCCGCTCTTTAGCCCCCACTTCGGCCTCGGGATCGCCATCCTGCATGCAAAACATATAAACCCCCACAGACAGACCCAGAGACAGAGCCACAGAGGAGTAAGACAACGAGGGATCAGATGAGACAGGGGGAACACAAAGGTCGGGGATGCTCACGCCACACACACACCTCACCACACACCACTGGTAACACCCCCTCGCAGCGCGAATCAGGCGCAGCGCGCTCCGTCTCACATGTCTCACATGCAGCGCACATACCGGGCTCCGCAGCGTGCACGCCACATCTCGGCACCACAGCGGTGGCACGCTCCACGCCTGAGTCTCGTACCTGGGGGTGTAACAAACCAGACCGGATAGTCAGTCCAGAACTCCTCAGGATTCAGGAGGGTGCGTATCAGCAGAATTTACGCATACAGATAAGACTCGCCCTCCTCGTCATCGGAGATCTCGACAGTATCGAGACCCTCCTAGGTGCAGAGCGACTCGTACCCACTCCTCCACAGAAACTCCTTGCTCGTAGTCGTACCACTCCGAAGTTAAAATTTCAAAGCCATCTTTGCGGCTCCGGCACGGTGGGCACCGCATACCAATGTACCTGCGGATGTGTATGTACCTGCGGATTAGCATGAACTGAGATTGAAACTATATACAGTATATTGTCTAATGTCAAGGACCCTGAAAAAGCTTAGATCTCCTGAGCTTTTTTTCCCCCCTATGTTTTCTACATTCCTTTTCACATGCAACAATGAACTGTAGCATAGACACTTTGTAAAATGTAATTATTTTCCTGTATCATTATGTAGTTAACTTACATGTACCCAATATCAACCTGTTTAGTGTAGGCTGATTCAGAGAATCTTGCAAAAATATATTTGCTTAATAAGATGTCTGGGAGTTTCAATTTCGTTTTTTATTTGCTGCCATTATACGTGGGGAATAGTTGCAGTGTAAATTCAGTAACATTTGCATTATAGCAAATAACATTGTATAGTACCTGCGCAATGGCCAAAGCCTCATTCTCCATAATGATATAAACTCTACATTACAGAGAGCAAACATAGTACACACAGTTAGGAGAGTGACTCAGAAAAGGAAGAATAAGAAACAGGAAGTAAAGCCTCTACAATAACATAAAATCTTGCAACTGCAACATTTTTTCTGCCTTACAGGGGTGGCAGCTGCTTAAACTGGCTATTCCCAGTAGAATTTGATGGATTTTCCTTCTCAAGAGGAGGCAGTGACTTCTGGGCAAAGCATGTGCCAGGCTCTGCTACATTTGCACAGAAATGAGCCGCAAAGACGCCAAAATCTTTCAGCATGACATGACCCAGGTAGAGTTATTTTGCTGGTGCCTTTCAGGCCTTTCTTAATTGTGCTGAATGGCTGGTTGCAGGTTCTTGTTTGTGAAGTGACATTTTTCGCATTATCTGACATGCCCCAGTCTTTCCCATAACTAATATTAAACACTGCATGGTTCAATTCATCTTCTTTCATCCAGACAGTTATGAAATCTGCTGTTTCCCCTCCATGAATCACTTTGAATCGGATTTCTTGGGATAGCTTATTTGTTATTAAGGTGAATCAGACATGCTTGTTTTGATACATCAGCATAGCTGGCACGCTAGTTCAAGGCACTTCATTTATTTTCCAACTTTTTTAAGGCTTATTGTCACATTGATAATCCAAACTTAAAATCTGAGATAACAACAGATTGCTTACCGCTAGAATGCTTATCAAAAAGAAAATAACGTGGAAAGCATTTCAAACTATGAGAATGCTGAAATAGGTTATATCTTCCATCATTTGTTACTTGACACACTTGCAACTGGTTCCAAACAAATATGATGCATAAGAGAATAGACGGAGTGCAAAATAGCTCATGCATTATTTAAATGCTTTACTCGTCTTAGACAAAATTTGTGTAATTCGACCGAAGATAAAAACAAAGTTTCCCATATGAAAAGGAGCTCATAGCAGACATTTAATAATGCATGTGACCGTCAAAGACAGGCAGACAACTAACACTAAGGGCTGCTGCTGTTCCTGAGATTACAGTGGACCTGCTAACCTCAAGTCATGAAAAATGTATGTTACTGATATTGAGAAGCCATTGTGCTTTATTTAGACTTTATTCAAATCATTTCACACAAACATGAAGACAGCATTCTTTAGAACTTTCTCCTCTAATAAATGCATTTCAGTCTGTATAACCTCTGCCTTTGGGTGCCATGCAGGCAGCTTTACAGTGACATCTAAACTCTTTCTTTTTTCTAACTAGCTTTTCAAATTATTCAGCATTTTTTACTCAGATATAGACTAGAAATTGCAAAGACAGACCTGCTCAAAAGTTTTTAGTTTGAGTTTGTTACCATCTGTCCGTTCTTCCCCGGAAGGAGGGCGGCTAACGCGGAGTTGCTGCGTTCAGCCGCTCGCGCCTAGTGAGCGCTCCCCGGGTACCGACCACGCGGGGAATATAGCGTGCGTGGGTCCGAGGAACGTTCCCACGAGTACGGCCCACGCGGAGAAGATGCGCAGCGCCGTACCGTGGTTGTACGCGGAAGGAGAGTCCAAACACCGGGATAAACACCGGGCGCGAATCGGCGCCCTCTAGTGGCGAGGCGGGGAGAGCGCCCCAGGTGCTCAGAGTCGGCGGCGGGAGGACCCTGGTGCTTGTAGTCGGCGAGGGGGCGGCCCCTGGTGTTCGGGATCGGCGGCGAACGGCCTCTGACACGCAGAAACAGCGACGGGCGGCTGCCGGTGCCCGGGCCACGCAGCAGGCGGTCCCCGGCGCTCCGACACGGAAGCGGGCGGTCCCTGATGCTCATACTCAGCAGTGGGCGGTCCCTGGTACTCGGAATCGTCAGCGGGCGGCCTCTGGTAATCCGACTCGGCAATGGGCGACCCCTGGTGTCCGGAACTCTCCAGATATTTTGGCACGTCTTTCTGTTAGCTTCTGTCCGTTCTTCCCCGGAGGAGGGCGGCTAACGCGGAGGTGTTGCGTTCAGCCGCTCGCGCCTAATGAGCGCTCCCTGGTTAACGACCACGCGGGGAAGAATGCGTGCGTGGGTCCGAGGAACGCTCCCACGAGTACGACCCACGCGGAGAAGATGCGCAGCGTCGCAAACGTGGTTGTATGCGGAAGGAGAGTCCAAACACCGGGATAAAATCCAAAAATGTATAATTTAATAAAAATTGGTGTAGGGACACCAACGAAAATGGGGAACAAACAAAACAACGTAACATAGGGTATCATAACCACAAAATAAAGACGTGCGCGAAGAGAAGGAAAACTCAGAATAAATACAAAAGGAACTAAACACGTGAACAAAACAAACCAATCACCCAACGAAGACAATTACCACCCCAAACGAGGGACAGGTGCCACAGGCACCTGTAACAGAGTTTACATTTTGTTGATTATATTACAATCCACATTTTAATCAACATTTTGTTGATTATATTACATTTTGTTGATTATATTTCGAATTCCATACACTGACAATCACTGAACCGGTTAATTGTCATTTTCTTGTCATCTATCACCCCCCAGGTCAACTAGATAACTTATATTAACTTATATTTGATATGTTATTATCATCTCTCCCAGATGATGGTTGTCCTCGTCGTGCTCGGCGATTTCAACATTCACTTAGACCGACCGTATGCTGCTGAGTTTCTTGAACTTATCACCAGCCTGGACCTCCATCTACTCCGCACCTCAGCTACCCACCGGGCTGGCAACCAGCTCGACCTCATCATGACGCGCTCATGTCTCTCTTCGGACATACACATCACTACACTTCATGAATCAGACCACTTCTTCATACAGTTCTCTGTCTCACTTCCACCACCTCTCGTGATCATCACTAAATCATCTCAGGTATGTCACAATCTTAGTGCTCTCTCTAACACACTCTTTGCTGTCTTGGTTACAGATGCCCTTCCTAGCATCAGTAACTTCTTAACTCTTGACACCAACACTGCATCAAGCACATTCTGCTCCACCTTGGCTTCATGTCTTGACCAGGTCTGTCCAAAATCCACCAGGAAAACACACAGTCCAGTCCCTGGCTCACGGAAATGCTTCGGAAGCAACGTACTTCTCTTCGTTCTGCCGAAAGAAAATGGCATAAGTTTGGTCTGTCTTCAGATTTAGAAACATATCAGTCCTCACTTGCCACTTTCTTCAAGGATGTAACTGCTACTAAATCCTTGAAAAGGTGCCCGCACCTTATTCAGTACCTTCAACTCACTACTAACTCCTCCCTCTCCCCTTCCTAACACGTCTCTGTCAGCTAATGTCTTTGCAACCTTTTTTACAGAAAATATCGAGGGAATCAGCAAACTCTTTCATACTCACCATTTCCACAACACTACATCTCACACATCCAGCCATCCAACCCTCTCCTCCTTCTCCCCTGTCGCAGAATCTGACATCTGCAAAATTCTTTTAATCCAACTACTTGCCCCCTTGATTCCATCCCATCCCACCTTCTTCAATCCATCACACCAGCACTCACCCACGTCATTAACTCCTCTCTCACGTCTGGTACTTTTCCAAATTGTTTCAAACAGGCCATAGTCAAACCCCTACTCAAAAAACCTACGCTCAACCCAAATTTGGTCGAGAGCTACAGACCTGTTTCTCTTTTACCTTTCCCGTCTAAAACACTTGAATGGGTGGTATCCACACAGGTCTCCAAATTTCTTAATCAGAATAATCTCCTTGATCCCAATCAGTCCGGTTTTAGATGTGGTCACTCCACGGAGACAGAACTGCTCTCTGTGATGAAAAAACAGAGCTTCTCATTATCCCAGCTAAACCCTCAATCCAACACAACCTAATCTTCCAAATTGACGGCTCCACAATCTCCCCAACCGATTCAGTCCGGAACCTTGGTTTCACAATAGACTCCCACCTTAAACTCTTTAATCATGTTCTCAAAACCGCCCGTTCCTGCAGATTCCTTCTTTACAACATAAGGAAGATCAGACCCTTCTTGACTGAACATGCTACCCAACTGCTTGTTCAAGCCCTAGTCCTATCCCGGCTTGATTATTGTAATGCGCTACTTGCCGGTATCCCAGCTTCCACAATCAGACCTCTTCAACTAATTCAAAACTCTGCAGCCTGGCTTGAGTTTAACCAGCCCAAGCGAACTCATGTCACTCCACTTCTCATTGCCCTCCATTGGCTCCCTGTAGCTGCTTACATTCAGTACAAGTCACTGACTGGCCTACAGAACCATTTCTGGATCTTCCCCCTCCTACCTTCACTCTATCTTTTCAAAATACACTCCGACTCATTCACTTCGCTCCAGTGATGATTGCCGCCTGGCGATTCCACCTCACCGAGGAGCTAATTCTCACTCCGTGGCGTTCAGCACTGCAAAATGGTGGAACGATCTTCCCAACTCTGTCCGTAAGGCAGAATCACTAAGCAGTTTTAAGAAACTACTGAAGACGCATCTCTTTAACAAATACCTGTTGTAGGAAAGAAAAAAAAAAGAAGAAGAAGAAGGGGGGGGGGCGCAGCATCAAATCAAATAATCAGTCAGACCGACGGATTATTGTGGTAGAACATGCGCAGGTAATTTGTTCAGTTCCTGGTGGGACCGTTCGCACAACCCGTTGGTCTCAGTGTGTGAAACTGACGAGAGGCTCACCGATCTGCCCAACTTCTCAAAAAATGACTGCCAAACCGCAGAGGTAAACTGCGGACCGCGATCTGACAAAATGTCCTCAGGAATGCCAAATGCAGTGAAGATATAGCGAAAGAGTAGTTCGGCAGTATAGATCGCTGATGGAAGACCCTTAAGGGGTATAAATTTTACTGCCCGAGAAAAACGATCATTTAAGGTTAAAATAACCCCTCAGCTGGGGGTTAAAATAACCCCTCAGCTCAGTGTTCAACCCCTCAGCTGGGGGAAGATCCCTTACAAAGTCCACGGCCACCTGAGACCACGGCCGGCTAGGAATGGGCAACGGAACCAGCTTGCTCATGGGAAGGGATTTAGGCATCTTGCACGCAGCGCAGATCGAACATGATGTGACGAATGTGTGCGTGTCCTTATGAAGGGTCTCCCACCAATACTTTATGCACAGAATCTGTACAGTACGTGCAACCCCAGGGTGCACAACGCAGTATGGGCCCACGTAATAAGTCGACTGCGGAAAGGGGGGGCACATACAACAACCCCTTGGGACATTGGGTGGGACGACGCATGTGACGTGCCGCTCACATGCGTCCCTGTCCACATTCCAGCGTACCATGTTCACAAAACAAGTGGGAGGTAGAATGGGGGGGAGGCGATCAGGGTCCGGTGTATGTTCCTCATATAACCGCGATAGCGCATCTGCAGCTGCATTGGAGCTGCCTGGTCTGTAAGCAATGGTAAAATTGAAACTGTTAAAGAACAGCAACCAGCGCGCCTGACGTGCGTTTAGCCGACAGGCCCCCTTTAAAAACTGTAGGTTTTTATGATCCATGATCACGGAAAATGGTGTGGTGGTACCAATTAGCCAGTGCCTTCGATCTTCCAGCGCTAATTTCACCGCTAGCAGCTCCCGATCCCCAATGGCATAATTGCGCTCTGCCACTGAGAGTTTACGCGAGATAAAGGCCACTGGTCACAAGTGGGATCGGCTCCCAATGGGTTGGGACAATACTGCCCCGACCCCGTGTGACGACGCATCTACCTCCACCACAAACAGTTTCTCCAGATCTGGAAACGCCAATACCGGTGCCAAAGAAAAGTTGTGCTTGAGAGCCACGAACGCCTGGTCTGCCATAGTACAATAGAACTAAAAGACCTAAAGAATTTGTGGTAAAAATGAGCAAAACCCAAAAAATGCTGTACCTCCCGCACGGTGGTGGGGACTGGTCAATCTAAAATAGCCCGGACCTTCCCCATGTCCATGGCCATGCCCCCCGCTGATAGGTCAAATCCTAAAAAGGAGATTCTCTCCCGAAAGAATTCGCATTTTTCAGCCTTAATAAACAGCTGGTGCGCCAGCAGACGGCTCAACACAGTGCGTACATGACGGCGGTGGGTGTCCAGATCGACCGAATAGATAAGGATATCATCTATGTAAACTATTACAAACTCCTCCAAAAAATCACGAAGGACGTCGTTCACGAACGCCTGAAAAACGGCGGGAGCATTGGAGAGTCCGAAGGGCATTACCAGGTACTCATAATGGCCCGCGGTCATTACAAACGCAGTCTTCCACTCATCCCCCTCCTTAATCCGCACCAGATTGTAAGCATTACGGAGATCAAGCTTCGTAAAGATGGTCGCTTGATCTATGCGTTCTAGTGCCGAAGGTACCAGGGGCAACGGGTAGGCATAGCGGCGCGTGACCTCATTCAGCCCCCTATAGTCAATGCAGGGGCGTAGTTCGCCATCCTTCTTCGGCACAAAGAAGAGGGCCGAATGAAACCAAGTTCCAGGGCTTCAGCGATATACTTTCGCGTAGCCTTACTCTCTGACACAGCGAGTGGATACGGGCTGACACAGGGGAGCTGACACGGGCTGACACAGGGAATTAGCTCGATGGCACAATCGTACGCCCGGTGCGGAGGCAACCGCCTGGCCTGCGTATCAGAGATTGTGGAATTCAGCGGGAACCCCAGCGGGTAGCTCAATCATCTCTGGGATGGAAGGGACCTTTATGACAGTGAGGTTTAAACAGTGGGAGTGGCAAAACTTTCACCATCGCAGAATCCCCTGCTCAGACCAGGAGATAACAGGGTCGTGCTGCTGCAGCCAGGGTAAGCCGAGAATGATGGGAGAGCTAGGAGAAACAATAATAAAAAATTTGCAAACGAATAGGTTCAGTGAGGTGTGTCACCACCCCTTGATTGACGGGCTGCCCATCTACCCCGCAGATGGGTAATACTTTGGACAGACACTTTTGGAGCCGACACTGTACTCCCCACCGCAACGCCAAGTGTACTGTCTCTGATGGAAACCATTGCGGGCAAACGCCAAGGTGTGGGATGGCCTCTACGGTGGACGCTTACTGGAGGAGGAGACTGAAGAACGGATCGACTCTTGGATCGAGCCCGAGCCGAGCCCTCCGGGGCTTGGCATCACAGGATCACAAAAGGTGATCAGCACTGCCACAATATAAACAGAGACCCAACCGGCGATGGCGTGCTCATTCTGCGGGTGATAACCGAAATGAGTCCACTTGCATCGGCAACTCTTCGTGCGTGTGGCGGTGCAAGTCACTCCGAACGCCAGCTGAGCGAACGGAACGAAGTTGGTCCAGGCTGATGGCAGTTGTGATGAGCGCCTCGAGGGGCATCTTCGTGTCACGATATGCCAGGTCCTTGCGGATCTCCGCCCAAACCCCTGCGCGGAAGGTCGTGATCAGAGCTGGTTCGTTCCACCCACTCTGGGCCACCAGTGTACGGAACTCCAGAATATATTCAGTTACGGGACGATATCCCTGCTGCAGGTCATGCAGCACCTCGCCGCAGGGGTGTACGTGGTGGGAGTGATCAAAAGTATTTTTTGAAAAGATCAATGAACCGAGCATAATCCTGAGTCTCGACTGCCTTAGATTCCCACAGTGCGGCGGCCCACTCACCCGCTCTGCCCACCAACCGGGACATAATGAAGATGCATCTTGTGCATGTCTGACATAGGGGGTCGATTAGCCAGATAAAGATCACAGTGAAAAAGGAAGGTGCTGCATGACTCTGATGACCCCTCGTATCGCTCCGGCTCGGTGAGGTGTAAGGAGTGTGGAGTACATATAGTTTTCCAGTTGTCAGTTTTTCCATTTGTTTAATATCTGTACATGGCTGTTCTACACTGTTGTTGCTACCCGGCCGCTCAAGGAGGATGAGTCCCCCACTGAGTCTTGGTCCTCCCAAGGTTTCTTCCTTAAATAACAACATAAAAAACAAATTTTCTTGCCACTGTCGCTTCGGCTTGCTCTTTGGGGGTTTAAAGGCTTTTCATTCTGTAAAGCTGCTTTGTGACAATGTACTGTTGTAAAAAGCGCTATATAAATAAATTACTTGACTTGACTTGACTTGAGTACCAGATCCGGGGCTCGGCGGTGGTACGGGAGCAGACGCGCTTGCTGAAGCTTGGATCTGGAGAGACTGCATAGCGCGTTCCTGGGAATCCTGGCGAGAAAGAATGGTGTGCATGGTGGTTGACATGCCCAGGAATTCCTGATGGAGTTCACACAGTCTGTGTCCAAGTTCCAGTAAGAGTGCCTCGGGGGTGCCCGTAGTGGCATGCGGGCGTTGGATTTTGTCATGACGTCCCGAGCCCAGAGATTAGGCCAAATCTCATGGTGAGAAAAAAGGTGCTTTATTAATTAGTTTCGTTTCACAACAAATGCGAGAAAACAAAATCCAACTTCTGAAAACGAAAAAACAAACACCGACATGTTGCCGGGCGAAAAACCAGGAGTAGGCCTCAGGATCCGTGGGTCGTCGGGACGCTGAGCAGCGGGGTGCAGCAGGTGCGTTTCCAGAGCAGCGGCGAGAGCGTAGCGGGACGCAGACTTCGACAAAATAGCTAGGGCTAGAAAACATTAACAAGAGTGAACATAAACTCACACAGAGTAGCGTGCTAACTGCGACGATCCAACGCCCCAACTCCCCGTCCTCACCTACGCACCTTAAATCGAGGTGTCAATTAAAATGCAGGTGACATCCCACGCCCCCCTTCCGGTGAGAGGCGTGGTGAACGCGAGCTTGTAGATGCGAGAGCATCATGTCTTACAAAAGGTTTGAACATGATCTACACAAATCTTCATTCACTGCTTTATATTGATACAGAATGGCATGCATTTAAGATATTTTACAGTTAGCATTTAATTCTCCTGTGACTAAATTACACCAAATTCTCCACGTAAACTTACAAACTCTACCAGGGTCATGTCATGCTGAAATATTTTGGTGTCTTTATGACTCATATCTATGCAAATGAAGCAGAGCCCAAGTGTGTTGCCCAGAAAAGTTTCAAAAACTGCTAAAGGAGATAAAGTTGCTGTAACCAAAGAAATAAAAAAATGCCATCAATTTGAAAGCCTTATTTAAGTGCCCACATAATTCTTTCTTTTAATAATTATTGCTAATGTAATGATTTATTTTTATATACCACATTTGGAATAATACCAATTATACCAATTTGGAATAATTATGTAAAACGATTTGTACCTTGTCATTTCAGCTGATAAGTCAACAACTAAAATGCAGTTGCATTAGTTCTGATTAATTTTTTTTAAAGAAGTTAAGACTAATTTATTACTTTTTTAGTAAATCAGCCCTGATGTGATGCTCAGGCTAATAGAAGTCAAGTTGATTAACCTGACATTAATGTGTACTAAATGGACCAATATGTCAGTTTAAGTGTTTGTGTGGGTGTATTTTTGTGTTCCCGATTCACTGTGTGCACATGCTATTAAATAAAGTCTAATGAATCTTATTGATGTGTGTCCCAGAGCACTGGACACAAGCCACCCAGATGCAGAGGCTCTGGTGTGCACACAGATGCTGGGGGCCAGGTACCTGGAAAGGGATTAATTACAGACATCTGCCCACTAGCTTCAACCTTACCCCTGAGAAGACAAATCAACCTCCATCCCCCCTTCAAAAACATGTCTCCATGGATTCAAATTTTATTTGCTACATGAGGACCGCCAACATAAAATAGGTTTTAAAACATAAGATTTTTCAAAACCTTTGTTTTAAACAAGTAATAAAATAAAATATAAGATATAAATATAAAACAAAATATATGCAACTTTATTAAGTAAGTAAGGAAAAGCAGTAAACTGTTGAGATGCTTTCATCTTCCGCTTAATCCTCTTCTAGTGTTGGATTGCAAGGGGTCTCCATCCTCATTCCCATCAAGGGAAGAAAGTTTTGAGTGAGGGCATCTACACCCAGAACAGGGCACCAATACTTCGCTGGTCATACACTCATCTAAATATTGTCTAAATATTGATCTAAATATTGTCATGTTACATTTTAATACACAATGCAATAAAAGCGATCTTTTATAAAGCATATATAGCATATATAGTTGTCAGAGCCTGTCCGGTCTCAAAGTTAAATCAAGTTTAAATTATATATATATATATATATATATATTATTTTTCATTTGGTTGCCCATTTGCTCAATCTGTTCATGGTATTTATTTAACACTGCAGCTACTGTTCCATGTCTTGCACTGACTGTATATTTGTGCAAGCTTTTTTTCTGTCCTTCCCCCCATGGCACATGGGACTGTGTGAGTGAGAGCACTGCATGTGGTACTGCTACTCTGCTGTTGACAGCAGGGCGCAGTAAGTCTCGAGTGGTCGGCCAGCCGTAAGCCTCTAACCCATTGCTGACCTTTGATGGAAGCCGAAAGACATGCTCCCTGCTGGCATGAGTGGTGCAGCTTTCGCTCCTTTGAATGGATGAGGAGCCTTGTCATCCACTGTTTTCACTTGTTACCTTTGTTTATTTTGTATTTTATATCGCTGCTATTCTGTTTATTTTAATAAACTCATTATAATAATATTACTTTTCTTCTGTGGTTTTTGGTTTTCTTGTGTTTGGGTGTGTTGGCATGCCCACATTTTACCAGCATGTCACAGCGTATAAATTATGGTACGTAAACTTGCAAGCAAACTGAATTTTTGGACAAAAAAATCGATTTACCAGTCAGGACATCTTCTGATTAATCTTCTACTAGGGTCATGGTGAGTGGAAGGGGGGGGGGACAAAGAGAGAACATTTGGTATTGGGATTCGAACATGGATTCCCCAGTGCTCAGAGGCGAATGTACCAACCAGTAAGTCATTGTGCCGTCCAACAAGAGAAGATATAATATCGACAGATACAGATATAGATATTTTTTATAGATATAAAAAATATACACCCTGTGTTAATACTAAGATTCTTAATGAATGAAAGAGCATTTTGAATGGTGTTGTAGATGTAGTGATATTGGCACTAAAATGGTAACTAGCTTCTTACTTTAACTTTAACTAACTAGCACTTTAATTTTTATTGAGCATTAATGATGTAAAAATGCATATGTGTTAAAATTTTCTTTGATTCAATAGTTTGCATTGGCTAGGGCATGTGAACATTTTTGGGGATGCAAGTCTCAAGCTATGGCAAAATGTGGAAATAAAAGCCGAATTATGTGCCTGTAAAACATTTTGCAGTGGAATAGGCTCAAGCTACAATAATTAAGCGGCACAATAAAAATGATTAGAACTGCTTTTGACATTCTCATTGCGAATAACTTCTCCTTAATTGCAATCACAAATTTTAATGCCATTTTTATGTGCTGTGGCTATAAGCTGCCTAAAGTTTAGTTGCTATACTCTTTAAATCTGTCTAATTTCTACAAATGATGAAGGGCAGGCAAAAAGAGCAAGGCTTATGAATCCCTTTGACCATTTGTAAGCTGAGTGCTGAGTGGCAAATGCCTGGAGGATGGCCCATTCACACGTGCTCCAGGCTAGTTAACTATTCAGCCATGTCATCTGCTAAGGACTAATAAATGTTATTCCCTCATAAACGTCATGAAATTGGACATTATTCCTTAATTAAAAGAAGAGAGATGCATTACAATGATTATGGTGGCACAGCATGGACATGCAACTGCAACCAGAAAGCAAGCAGCAAAGTTAATAAATAATAGTCCTTTCCAAGACATCTCACGGTGTTATAAGTGAGTCAAAGAAATCCACAGATGGGTTCTATTTTTTCCAAGATTGTAAATTAAGTGGAAAACAGTAACTTTTAAACAGAGAAATAATTTCAACTGAAGTGAACTCATTCATTATCTTCCGCTTGATCCTCTATTGGGGTCGCGGTGGGGTTCCCCATGCCCATCCAGGGGAGAACGTCTCGGGCACTGGGCAGATACACCCAGGACAGGGCGCCAGTCTATCGCTGGGCACACACTCACTCACACAAACACACTCTATTTGGGGCAATTTGGAGAACTCAATTGACTTTATCCATGTTTTTGGACTGTGGGAGTAAAACGGAGAACCCGGAGGAAACCCATGCGGACACGGGGAGAACATGGAAACTCCACCCAGATGGGGATTCGAACCGGGAATCCCCAGTGCTGAGAGGCGAACGTGCTAACCACTAAGCCACCGTGCCACCTGAACTGTAAACTATTGTGGATAAAGTTTCTGTTTAGAGATGTCTATAAAACAGTAATCCATATCTAGTTTTAATTGAAGTTGTCACCAAACCAGTATAAACTTCTGCCATTTAGAGTTTTTTTTTATTTAATAAGCTTTTGGAGCAAATTTGGTGGTTTCTTATTTTAATTAAGAAATAATTACTGCAGCAGCAAACTATTGAATCAAAGCCATTCACTCACATTCAGATCTCAATATTATAGTGCAGATTTTTATTTGTCTTATAGGAGTTCTGGCACAATGTCAGTCAAGCTGCAGGGGATTTATAGCCCTATATCACCCTTACCGAAGGCCATTATGAAATATCCTATGAAACAGCTATGCAATATAATCTGTTAATTAACAAAATAATGGTGCTAAGGAAGAACCATGAAAGGTGAACCAGGTGAGTTTATAGATTTAATCTGCAGCTTGTCTGTGAGTTGACTGTGTGTCTGCTGGGTTAAAGAGAGGAAAGACTATATGTACAGAGTCTTTGGTGCAACATGAGAGGTGCAATACTGAAAATTTGTGTTTCTGTTCGTTGCTATGCCTGCAGTTTTACCAGCCAGCTTAAATACTAAACTTTATGTTAAATAGAAATGTTTGGGTTTAACATAGAAGACATGAGGGACTCTGCATGCCACACACACATACTTTTGCATTTTAACTGTAAAACCTTGGATCATTTTTTAGATCATAATTCTAGTTTGTACTTTTGGACATCATGTGTGTAAAAATTCTAATACCATTTTAGGTCATTTATGCTAAAAATGGGTCAAAAGGGTTCACAAACTTAAAAGACACCTCAGGTTGTAAGGCTAACAATAACAACTCATGAAATTAAAGGAGTAAAATGAAAAACAACAGATAGTTTACTTGTAATTTAAACAGGACGACTTAAATGTACACTTTCCTTAATCAAGAAAATGTGACAAGTGAGCTTACTATCAGTGTATTAACATAAAATATTAATATATTCACATCAGGTGGTGGAAGCATTTAATTTAAACACAGAACAGCTAAATGTACCTTCCTTTTACTTTTGGCAGAAGGTCTTTTAAAAGACATTTGTTTTAGATTTCCTCTCCTGGTTAATTGCCTTTTTTGTCACAAATTCACAATGCCAGTGTTTGGTTTCCACTGGCGTATTATTTATAACCCCTTTGTTTTTGACGGGAAGTTCTCCGCCTTTCTCACTCTCCTTTTTGCCCCATGGAGGATGATTGATTGATTCTGTTTAACCTTGATAAGGGAGGCAATAGAAAAACAAATTGCCATATTGACACAGGCATGATGGGCCGCTCAGCTCTGGTGACTGGCGAGGTGAGGCGGAGGTCGCTGTGCTTGGAGAAAAGAGAAGAAGACGGTTGTGCTTTACAAAATCACTACCACTGCCAATCTTCTAGTGTACCATTGCAGCTACAAATTATTCTGTCTGTTGAGAAAGTTCCCTGCTAAATCAGTTTAAATATTCACAAGGGGTGTATTAAATTATGTTTCATATTCACAATGTGCTGATATGCAATAGATATATTACAAGATGTGAATTGATAATACTTGCTAGTATCACATCTTCTTGACTTAATACTGGTCAGAGCCACACAATCAATCCTATAAAGTATTATACAGACTACAGTAGCATTATTTCTTGTAATGTTACAATGTTATTGGATTCTCACAGTACATTTTTATGTTTATATATTATATATATATATATATATATATATATATATATATATATATATATATATATATATATATATATATATATAGATATATTTGATATTTAGCCCACATCTTGAAGTCCTGTGGGTAAAAAGGGAAACATGAACAAGTCAAGAGTGAGCTGACTGGGAGGCGTCATGAACCAGATGAGAAATTAGAACTACTCTAATAATCATAAGAAAGAACCAAATTAGTTTAGTTTAAGATTAACACTTAATTCATATCCAGCCCTTATCGCAAGATTTGTAAGCCATGATGATTTAGTTCTGTTAAATCTTTTAAGTTGTGCTCAAGTTCCGATGAGTGTGCTATGGAGTATTATTTGATCATGCAAATTTTCATGAGATCCTGGCTTAGTTAGAATCAGCATTAAGAAAAACTAATGTATATATAAATATATATATATATATATATATATATATATATATATATATATATATATATATATATATATATATATAGTGAAAAATATGGATTTTTTTGTCTTTCATTTTCCATATTTTAAAAATCTGTTGAAATTAGTAGTTCATTTCATTCATACTTTTGTCATAGATAACCTGTCTTTTTTTTTTTTTTTTTTTTTACTCATATATCCTTTATTTTAAGGTAAGCCATATGCATTAATAATGATTAAAATGTTAAATCGTTGATTTTAGACTGGATCATAGGAAAACATCTTTACATAAATCTGCTTACAGGTGAATAAGCCATCGCAACATTCCTGTGGTTGCTCCACTGTGATCACCCTCCTCATGTATAAATAAAAAGGCTACACATCGATCATTACCAAAGCATCCAGCAGTTGCAATGATTAACTATAGGTATGAAAATGGGTAGTTGTTTTTAAATCTGATTGGCTGAGCCGGTTGTCCAACTGTGATATTAATGACAATAATGCACACCTCTAACCAATTAACATTCGTATCAATGTGTGAAATACAATAGAATATTTTCTCTATTAAAATGTGTTCTGTAATTTGGCCAGTAAATGGAAGTTTTTGTTTGTTAGAGAAACCAAAAGCCTGTAACTCAGGGTAAGTGTTCATTCAAGACCTTTGAGCCCTACTTTTGGTCAATAACCAAACCCACTATACCAATTGTCAGGCATGGTGGTACAGGAGTGAATTGAACTTGTTTTGCAGCCATGAGTTCTAAGCAAATTACTTGCTATGAGTTGACTAAGCATTCAGTCAACCATCAATTCCGCTGTATGGTAAAGTATACTAGAGACAATATAAGGCCATCTAGCAAACATCTTAAGCTTGGCTGAAACTGGGTCATGCTAGTCACAGTGATCCAAATCACATCATTAAATCTACAACAGGAAAAAACCTCAGGCTTTTTTTTAGTCAAAAGCCAGATCTCAGTGTTATATATATATATATATATATATATATATATATATATATATAGTTAGCAACCACTTATCTGAACAGGTGATAAAGAGAGAAGAAAGAATAAAGGGCAACCTGCATCCACTACTTATAAGATTTTTCAGAAACAGACAAAATGATAGACAAAACTACCAAAAGAACACAGAAACTATTAACACACACACACACACACATATATATATATATATATATATATATATATATATATATATATATATATATATATATATATATGAAAACCTAGTATTAGCACACTTCAATAATCCCCAACACACCATATTTCTGCCACCAAATATAACAATCAAATGCACATGGAATGGATTCAATCATTAGACTGTAAGCATAAAGGTCCTTCAAGCAGACCAAAATCAATAACTAACTAACTAAATAAATAAAATGAACAGACATACCAGTTGTAACAGGTGCCTAGGGCACCTGTCACCTGTTTTGTGTTTCGTCCCGTTCGTTTGAGTTAATTAACGTTCTGTGCTCATTAGTTTATTTAATTAACTCCTTTTTGTTATTGGTTTGTCTTGTGCACATGATCGGGTGTCTTTTTGTATTTATGTCCATTGTTTCTTGTCTTCGGTGCTGGTCATTTTTGTGTTATGTCACTTTAGTCTTTATCGTACCTCATGTTTTGTGGTGCACTGCACCTTTAATAAACCCGTTATCAGCTACCTGCGTGCCTGGCTCCCTTCAGTGCGTGTAAACGCGGCGGTCTGCGCTTCCTATGCGCCACCGCTTCAGCCCGAGGTAGACTATCGTGACAGAACGACCAGCCAAAGGAAATTTGGGGAGTCCAGAGCCCAGGTAAGCGCATTTTTAAATTTTTCTTTGCGGGGGCCGTGTAGCCTCGTACTCGCGGCGCGTTCCGCTGTGTCCGCGAGTGCGCCGCTATGCGCAGCCCGCCGTCCCGGAGCCGTAAGGACGGCTCGTACAATGTAATGTCTGATTATGACTCTGATGATGAGTGGATGTGGAGGTACGGGTACGAAGCGCTCTGCGCTGAGGAAGGTCTGGACTTGGTTCAGATCTCCGATGATGAGACGGGCGAGTCGTACCTGTATGGGCATATTCTGCCCATACGAACCCTCCTCAACTCTGAGGAGTTCTGGACGGACGCTCCGGTCCAGCTTGTTAAACCCCCCGTGGCGAAATCCAGACGCAGAGCGCGCCGGCACGGTGCTAAGATGCAGCGTGCGCATGGCACGTGTGCTGCGGGGCAGTCACGTGACGCGCCCGCGCCGGACCGCGCTGTGTCTGGATCGCGCTGCGAGGGGGCGGTACTGAAGCCAACACTCGGGGGGGTAGATGTGGATCCATGTGGCGTGAGCGTGGTGTGTCCCCCTGTCTCGTGTGTCCAGTCCGTCTTCCCCATGTCTGAGATGTCCATGTGTTTGGGCATTGCGGTGGGGGTGTATATGTTCTGTGTGCAGGAGGGAGAGCCTGAGGTGCCGGCCGAGGTCCGCCCAGCGTGTGTGCCCGGCAACGCCCTGCCAGCGTGCGTGCCCGCCGAGGTCCGCCCAGCGTGCGTGCCCGCCGAGGTCCGCCCAGCGTGCGTGCCCGCTGAGGTCCGCCCAGCGTGCGTGCCCGCCGAGGTCCTGCCAGCATGCGTGCCCGTCGAGGTCCTACCAGCGCGCGTGCCCATCCCGAAGCCCAGGGGCGTCACGCCGCCCATCCCGAAGCCCAGGGGCGTCACGCCGCCCATCCCGAAGCCCAGGGGCGTCACGCCGCCCATCCCGAAGCCCAGGGACGTCACGCCGCCCAGCCGGACAATCAGGGGCCGCACGCCGCCCAGCCCGAGCAGCAGGGGCCGCACGCCGCCCAGCCCGAGCAGCAGGGGCCACACGCCGCCCAGCCCGAGCAGCAGGGGCCGCACGCCGCCCAGCCCGAGCAGCAGGGGCCGCACGCCGCCCAGCCCGAGCAGCAGGGGCCGCACGCCGCCCAGCCCGAGCAGCAGGGGCCGCACGCCACGCCGCCAGGGCAGCAGGGGCCGCACGCCACGCCACCTCCTCGCCTGATGTGGGCGTCCACCGGACCACGCTGCCAGAGGGCGTGGCCCACTCCTCGTCCGACGGGGGCGCCCGCCTCGCCACGCAGCCAGAGTATGTGGCCAACTCCGCGCCTGACGTGGGCGTCCACCGGACCACGCAGCCAGTGGGCGTGGCCCACTTCTGATCCACCGTGGGCGTCCACCTGACTTTGCAGCCAGAGGGCGTTCGTCACGCCTCACCCGCAGAGGGCGTCCACCCGAGGGCGCCTTCCAAGCCCCGCTCAAGGAGGGCGGAGGACCCCCCCCCCCCGGGACTGTTTTTTTTTTCTCTTGGTCGCGTCCCCCCGTTTTTTTTTCTCTTGGTCGCGTTCCCCCGTTGCCTAGGGCACCTGTCACCTGTTTTGTGTTTCGTCCCATTCGTTTGAGTTAATTAACGTTCTGTGCTCATTAGTTTAGTTAATTAACTCCTTTTTGTTATTGGTTTGTCTTGTGCATGTGATCGGGTGTCTTTTTGTATTTATGTCCATTGTTTCTTGTCTTCGGTGCTGGTCGTTTTTGTGTTATGTCACTTTAGTCTTTTTCGTACCTCATGTTTTGTGGTGCACTGCACCTTTAATAAACCCGTTATCAGCTACCTGCGTGCCTGGCTCCCTTCAGTGCGTGTAAACGCGGCGGTCTGCGCTTCCTATGCGCCACCGCTTCAGCCTGAGGTAGACTATCGTGACACCAGTGGTGTAGAATCAACAGAAAACTTTCTGTATGAGATATGGTCTTGAAGGAGTGGATATAGAAACTGTGGTCTTTAGTCCAAGAGGAGCTAAAAGTCCATTTAAAATCAAATGGGGTGAAATAACTAATAATCTGGCCTCTGAAAGTCACTTGAAACAATCAAATTAAGCAAGCAAACCCAACCAATAAACAAAGAAACAATGAAAATGCACAACTGTATGTAGCAAGGGTCCCAGCACTAGGGAGTCCTGGTTCGAATCCCCATCTGGGTGGAGTTTCCATGTTCTCCCCGTGTCCGCGTGGGTTTCCTCAGGGTTCTCCGGTTTCCTCCCACAGTCCAAAAACATGGATCAAGTCAATTGATTTCTCCAAATTGCCCCATATAGAGTGTGTTTGTGTGTGTGGGTGTGTGCCCAGCGATAGATTGGCGCCCTGTCCTGGGTGAATCTGCCCAGCGCCCGAAACGTTCTCCCCTGGATGGGCATGGGAAACCCCCCTGCGACCCTAATATAGGATAAAGCGGAAGATAATGGATGGCTGGATGGATGTATATAGCAAGCATGGCATTCTGGAAGTTAATCCAACCACACATTTTATAATGAAAATAAAGAAATAATAAAATGTCAAAATAATTAAATCCTAGCGTTTAAAGAAATAAATACTCACACCAGCATAAGAAACAAACTGCTTCCTGGCTAAAGGAGATGGGTAGGCCCAAGTGTACACATGCTTTTCAAACAACTCTTACCTATTTCCTGTCACTGTGTACTCTTATTTGCTGTTTAGAACTTAGTAGTGGGTGGAGTTTCCTCCGGGTTCTCCGTTTTCCTCATACAGTCCAAAAACATGGTTCAAGTCAATTGAGTTCTCCAAATTGCCCCATATAGTGTGTGTATGTGTGCGTGTCTGTGTGAGTGTGTGCCCAGCGATAGATTGCCGCCCTGTCCCTGATCTGCCCTGCGCCCGAAACGTTCTCCCCTGAATGGGCATGGGGAACCACCCCGTGACCCTAATATAGGACAAAGCGGAAGATAATGATAATGAACTTAGTAGGTCTTATCATGCTAATCACGCGCACCATATTCAGGCAAATCATGCGCACCATATTCAAAGAGAAAAAGAATGCAAAAAAATATTTATATATACATAGTTGGTTAGCGTCATGAGTGCTTCCAGCAAAGGTAGGGACTCTACCTCTGCTGCACACTGTATTAAATTGGTCCGCATGGCTGTCATCCCAGAAGGAAGCCTCTCTTAAAGATGATGCATAAAAAGCCTGCAAAACAGTTTGCTAAGCACAAGCCGACAAAGGACATGGATTACTGAAACCATGTCCTGTTGTCAAATATAAGTATAAAGTATAAGTATAAAGATAAGTATATAAGTTGCACTTATAAGGTATATAAGTATAAAGACAAGTGTGTCTTGCTTACAGTCAAACATGGTGGTGGCATGGTTGATGGCTGCATTCTTCTTGGTCTGTCAGCAGCCTTGCCTACATTTGACTTTTCAGTCCATGCCACCAGCAATGGCTCACTGCACAGACAGTGAAGCATTTGAGTGGTTAAATTATACCAGAAATTTGAGAAAATCACAGTCAAGGGCATTGTTAATCACCCCTCCATTACTAATAATGGCAAATTAATGCAAAATTGTTTTATAGTGTTCGGGCTGATATATATATATGGTAGTTAGTAACTGTTGACAACCTGGAAAATGAAAATTGGTTGGTCATTTGGCATCTAAGAATGATGTACACCACCATCAGGCATTTAGGTAAATTTTTGAAGTATTGATATCTTTGCAATTGAAACCATGTGTGCCACTGACTGAAAACAACCTATGTAGAAGTCAACAGTTATTGCTGTCTTTTCAGTGAATTGTCAAAACAGGTTCTAAATAGACAGCCGAATGCTAAATTAAATATCACTACATTTGCACAAAGAATGTATATACATAGTCTAAACTATGCTGTGTGTTCCCGATTAATAATCATATGGAATGACTTATGGGTGAGCACATTATGTACAGGTAGCTGCACGGTTGAAATTGCAATCCGGCAAAGTCAGATTTTACCTGGCTAATAAAGGGTATGTAAAAGTGACATGCTGACATGCTTTATTACATGTTACACCCAAAACACACCAATGAATAATTAAGAGAATAAGTACATGCCTATTGCATGGTTGACAGCTCGATAGATATCACGAAAAATGAGCCCTTTCAACCTTTCGACCAAGTTTTTCATCTGACTGAGTAGTGCCAGGAGGGTTGATTGCCATCTCGTACTGCAGCCAAGACTCTATTTGTTTCCCTGTCTATAGCCTCTTCCCACCCCCCTGATCCCTGCATAACACACAGACAATTAACAAAGACAAGTACCAAGTAAGATTCATTACTTCACTTGTTTCACTTTGGTTTCACCTCACATTCATCACTCCACATTTAATTGTAGCCCCACCACAGTGACAATGATTTTAAATTTTAAGCCCATGTGTCTATGTATTTCAGTAGAATGTTTTTCACCCACACTTTATGCACCTTATAAACTCAATCTTGATGATCTCACCTGTTGAACTGGTAATTGAGGAACCTACATTTGACTCTGTCACATTTTTGAATGTTGGAATCAATGGTTTAATTTGTTTATGATCAACAAACAGATTTTTGTAGATTTGGTAAATCTTTATTAACAACACATCCACTGCTTTTACTCCTTTTAATATTATTTGAAATTTTCAAAATGGATGTAACAAATGTTTTTCAAGTCTTCCATAATTAACAAAAGTACATAATATTAATATGTCTGAAACAGACCTCTGTTGAACTGTGTACTGTATAACAGACTATTCACAATGAGAGAAACTTTTTGTTTAATCAGTTCCTAACAGTTGACTTTTTTAGTCAATTAAGTATACAAAGTGCGTTTGCTAGTCCAAACAGGTTTAGCTTAGTTATACTAAATTAAAATGAATCTGCATTCATTACAATTCCTGTGTGTCCTGGACACATGGTGGGTCAACCTCTTGCCATTCCCTGCTTGTCATTGCTACACTATTAATCCTTCTCAATGGGCCTGGCCTTCATGACTCATTCCTCTTCTCTTTCTACATTTTTTGGCAAGAGACCCCTTGTCATTTCTTGTCATTATCTTTTTCTGACATATGCTGATTTCACTTATCACACTTGAACTGTGTTTCAGATGTCATGACTGCCTCTTTCAAAAAAAAAAATTTCTCCTGGCAAACCAAGTGGTTTTCTCATAGGAACAAGACTGGGAAAAGGCAGGCTTTTTTAATGCCATTCCTTATATGAGGACTTTTCATCATCATTGACAGGTATTGGTTAGGAGGTAGAAGTAATTCGAAGTTTTGCAGTTTCCATAAACCTGCAGAATTACTGATTTTTAAATATTTTTTTCACATTATTATAAAAAAATCTGTTTGATAAATATGATTTAGAGTTAACAATCAGAAGACACATATGCAAATAAATAGCTGTCATATGCTTTCTGCAAGGGCGGCACGGTGGCTTAGTGGTTGGCATGTTCCTAAGTTTCCATGTTGTCCACGTGGGTTTCCTCTGGGTTCTCCATTTTCCTCCCACAGTCCAAAAACATGGATCAAGGTCAATTGGATTCTCCAAATTGCTCCATATAAAGAGTGTGTGTATGTGTTGGTGCCCTGTCCTGGGTGTATCTGCCCCATGAAACGTTCTCCCCTGGATGGGCATGGGAAACCCTCCTGCGACCCTATTAGAAGATAAAGCGGAAGGTAATGGATGAGTGGATGCTTTTGCATTCTATCATTGGATATGGATCTTGTCAGACATTTGTGCATGCAAATGCGCGCGCGCACACACACACACACACACACACACACACACACACACAAACACAAAAACATACACACTTACACACTCCTATTAGCCAATTCAGAAACTAAGGCCAATTAATGTCCACTTTACCGATGGGAAACATAAAAACACCAATATAAAATAATCAATGTGGATAGCACAAACAACCCCACAAAGACCTAGCCTAAAAGAAAAATCAAACCAGAACCCCCCCCCCCCCCCCCCCCCCCCCCCCCCCCCAGATCCCCCCACCCCCCCCCCCCCCCCCCCCCCCCTCCCCTGCCCCCCCCCCCCCCCCCCCCCACCCACCTCCCCCCCCCCCCCCCCCCCCAAGATCTATGTTACAAGAAATAAATATGGCACCCTTAAACCACTGTGATATAGGCATGACAATTTTACTCAAATATGTAAAACACTAAAAATCATATTCTGGTAATATCATATATCATATTCCAATCATATACACACACACCTACTTACTCAGACATTAAAAGAGACCTGCCTACAACCTTAAACAGTCACACTCCAAACTCCACTATGGTGAAGACTAAAGAGTGTCGAAGGACCCTAGAAACAAAATTGTAGACCTGAATCAGGCTGGGAAGACTGAATCTGCAATAGGCAAACAGCTTGTGTGAAGAAATCTACTGTGGGGACAATAATCAAAAAAGAGTAAGACCTACAAGATCACTGCTAAATTCCCTCAATCAGGAGTTTCAGACAAGATCTCAGCATGTGGGGTCAAAATGATCACAAGAACGGTGAGCAAAAATACCAGAACCACACGGGGGACATAGTGAATGACCTGCAGAAAGCTGGGACCAATGTTACAAAGGCTACAGTCAGTAACACACTACGCCGCCGAGGATCTTGCAGCGCCAGCGTTTCCCCCTGTTTAAGCCAGTACATATCTGGGCAAAGTTTGCTAGAGAGCATTTGGATGTTTTATGGTCAGATGAAACCAAAGTAAAATTGTTTGGTACAAACACAACTCGTCGTGTTTGGAGGAGAGTGAATGCTGAGTTGCATCCAAAGAACACCATACCAACTGTGAAGCATGGGGATGGCAACATCACGCTTTGGAGCTGTTTCTCTGGAAAGGGACCAGGACGACTAGTCCGTGTACATGAAAGAATGAATGGGCCATGTACTGTGAGATTTTAAGCAAGGGCATTGAAGATGAAACGTGGCTGGATCTTTTAGCATGACAATGATCCCAAGCACACTGCCAGGACAACAAAGGAGTGGCTTCGTAGGAAGCATTATAAGGTCCTGGAGTGGCCTAGCCAGGCTCTAAATCTCAACCCTATAGAAAACCTTTGGAGGGAGTTGAAAGTCCGGGTTGCCCACCAACACCCTCAAAATATTACTGCTCTAGAGGAGATATTCATGGAAGAATGGGCAAATATACCAGAAACATACCTTGTTAAGATTTACAGAAAACGTTTGACCTCTGTCATTGCCAACAAAGGATATATAACAGTAAAGTACTGAGACAAATTTTTGCTATTGACCAAATGCTTATTGCCCACCGTTATTTGCAAATAAATTCTTTTAAAAAATCAGACAATGTGATGTTATCTCTCATAGTTGAGGTCTACCTATGATGTCAATTACAGGCCCCTCTCATCTTTTTAAGTGGGAGAACTTGCACAATTGGTGACTGACTAAATATTTTTTACCCCCACAATACATATATATGAAATCTTGAAGCTTTTAGGGTTCTCTTCTTTGAAGCCTGATCTTTAGTTATTGGTGAGTGACTGGGACATTCTAGCAGCTTAATTTTATTTCTCTGAAACCACATGAGAGTTTTTTTGACTGTGTGTTTGGGATAACTTTCTTGCTTAAATACCCACTTTCTGTTATTGTTGAAAGGACAAAATCTAAAGACTGAGTAGTCCAGAGCTAAAGTTAGTTAAAGTAGTCCTTAATGCAGAAGACACCAGGTGAAAACAACCACACGACACGACATGAACACAACATAAAACAATGTTCCAACACTTCCCAATCACAGGCGACAGAATCCACTACCATGATAGCACGGCTGATCACCACAAACTGTCAGCACACATCTAATTAGGGAAAAATACTGGAGACATAGCAGGGAGGGAGGGAGAGATGAAAACACCAGTTCCATAATCTACGAAGCACAAAAACGAAAAAAAAAATAAAAATAAAAATACCACAGTGCAACCACTGCTTCTTCAGATCTTTTGGTTGGAACATTGTTATGGTCAGCTGGAGCTGATAATATATACTAATATATATAATATATACTACCCTGTATAAAATAATCAGTTGTAAACATTCTTATTCCAAGACCTTATAATGTTTTCTCAATAATGGAGTTGTTGATTTAAAAAAACAAAGTAAAAATAAAGAAGAATTTCTGTACTGAGAAAATAAAAGCTACACTGGTAGCACACATTATGTTTAAATTCCCAGAAGCACTAATGCATCTGCTTCCACTTATACAGCGTCATTAATAACACTTGATAATGATGGGCCTCATTAATTAAATCATTTGGTGTAGACTAGCATATACAGTAATACCTCTAATTGAATCTGTAAAGTTTGAGAAATTTAATATACTTTTTGCAAACATTGTGTTGTCTGTTCATTTATTTATTTCTTTTAAATTAATCCATCATCAAAGTGTTGGCTTTTAGGCAAAGCTGGTGGGTTTGCTTAGGCCTGATGGTGGCAGTCGTTGTTTAGAAAAGACATTAAGAAAGTTTGTAAAGGTCACCTGGAACAGCCTTATTAGGGCAGCCTAAGGAATTATACAGAGAGGTCAATGAATTTGGAATTTAGCAGTATTCAATGCGGCTGACCTTACTAAATAAGTTTTTTTTTATTCATTTTGTTTGTTTTCATTCATTTTGTTCATTTGACGTTTATTAATTCATTAAGAGAGACTCAATAATAACTGTAATTTCATGACTGACAAAATGAATGTAAGTCAATAATAATAGCTGGTTTTATTGGATCTTGAAAACATTGGAATAATTTGAATTAATTTGTTGTGATTACTAAAAAACTTTACTTATCAATCTTTACGTATCCTTTCTCTTCTATGTTATTTTTTTTTACAATGTGTATTGTTACAATCAACAGTTTTGATTTCTCTGATGGACCAATTTGTTCTGCACTGTAGAAAGCCACCTCAGTTGAAGCTTTGTTCGAAATAGCTGCATGCCTGTTATAATCCTATGGCTTTAGGTCTGCTTTCAGTCTGGGAAACACATTCCTTCTTTTGTGAAATATATACCCCATTCTCAGACCACTCAATACAGGCCTGTGCAGCATACAGAAGCTAAGCATTCCTTAGCTACTTTGGTGAAATTCTGCTGTTACTAAGCCATTGTGTGTGCACTTAGATTTCCATTTCAGATTTATATTAGCCTTTCAATTCAGCATGAAATCCGTAGAGATAAAAAGGGATCATCTGGAATCAATGGACAAAGGTTATATACCGCCCACCTTCTAGCCTTTGACTAATGCTCCGTTTGGTTCGGCCCCTTCTTTGTTCTGGGGCACTGCTGCTTAATTAAAAAGTGTGTGCTATGTTTTAGAAACATTAATATGGAATAATGTACTTAATCATGTTTACTGAGACTCATTGTGATTATTGTGCATTATTGCTTGTTTTTCATTGCACAGCATACAGTTTATATTTTATGGATGTTTATACTTTTAGTTATCAGTGTCTGATTATATTAAATCTTGTTTGAAAATTTGTGAATGCTTTTCAGTATTTTTGCATTATTTTATCATATTACAGTATAGTCATAAAAGTATAAAATAATGACAAAAATATTGGCCTCTTGGTCACTTATTTATAAAAAAGGATCCAATATTACATATATGTGAATGGCAAAAGTATGTGAACCATCGCATATTTTTGAAAGAGAAACTAATGTTTTTAACCAATAACATGATCAGTGAGAACCCAATTTTAAACTCTGATCTTCACAAAATGCTTGTAAAAGTGTATTTTTTCACAGACAAATGGTATTTCTGAGGAAATTAGAAAAAGTTGTTGACATTTATCAAGCTGAAAAAAAGGTTACAAGCCTATTTTTAAAAAGTTAAAACTTAACCATTTTATAGTCAGTCAAATCTGTACAACTTTATATAGCATTCTGACATTTTCTTATCATAATTAAAATTTGAATTCATTCTTCCTTCAGTGATAAAATTCAACCATGTCCAAAGCATGCTACTACCAACACCATGTTTCACAGAAGGATGCAGGTTTTTTTCTTTCTTTTACTGCTGGAATAACACTACTCACGTAAAACCAAAAGATAAATTTTTGTCTAAAAATCTGTCCACAAGACAACCTCCAGCAGCAAATGCTCTTTTTAAAGAACCATGGCCTTCTGCTTATACAGTACTACTGTACATTACTACACCTAGAATTTTTTGTATTTCCGCACAAAGGGCCTTGAAATTGTGTAAACCCTTTTAGAATTTTTTTTACTGCATTAATCTGACTTTGAAAAATGTCTTAGAAGTAGATAACCAAGCCAAAAATCCATCCATCAATTATCTTCTGCTTTATCCTCTACTAGGGTCGCAGTGGGGTTCCCCATGTGTCACGCTACCGGAGGAAACGCAGGAAGCATGAGGTTTTCAGCAAACAAAAAGGTCTTTATTGCATAAGCAATAGCAAATAAAGTAAACAATCCAGAATGAGCAAACAGAGGGAAGACGTTGGTAATGACGTCACCGGTCATCGGAATCCCCGGGAGACCAGATGATGAGACGGTAAGGAATGCAGTGAGGTAAACACGAGGGACTAGAGTCCGTGATCCCTCACCTGCTCACAGGTAAACCGTCCTAGAAAACACCAACGGGCAGAACCGGATCGCAGCAGCAAGAGGTGAGTACGAGGCGAGAGCCAAGCGAACAGACACACCATAGCATAAGCACGTAACCAGAAAACTCTGCACTAGTGGATCCGGGAAGCTGGCTTAAATGCAGCTCCCGCTAATGAGGTACCTGGATCTAGTAATCAGGAGAGGGAGAGCGCTGATTGGTGGAGGAAGCAGCAGGTTGCATCGGTGTTCTCCCCATCCCAAGGTGCAAAGGGCGGTTGGTAACCCAGTACACATTGGAATGGGGTGATGCCGGTGGCTGACCGACGCAGCAAGTTCTGAGCGATCTCTGCGCAGGGGAGGTAGCGCGACCAGTCAGAAGGATTACGATGGGCATAGATGCGGAGAAATTTATTAATTTCTTGATGTGAGCGCTCGCAGGCCCCATTGGTTTGAGGGTTGAAGCCGGAAGTCAAACTGATGGAAGAGCCCAACTTCTCGCAAAAAGCCCTCCAGACAGCAAAAGTGAACTGGGGTCCTCTATCAGATAAAATAACTTCGGAGATGCCGAATGCGGTAAAGACCCTGGTAAAAAGTAATTAGGCCGTCTCAAATGCCGAGGGCAAAACCTTAAGGGGAAACAGTTTGACTGCTGAGAGAAGCGATCGAGGACCGAGAGGATGATGTTATAGCCATTGGAGGAAGGCAAGCCAGTAACAAAGTCCAGGGCGATGTGGGACCACGGCCTCTCCGGCACCGGTAGGGGCAGAGCTTACCAGCCGGTAGTTCCCAAGGAGTCTTACAGGCTGCGCAGGTGGAACACGAACGTACAAAGGTTTGTACGTCAGCCAGTACTTCCGCTGGTTGAGTTGGGTGGTACGTAATACCCCTGGGTGACCGGAACTTAGAGAGGCGTGAGCCCACGTAATAACCCTGAATCTAATTGGTTGGGGAACGTAAGTAACCCCCGCCAGACATTCAGGCAGCGTGGTAAGGTTGCGCAGCGCCTCCTGTGTCTGGGAATCGAGCTCCCACTGGATTCGCCATATGAACTTATGTGCAGGGATTATGGGACTCCCCCATTCAGGATCGGACTCCGATGGGCCATGGATTCTGGACAGGGCGTCAGCCCGGCTATTCTGGGAACCAGGACGAAATGAGATCTGAAGATCAAATTGATTAAAAAATAGAGCCCATCGGGCCTGGCGAGCATTAAGGCGATAATAAGAACAGGATGAGAGGACCCCATGAGCCAATGACGCCATTCCTCCAAGGCTAACTTGATGGCCAAAAGCTCTCGATCCCCGATCCCATAGTTACACTCGGCAGGCAGGAACTTACGGGAAAAGTACGCGATAGGAATGACATTAGCTAATCCACCAGTAGTCTGGGAAAGGACGGCGCCGGCCCCACTGCAGGAGGCATCCATTTCCACGATGAACTGTCGTTCGGGGTCAGGAAGGGCCAAAGCATGCTTAGATGTAAAGCTCTGTTTAAGGGTGTTAAAGGCCCGATCCGCCTCCGAACTCCAGTGCAACGCAGAAGGGCTGCCCCTGAGACTAGAAGTTAGTGGAAGTGCAATCTGACTAAAATTTTGGATGAACCTCCGGTAAAAATTTGCAAATCAGAGGAAACACTGTAGGTCTCAGGGTGTGGCCGGCGTCGGCCAGGCCAGAACCGCCTTGACCTTGTTTGGATCCATCTCTATCCCCTTATGGGAGATAATAAACCCCAAGAATGAGATGGACCCCTGGTGGAACGCGCACTTCTCCCCTTTAACATAGAGACCGTTTGCAAGAAGTTGGGCAAGGACCTGGCGCACCAACGCGACATGGGAGGCCATATCACCCGAGAAAATCAAGACATCGTCCAGGTAAACGATAACCCCTTGATGTAAGAACTCCCTGAGCACATCATTAATAAATGCTTGGAAGACCGCGGGGGCGTTAGTGAGGCTGAAGGGCAGCACGCAATAGAGGTGGTGATAAAGGCGGTTTTCCACTCATCTCACTTCTGAATCCGCACCAATTTATATGCGTTTTTGAGGTCCAGTTTAGTGAACACGCGCGCCCCATGAAGCTGTTCGAAATTAGCTGGTACCAACGGGAAAGGGTAAGGTTTCATGAATTTCTTTAGTGACAAAATTGAAAACATAAGACTTAAATCATCTAATGCGTTGTGTAGCGTAACAAATAATCAACCCTCAATGATTTATGGAAAATCTAGTGGTAGAGAAAATAATATAGTACAAGAGTTAAATACCTTTAACCCCATATCTAAAAAAGAGCTTGTCTCATTAATTACACAATCAAAGACAACATCCTGTATGTTAGACCCAATACCTACAAACCTGCTTAAAGACCTCCTACCAAATATTACAGAGCCTTTTATAAACATTATAAATTCATCACTTAAAATAGGCTATGTCCCCAAAAATCTGAAGTGTGCAGTCATTAAACCATTACTTAAAAAACCTAATTTAGATCCTCTAATACTGTCCAACTATAGACCAATATCAAACCTTCCTTTTGTCTCTAAAATCCTAGAAAAAATAGTGTTCAACCAGCTGAATCGCCATCTTCTAGCTAATAACGTCCATGAAGTTTTTCAGTCAGGTTTTAGGTCTCACCATAGCACTGAGACAGCCTTAATTAAAGTCGTTAATGACTTATTAATGTCCTCTGATAATAACCAAATCTCTTTTCTTGTATTATTAGATCTTAGTGCAGCCTTTGACACTATAGACCATAACATCTTAGTTGATAGATTAGAAAACATTGTGGGTGTTACAGGATCTGCACTCCAGTGGTTTAAATCCTACCTGACAGATCGATATCAATTCAACTGTGTTAACAACCAATATTCTGATCTCGCTAAAGTTAAATATGGTGTCCCACAAGGGTCAGTTCTGGGTCCACTCCTATTTGCATTATATATGCTTCCATTGGGATCAATTATTCGTAAACATGGAATCAGTTTCCACTCGTACGCAGATGATACACAGTTATATGTTTCAGCTAACCCTAATGATGGTCGTTCAGTCAGTAAGCTCGAGGACTGCATCCAAGATATTAAAATATGGATGTCAAAAAACTTCCTACTGCTAAATTCTGATAAAACAGAGTTTCTGATAGTTGGACCCAAGGACAAAATTAACAAAGCTTCTAACACTATGTTAAACCTTGATAACTCTTTAATTAGACCCAGTTCATCTGTAAATAATCTCGGTGTCATTATTGATTCAGATCTCTCCTTTACAAAGCACATTAGCAATATCACTAGAATTGCATTTTTTCACCTTCGTAACATTTCGAAGCTACGAAATATCCTCTCCCTCCAAGATGCAGAAAAACTAATTCATGCTCTTATTACCTCAAGGTTAGATTATTGTAATTCACTTCTGAAAGGATGTTCTAATAAATCATTACATAAATTACAACTTGTGCAGAATGCTGCAGCTAGAGATTTAACTAAAACCAGAAAGTTTTATCATATAACTCCTGTGTTATCAAACTTGCACTGGCTACCAGTTAAGTGTTGTATCGAGTACAAAATTTTATTAATAACATATAAAATTCTACATAATCAGGCTCCACAGTATCTGAGTGAGTTGATTCAATCATACAAGCCAACACGTGAGCTCCGATCTCAAGGTGCTGGTTTACTCTTAGCTCCTAGAATAAATAAAATTACTGCTGGTGGAAGAGCGTTCTCCCACAAGGCTCCTCAACTTTGGAATAGCCTTCCAGTTACTGTTTGTGATTCGATGAATCACTATTAATCTTTAAAAAAAAATTAAAAACACATTTATTTAACATTGCGTTTAACTAATCCCCTGTAGATAAAGATATAGATCTCAGATTTGGCTGTGTTGGGGGGTAATCTCTGATCAGTGTATGCTGTCGTTTCACCTCTTCACCCACCTCATCATTAATGGGGGGGGGGGGGTGTGGCGCTGAAATGATGCTGTTCCGGGGTGCCATCCCAACTATGTAGAGTCTGCAGTATCTGCCTCTTTTAGTTATGCTGCTCTAGTCAGTGATGCCGGAGTCACATGCTGCACTGTGTCAATAAATTACTTATTAATTAAATGCCGTGCTTTATTATTAGCTCTAACTGCCTTCCTTGTCTGTTTCTTTTGAGGTGTCCCCCCCGCTTCCTGGAGATCTTCATCCATGGCTCTGCTGACGAGTACTGTATGGAACCTGACAAGGCGGTCCTGCAGGACGCCCCCTAATGGACTCACATATAGTTTTCCAGTTGTTAGTTTTTCCATTTGTTTAATATCTGTACATGGCTGTCCTACATCGTTGTTGCTGCCTGGCCGCTCAAGGAGGATGAGTCCCCCACTGAGTCTTGGTCCTCCCAAGGTTTCTTCCTTAAATAACAACATAAAAGGGAGTTTTTTCTTGCCACTGTCGCTTCGGCTTGCTCTTTGGGGGTTTAAAGGCTTTTCATTCTGTAAAGCTGCTTTGTGTCAATGTACTGTTGTAAAAAGCGCTATATAAATAAATTACTTGACTTGACTTGACTTAGTAATGTGTGGTAATTTGGCCCCGGGTAATAGGTCTATGGAGCAGTCGTGGTGCAGGAAGAGGAGGGAGCGTGCACGCACGGTGTTCACTAAAGACCTCTGCGAGGTCCGCGTACACCGCTGATACCTGAGAAGGAAGCTGGGGTTCCGGAGACACCTGCATAGAGGAATGAGAAAGGCAGGGGGGAGGATGAGAGCACTCACTATGGCAGTGGGATGACCATGACCGGATCCGCAACAGGCCCCAGGACATCGTTGGATCGTGACGCCGCAGCCAAGGCAAACCTAGAACAATAGGGACAGAAGGGGAGAAAATAATAAAAAATTAAATTTTTTCAAAAATGACTTTCCCTGATACCTAACCATAGTGTAGGTGTAGTGTTCTTGCCCCCGAGGGGAGAGGATTTCCATCGACAGCTTGTACCGAAATTTGGGTCTCCAGGGACTCCTCAGGAATCCCCCACCAGCGGCAGAACTCACGGTCCATAAAGTTGCCATCTGCTCCCGAGTCCACCAGTGCAGTAGCAGCTACCGACTCACCTTTAATGAATAACATAACATTAATTTTCAAAGAACGATTAACAGCGACCCCCGAGTCCCTCACTGAAACCTTCGGCACAGTGCGCGACGGCAAGGTACGAGGCGCCCGTGGACGTGTACGGCGAACCGGTCTCACACCTCAATGCTGCAGATCGTGTTCGGAACTCCTGCAGTAACCACAGAGACCCTGTTGTGCACGCCTCTGTCGTTCTTGTGAAGAAAGCCGAGATCGCCCGAGTTGCATAGGCTCCGACTCAGCCTCCACCAGAGAGGACAACGGAGCGATCACGCTCAACGGCGGAAGTCTGGGTCCTTGGGATGTTGGCACCGTGGCGAGGTGTTGCTCCATTAAAACGGCAAGCTGAACGAGTTCATCCAACGAGGCACCTAAATCCCTGCCCGCTATCTCACGCTGGATCTCACGACGTAATCCATCCCAAAACATCACTGTGAGCACTGAGCCGCTCCAGCCCGTTCGGGTAGCCAGGATCCGAAACTCCAACGCATATGCCGACACTGACCTTGATCCCTGACGAAGCCGGTACAGCTGTGGCCCCACGACTTTCCCCCCCCCAGGGGGTGGGCAAAGGTATCCTGGAAAGCCTCGTGGAATGCTGCATAAGATTGGCACTCAGGGCCCTGTGCCCACTCGCTCGCTCTGCCCGTCAGCCGTGAGATGACCAGCGAGATTTTATCAACCTCGCTGGATCTTGGATGGCTTCAAAAGAAATGCGAGCATTGCATCAAGAATGAACGGCATCTTTCTGGAGTTCCCACAAACCGTTCCGGTTCCGAGAGGCAGTAGCGGGCAGCGGTGGGTGAGGGGGGCGTGTTGGTGTCCGGCGGACATTGAGGTTGCTGTGATGTGGAGACAGACGCTCTGGATCCAGAACCTTCGCGTACCAACTCGGTAAGCCGCTCCATCGGAGACTGCACGGCCCGAGTCACCTCGCCGAGTCCGTTCTGTAGCTCGATCAGAGCGCGTGCCTTTGCATGCAGGGCATCTCCGGTCGGATCCATCACAGTTCCTCCTTCCTTCTTTGTTGGCAGAGTTTTATGTCACGCTACCGGAGGAAACGCAGGAAGCGTGAGGTTTTCAGCAAACAAAAAGGTCTTTATTGCATAAGCAATTACAAATAAAGTAAACAGTCCAGAATGAGCAAACAGAGGGAAGACGTTGGTAATGACGTCACCGGTCATCGGAATCCCCGGGAGACCAGATGATGACACAGTAAGGAATGCAGCGAGGTAAACTGGAGAACTGGAACTGGAATCCGTGATCCCTCACCTGCTCACAGGTAAACTGTCCTAGAAAACACCAACGGGCAGAACCGGATCGCAGCAGCAAGAGGTGAGTACGAGGCGAGAGCCAAGCGAACAGACATCCATAGCATTAGCACGTAACCAGAAAACTCCGGATCTCTAGTGGATCCGGGAAGCTAGTGGATTAAATGCAGCTAATTCTCACTCCGTGGCGTTCACCACTGCAAAATGGTGGAACGTTCTTCCCAACTCTGTCCGTAAGGCAGAATCACTAAACAGTTTTAAGAAACTACTGAAGACGCATCTCTTCAACAAATATCTGTTGTAGAGGAAAAAAAAAAAAAAAAAAAAAAAAAAAAAAGGGGGAGGGGCCGCAGCATCAGGTTTGATGGATTTACAGTTTAGTTGGTTTTCTCCATGGCTTCTGACTTGTAGTGTTCTCATTTGTAAGTCGCTTTGGATAAAAGCATCTGCTAAATGACTAAATGTATATAATGTAAATGTAGAAGCAGCAGGTGTAGCAGTGGGTGTGTGTGGCGGTGAGGTAGGCGGAACAGTGGAAGTGGGTGTGTGTGTGACACCATGCCCATCCAGGGGAAAACGTCTCGGACACTGGGCAGACACACCCAGGACAGGGCGCCAATCTATCACTGGGCACACACTCACTCACACAGACACACTCTATAAGAGGCAATTTGGAGAATTCAATTGACTTGATCAACTTCAATTGACTCCATGAAAACCTACGTGGACACAGAGAGAACATGGAAACTCCACCCAGATTGGGATTCGAACTGGGAATCCCTAGCGCTGTGAGGCTAATTTGTTAACCACTAAGCTACCGTGCCGCCCATCCAAACCAAGCAAATTACATAAATATATTAGTGATGATCATTTACTTATTGAGAAAAATTATACAATGTTACTTCTGTGGCAAATAAGTTGTTGAAGCATTTTGTGCTAGAAAGATATACAATAAAATCTAACTTCTAAGGAACTAAACATTTGACCTAAGACATAAAAGCTTAAATGTCCTAAAAGTTATTAATGAGAACCAAATTGTCAAGTACATAGGATTCCATTATTTTCCGTCACGTGTATTCTTTCATACCCTTTTATATTTGGCTTGCCTGCGTGTTTTTGTTTCCCATGATGTTCCTTACATAAAAAACTATTTTTTCATCTTTATTCATCGATGACTCTTCATTCAGTGTCGCACAGGCTGCAGAAGCATAAAAAATAAAAGAATTTACAAAATTATCAGAGCTGGTCATTTATGTATTAGGGAAAATATTACAAACTGGAGTTTTTCCAGTTTTTAGTATACTAGCTTGTGTGCGTAGAGTAGTTGTTTTGCTATATTTTTCCTTACAATTTTGCTTGTATAATTCAGTTCACAGCTTCATCTCTAATAGCAAGTTGTCCTGTCCCAGATGCAGCAGAATATATTCAATTATCAATAAAAAAAAAATGTTAGTTATTTATTGCAGTTAGGCATTAGCAAAATTAACATTGCACGTTTTGTAAACATAACTACAGTTTCTAAATACAAAGACATGAATTAAAATACATAAGTACAGTATATTCGGTTTATTTATAAACCTTGTTAATGACTCCTGTTTTATACTTAATCCCTCAGTTCCTTAATCATTAATTTTTTTTCAGGCTGTTTTTCCATTATGTCCATGATTCGCTCACAAATAAAATTTCTCTAGATAAATGTCACTTTTTTATTCTTCTTAAATCTAAAAAATAACTATCAAAACGTATTGAACAAAAATTACATAACATAAAAACGGTCTTGAATACATGTTGTTGAACAGTTGTAATATAATCTGTAATATATACAATTGTTCAAATGTAATATGAAAACTAAAACAGATTTTTGTAAATTATTGTTATAATTCAAATCTTTTTTTTTTTTTAGCAGCAACCTAAATTAACCTGCACTTATCAAACCCTCTACTGTTATCTATACTGTTGACAACCTCAGCAGTTGTCTGTTTTGATAACAAAATATATAGATCATAAAAAGGAGTGATCTTTTAGTTAAGAAAAACACATACATAGACCGCATTAGATGTTCACCTGCATTAAATTGTGCCATATAAGCATATGGCCATAGGACATCTTTAATCCATGATATCATAGTATGTTTTGTCACCGGTAGGGTTCCCCATGGCAAAATTTCATATGCTGGCAGATAACGTCTAAAAACCTTCTAAAATTCCCAAAGTTTGTGTTTGACTTGCCATGCCACAGCCATTTCATGGGTGAGTAGGAAGAAAAACATTCACACTGAGCAAACATGATAACTCAGTTTTCGTAAGCATGAAAATAAATACTTCATTCCTGTGTCAGACTTCATTCCTGTGCATTTCATGAAAATTCTAAGTTGACAATAATACATAAGACATATTAGAAATAGTAAAACAGAGAACTGTTAGTTCTTTAGAAGTAGATTTTTTTATCTCTGCTCATTTAAAAATTCAGATTCTCATCTACAACAGATGACTCCTGCAACTCTTTTCCATCCACATCACTCTGCTTGCACTCTCTTCTTTACCTCTCTGGTAAATTTTCTATTACATTGTACACTTGACCTAGTATTTAAACTCATTTACATTCTTCACCTCAATGCCCAGCAAATTAACCTTTCTGCCATCCTCCCTCTTATTCATGCACATGTACTCTATTTTAATCCAGCTAATCATTATTTCTCTTCTATGTAATACACACATCTCTCCAATCCATCTACTCTCACCACAGATCACGTCATCTGCAAATATCATGTTCCACTGAGAGTCTTGCATAAACTTGTCCATCAGCCTCTACATACGCATTACTATCGCAAACAAGAAAAAACTCAAAGCTGACCCCTGATGCAACCCCAAATCTATTCCACTTGTCTGTCTTTCTTATTGCTCATCTCATCTCATGTCTTTATACATATGCTGCACCAACCTTAGATATTTCTTTGCATCTCTTGATAACTCATACACATGACTTATGACTTATTTTCCGGCATGCTATCAAATGCTTTTCCAGATCGAGAAAAACACAAGTACAGGTCCTTCAGACTGATATTTTCCATCAGCATTTTCAAAGCAAGAATTGCATCAGTTGTGGATTTCGCTGAATGCTGCTCACATTTATTTTTCTCAACCTAGTTTCCACTACCATTTTCCCTGATCAACTTTGTTTTGTTGTAAAAATTACACTGCTACCTCTCCTAAACATCTCCACTGGTATGTCACCTGGATCAACAGCTTTTCCTCTCTTTATTGTCTTTAAAGCTGCCGTTAGTTTTTCCTTGCTAATCTAAAGCACTACCTGGTTCACTATCTTTTTTATCATACAACTTTCTCTCTCATTTTCTACATTCATCAGCTCCTACTTGTACATCATCCTCATTTGAAAACACATTTCCATCAGCATCCTTTATCATTTTAACCTGGTTTATATCCTTCCCTTCTCTGTTCCTCTTTCTGACCAATCAATACAAATTTGTTTCACCTTCTTTAGTGTCCAATCCATACCCATACAGCTTGTCATGAGCCTTTTCCTTAGCCTTCTCCAGTTGTCTAGCATTCTTTTACAACAATCCACTGCCTCTCATACATTTTCTTTGTCTTCTTGTCTTTTTTCTTAAATCTCCTCCATCATAGTTCTGCATTTACGTGCATTCCTCTCTTTACCACTAAAGACCAAACACCATCCAATGCTGTCTAACTACACTCCCTTCCAGCACCATAAAATCTCTACTCTATCTTAGGTTTCATTACTTGCACAAAACATAAACTACCTGTTTGCTCCTGTCTCAAATCTTATGCATAGATTTTTTTTTTGCTAAATCTACACCATTTGCAATTCCACATTTTGACATATTAACCTAATACTTCATTATCCCTATTCCCTTCACCAACATGCCCATTATTGTCAGCTACTATCACTCTTTTAGCACATTCTCCAAAACTTCATCTAACACAAAAAATATCACCAACCCACTTGTGGAGTATATGATGCATTGATGACATCCAGCTTCAACATTAATACTATATCAAATAATCTGATTTGACAATTACATTGGCTATTACCCTGCAAAGTGATCATATTAATGTTGAAAATTTCTGCAATTGTAAATATGCCTAAAGTACCGACATTCGGATAAGCCAATAAAAACAAAGGTGTTATACAGTAGCCAGTAGGATGCAATGCATTTAAATGTGCTACTGTACTTTGCGATTACATTTACATGCACATTATTTTTATTCAATATCATTGTACAAGGATAAATGTAGACTTTGTGCCAGATTTCAGACAGAAATCTGAAAAACAAGAATGTCTTTAAAAAGGTTGAACCTAAAGAATAGTCAAAACAAAACCGCAGCGTGGGGCAATAAGTAACACTATAATCTTATAGCAAAAAGATTCCATAATGAGGTGACATGATCCTCAGATCACCAAACTGGATGACCTCCATCCCCTGGCTACGCCTAGAAATCATGTCAATATGAATTATGAACAGAATCAGTGACAAAGGACAACCCTCACAGAGTAACATCCCTCACTGGAAAAAAGTCTGAATTACTGCCGCCATGCGAAACAAGCTCCTACTCCGGAAACTGGATGACCCATAGTCGGGAGCCTTGTAACCCTTACTCGCAAAACACATCCCACAGAACTACCTGAGAAACACAGTTAAAAGCCTTCTCCAGACACACAAAGCACATGTAGACTTGATGGGCAAACTCCCATGAACCCTCGAGGATGCTGAAGAGAGTAAATAGCTGGTCCAGAGTAAATAGCTGGACTATGAGCCGGACTATCTTCTCCAGTACTGCTGCATAGACTTTATCGGGGAGGCTGTAGATATAGTTCCCCTGTAGTTGGAACACACCCTCCGGTCTAGAGGCACTCTCCTCGATGACCTTGCAATGCTGAAAAGGCAGGTCAGTCAAGACTGCCCCACATCGTGGACGATCTCATCCACCCCTGAAACCCTACCACCAGAAAAGAACAGCCAGCCCTACTATATACATTACAGCTGTTATGTCTCAACATCCCGCACCAGCTTAGGCTCCTTCCCCGGCAGTAAACTAACGTTCCAAGTTTCTAATGCCAGTTTCAGCAGCTGAGGATCGCGACGCCAAGTCCCCAGCCTCCGGCCACTGCCCGATTCACAATGCACCAAACCCCTATTACTGCCCCTTCCACAGGTGGTGGGGCAATGTGGGGACTACAGGGGGACCTCCTGATGTAGCTCCTTTGGGCTTTTATTTCATGTTTTTAGTTTTTGGTCACTGTCATCCTGAAAGTGTCACGATCGGGCGCTCTGTCCGTACAAAGGCGGCGCAGCCAGGCCAAGCGAGACAGGCGACCAGGTAAGCAAACCAATAGCAGTTTAATAACTGAAGGCAGCGGGAATGCCGCTGAAGGCATGGCGAGACGTGTCGGGAGCAAAACACATATACAAACACTAAACAGCGGGAACGCCGCTGAAAGCACGGCGAGACGTGCCGGGAAAAAACACAAACAAAATAACTAAAACCAAACCGAAGACCCGACGTGGCATCTAAGTGTACATAAGCAACATACACTTACAAATGCTGACCACATGTGATCAGGTAGGACCCAATCCCAGCTTAAGGGGATGGGCCCTACCTACGGGAGCCCTAACCGGCCAAACCCGAAACACAGGAGACAGGGGGGAGTGGCCTAGCCCTCCCAACCTAACAGAAAGTCTCAAAGTTCTGACCAATTTTGTGCTTTTAGGAGTTGTCATAACTATGTTCTTATTTACTGGTATTTGTGTTGTTATAGTTTAAATATTTTTAACCAAGAGTTTTAAAGCACATCGCTGGGACATCAGACCTTGTCAGAACACAGTCCCATCTGTGCTATTACTGATTCAATGCTGTCTATTGCTCTGAACTCAGAGATGTATTTCATGCACTAGCAGAACAGGCCCAAAGCACAAAAAGTCAATGAATCTTCAAAGTCAATAGGTTTTTAGATGTCTCTTTTCTCCAGAACATTGCCATTTTGTATTAGCTTTTTTGACAGAGAGAAAAAGAGATAAAGATGAAGGAAAAGAAATACAGAGTTAGATAGACGGTGGAGGTTCAAGGTTGGGGGGGGTCTTGACTAGACGCAAGTCTCTGATCAGTGAAGTGGTACGAGCTGGAGAGCGTAGAGCTCAGGGAAACTGATCACTGCCTAGGAACGGAAGGTAATGCTGATGTGAACAAGCTTACCTGGAGACGACATAAATCACTGATCGTCCAGAAGAGCAGGCAGCAGTATGAGTCCACAGGAAGAAAAAGAGACACAGGAAAGAAAATACTAGGGGAGGGAGAGTGAAGATGCAAAAGAAGATAAAATATATGACCAGTGCATACAGAAATCCCTTGTCATTATTTGGGCTAAGCCCTTAGTTTAGGGTTTTTCAGTTTTTAGTATATTAAGATCCCCCCCACACACACACACACACACAAATGGCCGTCATCTCAAGTCAATTAGAAATAAATGCATTAAATCACTGAACATAAAAACTGTTTCCAGTAAGATTCTGTAATGTGGGAGTAAAGAAATGAGTACCGGAGACAGTATTTCTAACCAAGGAACGGCTTTATTGCCAACAACACGTCTGCATTGCAAGTAACACCAGGCTTTACAGTATTGCCTTATCTACCAACCTGCTGTGTCCACCATCACACCAGCTTGTGTTTGGTCTCTCTTCGTAGCATGTGATGTTCTAGGTTTTAAAGGGTAGACACATTTATTAGGCGGAGCTGCACCTTCTTTCTGTGCCATTGCGTTCCTACCACATATACATTAAATCCATGAAAAACAAATTCTCTTTTTTACTAAACATTACAAAGTCAGAGAATGGAACCTAAAATATGTCTAAAACCTTAAATATGATAAATTTATTGAAGATTGGTTAAAGAAAAATAAATGTTTTGTTTTGGAGCATCCAAGATTGAGTTCTGCCCTTAATCTGAAAAAAAAACAAACAACAAAATTAAATATTTTTGTCCCGTTGTTTGATAACGTTCTGTTTGTGTTTTTTTGGGATGTGTTTGATAATCATATTTAGGTCAAATTAATGTGCAAATATAAAACATACTGTTTTTGCACTGTATAATTAATATTATTTCAGTAGCGGCGTAAGCTCACTTAGGTGATCAATGCAGTGTAATGTCACAAACAAGTGCATTTAGCTTTGAATTTATTGATGTCACGGTAGTCTACCTCGGAATAAAGTGGCTAGGAAGCGCAGAGCCGTCACGTTTTAACGCGCTGAAGGGAGCCAGGCACGCAGGTAGCAGAAGAATGAGTTTATTTAAAGGTGCAGTAGCACCAAAAAACATGAGGTAAAAACAGACTAGTGACATAAACCAACGACCAGCATCGAGGACGAGAAACAACGGAAATAAATACAAAAAGACACCCGACCACATGCACAAGACAAACCAATGACAATAAGGAGTTAATTAACTAAACTAATGACACATGAACGTTAATTAACTCAACCGAAAGGAACGAAACACAGAACAGGTGACAGGTGCCCTAGGCACCTGTTACATTACCCCCGCCCCTGCGGTCGTGCAACGGGGGGACGCCACGCCCTCTGGCTGCGTGGCAAGGCGGGCGCCCCCTGGCTGCGTGGTCCGGCGGACGCCCATGTCGGACGAGGAGTGGGCCACGCCCTCTGGTTGCGTGGTCCGGAGGACGCCCCCTGGCGGAGTGGCGAGGCGGACACCCCCTGGCGGAGGATGCGAGGCGGACGCCCCCTGGCGGCGTGGCGTGCGGCGTGCAGCCCCTGCTGCTCGGGCTGGGCGGCGTGCGGCCCCTGCTGCTCGGGCTGGGCGGCGTGCGGCCCCTGCTGCTCGGGCTGGGCGGCGTGCGGCCCCTGCTGCTTGGGCTGGGCGGCGTACGGCCCCTGGACCTCGGGCTGGGCGGCGTGCGGCCCCTGGACCTTCCTCAGCGCAGAGCAGGGCGGCGTGCGGCCCCTGCTGCTCGGGCTGGGTGGCGTGCGGCCCCTGCTGCTCGGGCTGGGCGGCATGCAGCCTGCTGCTCGGGCTGGGAGGCGTGACGCCCCCTGGGCTCCGGTACCGCCCCCTCGCAGCGCGATCCAGACACAGCACGGTCCGGCGCGGGCGCGTCACGTGACTGCCCCGCAGCGCACGTACCGCGCCCAGTAGCTGCGCAGCGCGCACGCTGCGTCTTGGCACTGCGCCAGCGCGCTCTGCCTCTGGATTTCGCCACGGGGGGTTTAACAAGCTGGACCGGAGCGTCCGTCCAGAAATCCTCAGAGTTGAGGAGGGTTCGTATGGGCAGAATATGCCCATACAGGTACGACTCGCTCGCCTCGTCATCGGAAATCTGAACCAAATCCAGACCTTCCTCAGCGCAGAGCACTTCGTACCCGTACCTCCACATCCTCTCATCATCGGAGTCATAATACTCCGTCATCTCTCTGTAAGAGCCGCCCTTACGGCTCCGGGACGGCGGGCTGCGCATAGGAACGCGCCGCGAGTACGAGGTTACATGGCCCCCGCAAAGAAAAATTTTGAAATCAGCTTACCTGGGCTCTGGACTCCCCAAATTGCCTGGCTGGTCGTTCTGTCACGGTAGTCTACCTCGGAATAAAGCGGCTGCGCATAGGAAGCGCAGAGCCGCCGCGTTTTAACGCGCTGAAGGGAGCCAGGCACGCAGGTAGCAGAAGAACAAGTTTATTTAAAAGTGCAGTAGCACCAAAAAACATGAGGTACAAACAGACTAGTGACATAAACCAACGACCAGCATCGAGGATGAGAAACAACGGAAATAAATACAAAAAGACACCCGACCACGTGCACAAGACAAACCAATGACAATAAGGAGTTAATTAACTAAACTAATGACACATGAACGTTAATTAACTCAACCGAAAGGAACGAAACAAAGAACAGGTCACAGGTGCCCTAGGCACATGTTACAATTGAAAGTAGAACATTAATTTTGTTGTGGTACTGGGTCTTTATTGTTGTAATTTGCTGGTATTCTGTAGAGCGTTACAATGTAAGAGAATGGAGTCCTGCAAAAGTACATTTGGGCTGTCATCTCTTTCTACACTGAAAAGTGTGTATGTCTATGTGCATGATTACTGTTCCACCTGCCATAAAGTCCTTATTTAGATTAATTTTATCAATAAAACCTGTAAAACATGGGGATGTCATGAAGTCTAACATGTGGGCCTGCCATTGCTACCAGCTTTTTTTAAAGGAACATCAGTCCAAATGCTGAATTGTTTTTTTTTTACATTCACTCTAAAGGAAATCAGACCAAAGGATAGGGTGATAAAAGTAAAGCTGTAGTAAGTGAAATGTTGTGTGTACTGTTTTCTCAGGTCTTTTGTCTCGTATTTTGATGATCTCCTTTGCAGTTTTGAGGAATCTCCAACTAAAATCGCTCACTGCAACGCTGATATGGCCACTTTTCTTCCACAAGTAAAATGATGGTTTTAGACTAAGGCTTTCATCAGTCATAACATGACGTCTCTCACAGTGGGTACGACAGACTTTATATCCTGGTAGATTCTCTGAGCCAGTATACCTTTCTTGTTTAAACTAGTCACTGTGCTCATTGGAATAAATTGCCTGACTGAGTATCCCAATCTCTTTTTATCCTTGCAGTCGCTTTGGTTCTGTTCTGGTTTGCACCCAGCATAAGCCTCATCATAAAAAATCAACATCTGTTGTTATTAGCACCTAAGCACCTTTACACCAGAAGTTGTAAGTACCATGCTGCTGCCCAGTCCAGGGTGCTGGATCGTGATCGCTCTTTGTCTTTGACAGTATCGCTCTTAGGCACATAGGAACACACAAGGACCATTAACGATGTTTATGTTTATGGTTCTACCTGCCAGCCTTATAAGAAACTTCATTGAAAGCTGTCTAAACTCCTAATTGTAAGCAACATGTTGCAGATGAGCTAATGATAAGCTAATTATTAAAGTTCACATAGTTTAGTCAGTCATAGATATGATCTATCTATCTATCTCTCTCTCTCTCTCTCTCTCTCTCTCTCTCTCTCTCTCTATATATATATATATATATATATATATATATCAGCGATGGATTGGTGCCCTGTCCTGGGTCTACAGTATCTGCCCAGCGCCTGAAACGTTCTCCCCTGGATGGGCATGGGGAACCCCACCACGACCCTAATAGAGGATAAAGCGGGAGATAATGAATGAATGAATATATATATATATATATATATATATATATATATATAGTCACAGGTGCCTGTGCACTCTCCTTCAGCGCTCAACCACGGTACAACGCTGAGCATTATCCCCGCGCAGGTTGTATCCGTGGGAGTGTTTTACCCCGGACCGGTGTACGCATTCTTTCCCGCGTAGCCGTTCCCGGGAAGCGCTCACTAGGCGCGAGCGGCGTAGCCGATCTCTTCCGGGGAAGAACGGAGCTTGCTAACAGAAAGACGTGCCTTAAAGATCTGGAGAGTTCTGAGCACCAGGGGTCGCCCATCGTCGAGCCGGAATACCCGAGGCCGCCCGCTAATGAATCCGAGCACCAGGGACAGCCCACTGCCGAGTATGAGCACCAGGGACAGCCCGCTTTCGAGTCTGTGCACCAGGGACCGTACGCTGCATTGCCCGGGCACCGGGGGCCGCCCGTCGCCGTTCCCAAGCGTCAGAGGCCGTTCGCCACCGATCCCGAGCCCCAGGGGCCGCTCATCGCCGACTCCAAGCTCCAGGGTCCTCCCGCTGCCGACTCCAAGCTCCAGGGTCCTCCCGCCGCCGACTCCGAGCAACAGGGGCGCTCTCCCCGCCTCGCAGCTAGAGGGTGCCGATCCGCGCCCCGCAGCGCTTCGTCAGCAGGGGACATTCAGCATGCCTCATTGCCAGAGGGACCCTTTCACCCCCCCCTTTCTCCGCGAGAACTTTTTATTTACTTATTATTATTATTATTATAATTTTTTTTATTGTATTTTTTTTCTCCTTCTGGGTCGCTTCCCCTTTTTTGCGCGACCCTTGGGGTGGGGGTATGGCACCTGTCCCTCATTTGTGTATTCATTGTCTCTGTTGGGCGATTGGTTTAGTTTGTGCATGTGATTGGGTGTTTTTTCTTATTTAGTTTCCGTATTCCCTTAATCTCGTGCACGTCTTTATTTGTGGATTATTACCGGTGTTGGTGCGTTTCGGTTGTTCCCCCTTTCCGTTGGTGTCCCTACACCATTTTAATAATAAATCTGTTTTGTTTTTTATACCCGGTGTTCTCTGGATTCTCTGGATTCTCCTTCCGCGCTCAACCACGGTACAACGCTGAGCATTATCCCAGCGCAGGTTGTATCCGTGGGAGTGTTTTACCCCGGACCGGTGTACGCATTCTTTCCCGCGTAGCCGTTCCCGGGAAGCGCTCACTAGGCGCGAGCGGCGTACGCATTTTACAGTATATATATATACTGTATATGGTTAATAAATAAACTACCAAGTTCTATTTCTATCTATCAAGTCCAATTTGTTGTAGGCTAAATTTATGTAATAAAGAAATAATTACAGAGTTAACATTTACTACTTCAAGACCTTGATTTTTTATGTAGATATGAAGTATTTTTAAGGTTGATTAAGTTTAGGAATCAAATATAGAAAAAATATATTTTTGACCATAAAATGTAAAGCACAGAAGGAATTTGAAGAGACAATTTTAAATCACATATAATACATTTACATATTATAAATTGTATAATATTTTGGTTGCAGTAAAACATATATACATTACATTATGTTTACATTTATAAAACCCTTTAATCCAAAGTGTCTTACAAGTTTGCTAGCCCAACCCTGACCACTGAGCTACCACCCCCCATACCTGAAGAAAGGTGACTGATCTGAAAATCAGTGTATCCATTTCTACTTACACGTTACTTTATATGAATGAATATACCCCTAGATACACAAGCATGGGAAATACAAATTGAGTCCGTTTTGTTTTGTGAGCACTTAAAACCAGCATGGGCTTAAGGATGTCTCAAAATAATCAAGGTCTTCAAAGAAATCTCTTTATCTCTGTGTGTGTGTGAAAAAGAAAAAGCCTACTGCAGGAACGTCAGTGACTAGTAATGAGGTAATGGGGTTAAGGACTAAGGGCTAAGACTGTGGGAAACCAGTTTTTTTTTTACTAAAAATAAGTAACAAATGTTTGTTTTTTTATTCATGTATTTTTACAGATTGGTTAGCCTTAGCATAGAACAAAACTCATGAGAATTGTAGTATGAAAACCATCTTTTTTAAAGCTTCTTTGGCAAACTAGAATTCATGGTTCATCAATCATTCTAATGATGACAATTAACTCACATTTAAGTAGTTTTTTCCACTACTGCTTAAATTAGAAATAAGCTTAGTGTCTTGCATTTGTATCTACAAAAATGAAGATAGGTATTTAGTATTCATCTGCTGCCCTTTATCATCTTTCAGTTCGCCATCCTTGTGAATGTGAAGCCAAATCTGCCTTTGTTTAATTTCTCTCTCTTTCTCTACCTCTCTTTCCTTTTCTCACACACAAACCCACCATCAACCCCCACACACTGACATAGTGTGAATCCGTGTTGGAGGTCAGATGTACAGTAGGTTAAGGTTGTAGGTTGCCCGAGGGCTGCTGTTGGAGATAAAGAGGCAGTGGAGACATGGGAGAATTCCTTGCTGATAACTCCATGCACTTCTAGTATCAGTGATAAATGTGCTCCTGAGATCCATACCAAACAGTAAGAATGGCTTGATAGCCATTTCATTTCATTGTTACACTTTTACTAGCTGTATTAAAATAGGATTTGCTTTACAAGCTAATAAAAAGATCCCACAGTGGGAAGATTTACTAAAAAAGCAGCTCTGTCTCTGAATTTATTTGTTTATTTTGTGTTATGTTAACATTTTCTTATATTAAATCATTTGTGAGCGGCACGGTGGCTTAGTGGTTAGCACGTTCGCCTCTCAGCACTAGGGATTCCCAGTTCGATTCCCCATCTGGGTGGAGTTTCCATGTTCTTCCCGTGTCTGCGTGGGTTTCCTCTGGTTTCTCCGGTTTCCTCCCACAGTCCAAAAACATGGATCAAGTCAATTGAGTATCCAAATTGCCCCATAAAGAGTGTATATGCGTGCGTGTCTGTGTGAGTGAGTGTGTGCTCAGCGATAGATTGGCACCCTGTCCTGGGTGTATCTGCCCAGCGCCCAAAACATTCGCCCCTGGATGGGCATGGGGAACCCCACCGTGACCCCAATATCGGGTAAAGCGGAAGATAATGAATGAATAAATGAATAAATCATTTGTTAGTCACTCAGCTAATGTGTACGCTGAACAGTCTACAATTCAAGCATGGCGACAGGCCACTATTTTTAGTGCTGCTCAATATGGCCCATATTCTTCGAGTAATGAACAGCTACAAGACTGGTCAGGATATGTATCACCTGCTTGGAGGCTATGTGTGATTTGTTTTTGTTTTATGGTACTACACTATGCAATGATGTGAGTTATGTACTTTTCATATATATTAATTTCTAACAATGCTAAACTAAAAGGAGTAGGAAAACATTTTTTTTAAGTAAGTATTATTTGTAGAAGTAAGCAGATGTATTTCTGGGACAATATGGTTGTTTTGATAACATGTTCGCCTCTCAGCTCTAGGGATCCAGGTTCAAATCCCAATCTGAGTGGAGTTTCCATTTTCTCCCTTTGTCCACGTGGGTTTTCTCTGGGTTCTGTGTTTCCCTCCCACAGTCATGGATCAAGGTCAACTGTCGTTCGCCAATTTGCCCCATATAGAGTGTGTTTGTGTGTGTGTCTGTGTGAGTGAGTGGGTGCCCGGCTACGTGTGAAAAGAATGCGTACACCGGTCCGGGGTAAAACACTCCCACGGATCCAACCTGTGCGGTTGTCTCAACGTTCGTCTCAAGCAGTCTGAGATTACTAAGGCTAATGTTAAAGAGGTGTGTGGAACCGCTGCAATGATGTCTGATGAAGTAGTTGTCTCTGGTCCCCTACCAATTAGGCGTGGCGGCGAAACCTACAGCAGGTTATGGTCGCTACGTTGCTGGATGTCTAAGTGGTGCTCAGAGAACAACATTACCTTTATTGATAATTGGTCTACTTTTGAGGGAAGGCCTGGCCTTTTGAAATGGGACGGCATCCATCCTTCCCGGGAGGGTGCTGCGCTCATGTCACATAACATAGCCGATAGGGTTTTTTCTTCAGATAGGAATAAAAATTGACAATTCAGAGCCAAGGCCAGGCAGCAGACAGAATGGCCTAACCAACTGCCTGCGAACTGCAAGGAGTCGTCACCCACAATAACTAGGTTCCATACTATTAAGACAGTTATCAAGTATCGCAGTGAGCAAAAAACAACAAAAAAAAGTCCAAAAAGTGTGCCATAAAAATCTCATTAATATCAATACAACCTCAAGTAATGTAAGAAACACTTTTAAGTTAAAACTTGGGTTATTAAACATTAGGTCACTGTCATCAAAATCAGCTCTAGTTCAAGAAATAATAACTGATAACTTTCTAAATGTCTTTTGTCTCACAGAGACCTGGATTAGGGCCAATGAGTACCTAGCATTAAATGATGCCTCCCCACCTGGTTATACTTATGCTCATAAACCACGTCTTAGTGGACGAGGAGGTGGAGTGGCTACGATCTATAAAGAAAACATAAATGTAACACTTAATAATAAGTATGAGTCAAAATCCTTCGAAGCGCTTGTACTCAACATAAGCAGTTCATCTTCATTGAAGAATAAATCCAACCTAATGCATCTTATTACCATATACCGCCCTCCCGGCCCATATATAGAGTTTATTAAAGAATTTGGTGAATTTCTCTCTAACATAGTAATCTCATCAGACAAGGCCTTAATAGTCGGTGACTTCAATGTTCACTTTGAAAACCCACTAGACTCATTTAAATTAGCCTTTGACTCCATCCTAGATTCCATGGGCATTACTCAAAGTGTAGTTGGTAAAACACATCGCTGTAAACATACATTAGACTTAGTTTTATCACATGGTATTAACATTAATAATTTAACTATTGTTCCACTATGTGAGGTCATCTCCGATCACTATTTGATAACCTACGATTTAGAAATTGATACTGATCCAGTCATTAAACCGCGATATGACATGAAGCGTACAATCATCCCCTCTACTGCTGTGTCATTCCTACAACATTTACCCGAATTAAACATTAAACCAGCATCAGGACCCGATGAACTTGAAAACACAGCGGATTACCTTAAACATATGTTTTCTGCAACCTTAGACAGTGTCGCTCCACTTAAACTAAAAAGGATTAAAGATAAAAGACTCGTTCCATGGTTTAATGATCAAACACGCGCCCTAAAACAAGCCACTAGAACCATGGAGCGTAAATGGAGACAAACTAAATTAGAGGTTTTTAGGGTTGCATGGAAGGACAGTATGACTGAGTACAAACATGCACTCAATGCAGCGAAGACTAAATATTATTCTGAATTAATAGAGAACAACAAAAACAACCAAAGATTCCTCTTTAGTACCATTGCCAAATTAACTCGAAGTGCTACTGAATCAGATTCACAGATTCACTCACAGTTCAGCAGCAATGATTTCATGAATTTCTTTAGTGATAAAATTGAAAACATAAGACTTAAATCATCTAATGCATTGTGTAGCGTAACCAATAATCAACCCTCAATGATTTCTGAAAAATCTAGTGGTAGAGAAAATAATATAGTACAAGAGTTAAATACCTTTAACCCCATATCTAAAAAAGAGCTTGTCTCAAAATTACACAATCAAAGACAACATCCTGTATGTTAGACCCAATACCAACAAATCTGCTTAAAGACCTCCTACCAAATATCACAGAGCCTTTTATAAACATTATAAATTCATCACTTAAAATAGGCTATGTCCCCAAAAATCTGAAGTGTGCAGTCATTAAACCATTACTTAAAAAACCTAATTTAGATCCTCTAATACTGTCCAACTATAGACCAATATCAAACCTTCCTTTTGTCTCTAAAATCCTAGAAAAAATAGTGTTCAACCAGCTGAATCGCCATCTTCTAGCTAATAACGTTCATGAAGTTTTTCAGTCAGGTTTTAGGTCTCACCATAGCACTGAGACAGCCTTAATTAAAGTTGTTAATGACTTATTAATGTCCTCTGATAATAACCAAATCTCTTTTCTTGTATTATTAGATCTTAGTGCAGCCTTTGACACTATAGACCATGACATCTTAGTTGATAGATTAGAAAACATTGTGGGTGTTACAGGATCTGCACTCCAATGGTTTAAATCCTACCTGACTGATCGATATCAATTCACCTGTGTTAACAACCAATATTCTGATCTCGCTAAAGTTAAATATGGTGTCCCACAAAGGTCAGTTCTGGGTCCACTCCTATTTGCATTATATATGCTTCCATTGGGATCAATTATTCGTAAACATGGAATCAGTTTCCACTCATATGCAGATGATACACAGTTATATGTTTCAGCTAACCCTAATGATGGTTGTTCAGTCACTAAGCTCGAGGACTGCATCCAAGATATTAAAATGTGGATGTCAAAAAACTTCCTACTGCTAAATTCTGATAAAACAGAGTTTCTGATAGTTGGACCCAAGGACAAAATTAACAAAGCTTCTAACACTATGTTAAACCTTGATAACTCTTTAATTAGACCCAGTTCATCTGTAAATAATCTCGGTGTCATTATTGATTCAGATCTCTCCTTTACAAAGCACATTAGCAATATCACTAGAATTGCATTTTTTCACCTTCGTAACATTTCGAAGCTACGAAATATCCTCTCCCTCCAAGATGCAGAAAAACTAATTCATGCTTTTATTACCTCAAGGTTAGATTATTGTAATTCACTTCTGACAGGATGTTCTAATAAATCATTACATAAATTACAACTTGTGCAGAATGCTGCAGCTAGAGTTTTAACTAAAACCAGAAAGTTTGATCATATAACTCCTGTGTTATCAAACTTGCACTGGCTACCAGTTAAGTTTCGTATCGAGTACAAAATTTTATTAATAACATATAAAATTTTACATAACCAGGCTCCACAGTATCTGAGTGAGCTGATTCAATTGTACCAGCCGACACGTGAGCTCCGATCTCAAGGTGCTGGCTTACTCTTAGCTCCTAGAATAAATAAAATTACTGCTGGTGGAAGAGCGTTCTCCCACAAGGCTCCTCAACTTTGGAATAGCCTTCCAGTTACTGTTCGTGATTCTGAATCACTATTAATCTTTAAAAATAAATTAAAAACACATTTATTTAATCTTGCGTTTAACTAATCCCCTGTAGATAAAGATGTAGATCTCAGACTTGGCTGTGTTGGGGGGTAATCTCTGATCAGTGTATGCTGGCATTTCACCTCTTCACCCACCTCATCATTAATGGGGGGGGGGTGTGGCGCTGAAATGATGCTGTTCCGGGGCGCCATCTCAACTATGCCGTGCTTTATTATTAGCTCTAACTCCCTTCCTTTGTCTGTTTCTTTTGAGGTGTCCCCCGGCTTCCTGGAGATCCATGGCTCTGCTTACGAATACTGTATGGATCCTGACAAGGCGGTCCTGCAGGACGCCCCCTAATGGACTCACATATAGTTTTCTAGTTGTTAGTTTTTCCATTTGTTTAGTATCTGGACATGGCTGTTCTACACTGTTGTTGCTGCCCGGCCGCTCAAGGAGGATGAGTCCCCCATTGAGTCTTGGTCCTCCCAAGGTTTCTTCCTTAAATAACAACATAAAAGGGAGTTTTTTCTTGCCACTGTCGCTTCGGCTTGCTCTTTGGGGGTTTAAAGGCTTTTCATTCTGTAAAGCTGCTTTGTGACAATGTACTGTTGTAAAAAGCGCTATATAAATAAATTACTTGACTTGACTTGCGGGAGTAATGCGCAGCGCCAATCCGTGGGCGGATGAAGAGTTCGAGACACCTGTGACATACCCCCACCCTAAGGGTCGTGCAAAAGTGGGAAGCGACCCAAAACGAGAGCAAGAGAAAAAAATAAAGTAAAAACAATAATAATAATAATAAATAAATAAAAAAATAATAATTCTCGCGGAGAAAAAAAGGGGGGGGAGTCCCTCTGGCGATGAGGCATGCTGGATGTCCCCTGCTGACGAAGCGCTGCGGGGCGCAGATCGGCGCCCTCTAGCTGCGAGGCGGAGAGAGCGCCCCTGGTGCTCGGAGTCGGCGGCGGGAGGACCCTGGAGCTTGGAGTCGGCAATGGGCGGCCCCTGGTGCTCGGGATCAGTGGCGAACAGCCTCTGACGCTCGGGAAACGGCGACGGGCGGCCCCCGGTGCCCGGGCAATGCAGCGGATGGCCCCTGGTGCTCAGACTCGAAAGCGGGCGGTCCCTGGTGCTCGTACTCGGCAGTGGGCGGTCCCTGGTGCTCAGATTCGTCAGCGGGCGGCCTCTGGTACTCCGGCTCAGCGAAGGGCGACCGCTGGTGCTTGGAACTCTTCAGCTGTTGGGCACGTCTTTCTGTTAGCAAGCTCCGTCCTTCCCCGGAGGAGATCGGCTACGTGGGGAAACTGCTTACGCCTGTTGAGCATTTCCCTGGAACCGGCTACGCGGGGAAAGAATGCGTACACCGGACCGGTAAAACACTCCCACGGATCCAACCTGTGCGGGAGTAATGCGCAGTGCCAATCCATGGTTTAGCGCGGATGAAGAGTTTGAGACACCAGGATAAAAAACAAAACGAAAACTCCAACGGAGTCCATGAATAACAAAAACGAGGGACAGGTGCCCGAGGCACCTGTGACAGGATGTTAACTTGTTACTTAATCAAACCGAACATGCCCCAACCAAGCAAGGTTTCGCTTACCTAGGAAAACCAGTTAATTAATTACTTACAATAGCTTTACCTTATCCAAGTATCTTTACATGTGCAATTGTACAAAACAATAATTCATCCGAAATGCAGAAAATCGCATGCCTTATGCAGTTTCTTATTGTTATGTGTGGTCACGTGGTGTGGGTGTGTTTAGTGTCACGCCTCGTAATTGTGTTCACCTGGGTGCAATCACGTTCTCTATTTTAGGCACGCCGTCCCGTCTCTCGTCGCCAAAAGGTCTTGTGTTCCCTGTGTCACACCACGTCCTCTTTGGCTCCTGTCCACGTCACGCCTCGTCTCGCTACGCCTCGCTACATTTACTGTGTATGTTCGTGTTTTGTCTTGTACTTGCCCTATCCTGTGTTTGTGTGTGCAGCTCTGTGTGCCGCTGCGATTCCTGCCCAAGTCTCACTACAATCGGTTGGAGTCCCCGGACCATCAACAGTCCGTGGCCTTCCTGGGGTTTGTGGTGTCACCGGGAGCCATCAAGCCCGATCCTGAGAAGATCCGGGCTATATGCGAGTGGCCGTGCCTGACCTCCAGGACTGAGCTGCAACGGTTTTTCGGCTTCGCCAACTTTTACCGACGGTTCATCCGGGGCTATAGCACCATCACCACCCCCCTAACAGCCCTTACGTCAGTCAAGATACCGTTCCAGTGGACGGTGGAAGCCCAAGCAGCCATGGACCGTCTCAAGACCCTGTTCACCTCATCCCCCATCCTTGTCCAACCAGATCCATCGAAACAATTCATCGTGGAAGTCGACGCCTCGAGCACGGGAGAGGAGCCGTGCTTTCCCAACGGGCCGATGAGGACCGCCTTCATCTGTGTGCTTTTTTTCTAGGAAGTTCTCCTCCACAGAAAGGAATTATGATGTAGGCAACCGGGTACTTCTCGCTGTCAAATAGGCAACAGCTTGGCATTACGAGAACCCGGTTCTCGTAATGCCAAGCCGGATGCCCTGTCTCGTGGGGGTACGATAGTGTAATGACACTATCGTACCCCCAGTTATGTACTCGCAGGTGTCTCCTGGGAGGTCCATAAGACCGTCGAGAGGACCCGGACCCGGACCCCGGTCAAGGCCCACCGGACCGCACGTTTGTTCCCTCCGCCGCCCGCCCCACCGTTCTCAAGTAAGCCCATGAATCCCGCTGGGCATGCCACCCGGGCCTGTCTCGTATGGAGGACATCATCAGGCGGCACTTTTGGTGGCCCTTCCTTTCCTCTGATCTCCGCCAATTCAATAACGCCTGCGCTGTATGTGCCCGCAACAAGGCCTCTCATCAGTCGCCATCTGAACTCCTCCTGCCCCTTTCCATAACTGGGCGCCCCTGGGCAACTCGGTCATACTTACCATAGTGGACAGGTTCTCAAAATCAGTACGCATCATGGCCCTTCCCGGAATGCCATCGGCCCTTACCGCCAACCTAGTCTTCGAGCAGGTTTTCAGGATCTTCGGCATCCCGGTGGACATTGTGTCTGATCGAGGTCCGCAGTTCGTCTCCCAGGTATGGAAAGCCTTTTTCAAGTACTTCGGGAAATCCCTGTCACTAACCTCTGGTGGTCATCCGCAATCAAATGGGCAGGCAGAAAGGGCAAACCAAGTTGTGGAGACCACCATACGCTGCGTGTCGGCCCAGCACCCTGAACGTTGGAGTGAACATCTTCCCTGGGTCGAATACGCCATCAACACGGCACGCAGCTCTGCTACCGGCAGGTCCCCTTTTGAGGTCGCCCTGGGCTATCAGCCACCACTGTTCCCGGACGAACAGCACGAGATCTCAGTCCCCTCTGTCAGCCAGCACATCAGTCGGTGTCGCCGGGTGTGGAAGAACATGCGCATTGCACTTCGCCAGGCCCAGTCTACGCTCTTGTCCTCTGCCAACCGCCGTCGCTGACAAGCCCCTGCCTACAAGGTGGGACAGTTGGTCTGGCTGTCCACCCGCAACATTCCCCTGAAGACGGAATCCCGGAAACTGGCCCCTCGGTTCATTGGACCTTTTCCCATCACCAAAATCATAAATCCTCCAGCCATCCGTCTCCGCTTGCCCCGTCACATGCGCATCCACCCCACCTTCCACGTTTCCCACGTCAAGCCGTTTACTCACTCCCTGCTCAACCCCACCCCCCGGATCACCCCCGCCCCACGCTTCATCGATGGCCAGCCCGCATACACGGTACGTCGCCTGCTGGACTCCCGCCGCCGAGGCAGAGGCATCCAGTACCTGGTGGACTGGGAGGGTTACGGTCCTGAAGAGCGCTCCTGGGTTCCCCGCGCCGCCATCCTGGACCCCGCCCTCGTGAAGGAATTCCATCACAGGTGCCCGAGTAAACCGTCTTAGGGTGCCAGGGGGGGGTTATGTTATTGAGGGGGGGGGGGTTATGTTATGTGTGGTCACATGGTGTGGGTGTGTTTAGTGTCACGCCTCGTAATTGTGTTCACCTGGGTGCAATCACGTTTTCTATTTTAGGCACGCCGTCCCGTCTCTCGTCGCCAAAAGGTCTTGTGTTCCCTGTGTCACGCCACGTCCTCTTTGGCTCCTGTCCATGTCACGCCTCGTCTCGCTACATCTACCTTGTATGTTCGTGTTTTGCCTTGTACTTGCCCTGTCCTGTGTTTGTGTGTGCAGCTCTGTGTGCCGCTGCGATTCCTGCCCAAGTCTCACTACAATCGGTTGGAGCCTGCGGTTTGGAACACGGCCGCTGACGTCAACACCGCGCTGCTGCAACGTCACACCGCCATCTCAGCGTTCCGTGTTTCCCGCCAGCGTTTGTACTCTACCACGCGCCGCTCCACGATTGTTGTGAGATAATAAACTGTGTTGACTGTACCTCCGCTCCAGACTGTTCGTTCCGAGTAGTGGATCCTACGCGCTCCGGTCAATTGACCGTCACACTTATATACCGTTCTCATCTATGGGCAATAAGCAATTGTCAGGTTGTGATCACAGATAAGGTTTCTCAAAGGATGAAATCACATATTTTGCTTTCTAAACAGCATTAATGAAAATGTTGTCCTCAATAGGTAACAATATCTCTATTATAGGGTCCTAAAAGGATGAAGAATGAGTGCATGAGCAGGGCAGCCTGTAGTGCTAGCTTGTCCCATAGTAGCTGAAGTAGTAAACCTTTTGTCAGTTTAATCTCCTTCTCTGGTGGTGGAAGCAGGTAACGTTTCATCGATTTACACTCCTCCTCTGGTTGATGCAAGAACGAAACCTTCCATCTGAATACTAGCTTCACCTGGTGGTTGTGGCAGGAACTTCTCCTCGTCTCTGTATGACCTGGAGCTGGAGTATATGACACATTTTAATTTTAATTTATGTTTAATTTTTTAAAAGTTTCATATTAGTTTTGCTACATCTGGACTTACATGGTACATTTGGAGCCAATAATTAATACCAATTCTAGACAAAAATTAATCAGAATACCACCAATTTAGATTTTTTGAGTTCAGCACTAGATCCCTTGTAGGTGAAGATTTGACAGCAACGTGACATAGCTGAACACCTCACTTTTAACATTCAACAAGTTTCTCCATTCAGTAAATAACTGACTGACAGACTGGAAAGTCTGAGTGGTAGCTGCTACTTCAATGAATAGTGAACATGTATCATTTAAAATAACTTTTTACTATGTACAGTAAAGTTGTTCATCTCTAAATCCTAACAATATATACTGCTTAGTTTAACAGGTCATACAAACAGTTTGCAGATTGCAGTCTATATGTTTGAAACCATACATGATTACATCTCTAAAAAAGTAAAGATCTTCACACAACCACCACAGAGCAGGTATTATTTGAGTGATGGACCATTGTCAGCACTACAATAATAATAATAATATGATGGTGGTGTTTTGCACTGGTAGGTTGGTGTGTGTTGCATTGGCATGAGTAAATCAGATACAATAGTGACGCTAAAGTTTTTAAACACCCTAGAGATGATCATCCATATTTGATGACCATTGTTCTAGAAGCACCAATAAAACATTAGGTAATAATTATCACAAACATGGTAGCAACAAAAGCTACTGTCTCTGGCATTACATTTACATGAAGGAATATTAAAGTATATATGTCTAATAGAGTGCATAGTGCGTGGGCAAAGTGTATAAAATTCCAGCAGCACTAGTGTGTCTGATATAATTATACCAGTTTAACACATTAACACAAGGTTTAATTGTTCAGTGCTGCAGTGCTGAAAATCCTCCATCATCTTTGGTTCTTTTTTGATGCTCTTTGGTGCTTCTGTGAGTGTTCTGACCATTAGTGAATAATAAAAGGAGGGGACTACCACATTATGAAGAATACTGATAAGGGAACTGGATAAAAGTGAATAATAATGGCAAAAAATCATGAAAGAAAACTGTAGACAGTGATCTTTTTTCTTCTTCTAATATTATACACTATGGATACACAATATCATTTGCAAATCTTTTTTTTTATTAAAGTGCTTACAAAAAGATAATTGTGACTTTATTAACAGTTACTTCAACAGCAGATGGTCTTCTGCAGGCCTGCCAGGTTGAATTAGTGATGACTGTATCTTTTTATGTGCGCTCTGCTGTGGCAACCCATAAAAATCCTCATTACACCACTAATTAATAGTACCTTTTTTACTGTTAAAAAGTTATTTTAGCTTGAATTAGTTTTATCTAGAAATATGTAAACAACTTGATTTAGTGTGACAATAGCAATTTGTTAAAATCGGTTGTGGCCATATGTATACTGAGGTATAAGGTGCAGACTATTATGGATAATATATTGCCTATTTTAGATTTTTATCAAAGCTTGATTTGTAGATATGTCATTTTTGTCTATTTAGTCTATTACTATTTAGTTATATTCTACTTTTCAATACATATCAGTACCTCCAATAATTGAAAGTACATCTATAAGTAAACACCAAATATGCTTGCAAGAAAATCTGAGTTTTGTAAGAGCAGCCTTGGAACTGTTCCAGTGCTTAGAAACTTAAGATTTGTTGGCACACAAGAGATGAACTAGATTGAGTAAAAGAAACTGCAAAAATGGGAAGTTGAGTTCAGAGTAGTGGTGTTTTCTGAATGTGAAATAGTAAATTCATAATAAATAAGTGGGTTACATTTTTCTAAATTTGATTTGTTTGTCATTCATTTTATTTCATTTACTTTCTATCGATGTTTTTGTATTAGCTAAATACATTTAGCTAAATTTGCATTAACTGTAACAAAATTAACAAAATTCAAATTTGTTTATTTTTTAATGTTAAATTGCATTCTTTATTTAAGAAAGGACAATAGAATTATTTTATTATTTCATGTTTTTTAACTTTCTGTAATTTTAATAAAAAAAAAACCTAAATACTACTTGTGTCAGGTTGGGAGGGTTGGGCTCCTCCTCCCTGCCTCCCGTGTTCCGGGTTTCGGCCGCTTCGGGCTTCCGTAGGTAGGATCCACCCCCTTGAGCAGGGATTGGGTCCTACCTGATCATGTGCGACCTACTGGCGACATTTAAGGTTTCTCGGCAGAGCTGCCAGTAGGTCAGCATTATCTGTGTATATACACCGTTTATGTGTATCGGGACGTCGGGTTTTCAGTGTGGGGTTTAATTCGGTGTTTTCACTCCCGGCTTTCTATGCCGAGCACTCAGCGGCTATTTATCTGTGTATGGTAAGTTTCTTACCTACATTGTCACGTCGGGTGGTTCGTGTAGTGTTTCTGTTAATTCGGCATCCTGCGGCTTCTCCGCGTTTGCACGTACTCTGTTTAGTTTCGGTAAGTGTCACGTGTTTTCGTGTCCGCAGCGGCGTTCCCGCTGCACCGATTCCCCCTTGTGTATAGAGCTCTCGGCTCTTTCTAGCGGCGTTCCCGCTTTATGCCATTAAAGGGCTTTTTTGTTTGTTTACTCGCTCGCCTGGCTCTGTGATTCGACACCGCACCGCGCTGCACCGCCATTATTCGGGCGGCGCGCCCCGCCCGTTGACAGAATGCTGACCTCCCCAACAGTAGCAGAGTCCAGGATTCCTTCTCCGGGTAAGCAATCATTTTTTATTTATTAGCGCGACCGCGTTCGGCCACGTCCCCCGGCTTTTGTTCCGCGTGTGTTGTTTTGCCTGTGTAAACATCGGTAGCTGCGTTAGCTTCTGCGCTAGCCCGTTTGTTTACCGGGTTCCAGCTGCAGCATTCGGCTGTTTAGATCGGGTTAGCCACGTCATTAGCCGCACTTTTTCAGCAGCAGTATTTGGCTTTATTAGATTTGCGTTAGCCACGCCACAAGCCACGATTTTCGTTGCTGCGTTTGGCTATTTAGATCTGCGTTAGCCACGCTATTAGCCGCGGGTTTTGCTGCAGCATCTGGCTGTTTAATCCGGCCCTAGCCATGCCATTAGTCACCCCAGCACGCCGTTTCGAGTCGGCATTCTTAGCCCGGTTCGCCCCGGGTTCAGATGCCGGCTCCGTGGGTGAGCACCTGGACGCGGTGAAGAGGCAGCTTCACCGCGGACGGCCCGGGAGTCCGCGGCGCGAGCCGTCGCGTGAGTCGATGCGCGAGCATCCGCGCTCCTCCGCGCGTCTCCCGCCGTGGGAGATTCCCAGTTCCAGGGTCCACCCACTGAGCGAGTTTTTTCTCGCGGCTCGGGATTCGTCGCGCGCCCCTCCGTGCGAGTCTCTGGACTCCACGGATGACCCGTTCTGGGAACTAGGGCTGACCACTCGGGTCCCGTCTCCCGGTCCTCCGTCGGAGCCGTTCTCCACGGAGGATTTCCTCGGCGAGTTCTTCCGGGCCTCGCAGACCCCGTCTTCGGCTCCTCCGTTGGACCCTTTTTCCACGGAGGACCCGTTCGACGCGCGTCTCCCGCCGTGGGAGATTCCCTACCCCACGGTTCACCCACTAAGCGAGTTTTTTCGCGCTGCTAGGGAGTCGTCGTGCACCCCTCCGTGCGAGTCTCTGGACTCCACGGAGGACGCCTTTGACGAGCTGGGGTGGGCTGCGCAGGTTCCTTCGCCCGGTCCTCCGTCGGAGCCTTTCTCCACGGAGGACCGGGGCAGTGAGTTTATCCCCACTGCCCGGATTTGGCCGCGCGCCGCTATTCGTCGCGTGCCTCGTCCTGCGTCGTCTCGGTCCGCGCGCCGCGCTGGGTCGCCCCGCACCGGGCTGCCTAGCGTCGCACCCCGCACCGGGCCGCTTAGCACCGCATCCCGCGCAGCTGCACCTCACGCTGCGTCGTCTCGCGCTGCCCCTCGCGCCTCGCGCCGCGTTCGCGTTCCTCCATGCGAGTCTCCTATCTCCACGGAGGACGCATTCAGCGAGTTCCCCCTCGCTGCCCGGGATCTGCCTCGTGCCGCGCCCCGCGCCGTGCGGCCTCTCGTCGCTCCCCGCGCAGCTGCACCTCGCGCTGCGCCGCCTCGTGCTGCGTCGTCTCGCGCGGCACCTCGCGTCTCACGCCGCGTTCACGTTCCTCCGTGTGAGTCGCCTATCTCCACGGAGAACGCGTTCAGCGAGTTCCCCCTCGCTGCCCGGGATCTGCCTCATGCCGCGCCCCGCGCCGTGCGGCCTCTCGTTGCTCCCCGCGCAGCTGCACCTCGCACTGCGCCGCCTCGTGCTGCGTCGTCTCGCGCGGCGTCTCACGCCGCGTTCACGTTCCTCCGTGTGAGTCGCCTATCTCCACGGAGGACGCGTTCAGTGTATTCCCCCTCACTACTGGGGATCTGTCTCTCGCCGCACCCCGCGCCATGCCGCCTCTCGCCGCACCCCGCGCCGTGCCACCTCTCGCCGCACCCCGCGCCGTGCCGCCTCTGGCCGCACCCCGGGCCGTGCCGCCTCTCGCCGCACCCCGGGCCGTGCCGCCTCTCGCCGCACCCCGGGCCGTGCCGCCTCTCGCCGCACCCCGCGCCGTGCCGCCTCTCGCCGCACCCCGCGCCGTGCCGCCTCTCGCCGCACCCCGCGTCGTGCCGTCTCTCGCCGCACCACGCGCCGTGCCGCCTAGTAAGGCACGTTGTGTGGCTGCGTCCCACGAGGTGTTGGATGAGGCTTATCCTCAGCGGGGGTTTCCTCGCGGTGTTCCCCGCGGTTTCCCTCGCGTTGCCCCTCTGAGCCCTCCGCGCATTTCTTCCCGCGATTCCACTCGCGGCGTCTCCTGACGTTCCGGTCGGGACTTCCCTTCAACGCGTCTCCTCTCGCGCTGCCTCTCGAGGTCCTCCTCAACGCCGGTCGTCTCGCTGCTCTCCCCGCGATTCCCCTCGCGTTGCTTCCCGCGCTGCCCCTCGTGAAGCTCAGGGTGACACTCCACATCCGCCCCCACGCATGTTTTCTCGCGTGGCTCCTAGTGGAGCACCTCATATTTCGCCTCGCAATGCGCCCGGCACCTCACCTTGTGATGCCACGCATAGTACTCACCGGGGTCCAGGTCTTCCACGCACACACCAGGGGTCACGGCGCCCCCGCAGACTTAAGGGGTCCCGTCACTCTCGTGCCCTCAGGAAGGCTTGGCACCTCACTCATAAGAGGCCACATCCCTTCCGCCTCCACATGGGGTCACCGGGCTTTTACACCCTGCGGGCCTCACAACGGCCCCGTATCCTCAAGGGATCGCGTGCCCCGCGTCAGTCCACGAGGGTACGCCGCCCTCACCCTCACACGGGGTCACGGTGCCGCCGCACCCTTGGCCACGGCGTCCCCGCACTCTCTAGGGGTCTCCACACTCCCTTCGAGCCCCCTTTCGGTTCCTTTTCGGCGTCCCCGGGTGCCTTTGCCCCCCGGTTGTTTTTGGGGGGGCGATATGTCAGGTTGGGAGGGTTGGGCTCCTCCTCCCTGCCTCCCGTGTTCCGGGTTTCGGCCGCTTCGGGCTTCCATAGGTAGGATCCACCCCCTTGAGCAGGGATTGGGTCCTACCTGATCATGTGCGACCTACTGGCGACATTTAAGGTTTCTCGGTGGAGCTGCCAGTAGGTCAGCATTATCTGTGTATATACACCGTTTATGTGTATCGGGACGTCGGGTTTTCAGTGTGGGGTTTAATTCGGTGTTTTCACTCCCGGCTTTCTATGCCGAGCACTCAGCGGCTATTTATCTGTGTATGGTAAGTTTCTTACCTACATTGTCACGTCGGGTGGTTCGTGTAGTGTTTCTGTTAATTCGGCATCCTGCGGCTTCTCCGCGTTTGCACGTACTCTGTTTAGTTTCGGTAAGTGTCACGTGTTTTCGTGTCCGCAGCGGCGTTCCCGCTGCACCGATTCCCCTTTGTGTATAGAGCTCTCGGCTCTTTCTAGCGGCGTTCCCGCTTTATGCCATTCAAGGGCTTTTTTGTTTGTTTACTCGCTCGCCTGGCTCTGTGATTCGACACCGCACCGCGCTGCACCGCCATTATTCGGGCGGCGCACCCCGCTCGCTGACAACTTGCTGCTGCCCGACACAATTTCTGGGTATTTTCAGAATTCAGTAAATCTATTATATTTAATTGATTAGTCAGTGGCTTAGTGGTTAGTACGTTCGCCTCTCAGCACTTGGGATTCCCGGTTCGAATACCATTCTGGGTGGAGTTTCCATGTTCTCCCCATGTCTGCGTGGGTTTCCTCCGGGTTCTCCGGTTTCCTCCCACAGTCCAAAAACATGGATCAAGTCAATTGAGTTCTCCAAATTGCCCTATATAGAGTGTGTTTGTGTGTGAGTGAGTGTGTGCCCAGCGATGGATTTGCGCCCTGTCCTGGGTGTATCTGCCCAGCGCCCGAGAGGTTCTCCCCTGGATGGGCATGGGGAACCCCACCGCGACCCTAATAGAGGATAAAGCGGAAGATAATGAATGAATGATTAGTCAGCAGTTCCAGTCATGGTATGTATGTCCGCACGATTGCTTATATTCTCAAACTATTTAGTTTAAATTAAGAAAGGCATATAAAAAGTTTAAGAAGAACATTTTAACTAATTTTATTTATCAATAAACAGTAAAGAAAATAACATACCAATTACAACTCAGGCGGCACGGTGGCATAGTGGTTAGCACGTTCGCCTCTCAGCACTAGGGATTCCCAGTTCGAATCCCAACCTGGGTGGAGTTTTCATGTTCTCTCCGTGTCTGCGTGGGTTTCCTCTGGGTTCTCCGGTTTCCTCCCACAGTCCAAAAACATGGATCAAGTCAATTGAGTTCTCCAAATTTCCCTATATAGAGTGTGTATGCGTGCGTGCTGTGTGAGTGAGTGTGTGCCCAGCAATAGATTGGTGCCCTGTCCTGGGTGCATCTGCCCAGCGCCCGAAACGTTCTCCCCTGGATGGGCATGGGGAACCCCACTGCGACCCTAATATAGGATAAAGTGGAAGATAATGAATGAATAAATGAATTACAACTCATCTTTGTAATGAGCATGGGCATTGTTGACTTTAAAACATGATGCTGTATGAATGACATACTATCTAAACCAACTGTGGAAACGTAAGAATGAAAAAATTTAACTCATATAACAGAAAAATTAACAGAAAGGGAAAACCATGTGAAAGGGACCCACAGGAAAGGAATATTAACAGATATTATTAAGACATTTGTACAATGCGTCTGCTCTACAATGACCTAATCAGAATAAACAGCTTAGTAAATGAGTAAATAACTACATGTATATATGACAGTAGGTTACTGGATGGACCTATAAAGAAAGATAAAGTCATGAAGTGTATTTTAGCCTCATGTATGAGTGGAAGGACAGAGAGTTAAAGCCGAGGCTGATTCTCTGCAGAATCTCAGCTGCTCTTCTCCCCGATCTTAAAATGGTATAAATCAGCAGCATCATTAAACACCCACTGCTTTATCAAAGCAGGAGTCAAGCCGAAAGATTTGAAGGGCACACAATCACTATGAGAGATGAGCCTTTTATTTATTCCAAACAAAATGAAATTATGCTAGAGTGGCTGACTGACATTTATGGGTGTTCAGGAGCCTTGCTGTGCCGCCATGTTTACAAAATAACATTACTTTAAAACAGCTGTCGGTCTCTGTTCCCCACACACAACATATTTTACAGTGCCCTCTTTTATTTACTTTCTATTCAGTCTAGGCTTACATGCCACGACAGCTTTGGAAATACGTTTTATGTGTTCTTAGTTCTTTTTCTGCTCTTGAACTATCCTGTGTGTCAATGATAGGTCATTTAAAACTGCAACTCAGCAGAAACTGTCTTGTGGTGATGGCTGAAGTTGGCATGACTGCTGTTTGAACCTGAATCAAAATGCAATAGGGAAAGTGTGACCTGCACCCTGTGGAGCATAATAAAAAACAGATAGGGAAAAAAAAAACTTGTGTTGCTTTGGTCAGCTTTTACCCAATAATTATTTCATGAAGGCTGAAAATAGTCCCATATACAGGATTCTGATATTGTAGAAAGCATTAGAAATAAAGTGCTTGGAGCAATGTCTGGGTGACCCAAGTGGCTATGAGGATCCTATATAATTGACGATGGGAAGCTACTAGAAAATTGGAATGATAGAGGAGAGTGGTATAGTACAGGTAAGATGGAACCCATCATCTAAGGTAATGTTTAACTAGTGGACTTTTGGACTTTGGTCCTTTTGAAAGAACATGTATGCAAACACACACACCCACACCAACACACACACACACACACAAACACACACACATACACACAATTTCAGATTAAGGCTGGACTGCACGTGCTCACACTGGTTCATTTCTTCTGTTACACTCTACTACTGCTGTTTTTCTTCAAACACTTCATTACTTACCCACACTTTTTTAAACTCATTTGTGGTGGGAGACAAATATCCCTATAACAGAAAAAGCCCTGCACTTGACGCATTTTAACAGTCCATTGCTTCAATTACATATATTTACTTACAACTCATAATTAATTTTCAGCATACAATGTATACATGCTCAAATAAAAATGGACTGCCAGGGCCATAATTTCATTTACCAATAAAAGCACAAGCTTGTCTAAAAAATCATTTATTGTCAAACAACAGCCTCTAAACAGTGTTTAGAAACAGACACTAACAAAGACTAGCTGATGACCAGATTTGTGACTAGAACACAGTTCCAACAACGACAGAATTCTAAAAATGCAAAAATTAGAAATTGTCTTGGTTTTATGCACTGATAAAAACCATCATATTGTTTAACTACGGTGATGTTCCATGTAATATCGGCTATCTGTAATAAAGGTTAAAGATTAAAGATTTAACGGTGCGCAGCTTGGTATGTATACAATACAATTTCTGGTGTATTAATACATCTCAATGCATTTAGGCATATACGGTGGTCAAGTCAGCTTGCTGAAGAGTAAGCCAAGCATCAGAATGAGGAGGATATGAACGTGGCATGGTTGTTAGTGCCAGTTGGGCTGGTCTGAGTATTTCAGAACCTATTAATCTATTTGGATTTTTACGCACAACCGTCAAAAAATAAATAAATCTAGTTAGTGGCAGTTGTGTGGGAAATGCCTTATCGATGTGAGAGGTCAGGGAAGAATGGAGTGACTAGTTCAAGATAGAAAGGCATCAGTAATTTAAATAATCACTTGTCACAGCCAAGGAATGCAGAATACCATTCCTGAACGCAGAGTCAGATTTTGGCGTAAAAAACATGAAAGCACGTGGTTCAGGACATTTTCTTGGCACCCTTTTATATTCCTTATCCTACCTGAGTATTGTTAAACAGCATCTACAGCAGCATCAAAAACAGTGAAAAATAAAGATATAAACATATATACTATAATAAAAGAATAGGTAGAATAAAAGAAAACTATAAAAATAATTTAAAGAAAATTTTTAAAGTAAGGTAATAAAGTATTTCCAATTGCACATCACTTGTCTTGATTAGAAAATATTGCATTTTAAATGTTTCAATGTATTATTGCACATTATATAAAATTTTTTATACTTAGTTGCTGTCCAGATTTATAGATGGTTAGTGCGCAGCTGAGAGAGTTGCTGATTGTAAAATCTTACAGCAGAAAGAAAGAGCTATGATATCTCTCCTTTGAGTATCATGGGTGTAGAAGCCTGTCATGGATAGTGCACCCAGGGTCACCACCATCTCATGCAGTGGGTGAGAGGTGTTCTCCATTAGGGTGACAACTTAGCTGTCATCCGTCTTTCCCCAACTGCCTCCACTAAGTCTAGTGAGCCCCCCAGGACAGAACACTCATTTTTGATTAGCTGGTTCAGTCTCTTTCTATCCACAGCCAATATGGTGCTCCACCAGCAGAAAACATTGTAGAATAAAGCCACCACAGAGTCATAAAAGGAGTTTAGAAGAGTTGCTGACCATGTTTATCCCTTTATGACCACAGTGTAACCACATTTTGATGGTTACTTCCAAAAGGATAATGCACAGTGTTACAAAGCTCATATCATCTTTAACTGGTTTCCTGAACATGACAATGAGTTCACTTTAATTCAATGGCCTCCACAGTCACTAGATCTGAGCACCTTTGTGATGTGGTGAACACAGTTATGGGATTATTAGTTTATTATATATATATATATATATATATATATATATATATATATATATATATATATATATATTGTCAGAGATCGTCCGTTCTGACCCGGAAGGAGGGGCGGCTGAACGCGGGGATAGAGCTGCGTTCAGCCGCTCGCGCCTAGTGAGCGCTCCCGGGTACCGACCACGCGGGGAAAATTACGTGCGTCGGCCCCCGGCGAACGCCCCCACGGTACACGACCCACGCGGAGAAGGTGCGCAGCGCGGTACCGTGGTTTTGCGCGGAAGGAGAGTCCAAGACACCGGGATAAAATCCAAAAAGGTAAATTTAATAAAAATTGGTGTAGGGACACCAACAAAAATGGGGAACAAACGGAACGACATGACATAGGGTATAGGAACCACAAAACAAAGACGTGCGCAATATACAGGGATAAAACAGATTAAATAGAAAACTAACTAAACATGTGACAAACCCAACCAATCACCCAAGTGAGACAATGAGGACCGACAACGAGGGACAGGTGCAGCAGGTGATCGTGACATACCCCCACCCCAAGGGTCGCGCAAAAAGGAAAGCGACCCAAACAAAAAGAACAAAAATAATAACCATAATAGAAACATGCAAAAATAATAAACGGGGGGGGGGGTAACAAGTCCCTCGGGCTGAACCAGCCGGTTGCTCCCAGCTGACGGCGAGGACGCGTCCTCTCGCAGCGCAGATCAACGTCCTCTGGCTGCGAGGCTGGGGCATGCACCTCCTGGTGCTCCGAGTCCGAAGTGGGCGGCCTCTGGTGCTCGGGACCGATGGCGAACGGCCTCAGTCGGTCCCGACTCGACGACTGCCGCCCTCCGGTAGCCGGGCTCTGCCGCTGGCGGTCCCCGGTTCTCGGACTCGGTCAGATCGGCGGTTCAGCCACTGGTCCTCAACACACGTAGGGTGACCCCAGGTGTCCAGTACTCTCCAGATCGTGTGGCACGTCTTTCTGTCAGAGATCGTCCGTTCTGACCCGGAAGGAGGGGCGGCTAACGCGGGGATAGAGCTGCGTTCAGCCGCTCGTGCCTAGTGAGCGCTCCCGGGTACCGACCATGCGGGGAAAATTACGTGCGTCGGCCCCCGGCGAACGCCCCCACGGTACACGACCCACGCGGAGAAGGTGCGCAGCGCCGTACCGTGGTTTTGCGCGGAAGGAGAGTCCAAGACACCGGGATAAAATCCAAAAAGGTAAATTTAATAAAAATTGGTGTAGGGACACCAACAAAAATGGGGAACAAACGGAACAACATGACATAGGGTATAGGAACCACAAAACAAAGACGTGCGCAATATACAGGGATAAAACAGATTAAATAGAAAACTAACTAAACATGTGACAAACCCAACCAATCACCCAAGTGAGACAATGAGGACCGACAACGAGGGACAGGTGCAGCAGGTGATCGTGACATATATATATAAATTATATTTTTAGGTAAAACTCTTTATTGCAGCAATAATTGTATTTTTTTTTATTAATCTATAAATAAATTTAATATATTTAGCAGCAGAATATTTTCATCACAAAGAGACTACTAAATACTGGTCATTATAGTTCGGCCATCTGCCATTCACTACAATTTCTAAACTACCACAACTACTTCCAAATTTAAGAAAAAACCTGCAATCAATAATAGTGTTATCCCTGAGATAGGTTTTGCTTGTTCTAGACCACTGCCAGATGCTAAATTCCCCAGATGCTGAACTCTAGAAGTTTGTCTTCATTGCATTTTGTACAATATGGATTGTTTGCTTTCGAGAGTGCTTTTCTTGCTTTTTTTAATTTGTGTAGGTACAGCTGATCAACTGAAGCATGGAAGTGAATGATTAAAGTTACCAGTGTGTTGGTGAACAGGTCCGAAACAAATCACCTGCACTCCAGAAGCAAACCCACCAGCATTCTAGAGAGCAAGCCTGCCAGAACTCTAGAGGGCATTTACACCAGTACTCTGGAGGGCATCTTCAAACAGCAAATTGAACAAGGTCTGCTCCTTCAAATGATAAAACAGTCTCAGCCCCAGCGAGTCCACAGAGACCCTGATTTCCCCAGTATCACCTCTTTGTGGACCCTTGGTCCCTGGATTGGTGGACCGCATCAGAATCTCTATTTTCTGCACATTGTGTGGAACACTTCCTGTCTGGGAATCATCCCCACAAGCAAATGCCTCTGAACCACCTCTTTTTATGCACTTTTTGCAATGCATCTTTTTTGTGGGGTGTTTCTTTCATGCTTTCATACTTTTAAAACATGCTTATTTGCATATTCCTGTTATAAAATATTTAATTTTGCTCTGCTATTCTTATTGTTTTATGTCTGATACACCTAGGCACCTTAGTAATTTCCTTGTTATGGCCACTTTTATAAGTTTCTGGTCTTGTGGAATTTTATAGCTAATGTGGACTTATGTCATGTTATGTGGTTTGTGCTTTTCTCCTGTCTTTATGAATAAACTTTTTCCTCCTTGCTGCTTCTTAGGTTGATTCTTGGGTGATAATGGTATAAATTGAAATTAATTTGAAATTGGGCAGTTCTTGGTGTTATTTTTTTGGACAAATAAATTTTATTAACTAAGTAAGAACAAAAACCCAACTTCCACATGACCTAAATAGTTTCCCCTAGCGCCGTTTACTCTTGGCCACCAATCACTAGTGTTGTTCCTTGAACCACAGAATGTAAAAACCCTAAAGGGTTTAAATGAGTAAGTATGTCAAATGTTGTGGTCATCAAAGCAATGGTGTGGATGTATGGATGGATTGTATAGGGAATACACACACAGATATATACTTTCGATCTTATATATAAGATTCTTGGGGGATGACAACATTTCAAACACCACTTCAAATGTCACTAAGAGACTGATGCTTTAAAAGATTGACACATACAAATAACGTGATTGCATTCTAATAATTGACAAGAGTATTGAATGCATAATATGAATTATTAGCATTTTTTAAATTCTTGTTTTCTGCATTAATATGCATTTGCAAACTGAACCACCTCTTCAAAATAAAAAACAAAAAGTGAAACAAAAAAGTAAGGAGTGGAACCTACTACTTAAATATTGTATTAGATGTTTCATTATTTATTAGCACTCACTTGTGCTCACTGCTAATTGTCTAACTTAATTTGGATGTGGTGTATGAATATAGCAATGTGAAATTACTACTACATCCCCATGCCCATCCAGGGGAGAATGTTTCAGTGGGCAGATACCCCAGGACAGAGCGCCAACCCATCACTGGGCACACACTCACTTACACAGTCGCACACACTGTTGTTCTAATAAATCATTACATAAATTACAACTTGTGCAGAATGCTGCAGCTAGAGTTTTAACTAAAACCAGAAAGTTTGATCATATAACTCCTGTGTTATCAAACTTGCACTGGCTACCAGTTAAGTTTCGTATCGAGTACAAAATTTTATTAATAACATATAAAATTTTACATAACCAGGCTCCACAGTATCTAAGTGAGCTGATTCAATTGTACCAGCCGACACGTGAGCTCCGATCTCAAGGTGCTGGCTTACTCTTAGCTCCTAGAATAAATAAAATTACTGCTGGTGGAAGAGCGTTCTCCCACAAGGCTCCTCAACTTTGGAATAGCCTTCCAGTTACTGTTCGTGATTCTGAATCACTATTAATCTTTAAAAATAAATTAAAAACACATTTATTTAATCTTGCGTTTAACTAATCCCCTGTAGATAAAGATGGAGGTCTCAGACATGGCTGTGTTGGGGGGTAATCTCTGATCAGTGTATGCTGGCGTTTCACCTCTTCACCCACCTCATCATTAATGGGGGGGGTGTGGCGCTGGAATGATGCTGTTCCGGGGCGCCATCTCAACTATGTAGAGTCTGCAGTATCTGCCTCTTTTAGTTCTGCTGCTCTAGTCAGTGATGCCGGAGTCACATGCTGCACTGTGTCAATTAATTACTTATTAATTAAATGCCATGCTTTATTATTAGCTCTAACTCCCTTCCTTTGTCTGTTTCTTTTGAGGTGTCCCCCGGCTTCCTGGAGATCCATGGCTCTGCTTACGAATACTGTATGGATCCTGACAAGGCGGTCCTGCAGGACGCCCCCTAATGGACTCACATATAGTTTTCTAGTTGTTAGTTTTTCCATTTGTTTAGTATCTGGACATGGCTGTTCTACACTGTTGTTGCTGCCCGGCCGCTCAAGGAGGATGAGTCCCCCACTTGGTCCTCCCAAGGTTTCTTCCTTAAATAACAACATAAAAGGGAGTTTTTTCTTGCCACTGTCGCTTCGGCTTGCTCTTTGGGGGTTTTAAGGCTTTTCATTCTGTAAAGCTGCTTTGTGACAATGTACTGTTGTAAAAAGCGCTATATAAATAAATTACTTGACTTGACTTGACACACGAACACACTCTCTATATGGGGCAATTTAGAGAATTTGATGACCTTGATCCATGTTTTTTGGACTGTGGGAGAAAACTCACATGTACACGGGGAGAACATGGAAACTGTACCCAGATTGGGATTCGAACCAGGAATCCCTAGCACTGAGATGCGAACGTGCTAACCACTTAGCCATCGTGCTGCCCCATTCTGTCACGGTAGTCTACCTCGGAATAAAGCGGCTGCGCATAGGAAGCGCAGAGCCACCACGTTATAACGCGCTGAAGGGAGGCAGGCACGCAGGTAGCAGAAGAATGAGTTTATTTAAAGGAGCAGTAGCACCAAAAAACATGAGGTATGAACCGACTAGTGATATATAACACAACGACCAGCACCGAGGACGAGAAACTACGGAAATACACCCGACCATGTGCACAAGACAAACCAATGACAATAAGGAGTTCATTAACTAAACTAATGACACATGAACGTTAATTAACTCAACCGAAAGGAACGAAACACAAAACAGGTAACACCTGTTACACATTAATAATTACTACTTTTAATTTTCTAAACTAATTTCTTTCTTAGCAATACTACTATGCTTAACTATATTCTAAGTTTAATATTAGAAGACATACATGCTAAGTAATTGTATTATGCTAGAAAGCTTTATATATGGTGACACCTACTTAACAATACTTAACAACAATGCAACTTAAGTAACATCATTATCGATGTTTTGAGCACCGAGACTTCATTTGCCTCTTCTATGCAACTATGCAAAATAGCTTTTGTCTCTCCTCTCCGGTCTTGTGAATGCAGGAATTTACACCAGGCTCTTAGAAACATGCTAATTATTACACAAATATATGTTGGTGTAGCATACCCTTCCATCCGAAACAACAAACTTTATACAAGATGCTTTAGGCATCTGGCATTCTTCTATGGATCTAGACAATATGGAACACTTATTATAATTTATAACTACAGCATCAATACTATGACAGATGCAGCATGCACATACATAGACAACTACACCTGCTACACTGCCTCGAAGTGTAGCTTGTCCAATTTGTGGCAAATGCTGGTTTGTATGAGTCCAAAATAACATGTGACTCCTCAATAGGACATATTCTTAACAGATGGGCATCTCAGGATGGTAAATCCTGCTTGCCTGGCTCTTTGCTGATAGATGAGAAGCTTAAGAAATCGATTTCAGTGCTTAATCTTCTTTTTAGCTTTGTATTCCCCTCTCCTCTTAGTTTGCCTAATGTTGTTATAGACATGATCTGAACATAGATGTTTATATTTCTGGTGGAATTCTTCTATTTGCAGTATGACAGAATGAAGTTGTTAGACTACCATGATGGAATTGTATCATCAAACTATTAAATTAGCTTAGTTTTCATGACCAACGTCTATTATTTTTGTATTTTTGTCCTCAATCAGAAATCTGTTTTTAAAATCTATGTAATCACAAAACATTTATGGTAATGCATCTGTGGGAATGCACAATACTGGATTTTATTTGTAATCAATACAAACTCATTTTGGTAGATTGTTGGTTCCATTGAATGTATTAAAATGACAGCATTTTAAATGATTGGTGTTACCTGTGTCACTCTCCTTCAAACAAATTGGCATGAGGTTGATGGCGATGTGCCGGATCTATTGCAAAGAGAGAGAGAGGTCACCAATTTCCTGCTCTAACTTTGTCTGCCTCCCCCAGTTTTCTGACATTACGTCTCCAGCATTGAGCTACTCTTCTTATACTTCTGTTCCTCTCTAATGGCGGGAATTGCTTTCCATGAAATCTTAAAGAAATTTAATGCCGGAGAACATGTCCTCGAAGCCTACAGGTGTCTTCATCAGCAGCATATATCCTCATCTTTCCCAAGTTTCAGAACCACATCAGGACTGGAGACAGGATTTCCCAAGCATAGGAATGGGCTTTATTTACACAATGTATTAAATGTAAATTTAAACACAGGCGCAAACTGGTGGGATTTCCAAATACTATGTTCCTGTAGCATCACAATATTTCCACACAATATCTCCCTCCACAGCATGAGATGTTTCAACTTATATAGGCTGCACATGTTCATCATTTACAGCTGTATACCATACATACATACATACACCTTAATATGAAATAATCATAATAATAAGACATATCCGAGTCAATAAAAGCACAATAACAACAGTGGGCTTTTCAGTTAATTTGTTACATGCATCATCATAGAATGTGCACAAATAATTTTTGTGCACATAAACTTTTAAAAGTGAAAATGGATTGCAACACTGATATTAATAGTACTTTAGTTAGTGATTCTTTAAAATAAATAAAGTGGGTCAAAATTTTGTTGAAGGTAAACCACCACTCTGGAAATTAATTTTAAATAAATGCTTACATACTCTAAACAAAAAGGATAAACCTTGGTATGCAATCAGGATTGTTTTTAATATTTGCGATTGTAAAATATCACTTTTTATGTGATATGTCAGCTTGGTCGCCAAAATAAAGTTTTTCCCCTGCATTATGTATTCATCATCTCAAATCTTTATAGGGTGGAATTCACCAGAACAATCACCTATAGTGGCACAGCCAGTCCACCAAATGAGGTCAGGCTCTGTTGGAGATGCAGTGGAACACAAGCTGTTGCTCTAATAAGGTGGATGCTTGAAGCTAGGTGCTGAAGAATCTTTCAGTACTTACGTTCCATCTGGAACTTCCGGTGTCTTGGGATACTGGGTGAAAGGCCATTGCTAGTCTTCAAATGAATGGTGGCGATTAAGCCCCATGGCCCAAAAAGAGCTAGAGATTCACACAGAGATTGAAAATTGCTTTTTATAATTGGCTGGATAAAGTTCACAACAATTCTGTCCTATTTATATTAATAAGACATTTAGTTGCTCTTTTTCCTTTTTTGCTCCTTTGCGATTAAGTATAGAGTTTTTTGTACACTTTGATATATTCAAAAGCAGACTGATGCTTTTTATTGCCATTCAATAAGTGATAACTTTAGTTCAGATCTAGTAAGTTCAAAACAAAATTCATTATTTTCTGGCTTATTTTTTAAATGGAACAGCTAATACATGTTCCATGTAATTGTTGTTTTATATATAATTCTATATTGGTAGTATTGTTACAGGTGCCTGTGGCACCTGTCCCTCGTTTGGGGTGGTAATTGTCTTCGTTGGGTGATTGGTTGGTTTTGTGCACGTGTTTAGTTCCTTTTGTATTTATTCTGAGTTTTCCTTCCCTTTGGTGCACGTCTTTATTTTGTGGTTATATACCCAATGTTACGTTGTTTTGTTTGTTCCCCATTTTCGTTGGTGTCCCGTCACCAATTTTTATTAAATTAAACATTTTGGATTTTATCCCGGTGTTTGGACTCTCCTTCCGCGTACAACCACGGTGCGGCGCTGCGCATCTTCTCCGCGTGGGCCGTACTCGTGGGAACGTTCCTCGGACCCACGCACGCTATATTCCCCGCGTGGTCGGTACCCGGGGAGCGCTCACTAGGCGCGAGCGGCTGAACGCAGCAACTCCGCGTTAGCCGCCCTCCTTCCGTGGGAGAACGGACAGTTGGTAACAAGTATGTAGCAAAATTGACATTTTTTACATTTACACGTTTGGTCATTTAACAGATGCTTTTATCTAAAGCGTCTTACAACTATCTGAACTTGATGGTTGGGCTCAGAATACAGCATCCCTGGATCAATGAGGGTTAAGGGTTTTGTTCAAGAACCCACATTAGTAACTTCAGTTGTCCTGGAATTTGAACCCACAACCTTCACCTTGTTATCCCAACACCCTAACCACTGAGCTACCATGTCCCATAATGCAAGATTTTACCAATTACCCTAAATATTAAGCATTGTTCTGGACTGAGTTCATTTTATATGTTATTATTATGTTAGATCCTCCGACTACCACTAGGTGGTGTCTTGAACTCATGGTAGTCATGTGACACTTAGAGGAAGTCATCTTTAATCTTTGTTTCATTCAGACTAGCTTTGGGCATGGTGAACTGTGCGGCTGAAGAATCTAAGCTCATCCTTTGAAATCTCTCGTAGAAGCATCATCTGTGAGTGTTTTTGAAGGATTTTGTTTGTATAAATATATGATGTGTTTATTTTGCATTATTTTGCAACTGCATTAAAGTAATCGCCTTTTCACATATTAAGCTAGTTAGTATAGCATGCTAGATTATTTGTAGGCTATATGCTTGGATATGTGTATTAGATATTGTAGCAATTACATACAGTATATTATGCTGATTGTGTGTTTTATTCTGTTTCTTCACTTAGTTTTACACCTTTTGCATGCTGTCAGTTTGAATAAATACCAAATCAGACCAGTGTGTTATGGGAGTCATCTGTCTGTCTAATTGAAGAAGGGGAACTCTTTAATGAGGGCAGAACAGTAAAAAGATGGACTCAACAGTGATTTCTACAGCAGTGAGTAAAATATCCAGCCTGTTCTACATCATCTTTCCAAGATGTCAGCAACGGAAGATAAGAATTATGAAACAAGGTCAGAGTGTTCACGCTCATCTAAAACATCGAAATCATCGAAGCACTCTGTAAGATCTGCAGCTAGCTTGGCTGCATTGGAAGCACGAGCTAAAGCAGAAGCTGCACGGGCACGAGCGTTGTATGCTCTATGTATGTATTGATGTTAAAGTGAAGAAGGCTCAGCTGAAGGTAGAAGAGATGTGTCTTGATGCCACCTGGGAAGCCATACAGCAAGAGAAGGAGGCTGACTCCGTTTGTGCTGAAGCTGATGTATTGGAATCGGCAGTGGATTCGGCAGCTATGGGGGAGCTCAGTGGAATTTGTGAGGTCGACCAAGGCTCATCCTATCATTCAGCTGAGAGAACAAGGAAATATGCTCAAGAACACTGTGCTTATGTGAAATTTAATGAGTGCACAGACGATCCAGAGCAGGATAAAAAGGCTGATTTTAGTCCCTCAGCAGCTGTTAACCTCAACTCTAATGATGATTCTTGAATACGTCATGAGCTACCAAGCCAAAGTAAGAGTCAACGTCCGTCTGTGAATGTTACGACGGGGCGCGCCGCCCGGAAAATGGCGGTGCAGCGCGGCGTGGTGGAGATTCACAGAGCCAGGAGACCAGGTAAACAAACACAAACGCTCTTTTAATGGCTGATCGCGGGAACGCCGCTAGAACGAGCCGAGAGCTCAATAACCACAGAACAATCGGTGCGGCGGGAACGCCGCCGCGGACACGATGGCACGTACTAAAAATACGTGAGTGGGGCAACCGCGGAAAGGCCGCAGGAAGCCGAACGAACATAAAACAAAACCACCCTGCGAAACCCGACGTGAAAACACAGAGAGAAGTGCTGACCTACTGGCAGCTCAGCCGAGATTCCTTAAATCCTGCCAGTAGGTCGCCCGTCATTAGGTAGGGCCCAATCCCTGCTCAAGGGGGTGGGTCCTACCTACGGAAGCCCGACACGGCCGAAACCCGAAACACGGGAGGCAGGTGGGAGGGGCCCAACCCTCCCAACCCTCCCAACCTGACATATCGCCCCCCCAAAAACAACCGGGGGGCAAAGGCACCCGGGGACGCTGAAAGGGAACCGAAAGGGGGCTCGAGGGCAGCGTGGAGACCCCTGGAGTGTGCGGGGATGCCGTGCCAAAGAGTGCGGCGGCACCGTGACCCCGTGTGAGGGTGAGGACACCGTGCCCTCGTGAATTGACGAGGCACACGTGACCCCTTGAGGAGGTAGGGCCGTTGAGAGGCCCGAAGGGTGTGAAAACCCTGAGACCCCGTGTAGCAGAAAAGGGGAAGTAGGCCCTTGAGTTGGCGGTGAGGAAAGGACCCCTTAAGTCTGCGGGGGTGCCGTGACCCCTGGTGGATGCGCGGGGGACCTGGCCCCCGGTGGGCATGAGAGGAGCCAAAGTCCTTGAGGGTACGGGAGCACCGTGACCCTCTGAGCGCACTAGGGGTGCGGTAATGCCCTAACCCCTTGAGAAACCGAGGAACCGGAGAGACAGGAGGAACCCGGGTACACACGACCGCTGAAGAGGAACGGGGGAACACAGAAAGGACCCGAGTGGACGGAGAAAAAACCCGAGTGCACGCACATGTGACCCGAGTGAACGAGAAAGTAACCCGGGTGAACGCATATGTGACCCGAGTGAACGCATATGTGACCCGAGTGAACGCCAAACTGACCCGAGTGGACGAATTAGTGACCCGAGTGGATGGAGCGGTGAATCCGACAAGGTCCATGAACTTGGCTGCCGGCCCAGGATCCCATACGAACTCCTCCGCCCCCAAAGTCCTTGGTCCGGCGGTAGTTTGGACCAGAGCGGGTGGAAAATGGTCCTGGGCGGAGAACGGGTCATCCACATCACGGGGCACATAGTCCAGCGCGGTGGTCTTAGCGACAGGAGCAGGGGTCCATAGAACCTGTGTGGAGAACACAGGACTCCACTGCCTCCTCACCCGACACCTGGACTGCCCTCTGGGGAATGCGCAGAGCGCCAGGCCATGATTCCCAGTCTCCTCTCTCCCCTCCACCTGGACACACAAAGGGAGAACCAGTACCTTGTCCACACTATACATATTATCGTCCTGAATATCTAGTGGAGCGGCACGGGGTGAGTCGCGAGCGGAATCGCGGGGAGTGACGTACGGAGGGATAAGGGTGTCAACGCGAGAGGGATCGCGGGGAGGACCGCGGGAGCAACCGCGCTGAGGAAAGACCTCCTCCGGGACGTCGAGGCAAGAAGCGCGAGACGTCTCAGCGCAGTGTGCGGCTCGAGGCGGCACGGCGCGGGGCGCGGCTCGAGGCGGCGCGGCGCGGGGCGCGGCGAGAGGCGGCACGGCGCGGGGCGCGGCGAGAGGCGGCACGACCCGAGGCGCGGCGAGAGGCTGCACGGCCCGGGGCGCGGCGAGAGGCGGCACGGCGCGGGGCGCGGCGAGAGGCGGCACGGTCCGGGGCGCGGCGAGAGGCGGCACGGCCCGGGGCGCGGCGAGAGGCGGCACGGCCCGGGGCGCGGCGTGAGGCGGCCCGGCCCGGGACGCGCGAGAGGCTGCACGGCCCGGGGCGCGGCGAGAGGCGGCACGGCCCGGGGCGCGGCGAGAGGCGGCACGGCCCGGGGCGCGGCGAGAGGCGGCACGGCCCGGGGCGCGGCGAGAGGCGGCACGGCCCGGGGCGCGGCGAGAGGCGGCACGGCCCGGGGCGCGGCGAGAGGCGACACGGAACGGGGCGCGGCACGAGGCAGATCCCGGGCAGCGAGGGGAAACTCACTGAGCGGGACCTCCGTGGAGTAATGAGATTCGCACGGAGGAACGTGAGGCGGGGCCCGAGTAGCGAGAGAGGCCTCGCTGAATGCGTCCTCCGTGGAGATAAGTGACTCGCACGGAGGAGCAGACCGCGGGACCCGAGCGCACCGCAAGGCGCGAGGTGCAGCGCTAGGCGAGGTGCAACGGCGCGGAGTGCGGCGAGAGGCGGCACGGCGCGGGGTGCGGCGCGAGGCGGCACGGCGCGAGGTGCGGCAGATCCCGAGTAGTGAGGGGGTACTCACTTAACGCGTCCTCCGTGGAGATAGGAGACTCACACGGAGGAACGTGAACGCGGCGTGAGGCGCGAGGTGCAGCGCGAGATGTCGCAGCACGAGGCGGCGCAGCGCGAGGTGCAGCTGCGCGGGGTGCGACGAGTGGCGGCACGGCGCGAGACGTGGCACGAGGCAAATCCCGGGCAGCGAGGGAGGACTCGCTGAACGCGTCCTCCGTGGAGAAAGGAGACTCGCACGGAGGAACGCGAACGCGGCGCGAGGCGGGAGGGGCAGCGCGAGACGGCGCAGCGCGAGGCGGCGCAGCGCGAGGTGCAGCTGCGCGGGGGGCGACGAGAGGCGACCGGGCACGGGACGTGGCACAAGACAAATCCCGGGCAGCGAGGGAGGACTCGCTGAACGCGTCCTCCGTGGAGAAAGGAGACTCGCACGGAGGAACGCGAACGCGGCGCGAGGCGGGAGGGGCAGCGCGAGACGGCGCAGCGCGAGGCGGCGCAGCGCGAGGTGCAGCTGCGCGGGGGGCGACGAGAGGCGACCGGGCACGGGACGTGGCACGAGACAAATCCCGGGCAGCGAGAGGGGACTCGCTGAACGCGTCCTCCGTGGAGAAAGGAGACTCGCACGGAGGAACGCGAACGCGGCGCGAGGCGCGAGGGGCAGCGCGAGACGGCGCAGCGCGAGGTGCAGCTGCGCGGGACGCGGTGCTACGCGGACCGGGGCGGGCTGCCATGCTAGGCTGCACGGCGCGGGGCGACCCAGCGCGGCGCGCGGAACGCGACGACGCAGGACGGGGCACCCGACGAATCGCGGCGCGCGGCCAAATCCGAGCAGTGGGAATAAACTCACTGCACGGAGGCTCCGTGGAGTAGCGAGGCTCGCACGGAGAGTTGCGCACCGCGGCCCGGTCGGCGAGAGGGCACTCGTAGAACGGGTCCTCCGCGAAGAAGGGGTCCAAAGGAGGGACCGACGACGGAGTCCGCGAGACCCGAAAGAACTCGCCGAGCGGGTCCTCCGTGGAGAAAGGCTCCGACGGAGGACCGGACGCAGGAACCTGCGCAGCCCACCCCAGCTCGACGAAGGCGTCCTCCGTGGAGTCCAGAAACTCGCACGGAGGGGTGCACGACGACTCCCTGGCGGCGCGAAAAAACTCGCTTAGAGGGTGGACCGTGGGGTAGGGAATCTCCCACGGCGGGAGACGCGCGTCAAACGGGTCCTCCGTGGAAGAAGGGTCCAACGGAGGAGCCGAAGACGAGGTCCGCGAGACCCGGAAGAACTCGCCGAGGAAATCCTCCGTGGAGAAAGGCTCCGACGGAGGACCGGGGGATGGGACCCGAGCAATGCCCCTCCTCGCTCCAACCTCCGAGGAGCGAGTACTGCGGCGAGAACTAGACGGCGTGGCCGGCGCCAGGCTAAGAAAGCCGATCGCCACAGACGGGGTGTGTAATGGCATGGCTAGTGCCGGGTTAAATAAGCCGGGTACTGCTGCTTAAATGCGGCTATTGGCGTGGCTAGCGCCGATCTAAAAAGCCGAGTGTAACAGCTGGAAGCACAGCTAAACGCGGTTAGCACGAAAGCTAACACGGCACGCGCTAATAAACAAAAAAAAAAACACGGCCGGGGCGAAAGCCGGGAAATACGGCTGCACGCGAACGCGCAAAAATATAAAAAAAAAGGTTTTGCTTACCCAGACGAAGAATCCTGGACTCTGCTACAGTTGTTGGAGGTCAGCATTACTGTTACGACGGGGCGCGCCGCCCGGAAAATGGCGGTGCAGCGCGGCATGGTGGAGATTCACAGAGCCAGGAGACCAGGTAAACAAACACAAACGCTCTTTTAATGGCTGATCGCTGGAACGCCGCTAGAACGAGCCGAGAGCTCAATACCCACAGAACAATCGGTGCGGCGGGAACGCCGCCGCGGACACGATGGCACGTACTAAAAATACGTGAGTGGGGCAACCGCGGAAAGGCCCCAGGAAGCCGAACGAACATAAAACAAAACCACCCTGCGAAACCCGACGTGAAAACACAGAGAGAAGTGCTGACCTACTGGCAGCTCAGCCGAGATTCCTTAAATCCTGCCAGTAGGTCGCCCGTCATTAGGTAGGGCCCAATCCCTGCTCAAGGGGGTGGGTCCTACCTACGGAAGCCCGACACGGCCGAAACCCGAAACACGGGAGGCAGGTGGGAGGGGCCCAACCCTCCCAACCCTCCCAACCTGACAGTGAAAGCCACAACACCAACCGCAACAGCTGCTTATTTAAAATGGCCGCCAGAGCAATTCCAACCTAATAGAGAAGGTAGATTTATTGCATCACACTCAGTATCTGAACCAAAGAACCGTTGGACACCCAGACAAGATACAGCGGATTGCAGCTGTCCAAGGGGAGAAGAATCCAGTGCAAATGCATCAGTGCTGGGAAGGTTCTTACAGCTACTTACAGCTGGACTCACAAGGTTCAATGACAGACCCAAAAACTGGGCTTGGAGATCTGCCTTCTTTAATGCCACTGAAGATCTGAGTCTAAAGCCTAGCGAGGAACTTGACCTGTTGATTAAGTGGCTTGGTCCGGAATCTGCGGAGCATGCAAGGAGAGTGAGGTTAGTTCGTATCAACCGCTCTAGTGAGGCCCTCAGTATGGTCTGGCGAAGATTAGAGGAGGTTTATGGATCACCAGAGGCCATGGGGATGGCTCTCTTTAACAAGCTTGAATGGTTCCCTAAATTCACCAATAAAGAACCCAAGTAGCTACGAGAACTAGGTGACCTTCTCCTGGAGATACAGGCGGCCAAGGAGGATGGGTTCCTGCCTGCCTTGGCTTACCTGGACACAGCGCGAGGCATTAACCCTATCCTGGAGAAATTGCCATTCAATCTACAGGAGAAGTGGATGGTGCACGGTACGAAGTATAAAGAAAAACACCACGCCATCTTCCCGCCCTTCACCGTGTTCGCCAACTTCATTTGCGCTCAAGCAAGGATGAGGAATGATCCGAGCTTTGCTGCCGCAGCTCCTAGCTATACGCCACCTAAAGGGGAGAAATTCTCACCAAGAACAGCAAAAACCCCTATAGCCGTGCATAAAACAGAGGTGGCTAATCCTGCCAAGGGGAATCAGACCAAGGGTTCAGACGACCTGAAGAGAGAGTGTCCCATACATAAAAAACCCTACCCCCTACCTAAGTGCAGAATCTTTAGAGCAAAACGGCTGGACGAGCGTAAGACCTTCCTTAAGGAAAATGGCATATGCTTCCGTTGTTGTTCTTCAACCTCCCACCAAGCTAAGGACTGCAAGGCTACCATCCAGTGCTCTGAATGCAAAAGCGATAAGCACATCACAGCCCTTCATGCCGGTCCTGCACCATTGTCGGAAAAGCCAGCTAACAACTCCTCTGAAGAGCATGGCAGGGAGGGAGAGGAATCTACTCCTGCTTCAGACACTACCTCGATCTGCACAGAGGTTTGTGGAGACAGCGCGACTACCAAGTCATGTGCCAAAATCAGTCTGGTCTACGTATACCCAAGAGACCAACCTGAGAAGACAAGAGCATACGCCATCTTAGATGACCAGAGTAATAGGTCACTAGCCAGGTTATTGTTCTACGAGATGTTCAACGTAACCAACAACACCTCTCCCTACACATTCAAAACTTGTGCAGGTGTGTCAGAGGTGGCGGGCCGCAGAGCCAGGGGGTTCATCGTGGAGTCAGCTGATGAAAAGACCAGCCTAGCTCTGCCCACGCTCATTGAGTGCGATCAACTTCCTGATTATAGGGTGGAGATTCCCACGCCAGCTGCTGTGATGTACCATCCGCACCTGAAGTCACTAACCTCTAAGATACCTCCTCTCGACCCTAAGGCTGAGATCTTGTTTCTTCTAGGAAGAGACATGATTCAGGTGCACAAGGTCCTTGAACAGCAAAATGGCCCTCCACACGCTCCCTTCGCTCATCGATTAGCCCTCGGCTGGGTGATAGTAGGGGATGTGTGTATTAATGGTGCACATGTACCCTCACCTGTGAACACCTACAGAACCTATATTCTTGAGAATGGACGTTCCAGCGTCCTGTGTCCCTGCCTCAACAAGATCGAAATCAAAGAGAAGCTTAACCCCATTTCCCAGTTCCAGAAGCCTTCAGTCTCAGAACAACTGTCCTTGTCAATTGACAAAACGAGACACATGGGGAGGTCCATTTTCTGTCACACAAAGGACGATGACAAGACAGGTCCATCCATGGGAGATATTGCTTTCCTGAGAATTATGGAGAAGGAACTGAAACAGCATGATGACAACAGCGTCTGCCAAACAACCGTGAGCAGGCAAGGATGCGGCTCGCTACAGTCATCAGCATTTCACTGAGTTCATGAGCAAGCTTTTCGAGAATAGACATGCTGAAGTGGCAGCGCCCTTACCACCAGATGAGGAGTGCTGGTATCTACCGTTCTTTGGGGTATACCATCCTCAGAAACCTGGACAGGTGAGGGTGGTATTCGACTCCAGTGCACAACACCAAGGGGTGTCCATCAGTGATGTCCTCCTCACAGGCCCAAACATGAACAACAGTTTGTTTGGGGTACTGCTGCGGTTTAGGAGGGAGCCAGTGGCAGTGATGACTGACATCCAGCAGATGTTCCATTGTTTTGTCGTACATGAGGACTATCGGAACTTTCTACGCTTCCTCTGGCATCGCAATAATGACTTGCATGATGACGTTATTGAGTACAGGATTCGCATACATGTCTTTGGAAATAGTCCGTCACCGTCAGTAGCCACATATGGGTTCCGAAGAGCTGCTACAGAGGGAGAGAGGGAGTATGGTGTAGAGGCTAGGCAGTTCTTTGAGAGGAATTTCTATGTTGACTATGGCCTTCTGTTTGTTCCTTCAGAGGGGGAAGCCATCACTTTTCTTCACAATACTCAAGACATGCTGGCCCTCTCCAACCTCCGGCTTCACAAGATCTTGTCTAACAGGGTGGCTGTGATAAAGGCCTTCCCTCTCATCTGGCTAAGGGGATGAAAGACCTGGATCTCAGCACAGACCCCCTTCCCATGCAGATAAGTTTAGGGGTGAGCTGGGAGATTTTGGATGATGTGTTCACCTTCCGAGTTGCCGACGCAGAGAAGTCTTACATGAGACGTGGGCTCCTGTCCACGGTAAACAGTCTGTTTGACCCATTAGGTTTCGCTGCCCCGGTAATCATTCAAGGAAGGTCCATACTGAGGGAGCTCACCACAGAGTCATGCGACTGGGATGCCCCTCTCCCTGAGGAAAGGTACAGAGAATGGAAGCTGTGGAGGGACTATCTGAAGGAGCTCAAGGTTCCGCGCCAATGCACCTCCATCTCTCTCTGCCAAGCAGGCAATAAGGACCTGTGTGTATTCTGCGACGCCTCCACTACTGCTATAGCTGCTGTTGCTTATTTGAGGACAACCAATGCGAGCAGTGATGTGGAGGTGGTATTCGTATTCGGCAAGGCAAAGCTTGCTCCACATCCAGAAACAAGTCCCCATTCTTGAGCTATGTGCTGCGGTCCTGGCGGTAGAGGTTGCAGATGCGATTGTGGATGAGATGGACACCATCTTTGACAACGTAACCTTCTGTTCGGATAGCAAGGTGGTCCTAGGCTACATCCACAATGAATCAAGACGATTCTATGTCTACGTGAGCAACAGGGTGCAGCGCATTAGGAGGTCATCAAGCCCTAAGCAATGGAAATACGTGCCCTCCTGCCTAAACCCTGCTGACTACGGCTCACGAGCAATCCCTGCAGGCAGCCTAACTCACACCACATGGCTGCGTGGACCACCATTTTTGTTGATGTCAACTGAAGTCGAACCTACTCCTAGATCCCTTGACTTGGTCAACCCCATATCAGACTCCGACGTCCGACCACAGATCACTTGTCACTTTACCAGGGTTACCGGGGACGAACATGGCATTTTGAGAGGTTCAATCGAGCAGTTGCTAGACTCGTGCATGTTGCACACTCCTTCACACAGGGGAACGGCTGCAAGGGTTGGCACATCCACGAAGGGCCCTGTCCCACAGAAGACTTGGAGAAAGCAAGAAACGTCATAATACGGGCTGTCCAACAAGATGCCTTCGCAGAGACGTTGGAATGCATTCGAGGAGGAATAGCCGTTCCTAAACAAAGCCCACTCCTCAGCCTTTGTCCTTACCTTGACAGTACTTACATTCTCAGAATTAGAGGATGCCTGTCCAAAGCAAACCTGGATGGAAGAGAGGTTAGTCCTGTAATCTTGCCTGGGCCGAGCCACGTCACATTGTTGCTCATTTGGTATTATCATGAGCAGGTCCAGCACCAAGGACGGCACCTCACCGAGGGTGCTGTGAGAGCGGCAGGCCTGTGGATTATCAGTGGGAAACGGCACATCAGCAGCATCCTTCATCACTGCTTCATATGCAGAAGTCTACGCAGGAAGATGGAGACTCAAAAGATGGCTGACTTGCCTGCAGACCGCCTCAGTGCGGATCCTCCCTTCTCATATGTGTGTGTGGACGTCTTCGGACCATGGGTGGTCATGGCGGACCAGAGGAGGACTGGCTGGCAGCAAAAGATGGGCTACACTTATTACGTGTATGAGCACCAGGGCCAGACATATAGAAATACTGGAGTCAATGGACTCTTCAAGCTTCATCAATGCTCTACGAAGGTTCTTCTCAGTCAGGGGGCCAGCGAAACAGATCAGGAGCGATTGTGGCACCAATTTCGTTGGGGCTTGTAAGGACTTGCAGATGGACTCTGTGACCAGTGACAAGGTGGTGCAAAAGTATCTCAGTGACAATGGGTGTAAATGGATCTTTAACCCACCACACTCCACACATGGGGGCAGTTGGGAGTGGCTAATTAGACTGACAAGGCATATCCTGGACTCTATGCTGTTGAAGGTCGGCCCAGCTAGGCTCAGACATGAGGTCCTGACTATATTAATGGCGGAGGTCTCAGCTATCCTGAACGCCCGTCCTCTGGTTCCTGTGTCCACAGACCCCGACTCCCCATTCATCCTGACACCCGCAACACTTCTCACATAGAAGGTTGGTGTCCTTCCTCCCCCTAAATGTGAATTTGACAAGAAGGACATCTACGGCAAGCAGTAGAGGCACGTCCAAAGCCTCGCCAACACCTTTTGGCATCGATGGAGGACTGAGTAACTCCCCACTCTGCAGAGACGCAGGAAGTGGGAAAAGGAGAAACGCAATCTGAAAGTAGGGGCTGTTTTCCTCTTGAAAAATGATCAGTTGCAGAGAAACGACTGGCCCATGGGCATCATCATCAAGACTTTCCCTAGCTCAGACGGGAGGGTAAGGAAGGTGGGGATCAAAACTGCAAGGGGTGGGTCAAACAAGACCTTTCTGCGACCTGTCTCAGAGACCGTCCTACTCCTCTCTCTGCCCAGCTCCCAAAACGTTCTTCCCTGGATGGGCATGGGGAACCCCCACCGTGAATCTAGTAAAGGATAAAGTGGGATGGATGTTCAGATTTGAGAAACCATTATACATTATAATTTTGCTTTAATTGGTTTGAACAATGATTGGGAGGGGAGTCTGCACCCTTTACATTAATACATTATTGCATTAATACATTCATCTTCATCTAAGCTACTTATCTTAATTAGGGTCCTGGGAAAGCAAGAACCTATTTCATAGCTTAGTGGGAGATGTATGGAAAAACCCAGATATATATTCTCGAAAATTTTGCAGGGCAAACACACCAACACATTCACATATTAAGCAAGTTAGGATCCTCAGTTCACCTAAATTATTGACCTTTAGACAAGGATAAAAAGAAAATTGAAGGACATATAAACTTCACAGTCAAAGGACCCAGGAATTGAACTTATGACTTTTGCTGTAATGCAACAGTGTTGTCCACTGGGCCACTCTGCAATCCTGTTCAAGTTTACTTGTCATTTGGGCAAGTCCATTAATAAATTCTACACATATACAGAAGTATATATCTACACAAGTAAATTCTACACATATACAGTATCAATCTTAGATCTAACTTAATTGATGTATTATATGATAAATTAAAATACTAGTGTATATCTAAAGTTTACATTGAAATACATTTATTCATTCATTATCTCCCGCTTTATCCTCTATTAGGGTCGCGGTGGGGTTCCCCATGCCCATCCAGGGGAGAACGTCTCGGGCGCTGGGCAGATAGACCCAGGACAGGGCGCCAATCCATCGCTGGGCACACACTCACTCACACAGACACACTCTATATGGGGCAATTTTGAGAATTCAATTGACTTGATCCATGTTTTTGGACTGTGGGAGGAAACCGGAGAACCCGGAGGAAACCCACGCAGACACGGGGAGAACATGGAAACTCCACCCAGATGGGGATTCGAACCGGGAATCCCTAGCGCTGAGAGGCGAACGTGCTAACCACTAAGCCACCGTGCTGCCTGTTTTTGTCATGAAACTGAAAAAATATATATATGTATATATTTTTTTTCTGCAGTGGTAAAGTTATATTGTTGCACTATATCTTACCGTTTCCTTTGTTCTTGTCCAGCATTAGCAGTCTACAATGATGGCACACACCCAGGTCAATTGGATCAATAAATGCCTGAAAGAAATATAAATTGTATTACAGTTGTGATGGATCTTTTTCCTCAAGACTTTTTTCTGAGGCTAGTCACAGTCACAGTTTCAAGGTTTCACCTTTAGCAGTCCGTGGTTAATTCTTTCACTGTTTTAGTTTGCCAGCTGATGACTTGTACACATTTCTTTATTAAAATGGTAGATTTTCATGCTATGTTAGAGCACAGTCAAAACCTCTACAGTGAAGTAAACACTCTAATATAACTGAACTCTTAACACTCATTTTCAATTGAAGATATAAAAATAGCATGACATTTTTCATTAGAAACACACATGTATACCTGTGACATGGTGTTTTTTAAGAGTTGTTGTTAAAAGGTGTTGAAATTAGAAAAGCAAGCAAGGTTAATCATCGCTGTTAGTCAGGTAACCTTACTATGAAAAGCTCATAGGTCCAGTGTCATGTTCTTCTTATCTGGATATATTATCAAAATGCAGACAATGGAGTGCATTCCTTTGCTCATATACAATGTGTAATCTGCTTGTTCGCATATTAAGGTATGCATGGTTTATCAGTCATGGAATATTAAAGGCTGGATACTACAGATAACCTTTTCAAGGTGCTGCACAGAGAATCAATTTAAGTTTGTGTGTGTGTGTGTGTGTGTGTGTGTGTGTGTGTTTGAAATATTTTCAAACAGTATTGCTAATTTATCACTTGGGGTAAAATGATGGCTAATAAAAAACAAGATAAGAAAACATTTGTGAAATACCATTCAGATAGCATAACAAAGAACAACCGACCAGTTGACCAAATATATGATGAAATGCTACATAAGGAATTTTATTGTTAAAGTCATGACAAAATGTGAAAAAGTCAGACAAATGACCTTTTATGTCATTCCCTAAAAATAATAGTAAACTATTCAGAGCTGACAGCTGTAGGTAAGCTAAAATGCCTCTCTACTCTACAGATGTTGTGCTAGTTCCATTAAACCATTACATTGTTATTCCTAGTCAAGTGTCATGAGGCACATACAAATTATACACACTTTTCAAATTAATTTAAGATTGGTTGGTTCTACACTCATGCTATTGTTTCAGCTTTCTGTCAACAACATATTGAAACGGCTCAAAAAAAAAATAAATAAATAAAATTAAAAAATATTCTGTGATGGCTCGCAAACATGTGGGTTAACTGGAGTTACCCAGGAAAATGTAGTCCTTACAGTTAAAAATAAGGCCGGATGAACCAATCATAACAGTAACCACCCTCTCCTTGGATAGGAGCTAGGTGGTTTTGGTCGGGCAGCCAAGTTTTGCAAACTCTGGGATGGGAGACCTGGCCTGGCCTGTTGTAGATTACAGAAGTTAACCTAACGCGTCTCTCACAAAAACAAACCGAAAACAGTGATTATCTAGAATGTTCAATGCAATACTCCTGACAACAGGCTAAACAATAGTAACTTAGATATATGATATGGCATAGTCACTGTAATAAAACATGTTGTATGCCACCTAAATTAGTCAATAACAAAAAAAGGGCAGTGGCTCCAACAAAAAGCTCTGTTAGTAGGTCATCCAGCTGTCATCCGTTACATAGCAAACATTCTGGCATAATAATATAATAACCTAATAATAACATAATAATAACAATACTTCACATCAGAACCTTCTGATGCAAATGCTCACAAATCCCCACAAATAGGATTCCAGCATTTACATCGGCATAGAAATGTGGCTACCAAATCAATCAAATGTACTGTATGTTAAATCTTAAAAAGAAAATAGGTGATATAACACCAAGAATATGCCATAAGGCCAACAATAGCAAACCAAAACATGATGCCCAAACTCAACACAAAATGGCAGCTGAATGCCAAGCATGCTGATATTTGTATGCTGGTGCTAATGGCTTATTACTAATATGCCTGAAGGATCAGCCAGGGGAGCTGAGGCACCATAAAAACAGAACACCCACCTGCATAAGACATCATTGTTAATTTCAAATTTACATAAAATGTTAGGAATAACCCTATAATGACACCAAGCATATACTTGCAAACAGCGATCCATAATACAAAGTTAAGACTGCTGTGCTTATATACTGATACTAATCAGTAGACTAGAAGACACTGAAGACTAGAAGAGGAAAGGAAAGCAATTCTTCTTAGCAACAGTGTCTGTCTGTGTCCATTAGTCGTATAAGTAAAAGTTTTGCCAGTTACACAACAAAATACATTTTTAATTTTGAGGTCAGATTACTGCAGTACACTTTTGAAAACACTTCACAAACTGCATAAAATGGTTCAAATGCTGCAACTGGTGGTTTATTCATTCATTCATTCATTCATACATTATCACCCGCTTTATCCTCTATTAGGGTTGCAGTGGGGTTCCCCATGCCCATCCAGGGGAGAACGTCTCAGGCGCTGGGCAGATACGCCCAGGACAGGGCACCAATCCATTGCTGGGCACACACTCACTCACTCAAACACACTCTATATGGGGCAATTTAGAGAACTCAATTAACTTGATCCATGTTTTTGGACTGTGGGAGGAAACCGGAGAACCCTGAGAAAACCCACACGGACACGAGGAGAACATGGAAAGTCCACCCAGATGGGGATTCGAACCAGGAATCCCTAGCGCTGAGAGGCGAATGTGCTAACCACTATGCAACCGTGCCGCCGTGGTTTATTCAATTCAATTTAATTCACTTCATTTTTACATTCATACAGTGCAGGCACAATGCAGCTTTAACAAGACACAGATACTAGATACTAAAGTAAATACATAAATACAAATGACAATAGGCATAATAAAATAGAGAGGAATCGAGAGTAAAGAATATTTATTTCATAGCAATGCTAATGAAAGTGCAGGAGTCACAGCTGCATCATCCTCTTTTAATTCTAATGATTTGTTGTCCTCTTTCAATATGCCTTCTCTGTGTCAACTGAGTTTTGATGCACCTGTCTTATATTTCCCCTTAATTTGCCACACCCTTGCTCATCTATTTAAACTCTCTCTCTCTCTTGGTATTTGTCACAGGTGCCTGTGGCACCTGTCCCTCGTTTCCTCCTTAATTGTTTCAGTTGGGTGATTGGTTTGTTTTGTTCACGTGTTTAGTTCCTTTTGTATTTATTCCGAGTTTTCCTTATCTTCGGCGCACGTCTTTATTTTGTGGTTTTCATACCCGTTGTTAAGTTGTTTGTTTGTTCCCCCTTTTCCTACACCAATTTTTATTAAATTATACATTTTGGTTTTTATCCCAGTGTTTGGACTCTCCTTCCGCGTACAACCACGGTGCGGCGCTGCGCATCTTCTCCGCGTGGGCCGTTCTCGTGGGAGCGTTCCTCGGACCCACGCATGCTATATTCCCCGCGTGGTCGGTACCCGGGAGTGCTCACTAGGCGCGAGCGGTTGAACGCAGCAACTCCGCGTTAGCCGCCCTCCTCCGGGGAAGAACGGACGACTCTAACAGTATTCAGTACTCATCTGTTGTTTTTACTTGTGTATCTCCCCAACATTGTCCCTCTGCCGCTTTGGATTCAATTATATGTTTTATTTTATTATTTTTTTAGATCTCAGCAATGAACATCGATGGTTTTATTTACTTGTATTTGGCGGCTGTTGGTGGGGATCTTTGCATAATAAAGTCTGTGGAGTTCATCTGGCTTTATGTTTGGACTCTTTATTTTTAAATATGTGCACTGCTGACAGCAAGTTTGCATTAAAATGGAATTGTATAAAATTGCAATGGATTGAGAGATGTGCTAAGACGAATTGTTAAGAGAAGAGGGATAGAAACGTTTATATTTAAATTGAAGAAGAGTTCTACAGTGTGTCACACGTACAGCTTCCTCCACTGTCTCCACCTACAGCTCACACACCTCCTCTCTCCCCTGAGTTCTGATTCTGCACCCTGCCCTGCTAATTAAGTTAATTAGCTTAATTGGTTTGTACTACCTCCAGTCCTTATTTACAGGGCAGAGATGCTGGTGCTCCGTGTGTTTCCTCAACGTTGCTACACACTCCTATGGGACACCGTCACCACTATCTTTTGTTCTCTCTCCTCTTCTAGTGAGTCACCAGTGGGAACGTCTCGGCCTCCTGTCACCCATCGGCATGCTATCGTTCCTACCTCTGGAGCTTGGTTTTTTTTTGTTACTATTTTATGTGCTACCAACACATGTACTTTTTGTTGCATTTGCTGAATTAAAAGGTGACTCACTGCACATCCTGTCGTTGCCTCATTCAAGAGCCCCATGACACAGTGTAGTAAAGTTTTGTATAGCTGTTTGCATCGGTTACCTATTAAGATTTACTTTGATTACATAATCCTTTTAAAAACTAATTAACTAGTTTAAGTCCCAAGGATTATGCATTCAAATATATAATTGATTAGATTAATTTAGATTAGACTGATATATTCTGCATATCCTTACTTGCTCTGAACTTTTGTATATAATATATAACTTATTTTGGATTATTATTTGTTTCTGCCCTATATTGATGTAAAGATGATTTTTACAATTCAATATTGTCAAGCGCACCTCACAAATATAATTTTATTACACTAGAAAATTTGAGAATAACCCATAATCAATGGAAAATTTGAAAAAGGATCACTAAGGTTAAGGTCAGGGCTCTGTGCAGACCATTTTTTTCACACTAAACTCATCCTACCTTGACTCTGTGGCATTTTCTTTGCACACTAGGCCAACATCATGTTGAAAAATTGCCCTCCCTAAATCATTCCCACAAAGGTGGAAGCATACAGTTTAAATACAATTGAATGCCTGTGCAGCGATGGATTGGCGCCCTGTTCTGGGTCTATCTGCCCAGCGCCCGAAACGTTCTCTCCTGGATGGGCATGGGGAACCCCACCGTGACCCTAATAGAGGATAAAGCGGGAGATAATGAATGAATGAATGAATGCCTGTGGCAATGAGACTGAATTAAACATCTAAATGCAGTGATTTTGTGGTGTGTATTATTACTTTTTTTCTTATAATGTGCCTTCAGCTTTTAAAATAAACATTTTTAGACCTATGAAAAACATATTTATGTTCAATAAATGCCAATGCTTGTCTCAGCATTGTGTCCCTAACTCAAACTGTACAAATATGTTCACTGTTAAAAATTCTACAAAAAGTTATTACAATTCTGTATTTTAATTTACCAATGAATATTTTTGCATTCATACCTATAAACACATCAAATTTTATTTATTGTGTAAATTTACATATGAGATACAGTACATGATTAATGTGAAAATTCTTAAACTTTTATCTTCGGGTGTTGCACAGTCCTGGGATGTGAGTACAGGTTACAATGGAGGTCATGAGAACACTGTGTTCTCATGCCACACTTATATAGTCTGTTTCTAACGGTTTGTTGAGAAACATGTACACAAGTAAACTGCTGGAGGTTAATTTGTTGGATTTAGAAGAAATGGATTTCCCAAATATGTTCTTAAATGTTTCTAAAACCAGGTGGCATGGTAGCATAGTAGTTAGCATGATCACCTCTCATCACTGGAGATTCATGTTCGAATCCCAATTTGGGTGGAGTTTCTATGTTCTCCCCATGTCCGTGTGGGTTTCATCCAGTTCTCTGGTTTCCTCCCACAGTCCAAAAACAGATTCATTTTAAATTGATACTCTAAATTGCCCCTGTGTACAGTAGTCTGTGTGTCTGTGTGTGTGAGTGAGTGTGTGCTCAGAGAGAATTTCCTGGGTGTATCTGTCAGGCACCTGGAATGTTTTTCTTTGGATAGGCATTTGAAATTCCCTTGCAAGCCTAGTATAGGATTAAGCGGAAGATAATGGATGGATGGATTCAGAATTTTTTTTTCCCTTCTGCATTCCTAATAGTTTTGAATATAAAGCAGGGTCTTTCTCAATACAGTATTTTCACCATATAGATGTCATTGTGGTCTTCGATGATTTCAGTTCAGATTGCCCTTTCAGGTATTATGATCCATTTGACTCTTGTTCATTTTCTTTCCAGGGACTTGCTAGTTCTTGTAATCCTTCTAGTTTTCATCTTCTATAGCGCCTTTCTTACCTGTCTTACCTTCCAGACGTTTGGGACTAGGACTGGAAAAATGATTGTCCAACAGTGCAAAAGTAAAGCATTCTGAGACAATTCCTTTGTGGGGATGCTTTCCATCCAAGAGAGTGGGCTCACTCACAATTTAGCCTAAAACACTGTTATGAATATAGAATTGTGTCAAAACTTCCTCCCAATACAACTTTTTCCTAAAGATCCAGGATCACTTCAGTAATAAACAATCATTGAGCATTATGTAACAGTGCAAAAGTATTTACAAAACATTTTGGTTCTATGACCAGAAAAATTCACAGATCCCAATCATTAAGTACATGTTGACAACCCTTGAAAAGGGGGTGGACAAATAAAAACAGAGACATTGAAATAAAAGAATGGGTTGCCAACAGTCAGGATTTATACTGTATGCTTATACCGGTATCTAGCATGCAAGTAGTAAGACAACCAAAAGACTCAAAGTTTTGTCAGGCTCAAAGCCAATGGTATAGTATAATTGTATTTTGGGAGATGGTCTAATCTTGTCATTAGGCTGTGATGACACATTACCTGGGGAGATACTGTTGTAAAAAGCGCTATATAAAGAAAATAACTTGAACTTGAACTTGAACTTAGATGTCTTGGTCAGTTACCGAACAACCCCCCCCCCCCCCCCCCCCCCCCCCACACACACACACACACACACACACACACACATTGTGTCAGTGCTACAGTTGGAATGAAACCTGATATATGGTTTTGGGTGTAGGGGTCACATGTCATCAGAGGAATAATTTTTTGCTATATGGTGTTAGGATGTTGTAAAATGTGCATATGCTCTGAGGTAGTTTGATGTTGCTTTTATTATTTTGATTTCAATGATAAGTTATTTACATACACTGGTGTTCTGTCACATTGGATTGGATCCAGTATTGCCCACATTTTCCACCAAGTCATGCATGATACACAGTTGAATTCATTTTACTACATTACATTTTACATAATTTTTCTAGGCCTAAACCTAAACAGCCTCAGTCCTTATAACACTCAAATGTCATTTTTTATTTGTAATGATGCTTTGTTTTCCTAGAGTTAATCTACGATTATATTTCTGCTGAATATCATTGTAAAACACATCAAAACCTTTGGCATTTTACAAATACTATTATTATACATTCGTTATTTTGAAATTGTAGGTTTACCTTTAGCACATGGTTATATGGACATTAGAGATTGCAGGAATTCTGTGAGTCATTAGGATAATTATATGTGCATATGTATATTGTAGCTGTGATTTTTTTTCTTTATTTAAAGCTGAAGGCTATATTAATACGGTTGCGGGATCATATTACTGCACGAACCAGTTTGCCAAATACTTGATATGTTTTAAGACATGTCCATTCCAGACCTACACAAAAAAAACAAACATTTATTACAGAGACAGTGCATGGTATAGACTTAGAAAATAGTGCCAAGAAATGGTAGGTTTTCATTCAGTTCTCAGCTCAAATTATAAGTCAATCTGTTACCTTTGTCACCCTTGAGTGCCAAAAAACATGTCTCATCAAATGTAATTGTGCTTGACAGAGAAAATCCCCTGCAGCTATGACAAATGCATTGTAACAATTCTTTCAGTTTGTACTTTTCAGTTGCTGTTATCATGCATGAGGGCAGAATAAAATCCTATCTGGCTGTGCTTGGATAGCAGACGCCATCTTACTTTTGCTTTTGACAGTTTACGAGTTTTACATAACAAGGAATTCGCCACAGGCTCCTAGTTATCGGAGCTGATGGGATGAGATAAGAAGTAATGAGAAATACCCCCGTGGCTCTTTCACTAGTGCACTAAGTTCCTTGTGATCAAGACTGATGCAGAGCAGGGACCAGCAGGAAGGGAAAGCAGGTAGTAGAGGTCCATGTCAGTCTGCAGGAACCTCTGTTGCCAGTGACGTGTCTTTCCACGCTTTTTAATTAAAAATGGTGGCAACTGTATAGAGGGGGAGAGAGGTAATGCCCTTAACAAATCCTTGCAAGGTCATTTGAAAATGCACTAGTCTTTAGCAAGGGTTCATTAAATGTATTTTTTCTTCTACCTAACTAAAAGAGTGACAGGTGAATAAGGTCAGAATAAAAAAGCCTCAAAGAAAAATCTCCTCTGTATAGTTATAGTTGCTTTCTAAGCAAATTAATAGCACACAAACATGCATGCTTATAATGCATTCAATATTTATTTTTTGAAGGCTATGCAATAATACAATACATGTACAACAGATTCTCTATTTGATTACCCATGCCTAAAAAATGCCTAAAGTCCATAATTTGTACTTTGCTGTCACTCAGCAATTTCAATTTGTTTGCAGTTCTCTGTAATTATCACAGTAATGTAGGCTATGTTGGTGTATCTAAATAGTTTTAGCCCCCTCCCTCCTTCAGTATTATCAGGTGCAAACATTGACTGCATTATATTGTTTACAGCAATATTTAATAATATTGCTGTAACAGAATACAAATAAACTAAATAAAAAATGTAATTAAAATTGTGATAACATAAAGAACAAACTAAAACAAATGGGACAAAAATGTTCCTTTAATGTATTAAGAAAAAATATATTACAGGCAGAAATGCTCACAACAATAGTTGCAGATGGGTTCACTGATGAACCTGTGCGGCCTTTATACGATGGAACATCACATGCAGTGAAGAGAGAGATCGATTATGACCTTCATTTACACCAGTCAATGGTTGTATTTTAATGTGTATTTTAAATACATTCTTAATAAAGTCTGTTCCTGAGTTCTACCTTGTTATAATTAGGGCACCTGTTACCTGTTCTGTGTTTCGTTCCTTTCGGTTGAGTTAATTAACGTTCATGTGTTATTAGTTTAGTTAATTAACTCCTTTTTGTCATTGGTTTGTCTTGTGCACGTGGTCGGGTGTCTTTTTATATTTATTTCCATTGTTTCTCGTTCTCGGGGCTGGTCGTGTGTTTAATGTCACTAGTCGTTCGTACCTCATGTTTTTTGGTGCACTGCACCTTTAAATAAACTCGCTCTCCTGCTACCTGCGTGCCTGGCTCCCTTCAGCGCGTGTAAACGCGGCGGCTCTGCGCTTCCTATGCGCATCCGCTTTATTCCGAGGTAGACTACCGTGACAATATTCCTGAGTGCTAAAAATATTTTCAGGATGAACAAATGAACACACACACACACACACACACCTACACACACACACACACACATACTTTTCAACATAAACTATGACACCACTATAGCAATATGACACAAATAATGTGCTTTACAGTGGCCCCGTAAAAATAAAAATAAAAAGATTAGAACTATTTTAAATCTGTCTTCCCAGACAGAAAGCCACAAAAGTCAATGTAAACATTGTGCATAATATTGGACTTGCAATAGTTGTCACGGTAGTCTACCTCGGAATAAAGCGGCCGCGCATAGGAAGCGCAGAGCCGCCGCGTTTTAACGCGCTGAAGGGAGCCAGGCACGCAGGTAGCAGAAGGACGGGTTTATTTAATGGTGCAGTGCACCAAAAAACATGAGGTACGAAAAGACTAGTGACATATAACACAACGACCAGCCCCGAGGATGAGAAACTACGGAAATAAATACAAAAAAAAACACCCGACCACGTGCACAAGACAAACCAATGAAAATAAGGAGTTAATTAACTAAACTAATAACACATGAACGTTAATTAACTCAATCGAACGAAACTAAACACAAAACAGGTGACAGGTGCCCTAGGGCACGCACGCTGGGCAGACATCGGCGGGCACGCACACTGGCAGGACCTTGGCAGGCACGCATGCTGGCAGGACCTCGGCGGGCACGCACGCTGGGTGAACCTTCACCTCGGGGTCGCCATCCTGCACACAGTAGAGGTACACCCTCACCGCATTGCCCAAACACAAAGACATCTCAGACACAGGGAAGACGGACTGGACACACGAAACAGACGAGACAGGGGGACACTCCACGCTCACACCACATGGATCCACATTTACCCCCCAGAGTGTCGGCTCCGGTACCGGTGGGCGGCGTGACGCCCCTGGACTTCGAGATGGGTGGCGTGACGCCCCTGGACTTCGGGATGGGTTCGCGCGCTGGCAGGACCTCGGCGGGCACGCACGCTGGCTGGACCTTGGCGGGTTTGCGCGCTGGCAGGACCTCGGCGGGCACGCACGCTGGCAGGACCTCGGCGGGTTCGCGCGCTGGCAGGACCTCGGCGGGCACACACACTGGCAGGACCTCGGCGGGTTCGCACGCTGGCCGGACCTTGGTGGGCACGCACGCTGGGCGGACCTCGGCGGGCACGCACGCTGGCAGGACCTTGGCAGGCACGCGTGCTGGCAGGACCTCGGCGGGCACGCACGCTGGGTGAACCTCCACCTCGGGGTCGCCATCCTGCACACAGTAGAGGTACACCCCCACCGCATTGCCCAAACACAAAGACATCTCAGACACAGGGAAGACGGACTGGACACACGAAACAGACGAGACAGGGGGACACTCCACGCTCACGCCACATGGATCCACATTTACCCCCCCGAGTGTCAGCTCCGGTACCGCCCCCTCGCAGCGCGATCCAGACACAGCGCGGTCCGGCGCGGATGCTTCACGTGACTGCCCCGCAGCACAAGTACCGCGCTCAGCAGCTTGGCTCAGCGTCTTGGCACTGCGCCGGCGCGCTCTGCGTCTGGATTTCGCCGCGGGGGGTTTAACAAGCTGGACCGGAGCGTCCGTCCAAAACTCCTCAGAGTTTAGGAGGGTTCGTATGGGCAGAATATGCCCATACAGGTACGACTCGCCCGCCTCGTCATCGGAAATCTGAATCAAATCCAGACCTTCCTCAGCGCAGAGCGCTTCGTACCCGTACCTCCATAACCACTCATCATCGGAGCCATAGCACTCCTACATATCTCTGTTAGAGCCTTACGGCTCCGGAACGGCGGGCTGCGCATAGCGGCGCACTAGCGGACACGGCGGAACGCGCCGTGAGTATGAAGTTACTCACGCAAAGAAAAAATTTAGAAAATCGCTTACCTGGGGTCTGGACTCCCCAAATTTCCTGGCTGGTCGTTCTGTCACGGTAGTCTACCTCGGAATAAAGCGGCCGCGCATAGGAAGCGCAGAGCCGCCGCGTTTTAACACGCTGAAGGGAGCCAGGCACGCAGGTAGCAGAAGGACGGGTTTATTTAAAGGTGCAGTGCACCAAAAAACATGAGGTACGAAAAGACTAGTGACATATAACACAACGACCAGCCCCGAGGATGAGAAACTATGGAAATAAATACAAAAAAAACACCCGACCACGTGCACAAGACAAACCAATGAAAATAAGGAGTTTATTAACTAAACTAATAACACATGAACGTTAATTAACTCAACCGAACGAAACTAAACACAAAACAGGTGACAGGTGCCCTTGGCACCTGTTACAATAGTATTACAAGTATAAGATATATGCATATGTAAACAATATACAAAATTGTTTAAACAAGGTGTAACAAAGTTTTCTCCTTTGTTCTACTGCTATATTGAATCTATATTTTGAATTTTGAATATTGTCCTTTTCAAGCATCGTAAAAAAATTTGATTTTAGTGAACATGATTTAAAACGATAAACAACAAAGAACAAAGCACACTGTTATGGATAACAAATCCATTATAATGCCTGCTATAAAGTATCTAAATGTGAGTATTACATTGCTTGAAGTGGTAAGCAAGAGGCGGACAGTGGGGGTTGCCAGAGACTCACCAATGATTTATAGCCATTGTGGAGGGCAAAAACAAGTCAGCTGTTAGTATTTTGACCAGGTGGTACAGGGCATAGAGGGCATTCCCTCTCTAGAAAAGGAGTGGATTTGAGAGGTGTGTGTATTAGTGTGTGTACAATTTAGCACCTCTCTCTTTTTACCACAAGGCTCCTGCTTGGAATCAGGCTGTTCCAAACTTTAGTCACCATGGGTCTATATGGCAACTATGTGCACTGCAATTATCACATTTTTACCTAATGTGTCCACAGCAGGTTCTTCCATAAACTAGAGATTCTCGAGCAAGATAGCAAGATTGATAATGAAGAACTGGCTCATTACCAGAACCTATTATCCATGTCCATGTGTTCAGTCCCAAGAGCAGGATGGGGCAAACAAGATGGACATGCTGCAATATAAAGAGTAATTACCTTTGAAGAATCAGTGTGTATTCCCACAATGAAAACCTTCAAAAATCTAGAGAAAAGTATGATACCATTTGTCTAATTGCATGTTTGTTGATTCACTTGTAAGTGTGAAACAGAATGCACCGAAATTTGTCTGCTTTCATTTGTTTTATCCGGGAGATTAACTGTTGTTAAGGACTTGATTGTTTATTGTTTTACTGAACTGTCATTTAAAACCTCATCTATATTATTATACCTTTCTGGTTTTAGGTCAGTTAGAATGCCAACATTATTTCTATTTGCTAAATGTCTATATGAAAATTGTTCAGAGAATCATTATTACTTTTTGTAAAATCACATATTAACATACACTAATAATATTATGCCTTTAAACAATTTGGAAAAGCCTTAATTATGATGCCAAAAGCTTAGGTGCAAATGGGTCTTCAAAATAGACACTGAATGTTAGCATACTTTAAAATTAGTTACAAAGGGTATAAATCATCATTTATCAAGATAAAAGATTGTACACATAAAATGTAATATTAGAACTAGTTATCCTCTAGTTTAGTAACTCAAATCTCTATTAACAAGTGAAATACTAGCGTATGAAGGCCAACATATGCTTTATTTTTTTAATATGTAAAACAAACAACAATTTTTATACAACGTCATTAGACAACAAACCCAATTTTTTGGAGAGGCCATCATAAAGCCATGATCTTAATTCCATAGAAAATGTGTGAGCAGGGCTTAAAAAAAGGCATGTGTGATCAAGGCCCATTCTACATATATGAGGTCGAATGTGCCTTATGTTTATTACAATGCTTTATTTTTTTTCTGCACAATTACCGCATTTAACATATTAAGAAAACAAAAGGAAAACCCTGCCTGTAAAAGTACAATTACAATAACAATTATTACAAAAAATAATAATAATAATAATAAAATAATATATATCAAATTATAAATATTTTTAGAACAATGCAATTTTTAATATGTTTTTTTTTGTGGTTTTACTAATACTATTAATTAAAATTTAATCAAAATCTCAATAATGAAGGGTGTCCAAGAAATTTGATTAAAAAAGTTTCTGTTTATATCACATGACTAAGTATTCAATAACTGATCCATATGTGAATGCTCATTTTATTTTAATATATTATATTATTATTATTATAAGTCCAGTATTTTTTTTCTATAAAAATAAATAAATGAAATTAAACTTGGTCTGGCTTGCATAGAATGCTTCTGAAACATTGGCGGATTTCTGTTGTGGTGAGCTTGTGAAGGATGAATCTTTGTCAGAATGTAGTGAATTTGTTTTTATAGCAGCATATGGCCTCAAAGCTGTGAAATTTTGGAGCCAGGAACAGACAGGTGGCTCAAGCACTCTTAGCTTCTCTAGGGTCACCATGTTTCTTTATTGCTGTTCGTTTAGGGCTAACAAAAAAGTAGATCAGTAAACTGTTCTGAAACAAGTCTACTTATGTGCACTTAAATAAATATAATTATAATAAATTAATATAAGTACCACAGACCAGCAAGTCAATAAAGACTAAATATAGGGCTAGCACACACTGGAAACCAAAGTGAAAAGCTCAGAATAATTCCAATTGAGTGGATTAAACATTCTTATTTAAAACCTAGATCACTTTTAATAAGTGACTCTCTTCTAGGGTTACTCACATATAAAAAAAATTATCTTGAACATTCAATTTGCCTTAAGTCCATGTTTTTGGACTATGGGAGGAAACCAGAGAACCTGGCGGAAACCCATGTGGACACAGGGAGAACATGGAACCCAGATTAGGGATTTGAACCTGGATCCCTAGTGCTGAGAGGCAATCATGCTAACCACTAAGCCACCGTGCTGCCCAGCACATACTAGTATTTAATGTAGATATAGAAGTTACTAAAGTAGAAGATGAATAGTATTTTATGAGTACTATATATACATACATACACACACACACACTATATATTGCCAAAAGTATTCACTCACCTGCCTTGACTCACAAATAAGCTTAAATGACCTTCCGATCCTAATCCATAGGGTTGAATATTATGTTGGGCCACCCTTTGTGGCTAAAACAGCTTCAACTCTTCTGGGAAGGCTGTCCATAAATTCGAGGAGTGTGTTTATGAGAATTTTCAAACATTTTTCCAGAAGCACATTTGCAAGGTCGCACACTGATGTTGGATGAAAAGGCCTGGCTCTCAGTCTCTGCTCTAATTTATCCAAATCACAGAATCCTGCCCTTATTTAGGTCAGGACTCTGTGCAGGCCGGTCAAGTTCATCCACACAAGACTCTGTCATCCATGTCTTTATGGACCTTGCTTGTGTACTGGTGCACCAAGGGAAGGGACCAGCTGTTCCCACAAAGTTGTGAGCATGGAATTGTCCAAAATGTCTTGGTATCCTAACGTATTCAGAGTTCCTTTCACTGGAAGTAAGGGGCCAAGCCCAATTGAAACCAACCCCAACCCCACACCATAATCCCCCCTTCACCAAACTTTACACTTGGCTCTACTGCTCTGGAGTCCAGTGGCGGTGTGCTTCTGCACCACTGCATCTGATGGTTTGCATTGCACTTGGTGATGTATGGCTTGAATGCAGCTGCTCAACAATGGGAACCCATTCCATGAAGCTCTCTGTTCATTGTTCTTGAGGCCACATGAAGTTTGGAGTTCTATAGTGATTGAATCTGCAGAAAGTTGGCAACCTCTTCTCACTATGCGTGACAGTTGACTGTGGAATATTTCCACAGACTTTTACGAATGGATTTGTTGCACAGTGGCTTAGTGGTTAGCACGTTCGCCTCTCAGCGCTAGGGATTCCAGGTCCAAATTCCAATCTGGGTGGAGTTTCCATGTTTCTCACTGTGTGGGTTTCCTCCGGGTTCTCCGGTTTCCTCCCACAGTCCAAAAACATGGATCAAGGTCAATTGAATTCTCCAAATTACCCCATATAGAGTGTGTTTGTGTGTGTGTGTCTGTGTGAGTGAGTGTGTGCCCAACGATGGATTAGCGCCCTGTCCTCGATGTATTATCCCATTGCCCGAAACGTGCTCCCCTGGATGGGCAACCCTAGTAGAGGATAAAGTGGAAGATAATGGATGGATGTATAGATTTGTTGCACAGGTGGCATCCTATTACAGTTCCACACTGGAATTCACTGAGCTCACAATATGTTCACACACACATTATATATATATATATATATATATATATATATACATACATATATATATATATATATATATATATACCTGTGTATGTATGTGTGTGTGTATATGTGTGTATTGTCAAGCACTAGACCGACAGAGAACGAGGGATCAGACAACGCGTGACAACTAAAACAATGCTGGTCTACCATAAGGCTGAACAAAGGCATTGATCGGGCTGGACGAATAACAAAACAAAGCTAATTAACCAAAAATGAGACACAACGCGAGGAATAACCGATAATTAAATGAACTAAAATCAAAATATGTGTGATGATCCTCCCCCCCAAACACCCCCCCCCCCCCCCCCCCCCCGAAAAAAAAATGAGCGACCCAGGGCGAGCACAAGATGAGGTCAGGAGATGACAATGGGGAGGGGGCCCAGGCCCTGAAGGATAAATGATCACAACAGTGGTGGAGGGTAAATTGGGCTGAGGAACCCACCAGTGTTCCCAAAGTGGGCAGTACGAGCTATGGGCCCATCAGGGTGACGCAGTTCCAGGAGCTCGTTTCATGTGCGCGGACAGTGCAGGAGCTCTACAGTGGCATAGTGGTGGTGCAGGAGATGTGTAGGACCTGGGGCGTCCTTGATGGGAATGAACACTGGGGCATCCTTGACGGGAACGAACACTGGGGCGTCCTTGATGGGAACGAACACTGGGGCGTCAGTTTTGGGTCGCGACGGCGGCAAAGGGGACGTTTAGGGGACATTTAGGGTCGGGCCGGCGGCCTACAGAGGATTCTGATGGCGGAGAGGCTACAGCGGGCTCGGTTGCAGGAGGGACTACAGTGGGCTTGGTCGATGGAGGGACTATAGCGGTAACACATGCTCGAGAGTCAACAAACACAGGAGGAATGAACACTGGAGTGTCCTTGACAGGAACGAACACTGGAGCATTCCTGACGGGAACGAACACTGGGCAGTCCTTGATGGGAACAAACACTGGAGCGTCCTTGACGGGAACGAACACTGGAGCATTCCTGATGGGAACGAACACTGGGGCGTCCTTGATGGGAACAAACACTGGGGCGTCCTTTACTGGAACGAACACTGAGGCGTCCTTGACGGGAACGAACACTGGGGCCTCCTTGATGGGAACGAACCCTAGGGTGTCCTTGACGTGAACGAACACTGGAGCATTCCTGACAGCAATGAACACTGGGGCGTCCTTGACGGGAACAAACACTGGGGCATCCTTGATGGGAAAGAACAACGGAGCGTCCTTCACGGGAACAAACACTGGAGCAATCCTCATGGGAACGAACAGTGGGGCGGCCTTGATGGGAACAAACACTGGGGTGTCCTTGAAGGGAAAGAACACTAGGACGTCCTTGATGGGAACGAACACTGGGGCGTCCTTGACGGGAACGAACACTGGGGCGTCCTTGACGGGAACGAACACTGGAGAGGCGTTAGCAAACGGGTGATGGTTTGCCAGTTCAGTGGGCGTGCCACCTGGAGAGCAGGAGATTATGAACTCGCTCTCCTTCGACTCCTACTAAGATTCCTGCACACAAAGGGCAAAGACAGCCAGTATCCCAGTACAAAGGATAGAATAGCCATCACCCAACACGCTCTCAGACACAGCAAGCACATCAGTCCCCTCAGACACACCCGACACTACAGACACATGCCCAACAGGGGGTTCACTCACCACCAACACCTCACTCTCTCCAGACTCCACACACACTACAGGTACTGTGGGGAACGCAGACACAGCAGAGTACTAGGAGGAGGCCGGGCTTTGCCTCTGCATCCACGTCGGTTCCTTCGTTTAGGCTGGGAACCAGTAGGGAGTGGCTGGGGGAGCTTAATCACACACCTTGAGAAGACGTGCAATGACTCCTCAGGGGTGGCGATTGACAAAGAAGGGATACGGAGTGAGGAAGAGACTGCCTAGTGTAAGGGACAGGCATAGGGGGAGATATAACATAAGCAGGGGTGCTTTTCATATGTGGGGCTGACACTACAGACTGGAACAGGTTTTGGAGTGGTAGCAGGAATCAGGCCACAAATCAGGGGAAGAGGGAGAGGAGAGGGAGAACGCAAAATATGTGAGGTGTGCCTAGCATGCCTTACATGTATGTGTGTGTGCATATGTGTGTGTGTGTGTGTGTGTGTGTGTGTTAACATATGAACAGTATCAGCTGTCCTGCATGCATTTAATTAATGTGCCTGTGACTTCACACATCTCTCTGACACACTGGACTCTCCTCAATAAATGATGGCCTATATTTCATTATTCATTGTAATGCCACATTGGACACATTAATACCTACTGTTTTAACCTTTTTGTGTCTAATTTTCACACTGGTGATGGCTGTTAAATATAAAACCATAAGTTATAAAACAATTTATTAAGCTACTTTTGGACTTGAGACCACACCACTCTGCCCAAAACTGTTGAGGAAAAAAATGCAATGCCTTTGATTAGTACTTGTAATACATTAGGGATCTATTTAAACAGCCCACTTGACACAGTGGTCAAGGACGACTGAAATTTGAAAATGTCATTGTTTTTTTAAGGTTTAATTTATTTCTAAGCTCATTATTATAATTAAAATCATGGAAGGTGTTAAAGTCTCGCCAGGCACTCACTTGGTGAAATCAGGTGAAACACCCAGGACCCAGTCTGGCAGTTCATGACAGGACATGGCAGGAGATATAGACAAACACATTCTCACATAGGGGCAATTTAAAGTCTTTAATTTACCTGACTCTTGTGAAAGTAACACAGTACCAAACAAAGAAAAAAACGTCAAATATGAAGGTGTTAAATGCTGCCCGAACTGTAAAGTTCATTCATTATCTTGTGTTTAACCCTATACTAGGTTCGCAGTGGGTTCTGTATGCCCATCCAGGGGAGAAAGTTTCGGGTGCTGGACGGATACACCAAGGACAGGGCGCCAATCAATTGCTGGGCACAAACTCACTCACTCACTCCCTCATACTGACTATATAGAGACAATTTAGAGCAGTCAATTTATCTTGAATCCATGGTTTTGAACTGGGGGAGGAAACCAGATAACCCGAAGGTAACCCACGGGTAGAACATGGAAACTCCTCCCAGATTGGGATTCAAACCTGAATCCCCAGCGCTGAGACACGAACATGCTAACCACTAAGCCACCAAACCTGTAAAGTTGTCAAATTGAACAAACATCTTCTCTTCAGAAATGTGTGATACAAAGTCTAAATACTCTGAAGAAAGAACATTATTACATAGTTTTATTTGGCTCCAGGCCCATTTAAATGTCAAACTGTTGACATACTGGTTGGGAAGTGTCCAAATAAGACTAAAACCTTTGATTCTCTCAGATACAGTTTGAATTTATTAATTTAAATCTTAGTTTTAATTAGTATTACCCTTCTTTTTTTGTCTATATATCTTTGCAACCTGTATACTGTGTATGTCCTACTAGACCAGGGGTGCTCAATACGTTGAAGGGGTGTCAGGTAGATCGCGATGGAGGTTTGAGGAAAAAAAAGTGTTTATCACGTATCAGCGCTTTATTACAGCACAGTATCGGAAGCGCTTATACACACACGCGCACACATTCACACACACAATGTGACTCATTCTAAATCTCTATTGTTCTGCAAGCGAGCAGTCTGCCCCCCCCCGTCTTTCTCGCTATTCCCAAAACCTGCACGTGGCCCGCCTCCATGCCTAAATCTGAAGTACTGCCTCCCAAATCATCTCCATTAGATTTACATTACACTACATTAGATAGTTTCTGTTTGTGTTTTTACACTTTATTTGACTGACAAGATGAGTGAAGGACGAGTGAAGCTCAGAAAGAACTAAAACGTTCCACTTTCATATAGAGTGGGGGGTGAATATTTTTTTACAATGTCAAACTCAAAATGCATTTGCTTTTATTAATGTTCATTTTCTGTTTGGGGGCAGCACAGTGGCTTAGTGGATTAGCATGTTCTCCTCTCAGCACTAGGGATTCCCAGTTTCGAATCCCAATCTGGGTGGAATTTCCATGTTCTCCCCATGTCCACGTGGGTTTCCTCCGGTTTCTTCCCACAGTACAAAAACATGGATCAAGATCAATTGAATTCTCCAAACTGAGTGATACACACCCCATATAGAGTGTGTTTGTGCCCAGTGATAGATTGGCACCCTGTCCTGGGTGTATCTGCCCAGCGCCCGAAGTGTTCTCCCCTGGATGGTCATGGGGAACCCCCCGTGACCCTAATAGAGAATAAAGTGGAAGACAATGGATGGATGGACGGAAGTTCTGTTTGGGGAAATGCAGGTTACAGTGATTGTTTTACATTTGTGCTGTATACTGTGTGTTTGGGTGTGCTAAAATCAGGTTTTCTCCATGCTATTTGCTGGAATGTGTTTAATAAAAGAGCAATTCTAACAGATTCCACAATACTAACATGCTGTGTGTAAACATGTTTCAATATAAAAGCCTAAAAAATAGAGATTGACCCCAGTAGATCTCGATGACCTGTCCAATGGAAAATTAGATCTTGGGCCAGAAAAGTGTGGGCACCCCTGTACTAGACCATTAAAATCCTTAACTATACATACCAGGTTTTTAGAAAATACAACAGAAAAAGTGTCAGCAAGGCAGCACACATCCCTAAAAGATGACCAAAAACTAGTTTAATATGAGCTGAATACACAGTGTCAGGGCTGTCTTTCTTGTTAATACCATCTTTTACAAAAGTAACAGCTCTGGGCACAGGTGTTCTTTAGGGTCTCTTATGTCCCAGTAGGAATTTGCATCCAGAGTGGCATAAACAGAAACCCCTTCAGCTATTTTTTGCTTCTGATACAGTCTTCATGCTAAATAGAATTGGCCCTGCATAGATAAGCCCTTTTCCTTTTTGCTCTTTTTCTTGATGTTCACTCTCAATACATTACTAGTTGTTCACTGTAAGTAGCCAAAATCCCCTTTTGTCAATAACTGTATTGATATTTCCACATTCACATCTTGTTTTTCAGAGTGCACTAAAGTAGCTTTCGGTAAGTTACATCACAAATTTACAAGTTGATTGTTTATAACTACTGTATATGTAACTGCATAGATTCTAGTTTCAGTCACTGGTAGTTTTATCACCAAATTATTCTTTACTATCAATTACTATATTGCTCTGCAAAGTTTGTCAGTCACAACAACCTGTACACTGAGCTGTTTTAGATAACCCTCAAGACTCAGTAAATCATAAATATCGCCATGCTTAAGTTAAAGATTTAATATGTATATAACAATATGCATTGTCACAGAGTAAAGCTGCCTTCTGCACCGTACCATACCTTAACAACTACTTTGTGTTAGCATCTATATATCTTTGTATCCTGTTTAATGTGTATGTCCTACTAAAATATTAAAATTCATAACAATACATACCAGGTTTTTAGAAAAAACAACTGAAAAAAGTGTGAAGCAGGCAGCACGCGTCCCTAAAAGATGACCAAAAACTAATTTAATATGAGCTGAATGCACACTGTCAGGGCTGTCTTTCTTGTCTTTTTAATGTTCCTCAGTTCCAGGTGTTTCAGTTAATTAACCACCAGCTTTAGTTGATTAGTGCTCATTTATGTTAATTAACTGGTACCTGTTTTCCTTATTTAAGCCTGTCTTAGACCGCTGCTGACCAAAGGTCGCCAACAATGTTTTATGAACATGTGATTTTTTTTTTTTGTCTTGTTTGCTTTGCATTTTGATCTATTAAATAAACATACTGTGTTTTGACCTCCAGTGACTTAGTGGTTAGCATATTCACCTCTCAATGCTGGGTATTCCAAGTTCGAATCCCAATTTGGGTGGAGTTTCCATGTTCTCTTCATGTCCATGTGGGTTTCCCCCGGATTCTCCGGTTTTCTCCCACAGTCCAAAAACATTGATTCAAGGTAAACTGACATATCTAAATGTGCCCAGCCATAGGTTGGTGCCATTAAACCATATCAATTCAGCATCATTAATTACCAGGTTTGAAATATTTCTGCCTAGGTCTTCAGAATGAATTTTGCTGACTATTAGCATTAAACAAGTATTGCTTTAATTGATCAGATATTCAGTCCTTGATACCAGAGCCTTCTAGCATGCTAATGTTATGTCAGTGTATTAACTCCCACTGATTAAGGAGTACTTTTGATGAGCAGAGCTTTTCTGCCAATTAACAGAAATACAACTCGATTAGCACTCAAATAGACACACATACAAACTTACACCAAATGGGGCAATTTAAAACATTTAATTTACCTTGAATCCATGTTTTTGGACTGTGGGAGAAAACCAAAGGAAACCTACGCAGACACAGGGACATGGAAACTCCACCCAGATTGGGATTCAAACCTGAATCCCAGCGCCGAGAAGTGAATGAGGTAACCACTAAGCCAACATGCCACCCAAGAGAAAACATACTTTTAAACATACTTTTTGCTCTTTGTGCAGGGAAGAATGTAATCACAGTGACAATAAGTTGATAGCTAACTGTAACGGTAAGGTCTCCAAGTGGTTTATAGACAGTTAAAGCCATACGCACAGCAACTCCATTAAAATGTATTATCTTATATCCTGATACATGAAATCTAAGCTCAAAGTTCAAGCCTCCTTTGAAAACCATTGTTTATGGTTTTAAATTCTGCATAGCTGGTGATTCTGGTTCTCAACTTGTTTGTTATGCATTAATGCATATAATTATTATTTTTTTTTTTTACAAATTGTCCCATATGGCAATTCTTTTCAGTAGATCACAAATAAACCTTGTGTTCTTCTTCATATGCCCCAGCTTCACTCTAATTATAGCTCTCCCTAACCTCTCCAGCAGCTGCCACTCATTCTGACTCCTGTAGATCCAGGGATAAGTGTTTTTTTTTTATTTCCCACCAATTTCAGGCAATGTCAGCAGTAAGCAAAGCCATTTCTGCCTTTTTTCTCCATCATGACATGACAAGCTTTGTGCCATAAATGTCATAAATGTTGATAACCATGGATTTTGTATAAGCACCCCAAATAAGTCTGTCCAATTTCTCATGGTATTATCAAATGCTACATAGAGTTACTGGTTGTTAGACAGTTGACATATTTATCTGGACCATGCTAAGGTACATGGTCCAATTAATAGAAGTGGATAACATACCTTAACCCTCAATATAATATCAGGTAGCACGCTTGACCATGTCCAGCTAGCATAAATAAAGATTTCATTGCCTTTTAATTATTCATTCATTCATTCATTCATTCATTATCTCCCACTTTATCCTATATTAGGGTCGCGGTGGGGTTCCCCATGCCCATCCAGGGGAGAACGTCTCGGGCGCTGGGCAGATAGACCCAGGACAGGGCGCCAATCCATCGCTGGGCACACACTCACTCACTCACTCAAACACACTCTATATGGGGCAATTTGGAGAACTCAATTAACTTGATCCATGTTTTTGGACTGTGGGAGGAAACCGGAGAACCCGGAGGAAACCCACACGGACACGGGGAGAACATGGAAAGTCCACCCAGATGGGGATTCGAACCGGGAATCCCTAGTGCTGAGAGGCGAACGTGCTAACCACTAAGCCACCGTGCCGCCCTTTTAATTATATGTATGTTTATTTATGTATGTATATTTTTGGTCTGCTTTTTAAAACTACCCAAAATATTTTTGGGGCTACAAATTAAAGAACTGCAAACAGGGTAAATCTTTTAAGAGTGTTGTTAAATAATGGGAACTATTGAGCAATAGTTTAAAAAAAAAACTTCTTTAAGTTTTCAAAACAATGAAGTGCAGCATGTCATTGAAAATTATTATTATTATAAAAATTTTTTTTTACAATTTTTACAGTTGTATGTTCAGCTAGAATAGGTCTATCAACTAATTTTTGACCAATTAAAACATATTTAAACATTTTAGTGGGCAGTGCATAATTCTCAGCACTAAATTCATACTGTGGTGATGATGTGTTAGTATGTATTGTGCTGGTTAATTTCATCAGATACAGCAGCACTCCTTAAATCTAAGCACTAATAAAGAAAATAACATAAAAAGCGTGGATAAACTTTGTAATTTGAATTAAGAATGATAAAAAACTGCTGCTGAAATTGGATGGTTTTGCTAAAGGTAACAATCTCAAACATGCCTTGGAATTCCAACTGGATTACATTGGATTTCTGATTTACATAAGCATAAACTGATTTACATAATACATAAAACTGATAAATAGAATTGTTTTTATATATATATATATATATATATATATATATATATATATATATATATATATATATATATATATATATGTGTGTGTGTGTGTGTGTGTGTGTATGTATGTGTGAGTATGTTTTGGCTGTGTGTTTCTTTACATTTTATGCAGAAATAATTACCATAATTTAATATACTTGCCTGTAAGAAATACAAAAAATCGTGGTGTTACAGAATTGAGAAGCAGGCCTGTATTAGAAGGGGCCCACAGTATTATACACCCAATAAAAGCCCACCTGTTCTCCTGAACTGGTAATATAATCCATTTTCCCCCACCATTGTCTGTACTCCCTAGCACGTTCCTTCTCACTTTCACCAGACAGAAGAGGTTGGAATGTACATAACATAGATCTGATATGCGGTGGAACAATTTCATGTTAAGATATAATCCACCTGATACCTTCTGTCGCAACTGTGATATGAAACACTTTCTAATTACACTGAGGTGGAACAACAATATATCAAATGACATAGTATGTGTAGTGCTTATATCAGAATTATGAACTTAGCTCTGATAACATTTGATTTCTGTTTTTTGGTCCTTTTAAGGAGTGCTGTATAAGTCAACAGTTGAGTTACTTTAATAAATTCAGGTGAAATGCTGGCTATTGAACATTCAAATAATTTGCCCTACAACATAAAGGTATGGAGGACTTGGGCTAAAAATCCCTTTTCCTTTCTCACACACTCATTCAAGTCACTGCAACAGCTTCCACTGAGAGCAGGCTGATCAATACAAGAAATCAGGCTATTATGCCCTTTTAAAGTTCTACTTGTGCAATCAATATGTTATTATTTCTCATCTGCTGGTTGTATTTAATAATCTTATTATTATTTTCCTGGTTTGAACATGTCCCTTATTCCAGGAGCTGATTTTCTCACTTTTTCCTCACTAGACCTTTCTCTTTTTTATCTACGTACACATCTTACCATTTACCTAAACTTACACATACACAGCAATGAACACATGAACAACTGTGAAAACAAATCATCGCCCATTTTCATGCTGCTTGCTGCACAGCATTTAACAATCCCACTGTGCAGCCCAGCAGCTAGATTCACTGGCAGAGAGGCTTAGTGTCTTATGAACATTGAAATGTTCAGGTTCTGATTATTTATATATCCCAGACAGCCCATATATGGTTCTTACAGGCACCCACCATTCCTTGTACGGCAATGATGCTACATTTGTGTCAATCACTTTGTGCCCCAGATTAGTCACAATGTTTTCCAGGTGACGGGGTAATCAGTGTTGGTGTCAAAGTTTCATCCTCTTGCACCGCTGGTTGCCGTGGTGCTGTACTTAGAAGTCTTGTTTTTGACACTAATGAAGCTATAGGTTTACCATGGAAGCAGGAACATTGCTTGCGGATTCATTAAAACATTATTTTGGAAAGCAGTAATAAATTGTTTAGAATAAATATAGAAAATAAAATATAAATATTTAACATTAGTTGAACCACAAGAGACAAATAATACATTTACAATAGCCATAATACATAATACAATAGCCACTAATAACCAATACATATTGGCATGCTACTATTACTTCTTAGCAAAAGCAATATTCACTCAGAAAGTGTGTGCCCACTTCACAAAATAAACTAAAGAAACGGAAAGGCAGATTGCCTACCAACCTGTACATCAGCAGCTGCAGTAACACTTTTGAGACACTGTATGGGGGGTGGGGGGTGTTTCCATTCTAGCCATTGTTATAAAAGTGCAATCCAGGATTGTGAGATGCTGCGTGTTTGCCCAGTCGATAACATACGATTATATACGTGCAGGAGAGCTACCACATTTACAGCATTATACCAAACAGCCACTATATATATATATATATATATATATATATATATATAGAGAGAGAGAGAGAGAGAGAGAGAGAGAGAGAGAGAGAGACTTTTGACTTTTAACGACACTTTATTTTACCAATAAGTTATATTTCAAATATAAATCTTTGTATTAATAAATATATCAATAAATAAATAAATAAATAAATAACTACATTTAGGTAAAAACAGGTGCGAAGCAGAGCTCATCGTCTTTAAATGAGCATACTGCTTCCCCACAGCACCATGCCGATTTAAAGTGTCTAAATCATTCATACTTTTATAAAAGTTAAAATCAATTAAAATTCTAGATTTGACCAGTCGGCTAAAAATCTTGATCACGTCAGCATCTGTTGTTTATGCAATTTTGTTTTTCCTGCTGATGTAAACCGCCATTTTGCTTTGTCCTAAAATAAAATTCACCAGTTGACATTTGCATTTCTGTTTTTTGACGTACTTAAAACCCAGGATAAAAACCTGTGGTGTAAAAATCACATTAAGAGCTTTTAAAACAGCACTTAAAATGATAAATAACGGATGTAGTCTAAAACAGTGTAAAAACGCGTGAAACACCGTTTCTCTCTGGTGACAAAAAGGACACTGGTCATTAAAATCTGGGTTTAAAACAGAAATAAAAGCATTTACCACAATAATACCGTGGAGGATCCTCCACTGGAGGTCCCCCACCTGCTTGGTTAACGGTGGTTTGTACAATGCTCTCCACTCTGGTCTTACGTCATTCCCAAAGCCTAGTGTTTCTCTCCATGGTGTGTCAGCTCTGTTCTCCAGTTTTTTCTTATTAAGAACAAGTACACTGGCTCTATAGAGGAGTTTCCCCGTGGCTGAGCTCAGGTCCATGCCTTGTTCCTTGTCGTGGTCCAGTAGGGGCCCCTGGCAGTCCTCCAGCTTAGGGGTGATGGTGGTGTTGGGGAAACGATGCTCCCATACTGGACTGACCTCCCCTGTTGCACAGCTCTGGAGTAGTGTCTTTTCTCTGGTGGTGAGTGCTGACCTCCATCTCTGTAGGAGCTGGATGACAACGCGTGTAGACCTCATCCCTATCAGTGCAGCCAGGTCCTCCGCCCGATCCAGACCAGGTCCAGCAGCATTCATTAGGTGGCGCAGGGTGTAGATTCCGGAGGAGATCAGCGTGCTGTGCAACGAAGGGGAGGCGTTGATGTCCAGCCGAGATCTGAAGATGAGGGGTTCCTCCAAGAGCCAGTGTAAAGGTAGATCACCTTTAAAAGTCATGTTAAAAAATCTAAAATCTTAAAAATTCCACGATAAAAAAACAGGCAAGCTGGTGATGTTCAGTGCGTTAATGTTCATAAAAAACAAAGTTCTGTCCAGACCCAGTCCACTCACGGTTTGTAGGATCCTTTATGCCACTGCCCTCCATACAAGATCCTTGGGGCCAAAGAGGAGTCTTTGTAGATACTGCAGTCTGAATGCAGTGGTCCTGCTGGCCAGGTGAACCAGTCCTTGTCCTCCGTCATCTTTTGGCAGGTAGAGGACAGCCTGAGGAATCCAGTGCAGTCAGTCCCAGAAGAAATCAACCAGCATTGCCTGTATCTTGGTTAAAATGTTAGGTGGGGGATCCACACACATTAACTTGTTCCATAGGACAGAGGCAGCGAGGTTGTTTATGACTAGTACCCGTCCCCGGTATGACATCTGAGGTACTAGCCATGTCCATCTATTTAAACGTCCTTTTACTTTTTCAATAATGTTCTCCCAGTTCTTTTGTTCACACTCGCTGCCTCCTAAGTGTACCCAGAGATACTTAAAACCTCCAGTCCTCCATGACAGTCCATCGGGAAGTGCAGGTCCCCCACCATTCCAGTCCCCGATTAAAACTGCCTCACTTTTGGCCCAGTTCACTTTGGCAGATGATAAAACGCTAAAATCCTTTAAAACATGTGTTAAAATGTTTAAAAACACCAACAGGTCATCTGCATATGCTGACACACACACTGTTGCATTGGTTTGTGGAATACGAAGACCAGAGATTCGATTTCTTAAAATGCAGAGGAGGGGTTCAATAGCTAACGTGTATAACATCCCGGAGAGCGCGCAACCCTGTCTTATACCGCGCTGTACTTTAAAAGGAGCACATAAACCACCGTTAACCTTCAGTACACTCTCAATTTCACTGTACAGCACCTTTACCATAATTAATAAAACCAGGGTTAAAACCGAAGGCCTCCAGAACCTTCCACATGTACTCGTGTTCTACTCTGTCAAATGCTTTTTCCTGGTCTAAGAACACGAGTCCAGTTTTTAAATGTAAAAATCTGGAGAGCTCTAAAACATCCCGGATTAAAAATATGTTATCGAAAATGGACCTACCGGGCACACAGTACGTCTGGTCAATGTGAAGTATCTGCTCCATCACCTTCCCCAGTCTCGAGGCTAATGTTTTTGAGAGCAGCTTGCAGTCTGTGCACAGTAATGACACGGGGCGCCAGTTCTTCAGCTCGGTCAGGTCTCCCTTCTTTGGCAGCAGTGTGAGGACAGCTTTCCGGCTACTCATAGGGAGCTTTCCTTCCCTCACAGTCTCCTTTAGGACGTCCAGCACGTCCTCACCCAAAACTGACCATAGTGCCTTATAGAATTCGACAGGGAGACCATCAATGCCAGGAGTTCTTCCACTGTCCATCCCCTGCAGGGCCTCTTTTACCTCTTCCATCGACAGTTCAGCATCTAGTGCTGTGGCAGACTCCTTGCTGATCGTGGCCTGCATCTGCAGAAAGCCCCTCTGCAGAAAACTTTTTTGTTTTTAGATTTTTGATGTACTCTTGATCTCCTGTGGTCTCTGCTAGAGTCTGGAGTTTGGTGATCTCAGACTCTAGCTCTTTTAGAGACCTGGTGATTTCACTAGTGACATTTCGAGTATACTGCTGGCAGAAAATTTTAATCTGTATTTTTGCAATGTCCCACCACTGCTGTAATGATTTAAAAGACGACTTCCGAGTCTTAAAAACCATCCAAAAATAACTAAAACACTCTTTAAAATGAACATCATTTAAAAGCGCTTTATTAAAATGCCAGTATGCACTTTGGGGCTTTACCTGTGCTTTTCTGATGGTGCATTGGATTATACAATGATCTGTAAAACCAACTGGAGATAAATGATGTTTAAAACAATAAAATCGATCAAGTCTGGCTAAAGAGAGCGTATTATCTATAGAATGAGCCCATGTATACTGTCTCTGATTACCGTGTATGTCACGCCATATGTCACACAGATCATGGGTCTCAATGAACTCACACAGCCGCCTGCGGGAAGCGTTGTGTGGTTTCTGTCCAGATCATCAGCAGTGCAGTTAAAATCACCACCCAGCACTAAAATGTCATTAAAATCACAGTTAGAAATCACAGTGCTCAGAGAGTTTAAAAACATCATCCTCTCTGCTGCTGCAGTCGGGGCATAAACACAGATAAAAACAAAGGTGTGCTCTTCAAAGCAGGCTTTTACTTTCAGCAGTCTTCCAGGTAAAACCTCCTCCACCGTGTAAGAGCATGGGATAAAATAACTGGTAAAAAGAACATCTACCCCACCACTTGTGGTAGAGAGGTGACTTAAAACCGTGAGCCCCTTCCACTCTTTTGCCCAATTTACAGCATTATTAAAATCACTGTGTGTCTCCTGGACAAAAACCACATCCACTCTCTTCTGTTTTAAAAGTTCATAAAACATAGCTCTCTTCCTACAGTCTCTTGCCCCATTTAAGTTTAAAGTTCCTATCTTTATATCACTCATGTTTAAAAAAAGAAAGAAAACTATGACTAAGACTGTAAAAAACATTTTAAAATTAGAGGGGGTTAACCCGAGTCATCGGTGTGGACTTTGTTCAGTTTGGTCAGAATCTTTTTTAATCTAAAAACCTCATGTACAGTAAAAGCCCCCTCTCTTCTAAAAAACTTCACATCATGCATGAACTGCTGTGTGTTTCTAAAAGACTCCTCTACCCGTACCCCTTTCTGACCTTTTGTGACTCTCAGGAACTTTTTAATGTCTTCTGCAGTGTACTGGACAGGGAGTTTCTCGTCCTGAGAGCACACAGACCATCCGGAGTCAGACAGAGAGCCATCACTGTCTGAATCTCCATCATTACATGTGGGACCCTCTCTTTTGGCCTGTTTGGTCTCATTTACGCGCCCCTGCTTCTTCCTTTTACTTGGGACTTTAAAAACAAGTTCTTCCACCATTTCGATATCCTCAGTGACCATTAACTTAGGCATGACAGTGTTTACATTCAACTCTTCATTTTGTCCCTGCTTTACCACCTTGTGCCTTTCCACTACCCCTGGCTCCACACTGGACTCATCTGTTTGTGGTGCAGGTACAGAACACACCTCGTTTTCCCATTCATTTTCTGCACCTGCAGTGGACACACCTGCCTTGTCCACCTCAAACTCTGGGACAGGAGCCATTTCCTCCACTACTGAACATGCAGCAGCCACAGGGGGAACGACTACCTGAGTCCAGCAGTGTCAGATCCAGGCAACTGTTCAGGGTTTTCTGGTTCTTTGGGGTTGGGTTCGGCACTTTTTGGACAATCTTGAATGAGATGTCTAATCTGTCCACACCTGAAACACTTCATTTCAGTATTTGAGCTCACGTATATATCATAATCAAAGCCATCAACTTTAAACTTGATAGAAAGTTCGAGCTCCTCCCTGTCCTTTAACACCATATAAAAAACTGTACTATATCATATAAAAAACTGTACTATATCCTGTACGATATCATGTGTTTCATCTTTTGGCTCATAACAAACTTTTTTATTGGGGACACTACCTTTCTGAACCGGGAGAGTTCCTGAACAATAAGCTCGTTTTTGAGAAACGGGGGCACGTTGGACAGGATGATCTTTTTTGAAGGGGTACTTAAAGGTAGGACCGGAGTCAGCTGACCATTTAAAACGATTCCCTTTTGAATCAGATCGTTCGCGATCTCGATCGTTTTAGCGAAAATCACGACCGATCTGTTCACCCGCGACGGCGCGAGCAGATTGCCGCGTCCCACCACCTCCTCCGCCGCCAGACAACAATCCTCCACACGCGCTCTGCAATCCACCTTGATCGCATGACGGCGGGTGAGAGCCTCGTACACGGCGTCGCTGTATGGAGCCACCATGCTTCAGCCCACACGCTGAAAGCAGACGCTCCACAGCTTCAAACACGCCTTACTGCTCCACAACACACACAAATACACACACAATCACAGCGTAAACTGCTTTAATCGCAACAAACACTCAAAAAAAACTCAGCAGAAAACGCCGAGCGCTCTCGCACCACGCTCCGCTCCACCGCTCAACGCCGCGCATGCGCAGAGAGAGAGAGAGAGAGAAAGAGAGATTTAGCTATTTATTACTTGAATCTTTGTGAAGAAAAAACATGATAGATGAGTAATGTAGACAAGAGCTGGAAAAATTGGATGTGTCAAATTGCATATAAAACACTGCATCAACAAACTGATGTAACTTCACAGTAGGTCAGATTTTTTGTCTTGCTAAGTCATTTGGCAAGGCATCATCTCTAATTAAACAATTTGGCAGGAGGATTTTGCCTGGTGCCCATCCTGGTGGTCTTTTAATGAAGTCAAAGAACTGATAAGTTGTATGAAGCTGTTCCTGGCAAATTACAGACAAAACACCAAGTGGCGCCTCCATTTTCTTCTGCAAGCTGCAGGCTGAGAGCTCATTTCATTAATCAGTTTACACAACATGATATACTTGTCTCAGTTTGCTTTTTAAATATTTTCATTCATTTTCCAGTTTATTCGGAAGACCTCCACTTCCCTTACATTGGCAATTGTGGCTAAAAGCATTCACTCCTGAAAGGAGATTAATTGCTCTAGATCATAGTTGTCACAGATTTGTTGCAATCATTATAATAGACTTCAAACATAATGGATGGGATGGAGAAAGAGGAGAAAAAAACCTACATGTTTAGCACACAAAATAATCTTGTTGCTGATGTTCCTTCTGCTAGAATCCTAATGTCCCCCATGCTTACTTTTCATGTTTATTTGAGGAGCAAGACTTTAATGTCAGCATTGATGTTGTTAAGGGCAGAACACACTGCTATCACAAGCTAGAAACCTGGGCTGTGTTTGCCCTCAACATGTTGGGATGGAGTATAAATCAGAACGGACAAGTGACAAAGATTAATGCTGGCCGTGCTCATGAAATAACAGTCTCCTCACCCGAGAACAACTACTTGATAAAAGTGCCGCTGCAACATGCTTAGCTTTGTGTAGTGATAGAAACACATTAGTCGGGGAAAGTTTACTACTGCCTGATAAGCATGCATATTTAGATATGTCCTTCTAAAGTAAATGAACATTTGAGGCTCTCCTTTAATAAAATCTAAAATTGCTATCAAGGCTTGTATGTTTGATGTGTACATTGTGAAAAGATTTGTGATTGATTTATTAAATACCTTGTATGAGGTGGAAGGTTAGAACAAGGACATGATGTTTACTATCAGGATAATTTAAGAACAATAAAATTCTTAAGAGCAAGCTGTTATCTAAAATTATCCAACACCAATAAAAAAATAGAAGAAGCAGCTCTTTGTGTTCTGTGCTTTCTTAATAATAATAATAAATTTATATCTTATTATTAATTTATTTATTTGATTTTATTTATGTACCTTCATTTTTTTAGTTTACAAAATCTGAATAAACATAACTTCACATTTTAGAACTCTCCCCATATGGGGGATATTGCTCCATATAAAGTGTGTTTGTGTGTGTGTGTGTGTGTCCGTGTGAGTGAGTGTGTGCCCAGCGATGGATTGGCGCCCTGTCCAGGGTGTATCTGCCTAGTCCCCAAAATGTTTTCCCCTGAATGGGCATAGGGAAGCCCTCCATGACCTTTGAAATTTGGTTAGAACTATTTGTTTTGTCACAAGTTACAGATACTAGGCAGATACACCCAATCAAATATTAGCACATAATTAGTAAGTGACCATAACTGCTCTTTACAGAGTTTAAGACAAGTAAAATCCTTTTACATACAATCAGAATGTGTAAAAAAATATATATATATATTTTATAATGTATGTCACTTAATGCTATAAAGCCTTATGGCAGATCTTTATGAGTCGAATGACTTCTAACAAAAATCTAGATCTTTTAACCATAAAAGTCTATTTTGGTTTGTAGACTCCAGGGGCGTTTTTAGGGTTTAGAAACATCAGGGGCTTTAGCCCAGATTCCTTATTCCCCCTCTGTCCCTTTTATGGCCCTTTTATGAGTCTATTTATCCATTTTCAAACTGTTGTTACTTTAATATTGTTTGATCATTTATTAGTTATATTGAATAAAACATTCAGCTCTAATAAATGATGGTTTTGGCTGAAAATGTTTGAATAAGCGAACCTGAGCTTGGGCAGAAAACATGAATCTGTTTTACGAGTCAGTCGCAGATGAGACATTTTTTACGAGGTTTTGCTTTGAAATACCGTAACAGTGCGACAGTTTGCGCCTTCAGAAGAATTCTGATGTTTTTTGAAAGCTGAGAAGATGCTCTTTACAGCCAACATACAGTTATTACGGTAACTTTACTCCCGATACTGGCGAAAAAAATCTGTCGCTAATCTGTTCCGGGGTTACATTCCTAGAAAGATTTCTAGAAAACGGATGTTTTCTAAGAATCTTCAGGGAATCAATTGATTTACATTTCCGATTTGGTTCAAATGTAAAACATGCACAATGCGGTACACAGTCGCATGTACACAAACGCATGCGTGATTCTTAGAAAACATCCGTATTTCCATACGTGTAGCTGCGAAAGCACACTGGTTACGTTCCTCTCATCCTACACATGTACACTTCATCTCATCTAATACAGCGGCTTGTCTTTCAAAATAAGACGTTATTACAAGACATGTGAAATCAAGTCGTGTTATCGCCACGTTTAACTGTTTTGGGGGTAAATTGAAATTCCCAAGCAACAAGCAACTCGGAGAACATGCAAACGAGTTTCGGTCGAACTCAGCACTATACGGCATTCCGGAGTTACATTCCTAGAAAGATTCCTAGAAATAAACGTTTATTTATATTCGTGAAATTTATTTATATGTGGATCTGTCAAACAGCCATAGTGTCGGAGAGCATGTCCCAATGTAAACGCTATCGTTGTAACAGCGCGTCATGTCTGTTTATTGTCAGATTATGATTCACATAATATCTCGTGCGCACCACTTAATAACTCGTGCTCGTGTTAGTAAGTCGTGCGCACGACTTAATATCTCGTGCGCACGACTTAATAAGTGGTGCGCACCACTTAATATCTCGTGCGCACGACATAAGTAAAAAAAAAAAATTTTTTTTTACTCATGTTCCTCTCGAAATTTTTTTTCTGCATAAGTAAAAAAAAAACATTTTTTTTTACTCATGTTCCTCTCGAAATTTTTTTTTGCTCATGTCCCTTTAGGGGCTCCGTAGTATCCTGTTAAGAAATACGAAAAATGTTTTTATTTTAAAGGATTATATATAAATGAATCCAAATCCCCTAGTCCAAAGAAGTTTTTTCAATTTGGGAAATGTGGAAAATAAACGCAAATCATTAGAATATTGGAAAGGAATCAACAGGTAAGACAAGTTCAAATAGGTAAGGGGAGAACAGGTGATGGAAACGCATAGCTGAGGGTAATCACAAGACAACAGGGAATTAATAAGTAATGAACCACTAATTATACGGAGGCAGACTGGACAAGGCAAAATTGAATTATGAAAAACTTCTGAAAAAAAAAAATTAAACCTGAATTCTGGTCACAGGTACGATTCCTGTGTCTCTAACAGGGGGAATTAAAATGTTATTTTTGTTTTATAGAGTAGGTTCCTTTGAAAATCTTTCAGTGCAGGGACCAAAATGCAAAATCATTTCCAGCAAGCATGTGTCTGTATGTGTTTCCAGTAAGTATGTGTCTGTGTGTTCCTCCAGTGAGCGTGTGTGAGTATGTGTCCCCAACGAGAAAGTGTGAATGTCTGTCCGCAGCAAAAGCGTATGACCCCAGTGAACATGTGTCTCCAGCAAACATAGTGCTTTGCGTGTCCTGTGTCTCTCCGTCACAATCTTTCACTCGCTCTCTCAGCCCCGCCTTCTAGTTCCGCTTTCGCTCCGTCACCAGGTGAGGCTGATTAGTTTGATGGGTCGTTTATCTTATTTAAACTCTGTTTTCACACTGGACAAATGCGAAGTATTGTCCCTGGTTTCCATACGTACCGAGCAATTTTTTGGCTGTTATTCTATACCTGTTCTATCTGCGTTCATCTTGTGGTGTATCTGGTCTCGGTGAGTGTGCGTCTGTCCTGTGTTAGCATTTGTTAGCATCTGTGCTCTCACCTCTGTGCTCTCACCTCTGTGTTTAGGCTAGTGTGTGTAGTTGTAGTTGTATGAGTGATTTTGTGGTCGCTCCCAGTGTCCCTGTCCCTAGAGTCCTGCGTCCCGGGAGCGATCGTTGTCTCTGTCCGTCCGCTCAGGTGGTTCGGCTTCGGCCGGTTGGGGCGGAGTTCGCTCTCACCCTAGCTCGCTCGGCTGGCGCGTCACCACCTGAGGGCGTCCGTGTCTCAGTGTTCATTCAGCTTACTAACGGTTCTAATCTGTTTACTAATAATCTTGCTATCGGTGAACTAACATTGTTTTCTCCCCTGTGTATTAACCATCTCGCTGTCTCCCCTCCCCTTGTGTGTTTCAGTTTCGTTTTGAGCCGCTCGTCGTTCCGTTCAGTTCACCGTATCTCTTTGAGCACTTTGAGCACGTATTCTTCCTTCAGGGTTTGGTCTAGCACTCTCTTTGACACGCCTGTCTGTTATATTGTATTGGATTTGTTATTTTGTCTACTAAAGACAACCTCACTAGACTTTTCCCCGTTTCGTCACACATAGCCAGTGTAGGGTTCTCTTTCTACAGCGTAGTTATTATATCTGTGCATCTTGTTTTACTGGTTTGTTCTTTTGCTCGGTGTTGTGCTCTGCCCAGTCCTCCGTTCCAGGTTCCACACCCTGGCCTGGGTCCAGTTGGCAACACCCCCTCAACCAATACTCCTCCTGCACCACCCTACCTCTGCCTTGCTCATTAATAAACATTATCTGTTCTGCATCTACGTCTCTAGACCACTCTTTACGTACGATTTGTGACACTCAACAATTACTTGTTTGTTTTACTATAGATTTTTTCATTAAAATTGTCATTTTTAACAGATGTTTTCACAGATGATCAAAGTTAGATTTGGAGTCCAGCATGAGCTACTTCTGTCATTACAGCATTTCTATTTATTTATTTATTTTTTTTTACTGGACCTGTATCATTATTCTTCCAAGATAACACCCTAATCACATCTTGCCTTGACACTATGTGATTTGGGTCTAGTATTTTTCCAGGAAAAGTGATTGCCCATCATCCTGAGACTTGATGATACAGAGGTAAACATGTTTGGGATGCAGCAAATGACTGTGTTTTGAAATTATATGATCAATAACCAACGTGCTTGCTTATGTGGCAAAATTCCAAATTGTTGTTTCCCTGATTAAAGATTCAAGCAAAACAAACAGAATAACTTCAATTATTTGTGTAATGTAACACTGAAAATAGGGGACCTGTAGCCACCCAAAGTAATTTATAAAAAACTCTAATTCTGATTATAAGATTTCGATAATGATTTATTAGGATAGTAGAGTTCATCCATGTAGTACTGGCCTTGGAACATAGCAGTATCATTAAGTTGCCTTATTAACACAATATAAATTCAGTAAAATAGTCACTTTTCAAATTTATTAAAAGTTGGACATGACTTCTTTATTTGAAAATATTGGCCTACACCATATATTTGTTATGTGATTTTAGGTTTGCTTTGCTGCATTGATTTGGCTAATTTTGCTTGCTAATAAAATTTTGGACTAAAATGACTGGAAAGTTTTCTTTACATGCAATATATTCCTCAGCTCCAACTCAATAAACACACACACTTATAGATTTACACTCACAAACACATACTATATACATAGCATATAAACAGCATCTTATTGCCGGTGTGTGTGTGTTTGCGTTTTTGCATTGTGTTTCCATCCACACATTATCTTCCATTATATCCTTTATTAGGGTCACGGGGGGGTTCCCCATGACAATTCAGGGTAGAACGTTTCAGGCACTGGGCAGATACACCCAGGACAGGGCACCCATCTATCGCTGGGCACACACTCACTCACTCACTCACACAGACTGTTATGGCGACGGGAAAAATAGTAAACTGATCCTGCTCAGTTCAGTCAATACTTTATTGTTGCAACTCTGTGTTGGACAAAACGATGGCGCACAACAGAAAATTGTAAAAAAAAAAAAAAAAAAAACTGGAACGCCGCAGATTCAAAAAGCCGGAAGACGATCGGCAAGAGCACGTGACCATGGGAATTGGGTCACCGTCGCCAGTGACGTAGGCGCCGGCAGGAAGCGTAGAGAGAGCACCGCCTCCTGCTGTGTGGGAACTAGGTTACGTCACTCATCCTTCTTAGTAGACGCGCGAACTTCCTTCGCGCCGTCAGATGGAAAAGTGTCCAAACCCGAGTGATCCGAGAGACTAGTCCCAAGCACCTGAACGAGACAGAAGGAGAGAACAAAGATCCTTCGCGGTGAAGGAGCGTGTCCGACCGCCTTAAATAGGGAGGGAAGTGGATGAAATTGGAACAAGCTGAAATTAATAAGATGGAGAAACGGTGCGGGATAGGCGGGGAGACGCCGAACCACGGGAACTCACTCTGACACAGACACACTCTGTATGGGATAATATGGAGAATTAAATTGACCTTGATCCATGTTTTTTGGACTGTGGGAGGAAACAGGAGAACCCGGAGGAAACCCACACGGACACAGGGAGAACATGGAAACTCCACCCAGATGGGGATTCGAACCGGGAATCCTTAGTGCTGAGAGGCAAACGTGCTAACCACTAAGACACCATGCCGCCCTCATTGTGCTTCATGATCATTTATTCCTTTTTCGCACTCCCTCATCTTCCTCTCTGGATGCTGGTTTTGATGCCACACTAACGGCAAAATGTGACATGTATAATTTATCGAATGCTAATATTTCCCAGTACAAAAAAATTCATAAATTTCTTTCCACAGGCTTGCTTATTTTACATTTAAGCAATAAAGCATTTCACTGCTAATCGTACATTTTACCTATTCATGTAAAACCTTTTGAATTAATTTTATGAAGTTTGATATATATTATATATTTGTGGCTTTCAGTGCCTTTTTAGGGTACTTGGTCAGGATTTGAAAATAATAGTTTTTATTACTTTTTTTTGTCATTGCTGTGCAGTGCTGGGTGCTGTGCAGTGCTGGGTTCTCATCTCCATTAAGGTCTGATCTTCTGTATTTCTTAGATTATAATACACCTCTTGGTGCTACTTGTGTGTTCCCACTTGGTCCATGCTCCTTGTTTGGCCATTCCGGCTATCTTGCTTCCTCCACCTCCGCACGTATCTCGTCCTGTATCAGCCGGCACTTTTCTTTTCCCTGGGTTAGATCGTACCGTGGCGTTGGACAGGTACCAAGCCCTGCCCTTCCTGATGCCACCGAGCCCACTAGCATCTTATGCCTTATCCATGCCTCTGCTCTATTGACAGCCTCCTGAGCTTGCCACTTCCTTCCTGTTTTCACGAGGATGCCTGCTGCATCGACATTTTTGTCTCTGGAGTCCCTATATAACAGCACCTCTCTGGAACGGGTGACTTTCTTAATAATCTATTCAGGTAACTAGGTGATTCTTCATTCCTATCCAGGGAAAAATTTTTGGATGCTGGGCAAATACACCCAGGACAGGCCCCAATCCAAACTGGGCACACCCTCACACACAGACACACACACATACACTATATAGGAGCAATTATATGGGGCAATTTAAAACAGCCAGTTTTTATGGACTTTGGGAGGCAACCAAGGAAAACCATTGAAGACCCACATAAACACAACATCCAACTTCACCAAAATGTTTTGTAAGATTTGTTTGAAAGTGTATTGTGTTAGTTATTACTACAACCACTACTACAAAACATCTACACATTTACACTTATCATTTATAGCTGTGTTTGTTTCATTCTTATATTTCTGTAGTTTTATTTTATTAGAATGATTTTAAAGAGAGACATTTGCAACACAAATTAAATAACATATAGGTGATTGATACATGATCCTTGATTATAGAATTTCATACCAGAAAATTCAAGATGATTATTATAAAGAGATGGTACATTGTTGTGTCACTAAGGTCTGATTGTGGAAATTCAAATTATAGTTAACAAAGGTTTTACACATATATCTCTGGTAGGTTGAAATAGTTTGTCTTTGTTTTCCTGCAATCACATTTTTCAAGCATCCACATATGTAAATGGAATACATTCCATTTCTATGTAACCCAATTAATGCTTTGTGACATTTCTGCCCAATCTCTATCCTATCTTTCTTTTATTTTCTTTCTCCCTTATGGCAGAGATATGGTCCTAGGCTATAGTCTCTGATGTGTAAGTGACCTGCTTTCCTGTATCCCAGAAGAGAGATATGGGGTTTGCTGAATTTTTAGGTTACACACAGGAAGCAATGAGCCAGCTCCAACTATCTCTATCATTATACACACTCCAGGCAAACATAGCTCCTGACCTCTACATTAACTTCAATTAGCAAATCAGGTCCCACTCATCATGCCAAAATGGCAATTTTAAAAGTAATTTATGGTTTCATTATGTCAAAAGGGTCACTAGCTAGGTATAGCTATTATTTATATAAGGGTTTGGACACCTCCTTCCCAAAAAAAAGTGGATTGTATTTCACAAATTGAATAATTGAAATGCATTAAACATAACACCTAAAACAAACTTTATTTATGGACAAAATACTATATTAATAAAAATGAATAAACCATGGGAAAGAATTGTTATAATGCACCACGCATAGCACATAGTATAAAAACAATAAATGCGATTCTTGAAAGCAATATTATTAAAGTAGTCTTCCGAGATGTAATGTATTCCGGTTTTTAACGTGAACACTGATTGCTGAGTAATGTTCCTCTTTGCCAAATTACAGAACACAGTTCATTGGGAAAATAATGTATTGTAAATTAAGCATTGATACGAAAGTGAAATGGTCAGAGGTGTTTGCTATTCTCAATAATGTCAAGGCTGGACAAACGGCTCAGCAAATCAAATTTAAGAACCGGAACTACCCGTTTTATGATACTTATTTACAAATTTGGTGACAATAATTGTTTTTTGCAAAGACTCCAGCTGCAAAAGATAACCAGCTGAATTTATATATAATTGTTTTAATTATTCAACTGATTCTGTCAGTTGTCTTTCCTTTTATAGGTGTTTGTTGTCAAATAGTTACATTTTGAATCATCAGTCCACAGAAGGGTAGCATGATGACTTAGTGGTTAGCACGTCCTCCTATCAGTGTTGAGTGTCCATGTTCAAATACTGATCTGGGTGAAGTTTCCATATACTCCTAGTGTCCACATGGGTTTTCTTTGAGTTCTATGTTTTCCCACGTTTCAAAAACAAGAGTTCAAGGAGAATTGGCTGCTCTAAGCTGCCCCTATCTAGTGTGTGCCCAGCGCACACTGGGATTGGCACCCCATCATGGGTGTCTCTGCCCAGTACCCAGAACTTTCTGCTCTTGCTAGACATGGAGTTGCAGATAATGAGAGACAGCAACATTTATGAAAAGGTTGTTCTGCTGAATACATTTTTAAAAGAATTTGCAGGTAGGTCTTCTGTCTGTTTACTGCTGGCTTTATGCAAAAGTGAAGTAATTATTTAGCTTTAAGTGTTTTAGCTTTAAACACCATTTGAAATGTTCCCTGTGTATCCTTGCTGTCATTTGAGTCATTTGCTGTGATGGGCTTGCTGATTAGATAGTTGAGTAAATAGTTTTTAGATTTTTTTATGTTTTTCAGTTTTTTCCTTGATTTGCATGTAAGTAATATTAAATTTAAGTTTTCTTTCACATATGTTTAAACCTTTATACTATATGACTGATTTATCTGTGCAAGTGTAAACATATTATTTATGGCCTATCACTGATAAATAAACATTGTTATCAGAATTGTATCCAATTTGTTTTAATGTCTTCTGAAAGGAGGTATCCCTGAAAGATAAATATCTCTGATTTATGTACTTTCATAAAGACATGGGCCTGCTTTTATACTTTTGTGCTTGGGTACAGATAAGTACTACTATGTGTTTCACTTTCTTTTTTCCTCAGTCATTTCTGAAAGGCAAAACATCTCCCTGGGCAATGAAGAAGGTTGTAAAAAAAATACAAGACTTGTGAGTGAGAGCAAAGCAAACTTTGCTTGGCTGCCACATAGGGAATTTGAGGTTATTCGACGAAAAACCCTCTGTCGTTTATTTTAGAAATTCAAAACACAGAGGATGCACTAAAACATAATACCAAGAAAAAGTGTGTGAAGTTTTAGGAATAACTGTTCTTCAGAGTATCAGTGATAATAACACTGAACTTATCCTCTTCAATGCAGAGCACAGTCTAAGTCACATTATTACATGGGCTCATGTAAGGAGAAAAAAAGCTCTATGCACACAGATGTCTATGTGCTGAGAAAAGATCTGTCAATACTCAGCAATGAGTAGTGAGACAAATCAGTCAACATGTTGAAACCAAAGGCTCAAACAGAGGCTCAGCTTATAATGTAACCTACCTTGACATTTAGTACTCTATATGGGCAATTAAGAAATATATATATTCAAATCATTTAAATGATCCACAACATTTTTTAATGCTTCTTGCAACCACCTATTGTTGTTGGTGATATTTTCCTAGTATACCTAAGAATATGTGTTTTATAAATATCTATGGGTGGCACGGTTTTCTCCCACAGTCCAAAAGCATGGAAGGTGAATTGGCTGCTCTAACAAAATGCCCCTGTATATACTGTGTGTGTGTGTGTGTGTGTGTGTGTGTGTGTGTGTGTCTATGTCTGTGAGTAAGTGTGTCCAGCGATTAATTACTGTTCTGTCCTAGGTGTATCTGCCCAATGGCTGCAACATTCTCCCCTGGATGGACATAGGCAACACTCCTCCCCTACCCGCAACCTAGTAGATTAAGTTAAATATATTAAATGTATTAATAAATATCTATATTTATACATGTTAATAAGTCCCCTTTATTGACAATGGAATGTCATAGAAAAATGATGAAAGTACTTTTGAACATGTGCACATGCAATGGTGCCTTGTAACAGAACTTTTTTGATACTTGACACTTTTGTCAAGAAATTTGTAACCTTAAACATTTTCCCTAAACTCGACATAGGTGCAATAACTTGTTTGATTAATGTAGACCCCAAAATGAATAAAAACTTTAAAGGTTAGTTAGTCACACAATAGCTCTAATACAGTAAATTTTCCAGTGTTTTTATGCATTTATTGACCATTTATTGACCATTTATTGATCATTATCTTTGTCATGAGACCTATGATAGTGGAAAGTGATAATACTGAGCAGAAGAGGAAGATATCTTGCAGTAAAAGGAATAAAAAAAGTAAAGGTTTCCTGCCTCTGCTACCAGAGTTTTGGGCAAACCAGTGGGTCATTTCCAGTTCTATAGCCCTACCTCAGCTACTTATGGACTCATAAGTAGGAGGAAGGCACTCTTTGCTGTATGATTTATATAATTGTGATGTATTGCATATTGTTTCATTTTTGTTGACTTGTTATAGTTTTTGAGTATTTTAATGTTGTTTTGACCCACTTGGTTGCTGTATCATGTTCTTTGACGATGTTTTTCCAGTTGCTATTGAGTTTTTGGGTCGCAAAGTAGCTTCACTTTGTTACTTAGAATTCACTGACCCCTAAAATCTGCTTGGTCACCCATATAGCACTTCACACCAGTCAAACCTGCGTGTTCACCCGGGTTTTGCACGACTAGGTTCTTCACGTGCTCTTTTCCATTTCTATTTCCTGTTTTTACAACTAGTTTTAAGGACCATAAACCACAGCCCTTGTTGTTATTGTAGTAATAAAGCACTGATATATTTATACCTAAATGAAAAATGAAAAACATCATTTTGAATTAATTGAATATATTTTTTAATTTGCCAGTAATTTACCAAATATACCTACTTTTTTATCTAATTTTGAAAGTATATTATAAATGAAAATGTAATGTTTCAACTGGAAGTTTCAAAAGTAGAGATTTGGAGATTTTAAAAGTGCTTTTAGCTTGGTGATTTATTTTTGCGAACAGTCCTTTTCTACATACAAATTATATTTCTTGTTCTTTTGTGTCACTTTTGAACCACTCCACTACTTTACTCATAGAATGCCTCTTTCCAGTATACCACACTTAAAAAAATCTAATATAAAATTATATATATGGTAAATGTAATTTAGTGAAAAGTAAGTATATGAAAATTAGATCACACTTTTTAATAATATTTCACTGAGTAAGAGGAGATGTATTTATATATGATTTACCACTTTGACAATCTCTTACTCTTTATAAAACCATTGCTTATTAATAACCAAACACCAATACTATTTCATTCCACCGTACACACTCAAACAATCATTCACAGCCTAATTTTCCCTTGAAGGCAAAAAATAATTAGAATCGTCAATCTATTATTGCTGCTTCTTGTGGGAAAAAATACACATATTTAAAACAAAGAAAGACTAGTTTAGATGGAAATAAAGTTACACCTTACTAATGCACCAAAATGCCAAAAGCAGTTATGGATAAAAAGCATATTTAAATGCATGAGATTTCCTTTGCCATTTACAAAGCTAAGGCATAATCTCTATGGCTTGGACTTCAATAATATTTACATATAATTTGTTAAGGTACCGTTTCCCACAACATATCTTTTTTTGCACTGTGATACTTTTCTTAACTAGCTGACATCTGAAACAACCATACATTATGCATTTTACAAGCAACGTCCTGTTCTGAAAATGCTCTGAAAATGAAGGACTACTATACATATCCTGTAGTCATTTTCTACCTCCTCCTATCTTGTCCTTTGTTATTTGCTTTTTATATGTCTTTTTGGATTATGGTTATGTCACTAAACAATAATTTTACATTATTTGGTTCAGGAAAGGGCGGCACGGTGGCTTAGTGGTTAGCACGTTCGCCTCTCAGCACTAGGGATTCCCGGTTCGAATCCCCATCTGGGTGGAGTTTCCATGTTCTACCCGTGTCCGCGTGGGTTTCTTCTGGGTTCTCCAGTTTCCTCCCACAGTCCAAAAACATGGATCAAGTCAATTGAGTTCTCCAAATTGCCCCTTGTTTGAGTGAGTGTGTGCCCAGCGATGGGTTGTCGCCCTGTCCTGGGTGTATCTGCCCAGCACCCGAAACGTTCTCCCCTGGATGGGCATGGGGAACCCCCCACAACCCTAATATAGGATAAAGCGGAAGATAATGAATGAATGAAAAAATTAATGGTTCAGGAAAAAAAGCAATTAAAAAAGGCCTTCCCAATTAACACAAAGGATCTTATCTAAAATGTAACCTTCTATTATCCATATGTTGTCTTTAGAGTGACAACAGCTCCATTTTTATAGAATAAAGATTCAATTTATATTGAAATGGAAAACTTCTCTGTTTTCAATGCATTAATGATTATATTCAGCAGGGCACACTACTGTATAATGTCAGTGATATTACACTAAGGAACAGCAACTGCATTGCTATTACACAAGCTGTAGATACTATAGGTTAAGGGTTTATACTAGCATCCCACAGAGCCAGTTCCAGCTGTAAAAGTAGCCAGTGTAACATATGTACTATGCATTATTCACAATAGAAGTACAGTTTAAGGATTTTGGCATTTGAATGATCAATAATCATTCAATAATCATCAATTAAATAATCAATCAAACTCACCAGCAGGACATCAAAAAAAGTCTAATCATAGTTACTTCTAATTCTGGAGCAAGGAGAAATTGCATCTCAACACACAAACAACCCCCCTCCCCACACACACACACACACACACATTTTCAATGATTAGTTCTTCCTGGCTGGTTTCACAGTTGTTTGAGCAAGAGAAAAACAAATCAAAGACTTTAAAAAGTGAGGAAATAGAGAGGACCGTCTCTTCTTATGATTGCTCACTTTGTACAAACTGTCTCAGTTTTGGTATGTTAAATCAATTTACAAAGCATGGCTTGGGTTTTGCAGCTAGACAAAATGTTGTATAGTAAATACATACAAGATTAACAGTATAGTCTCTATATAATGTCTATCTTCATACAGTCAAGCAAAAAAAGCTATTATACATAATTTATCTTCCACTTAATCCCCTACTTGGTTTGCAAGGGGGTTACCTATGCCCATCCCAGGGGAGAAAGTTTTGGGCGCTGGGCAGACACTCAGGACAGGGCGCCAATCCATCACTGGGCACACACTCCCTCACACAGACACACACACAAACACACTCCAATTTGGAGCATTCAATTTACCTTGATCCATGTTTTTGGACTGTGGGCAGAAAACCAGAGAACCCGGAGGAAAATCACACAGACAAGGGGAGAAAATTGAAACTCCCTGTCAAAATCATACAAATTCAAAATATGAGCATGGTCAAAAGACCATATGGCTGGGCCTTTAATAACAATAATAATAGATCAATGTAAAATGATCTCACGGGCCGGATATGGCCCACAGGCCTTGAATTCTATCCCTTACAGTTACAGAGGCAGTTTACCTTGAATCCATGTTTTTGGACTGTGAGTGGAAACCAGAAACTCCACCTAGATCGAGATTCGAACCGGATCCCTAGCGCTGAGAGACGAATGTGCTAACCATTAAGCCACCCTGCCACCTGCCCTTATACATTCATTCATTCATTCATTATCTTCCGCTTTATCTATTAGGGTCGCGGTGGGGTTCCCCATGCCCATCCAGGGGAGAACGTTTCGGGCGCTGGGCAGACACACCCAGGACAGGGCGCAATTTGGAGAACTCAATTGACCTGATCCATGTTTTTGGATTGTGGGAGGAAACCGGAGAACCCGGAGGAAACCCACACGGACACGGGGAGAACATGGAAACTCCACCCAGATGGGGATTTGAACCAGGAATCCCTATCGCTGAGAGGCGAACGTGCTAACCACTAAGCCACCATGCCGCCGCCTATATACATTCATTCATTCATTATCTTCCGATTTATCCTATATTAGGGTCGCGGTGGGGTTCCGCGACCCTAATGCCCATCCAGGGGAGAATGTTTCGGGCGCTGGGCAGATACACCCAGGCAGGGCGCCAATCAATCGCTGGGCACACACTCACACACACAGACAGACACGCACACACACTCTACATGGGGCAATTTGGAGAACTCAATTGACTTGATCCATGTTTTTGGACTGTGGGAGGAAATCGGAAAACCCGGAGGAAACCCACGCAGACATGGGGAGAACATGGGGAGAACACCGGGAATCCCTAGTGCTGAGAGGCGAATGTTCTAAACCATTAAACCATCATGCCGTCCGCCCTTATATATTTAAAGAAAATTATTAATAAATGGAAAAAAATTTATCTCTTACAAAGTGTCAATAAAATAACATATTTTAAATGTTGTCCAATATTATATGTAATTGAACTCGGAAGGAGAGAGAGACACCGGGATAAAATCCAAAAGTAGAATTTAATACAAATTGGTGACGGGACACCAACGAAAAGGGGGGAACAGAACGAACACAATAACATTGGGTATACAAACCACAAAACACTAGGCACTCAAAGACTAAATACAAAACGAACTAAACACGTGCACAAAACAAACCAATCACCCAGCTAAAACAATTAAGGACCAAAAGAGGGACAGGTGCCACAGGCACCTGTGACACTAGGCACTCCTCACCTGTTTTTTTTGTTTCATTTAGTCATTTTCATTAAGTGTTCCTCATTTAGTTAATTAGTTTGTTATTTTCATTGGTTGAAATTTTCTTTATCACACGGTCTGATTTATGTTTATATACTTCCATTTTCCATTCCTTCTTCAGACCGGCATTTATTGAGTCATTAAAACTGGTTCACTTAACTGCAGCTCTTGGATACTCTATGCGCTACGGCGCTTGTTTTTTTTCCTCAGCAGACACGTGCATGACATAATGCCGGTCTTGCACGGATCTGGATTCAGGAGTGAGTCGCGATGAATTTGATGCCTTTCTCTCAGGACACAATCTTCCTCCCCACGTCCTACTAAATTTCCCTGATTTGTGGCCAAGTCCCGCTCTAGCTCTCAAAAGCCATCCAAACCCGCTTTTTATGCCAGTCCCTCCTCTGAAAAACCTTCCTGTTTTTGATCCATTTCCCCATACTCCTGCCCCCGACATTTCACTGCCCCTCCCTCATTTCATCTTCACTCGTCTTTGTTCACCACCTCTGAGGAGTCATGCCCCGACTTCTCAAGGTGTGTGATTAAGTGGCCCTAACCCAGCGCCCGGCACCCCAGCCTACGCTCAGGAGCCGGCGCAGGCACAGCAGGAGGGCTAAGCTGCCTTCCAGCTCCATCGAGGAGGGGGTTCCCGCCACGATATCCGTGCCCCGTGCTGTCCCTGCAGAGAGTGTGGGATTTGGGAGAATGAATGTTCCGTTGTCTGTGGGGTGTTTGAAGTCTGTGGGGTGTCATCTGCTCCCCCTAGGTTGCTCTTTTTTTTGGGGGGGGGAGGGGGGGATGTAAGGAGTGCAAGGCACTCCTCACCTGTTTTTAGTTTTCTTTAGTTATTTTCGGTAAGTGTTCCTCATTTAGTTAATTAGTTTATTTTCATTGGTTGCTTTTGTTTTATCACATGCTCTGTTTATGTTTATATACGTCCATTCTCCACGCCAGAGCAGTTGCCTGCATACATTCAGGATGAGTCTTCCTCAGTTTCAGACCGGGTGTGTCCTGAGCGAGACAGCCCTGTGTCCGTGTGTGCCCGAGACAGCCCTGCGCCTGTGTGTGCCTGATACAGCCCTGTGGTCGTGCCCTCTCAGGTTTCCCCTGCAGTCACGCCCTCTCAGATTTTCCCTGCGGTCGCGCCCTCTCAGGTTTTCCCTGTGGTTGCGCCCTCTCAGGTTCTGCCAGTGCCGGCTGTAGTCCCTCTAACGGCAGAGCCACTGTAGTCCCTCCAGCGCAAGAGCCCGCTGTAGTTGCTGCCACTCTGCCGCCCTCAAAAGGCTGCCGTGCCGCCACGTACACGGTTGCTTGTGATGGCCCTCTAAAATCTACGGGACTGTCGGTACACTCCCTGAAATACATCATACCCCGCTGGTACTGACGATCACCTCGCAGGGCCCGGGGCCCCCATTGTCCTCTCTGCTCTCCGTCATCTGCTCCCCTTACATTTACATTTACATTTACATTTAGTCATTTAGCAGACGCTTTTATCCAAAGCGACTTACAAATGAGAACACTACAAGTCAGAAGCCATGGAGAAAACCAACTATACTGTAAATTCATCACACCTGATTGTTATTCGAAGCTGCGCCCCCCCCCCCCTTTTTTTTTTTTTTTTTTTTACAACAGGTATTTGTTAAAGAGATGCGTCTTAAGTAGTTTCTTAAAACTGTTTAGTGATTCTGCCTTACGGACAGAGTTGGGAAGATCGTTCCACCATTTTGCAGTGGTGAACGCCACAGAGTGAGAATTAGCTCCTCGGTGAGGTGGAATCGCCAGGCGGCAATCATCACTGGAGCGAAGTGAACGAGTCGGAGTGTATTTTGAAAAGATAGAGTGAAGGTAGGAGGGGGAAGATCCAGAAATGGTTCTGTATGCCAGAGTCAGTGACTTGTACTGAATGCGAGCAGCTACAGGAAGCTACAGCCCTTAGGTCACTCATTTTTTTTATTTTATTTATTTTTATTTTATTTTTTTTGGGGGGGGGGGTAATGTAAGGAGTGCAAGGCACTCCTCACCTGTTTTCCATTTCCTTTAATTATTTTCGTTAAGTGTTCCTCATTTAATTAATTAATTTATTTTCATTGGTTTTGTTTTTGTTTTATCACATGGTCAGATTTATGTTTATATACTTCCGTTCTGTCTTCAGACCGGCATTTATTTTGAGTCACGTGTGTTCGACTCTCTGTGTGAGCCAATTGACTCATTAAAACTCATTAATTTCCTGTGCCTCCTGGATCCTTTCTGCGCTACGGCGTTTGTTTTTTGCCTCAGTGGACACGTGCATGACAAATTGCATGGAGTGGGCATGTTTGCTGTCGTGCCACTAAGAGTTTCGTTCAAGTGGCATAGCTGAGTCATATGATTACTGTGATGGCTAATCATGGTAAATCATGGAGTGCATGCATGTGTTCATTTCACACTTTCAAAAATTGTTATTTTTTATTTGTTTGTTGACTTTTAATTAATCCAAGAAAATAAATATAACAATTTATGATTTTACGATTCCCCACCCATTAGGCATCTTTCCTCTATTACATAACAGTTACCAGTTTGGTAATACAAAGTCTATTAATATATCATTCCTCCTATGACTGATATGCACTGCCCTATGTTATTCCAATCACCTTAACTTTGTTGCCACTTCTGCAACATCTGAAGACAGCAATAACTGGAAGGTACCATTTGTGTATACTACCTGGGCAACTACTGTTAAGGGTAATAATAATTGTTTTTAAGTGCCCTGCTAAATGTTTTCTTTTTATTTAAATAATTTAAATTAAGAGTGGACTGGTGGCTTATTGGTTGGCACGTTTGCCTCTCAGCTCTGGGGATCCAGGTTCAAATCATAAACTGGGTGGAGTTTCCATGTTCTCCCTGTGTCCGCGTGGTTTTCTGGTTTTCTGGTTTCCTACCAATGTCCAAAAACAATGTCCAAAAACAATTGAATGCTCTAATTTGCCCCAGGTACAGTATGTTTGTGTGTGTGTCTGTGTGAGTGAGTGTGCCCAGGGATAGATTTGTGCACAGTCCTGGGTGTATTTGCCCAGAACACAAAACATTCTCATCTTGATGGACATGGGCAAGCCCCCTGTCAATCTAGTAGAGGATTAAATAGAAAATAATGAATGAATGAATGAATTTTCATTAATAAATTGTTTTTTAGGTGTTTGACAAAACAAAGCACACGTTTCACAAGTAAACACAATTGATTGTGTTACTCAACTTGTCCAAGAGGTGGCTAGTAGTACCTAAAATACATTATTGAATTTTTAAATATTTAGGAATTTCAGGCTAGCAAAAAAACTTAAAAATAAAAAAAGGCACATTTATGAACTTGAAATGCTCCTGAGATTGGGAATCACTTTGTCAGGTTTGTAGAACTGTATAAGCAAAGAATTACATTTGTCTAATTGATATATACCAACACTATTACTGTGTTTACTGCTTTTCTGGTTCTGCCCAGAAGTGATTGGTTCTACAAGTGATTGTTACAATATCCAGAAATTTTTATTGCTGTCTCGAGTAAATAAAGTAATATTTTTAGACAATTTACAATTGTCTTTGGCATTAAAATGCTTTAAACAAACAAAATTTTATTCAGACTTTAAAAAGGCTACATTTCCCATATGTTTCATATCATTGTAAAATAAAGACTAGAAATGAAGTTAGTTATTAAAAAATAAATATATCAATTTACATTTAAACACAAAAGCAGTCCAGTTTTACAAGTGATTTTTTTATTATACAAGTGATTTTTTATTGCTGACTTCAGCAAATAAAAGCAGCGTTTATATCTGACCACAGTCCACATTCTTTGGGGACTCTAAAGCCAGAAAGATACAGGGAGGGATGTAATTGAGCTGGTGGATTGTGTGTTGTTCATGACGGAGCATTATATATTACTTAAGAAAGGCTATCACCGAATGCATCAAATGTTTTCATTTAAAATCTTAAATAGAATCAGAATGAAAAAGTAATGCTAATTAAAATAAATCCGTCCATTGCTTTAATACTGAACTAATTATGTAGGAGAAGGAGAAAAATACTAATTTTGCAACAGAATACTTTAAATGGTCAAATGCCTTATAGACTGGGACAGAAAAATAAATCCCTGTGTATTGTTATTAAGAGGCAAAGAGAACAACACTCTGCCGTATTATTTTCGACATTTCATATATTCTGTCTCTCTAATGTTTGAAAAAAATGGCCTGGGGTGTTGTTTACAGACCTCGTATTTGTTCATCAGGACCAGTTCCAGCTGCAGCTGTTTCTCCTTTGCAAACAGTTAATGTCATTTATTCTTTTGCTAATTTCACAGGCCTCAGGTGTGGCTTGAGGAAAATGCATGATAACGATAACAGCAGTATCAGTAACAACAACAAAATAAGCTTGTCAGTGCGAATGCAGGCACCTCTTCAAGTCAAAGCCAAAGCCCACAATTAAATAATTGCCAAGAACAGTTTTTGAGAGGATATAAAATGTTAATTTGCTGATTTTAATGTATTTTTAATTTAGTGATATCATCATAACGCTCTACATAAGGATTTGTTAAAGAGTTTGATAAAGTATAATTTTAATCATTTAATTGATAACCTGTAAAATATTTTATAATAAATAAAAAAAAAAAAAATAGGAATTCCTCTAAGAATTCATCAGCTAGAATCTAATTGTGGCTTAAGATTTGACCACGCACTGCACCTTCTGTTTTGGATGTCCTAACAATTTGTATAGAACCCAAAGCATACGATGAAAAGAAAATAGGTTTTATATAAATTTTTCTTGAAAACTGGACAGTTGTGCTGTGATTGACCCTCTAATCTCTGCACACAGCCTGACTGAATACAAGTCCTTTTTAGTAAACTTACTGAAGAAATATAACCTCATAATTTATTTTAATTTGCCAGCAGAACACATAGGACATGTTCAATGTAATGATATGGGAACATGAAGCAGAGAATTCAATTTTAATTACAATAGATATTAGCCATTTTTACCTTTATTGATATTTTGATAAAAGTCGATATGTGACCAAAGCAGCGCAATGACCAAAGCAGTTGTAAATGGATATGCAAACAGAAAAAAAGTAATAAATTCCAACATTAAAATGTACATTGATGACCAGCACATAATGACAAAACAAAGAACAAAATAAAGTAACACTGAAAGGCAAAGGCCTTGCATTGAGGGCAATCGTAGTTGAAACACACAAAACCACTGATTTAACACATGTATGTAACTGTGAACTAATGCAGAGAAAGAAAAGAAAGAACTGGTTTAAATTAGTTGTGGCTCAGTCGACGCATAATGAGTGATAAGTGCTTCAAAACTCAAAGAGGCAATAAAAGAGATTGTTTTTTTTTATTTTTGTTTTTGCTTTGATGTTAAACTTATACTTTTATCATTAGCACTATATCATATTATATTATACACTATACCCTTATTCACAGGAGCTTCTTAGATGAAGCTGATTGATTTCTGTAGCTGTTGAATTGCTTAAGCTTCTCTATTACAAACCTTTTCGTTGATCTTGTATATGTGCTTTTATGTCCAAGTTATCCTTCATCTATTATTGACCTTTTCTTCTCACTATATTCATGATGGGTGACCTAAATCAGATGGCCAATGGGATTTAGGAGAGACTTGCATATGGTCGTTTCCTTATTTATGTATCTCACCTAGAGTAACAATGCCAGTTTGTCTGTGTGTCAGTAGGTGTGTATTTGGAGGTTGCTCATCAATTTCAAGTGTTTTTTAAAGTCCTGCATTGTATTACCTATTATAGGGTAGAAAATAATTAACTGGCTATTCCAGGTCCCTTTTTGTGCCTTTTATCTCCCAGGGTTAGCTATTGTGTAACGAACAATTCATTAGTGGTTCTTGCAATGTGCTGTGAAAGTGCTGTTTATTATTACAGAAATCAAAGACAGAGGTTACTTAAGGTCAGCACCAGTGGTACAATGCCATATAATTAACATGCAACAGGAAAATTGCAGTTACAGACGTATTATTGTATTATATATATATATATATATATATATATATATATATATATATATATATATATATATATATATATATATATATTCTGTATTATTCATATATAGATTCAAACTTCATGTGGACGTCTACATTTGTCTTGCGTTGTTTGAAGTTGTTTTAATGAATTGTTTATTCAACATATCTCTAGATCTTTCACCGTGATATTCATTAATTAATTCATTCATTATCTCACGCTTAATCCATGCCCATTCAGGGGAGAACGTTTCGGGCGCTGGGAAGATACACCCAGGACAGGGCGCCAATCTATCACTGGGCACACACTCACTCACACAGACACACACATAAACACACACTGTATGGGGAAATTTAGAGCATTCAATTTACTTTCAGTCCATGTTATAGACTTTTTATAGGAACCCAGAAGAAACCCATGCAGACATGGGGAGTACATGGAAACTTCACCCAGGGATTCAAACCTGCATCCCCAGCAGTGAGAGGCAAACATGCTAACCAAAGCTATAACAGCTTTCCCTTTCCAAGAAGTTTTTCTTCAAGGTTTTGGAGTGTGATTTTTGATAACACTTAAGCCATTAATCCAGATGAAAATTTGGCAGGTACATAATTGTCAGAATAGGGGACTGAGCACCTTACGATTATTGTTTCAATCCCCCTTTGCTGCCAAAACAGCCTTGACCAGCTGAGGCATATGCAGTGGGATGCGAAAGTTTGGGCAGCCTTGTTAATTTTCCTGATTTACCTTTATAAATCATTTGTTGTTTGGATAAAAAAATCAGTTAAATATATCATAAAGGGGACAAACACAGTGATATTTGAGAAGTGAAATGAAGTTTATATGATTTACAGAAAGTGTGCAATATTTGGTTAAACAAATTTAGGCAGGTGCGTAAATTTGGGCACTGTTGAAATTTTATTGATTTCAAAACCTTTAGAATTAATTATTGTTTGAAGAGTCGCAGCATGGGAGTCTCAAAACAACTTTCAAATGACCTGAAAACATAGATTGTTCACTGTCATTCTGAAATTGTCTGTCTTCCCCAGGAGAGGGCGGCTACGCGGAGGAATTGCGTAACACCGGTCGCGCCTAATGAGCGCTCCCGGGTACCGACCACGCGGGGAATAAAGCGTGCGTGGATCCGAGGAAACGCTCCCACGAAATCCAACCCACGCGGAGAAGATGCGCAGCGCCGCAACGTGGTTGAACGCGGAAGGAGAGTCCGTGAGACACCGGGATAAAAACCAAACGTAGAATTTAATAAAAATTGGTGATGGGACACCAACGAAAAGGGGGAACAAACGAACAAAGTAACACGGGGCATAATACCACAAACAAAGACGTGCGCCGACTTACAGGAAAACCAAGAATAAATAACAAATCAACTAAACACGTGCACAAATCAAACCAATCACCCAACTTAAACAATTAAGGACCAAACGAGGGACAGGTGCCACAGGCACCTGTGACACATTCTTTAGGGGAAGGATACAGAAAGTTATCTCAGAGATTTCAGCTTTCAGCCTCAGGAAGACCACAGGCACAGTTCAAGTCAATGCTTGAAGTGGCAGACCAAGAAAAATCTTAGAAAAACAGAAGCAAAGGATGATGAGAACAGTAAGAGTCAACCCACAAACCAGCACCAAAGACCTGCAACATCATCTTGCTGCTTACGGAGTCAAGGTGCATCGTTCAACTATTTGGCGCACTTTACACAAGGAGATGCTGTATGGGAGAGCGATTCAGAGGAAGCCTTTTCTCCGCCCACATCACATACAGAGCCGCTTGCGGTATGCTAAAGCACATTTGGACAAGCCAACTACATTTTGGAATAAGGTGCTGTGGACTGATGGAACTAAAATAGAGTTATTTGGGCATAACAAGGGCTAAATATAAAGAACACTGCACTCCAAGAAAAACACCTACTAACTACAGTCAAATTTGATGGTGGTTCCATTATGCTGTGGGGCTGTGTGGCCAGTACAGGGACTGGGAATCTTGTTAAAAATGATGGCCGCATGGATTCCAATAAATATCAGCAGATTCTGGACACCAATGTCCAGGAATCGGTGACAAAGCTAAAGCTGCGTCGGGGCTGGACCTTCCAAAAAGACAACGACCCTAAACACTGCTCCAAATTTTCTAAGGCATTCATACAGAGGAATATTCTGGAATGGCCCTCTCAGTCCCCAGACCTGAAAATGTGTCACAACTGTCCATGCTCAGAAACCATCAAACCTGAATGAACTAGAGATGTTTTGTAAAGAAGAATGGTCTAAAATACCTTCAGCAAACATCCAGACTCTCATTAGAAGCTATAGGAAGCGTTTACTGGCTGTTATTTCTGCGAAAAAACAGTTAGAAAAAAGAATAGTTGTGTTTTCCAATACTTTTGTTCATAGTATGTGGTTTTTAACATGTATACCATGTATACTATCAGATGCAAATATTATTCTTCATACACTTATTCAGTATATATGGTGTAGAATCAATTTGCAACCTATATAATGCCAAAGCTTTATGACGTTTTACCAAGATCCAAAACTTAGGGTCAGCTTTAATGAGTTTAATACTTATTTTGCTAATATAAATGTGTATATGTAATCTGTGTTTTTTTAATTTATTTATATAGTTTGCTTTTTTTTTTTTTTCATTTATCAAAGCCAACGTGCAGTTTTGGTTGGTAAACTTACGCCTTTGTGTCTCAAGGCATAGTTTTAAAAATTATTTTCAATCTGATAATATTTTTAACAACAGCTCCCCCCACTTTTTTCCTCTCAGTTTGTGTGTGTGTGTGCGTATAAGTGTGTGTGCATTTATGTGTGTAAACAGTGTTCAGTCTTACTGGGTATGTGCCAGTTTATAGTGGGTCTGTTGGAAATGCAAAAAATCATCTCTTTCAGAATATGCAATTTAGTGAGAAAGGAACTGCAGTAATGCAAAGTACAGACCTCTGCCATGTGTGAATGTGTGCGCGCAAACACACACACACACACACACACACACACACACACACAAAAACACACAGTTCTGGGAGTCCCCTGCTGCCAGTGTGCTGATGAAAAAGTAATGTAGTATGTCTGGAAGTTTCTCTCTTGTTTTCCCACCACATCCTCCCTGAGGAAATAATTCTTTCAGAAAAAAAAAATCGAGTTGGGGAGAATCTCAGCACTGAGGACACACTGAAATTTCTTTTTTAAACTTAAAAAACCCAGACAAAATAACCAAAAGAAAAGAAATAATAACACCATCTGTGCCCCTCATCCAAAATAATTGGTTGATTGATGGCTGCAGAAACCAGGTGTACATCAGTGTGTTTTAAAATAACCTTAGATCTTCCATGAAAAACAATAAAAAAAAGTTAAAATAAATGTTTATTATCTGCACATTAACATTTGTTACATTTATTATAAAAGTGTTCTAAATAAAAAGGTAGACAGGGACGCTTTCGGAATAAAAAATAAAATCTATTTTTTTTAAAGAACACTGACCCAACACTAATGGCAAATATTGAAAATGTAACCCACATTTCAGTTCACTGGAATTTTTTGTATTTGTGGCAATAGGTGCTGGCAGAATACAAATAAAATGTTCAACCAAATAAAATGCATAAACATTTAAACAAAGCTTGTTTTAAAAAGCAATCAGTACAGACATGGTCTTTTGTTAAAGGAGAGTGTTCTAAAAATCGGGCTTAAAATCTTTATGGAACTCAGTAATTGACTTTTTTTGAAGTTTTAATTTCTGAAGTGTGCTACCAAATATAAAGATACAGACATTTATATTTACCATTTGCAGACAAACACAATTGAGAAATTCTTTCTATAATGACATTTAGACATTGTTCAGAATGTTGTTGCTTTTTTCAAAAGTTCTCACAGATGTGCTGCAGTTGTTGGTTGCTTTGCTCTCTCCATTCTGTCCAGTTTATTTCAAACAATCTGAATGTGTTTCGTGTACACTGCCTTGTTTGCCAGTATACATTAATTAGATGGGGACCACAAATGATTGCATGTAGCTTCTAAATGCTATGGTAGCCCATTTCATGAAATGTGCCAATCAAACTGTGCAAGTTGCCAAATCTTGCAAATATTTTGCAGTTTCACTGAGTATTACTCTAACTTTACTTTTAGTTTTAGATTTTTTTTAACTATCAAGGTGTACAATTAGTTTGTTACTTTGCTAACATTCTGTCTCTAATGACATAAATCATGCAATTTCCCAAGCTCGCTGCAACACCAGCAATCCGGCCAAGGGCTTTACCCTCACCGACTTAATGCTAGACTAAACCACTACAGTAATATTTTATCATATAAATTTTTGTGGCACCACCCAGTTACACTTTAAAGTGGAATTATTTAAATTTACTATGTTTTCAGTTGGAGGCACGATCGCCTCTCAGCACTAGGGATTCCTGGTTCGAATCCATATCTCGTTGGAGTGAACTGAATTCTCCCAATTACCCCATATAGAGTGTGTTTGTGTGTGTGTGTGTGTGTGAGTGAGTGTGTGGCCAGCAATAGATTGGTGCCCTGTCCTGGGTGTATTTGCACAGTACTCAAAACATTCTTCCCTGGATGGGCAAAACATCCCCCCCCCCCACGACCCTAGTAGAGGATGAAGCGGAAGATGATGGATGGATGGACTACAGTTTACTATACTATATCATTTATTATGTGGGTTTGCTTTCAAACAAATACTGGTTGAGGACACTCACAAGTTTATTTATGTCACGCACGCTTACCTCGGTATGAACGGCTGTGCATAGAAAGCGCAGATCCGAAGCGCCTTAACGCGCTGAAGAGAGCCAGGCACAACAGGTAGCGCAAAACGGGTTTCATTTAAAGGTGTAGGAACACCAAAAACGGAGAGGTAACAAAACACAAGCAGACATAAAAGTAACGATGTGCACGGAGGAAGGGGAACACAGAAACTAAATACACAAACATCTGACCACGTGCACAAAAACAAACCAATGAACAAAACAAGTTAATTAACTATTTTGTTCTTTCTTATATATATTTTTTTTTATTATATTTCTGTTTGTTCCATTGGGCAAACTTTTTTCACTGAAGACATGTGATTAAAATTTCAACGTCGTTTTTAGCATCTCAAGTTATTTTTAAACACAGACTGTATATGGACAGTGCTTATTGTATGGTTGTTGTTGCTCTGATGTGTTGGTTGTACAACAGGCTAAAACCATACTTCTTTATATATCGTTTAATTTTACAACTACACAACTTTCTCCTATTCATAGCATGAAAACAAAACATACAGTACCAGTCAACACTGGAAGCACTGCCGTTTTGCTCCATTCTCTTTATTTCTCACTTACCATATAAATGGACATTGTAGTTTTACAGTTACAGTCTGTTGTACATCTGTTTTATTTTTGTTAGTCCCCTGTTGGTTCTCTGCTCTCTATTGGTCAGGACCATCACATAACAGGTAGTATTTGGTTGGTGGTTCATTTTCAGTTCTGCAGTGACACTGATGCAGTGAGATTGAAACTGCTGGTGTAAATACAATGCACCAAAAAAAAAGGGACTAACACATTATGTACTGTAGTATGCAAACACATGGATTGGAGTCCATAAACCACATTGTTTATTTATACTGTATGGTAAGTGAAACTGTTAATATGGACAGTGGAGCAAACATGAGTTCAAACTTTATGCACTAACTAGCAATATCTAACACACATACATTTTAGTACAAAATATGCTGACGATAAATTGTATTTAGAAATATTGTTCTTTACTTTGTACCTTACATTGGGGCAAAAGATGAGAACATGTTTTTTTTGTGTAAATTGACTTGATTTCTGCACAGCACTAATATGCTGCTATCTATGACAGATTAATTTAAATTAGAAGTTACTTAGCACCACATTTTGCCAATTGATTGCTAAGCATGTGAAGTCCTAGCATTGTGCATAGCAAGTCCAGGGTCCAGTGTCATTGTGAAATATATACTCTGGTTGATGTGACATTCAGAATGCATGCTAGCACTGTCAACAATAAATACAGACACGCCAAATAATTAGCAGTCTAATGAGGGCTTAATCATGTCAGAATGGAAGCCAAGTCCAGTCTTGTTGTTTGATTAAGGCATTTACAACCTCTCCATTACTTAAGGACTTGCCTGCTTCTTTATACCCACGGCAGGCATTGATTTTTGTACCTTTCCTCTTGGCTTTTACTCTTCTTTTTGGACACAGATTGAGTGGTATTATATGAGGATGTATGGACTTTAATATCGACTACTCTTCCATCAGTATTATAATACCTCAGCAGCAGTAAAAGTCATTTGCCATTTATTGGCTTTGCAAAAAAATGTATTTATCTGTCTGTCCGAAGGATGTCTGACACATTAATACATTAGCTCTAGTTACCTATTTACAGCTTACCACAATAGTGTTTTTGAATTGTTACAGTTAGTTAATGCCACCTATTTTGCCTGAGAACAACTGAGACTTTTGTCATCTTTGTGGTTTGGATGCAAAGTAACCCAAAACTAGATAAGAGCAAATGAAGCTGCAAATTAAACCAGATCTACATTCAGCTGTTGTTATTTTTTCCTTGATTGCTGTAAGTTTGTTTGCTACCAACAGTACAAAAGATTTAGTCTAATAGCCACTTTGTATCCTGGGTATTTTCACTGTTCTGCTTGGGTCAAACAGAACTAGTCTAAAGGATGCCCAAAAAATTTTTCCAAATAGGAACTTATGAAAAGTGACTGGATAATTATACAAATATCTTTTTTTTATATTTAAATATATTTTTAATGAAATTTGAAACATGTTACTTGTGACACATTTTGGGATTTCTATCGAAGCTGGAGAACAAAAATGTCCTAGAACACCCTTGCTGGTTCATTATTTCTTCAGAGGTAAGAGTGCAGACTGCTTACCAGCTGTCATATTTCAGTAACTTTATTTTCACACCTTTCTCCCGATGACAGGTCCAGTGCAACCTTGTCTTTTCATCTTACACATCTATCATATCTCTAGAGAAGGGAACAAACTAACTTTCATAAATTGACTCTGTAGCAATTGTTTTAAGAATGAAATACTGAAGGAATAAAAAAAAAAAACCCTGATATATAAGAAGAAAAAATGTGACGTTTATCTAGAAAAGCCTTAAAAAATCACTCTATAGAGTAAAAAAGGCCATATATATGAGAAATAGATCCGTCTGGGGATAAAATGGTGTGTCATAAAACAAAAATTCAACTCATGTTACATCGTGTCACTATATTGTTTAGATTTTTAAATTTGGTCATTTAGCAGACTCAAAATCAACTTACCAACTTGATTGGGAGACAGAACACAGGTTGATACAGTAACCCTGGAGCAATAAAGTTTAAGGGCCTTGCTCATGAACCCACATTGGTAACTTTATTAAATCCAGGATTATTATTCAACGGGCAATGATCAAAGGTTTGTGATGGATATTTAAAAAATGATAGGGGAGACATGTAGTTTAGGAACCAGCCTTGTGAACTAATGGTCCCTGGTTTGATTCCCGGTCCCACCAAGTACCATGGCTGAAGTGCCCTGACCCCAATTGCTCCTCGGGTGCTGTATTCAAGGCTGTCTATTGCTCCGGGCACGTGTGCTCGCTTCACCAGTGTTTGTACTGTATATATGTGTGTTTCACTGGTATGTATGCACAGTAGGCAAGATAAATCTCTTTATCACGTCATGCATTTGTTCATTTAAAATAAGAATACATCTAGATTCAGAACTGGTCTTAGCTTTAAATAGTCTTTCAGCCATGTTCCTCCTGCTTCTTACCTTTGAGCCACTATAAACCTTACTCTTTCTCGAACATCAACAGAGGGAGACTGCCATTGCTGTGGCAGCCCCTCACATAAATCAACAAGCTGTCAAGTAATGCTGTCCTGCCTCCTCCAAGGTCTTGTTATAATAGAATTATCAGCAGCTGCTTGTCCTAGAATAAAAAGGCACCGTTTGTTGGCATCTAGTTATAACAATCAGTGTGGTAACAAAGCTGGGGCTCTAAGTTTGAATAGGAGCATATGTGATGTATATCCTGATATCTGATGCTAATGTGCATAAAAAAAACCTATTGAGGCATATTAAGGTTCTATGCACTTGCTATAAAAAATGTAAAAAAATAAAAACATTGTGTAAATCTGAGCATTAAATGCATATTGGATAATGTTAAGGATTGATTCTACAATAGTATAGCTGTTTTTTCCTTAACTACTGACTTATGTTGTTCTCTCATTTCACTTTGGATAAACCATTTGCTAAAAGACTAATTGATAATGTAAAACTTTGATGGTACACACGTCCTTTTTCGCTCACTTATCTATGTACAGCTTTCTCCTAAAATTATGTATGATGTTATATCATTATGTATGATGTTATATCACCGTCTTATGAAAATGACTGAGGGTGTCAAGGTATAAATTCCCTTAAGGTATGTTTTGAAATATGACTCTCATATTTCACCAAAATGTCTCACATTTGTTAATGCCATCCCATGCTCATGTATCCAGTGTCTCTTCACTGGTTAAAGCAGTTTGTAGACCTGTGCTTTTAAGATATTGAAAAGAAGTAACAGCATTACTATTCCCTGAATATCTTCAATATTGAGCTGTGCCAATATATGCTCTAAAGAAAGATTAATGTTCTTTATACCTACATGAAACCAAAGCTATATTTTACTGTAAACCTGTCCATTGACTCTTTTAAGACTCTTAACTAAGCAGCAGTGCAATGATTCATTTTGCTAAGAGTTGAAGATATCCACAAAGAAATATGATTTTCTTAAAGTGTCTATATCAAGGCAGTGAAAGAGCTTAAATAGTCTATGACTTATTTATTTGACACTCCAACCTCTTTTCGATAGCTATTGTAGTAAAAAGCTACCCTAAAGTGAATTCAAAACTGTCAGTACTGCACACACTCAAATAGTATCACGGAATTATCAGCATTAGCAAATGAAAGGGGCCTTTACATTGCATAAAGGATAAAATAGTGTACAGAGGATTTGTTCTTCCTATTCTAAACTTATCTTAATCCCTGTCCAATTTATCCCTGACTCACTAAGCCTTACTTCCACAACTATTATTTAATTAATCACTTGAGCTCTATATCTTATCTAATATCTAATAATTATCTTATAATTATCTAAACAAACTCCCTTTTATGGGCAGAATATCTGATAGTGGGTAAGGATGTACTAGTCAGTTCATATCAGAAAATTTTAGATTTTATGCTTATTGATTTATTTGAGAAGGTGGAACAGTGGCTTAGTACAGTTAGCACATCTGCGTTTCAGCGATGGGGATCCAGGTTCGAATCCCACTCTGGGTGGAGTTGCTTTCCCCATGTCCGCATGGGTTTCCTCTGGGTTCTCCAGTTCCCCTACAGTCCAAAAACATGGATTCAATGTAAACTGAATGATCTAAATTGCCCCAATATAGTGTGTGTTTGGGTGTGTGTCTGAATGAGTGAGTGTGTGCTCAGCGATAGATTGGCACCCTGTCCTGGGGTGTATTTGCCCAGCGTCTGAAACATCCCCCCACTGCGACCATAGTAGAGGATTAAGCTGAAGATGATGAATGAAAGAAAGAATGTTTTTTTTGAGATATGCACAAACCCTGGCAAAACATTAGAGCAGCTACAGTATATGCTGGAGATTTCAGTGCTGACCACACTTGAGTACTAGAATCAAAATGACAGCTATTTTTATAGGACAGAAGACAGAGATTAATTCAACATCCACAGGGTACAAAGCACAAGAAAACCCAAGCATTAAAAGAAGTAATTTCAAGGCAGCGGTGAACTTTAGGATGTGAATATCTTCAGCATCTTAATGACTATTCTCCTGCAGGCAATACAGAGCCATTACCACTTTCATTACCTATGCAAAATAAGTTTAATTTATGGTAAGGCTTTAATAACAAGACCACACGCTGAACTATACTGCTGCTGAAACTCAGAAAAACATCAAAATATTTATAGAAAACTTACACACACTTACAACGCTTAAATTTGGTCTACCTAACTAATATCTTCCAAAATATGTGGTCTTTTCCTAATTTATATTTTATACAGACTAGTATAGGTTATTGGTAAAAATAAATACTTGGAAGTAGTTTTGCTAACTATTAAGCCACCAGAGGTTTGAAATTAACCAGTAGCTTTTGTAAGTTTAATTGTCTGTATTGTTTTCAGTTGGGTGCTTTTTTAGAGCAAGATTACACAAACTAAATAAAAAAATGCAGAAAATGCACAATATTGCAGTTTTGAAGTTGTATAGAAAAATAGAGGAAAACTCAAGACTAACCTTGTAAAAACAAATGAGTTATGTCATTTCCTTTGGCGGGTGTTTTTTTTTGTGGTGAAAAAAAGAAATGCGGCTACATCAACAATGAATTGTGACGTATCTTATGTCCTGAGGCCCTGCAGCACGCATCAATAAAATGAAATGACCTACAGTTAGCCATAATTGACCTATTTTACATACTCAGTGGAACATTTTGTGCCGCACATAACAGGCTTTTTATTTGGCCAATTATTTATTGGCCAGCAACATGTGGCTAATGTCTGATGAGGGACTTTGCTAGAGTGTAGACATACATTATAATGATTGCTATTTATTAGCATCAGAAAGCATGTGAAGATCATTCCTGTGATCTAGTGAATGTTTGTGTATTCCAGTGTCACATTGAAGAATGCTCTATTAGATGTCTTATTGTATTAAAATTCAATGGAGAAAATACATTTCCACATCAGTCAATAAAATGTTTTGAGGTTGTTATTGCCTCTCATGTTACACTATGCATTATTATGTGTTATCATATACTGTATGTTTATGTCTACTTTTTGTGTAGTTAGTTTAAATTTAAATGTAATACCACTTCAACTGTTAAAGCTTAGGATATTTTAGATTATCAGATTTTAATTGCTTTAAAGAATAATAAAATAAAAATGTAACTCTAGGCATTTTATAGAGAGGGCACATCACCCTAGCTTGCTATTGAATTCAGGATTTCAGATTGAATTAATTAAATATGAAACAAACCACTGCCTCTCTGACATTAAAACTGGACAGTATGAGAATGATGTTAGCTAGAAACAAAAAAATGGCCCTGAAGGTAAGGTGTGTTGCAATTTACTGATAAACTTAGAATCAGTAGAATCAACAATACACGGCTAACCATTGTGCAAGACATATGGACAAACTTTTGCACACATACCTGGAGCCACAACTCAGGCTGACTATGTCATGGTCGGTCACGGAGGGGCGGTGCCTCCAAGGGTAGCCCCGCCCCTCATTTAGTCTGCACTATGTATGCCTCGTCTGTTTTCCACTGTATATATGTATGCCTTGTCTCTGTCCACGAATATGTATGCCTTGTCAGTGTCATCTGTTTGTATTCTTAGTTTTGCTTAGTTATGTTCGCGTGTCGTGTTTAGTATCATGTATGCTTTGTCGGTATCTGTCATGGTCGGTCACGGAGGGGCGGTGCCTCCAGGGGTAGCCCCGCCCCTCATTTAGTCTGCACTATGTATGCCTCGTCTGTTTTCCACTGTATATATGTATGCCTTGTCTCTGTCCACGAATATGTATGCCTTGTCAGTGTCATCTGTTTGTATTCTTAGTTTTGCTTAGTTATGTTCGCGTGTCGTGTTTAGTATCATGTATGCTTTGTCTGTGTCACCTGGTGTGTGTGTGTGTTCTCAGTCATGTTATGTTATGGTCCCGTTTTGCGTATTGTCAGGATTTATGTTCCCGTGTTTCGTTTTAAGTATTGTCATGTTGTGTTTAGAGTATTGTTATTGTCATGTGTTGTCTTTAGCCTTTGTCATGCTGTGGTGTGGTCCTATGTTATGTTTAGTGTATTGTTATGCTTTGTTATGGTCACGTGTTGTGTTGTTATGTCATGCTTTGTTATTGTCACATGGTCACGGTTTGTTTTGGTCACATGGTGTGGGTTGGTCTGTGTTCACGCCCCTGTAATTATGCACACCTGGGTTCCTGATCACTGTTCCCTATTTAAGCAGCTCACGCCCGTCACTCCTGGCTAGATGGTCTTGGCTTGTGCACCTACCCTTATCACGCCTCGTCCACTCTGGCCCACACTCTTGGTCTCGCCCTGTTTTTAGTCTCGCCCTGATCTTAGTCTGGCCCTGACCCCTAGTCTCGCCTTGATCCTAGTCACGCCTTGTTCTTAGTCTCGCCCTGATCCTAGTCTCGCCTTGTTCCTAGTCTCGCCCTTTTCTCATCTCGTCCTGCTCTCGCCACGTCCTGATCTCCACGCTCTGTTCTTGTGTTGCACCTCGTCCAGTTCTCGTCTCGTCCTGTTGCACCTCGTCTGCTGTTGGTCCTGTGTTTTATGCTTTGTTCCAGTTCTACGTCCCGCCTTGTTCATCTGGTATTTAGCCACACTCCACCCCACGCTCGACGCTGCGGATTGGAACACGGCCCCGCTGACGTCGGACGCCGTGACGTCAGGCCCCAGCTCCGCTGCCACTGTGTTCACCTGTCTATGTTACGTTTACCTGTGTGTGGCTAAATAAACTCTGTCTACACCTAATCCCCGCCCCGACCTTGTCGTTCCGAGTAGCGGATCCACCCACTTCTCACGATTTCCAGGGGTAAACCGTAACAGACTACAGTTTACATGCACCATTATTGTAGATCATGCTAGACTTTGGTATTTTCTGTTGCTGCCAGTGAGGGAACTCCAGGTAGGATGTTTACATAATGATAACAATAAGCTCCCTGCCACATTAGTAAACATACAGTGGCCTGCCAAGGTGTGGTTTGTGATTTCTGTAGCAATTTTCCATCTGTGCTACTGTGTTACTTACATCAGTCTTTAATAATTTTGAGTTACTTGGCCACCTAGGGTGCCAGTTAAAACTCATTGGGCACTTGGTATGCTTGAGAGGCATCCTACCTAGAAGGGCTTCCAGGAAAATCACTTAATTTATGCTAGTTTGTTGTCATTACTAACCGAGAGCAAGTGTTTCAATTATTGACAATGTTATTACTGGTTTAGGCATGTAAAATGTGGTTTATGCTGGTGTGGTGGTGCTCCTGTGTCTTTAATTGCGCTGCAGCTGTGCTGCATCGTTGATTACGTCATCACGGTGCCTAGCGGGAGATTTAAATTCACGGAGCTGACGTGGCCAAGGGTGCAAGCTCTGGTTGTTAGCGCAGTTCTTCATTGCCATTAGCACTGTTCTTGCTGCCGTGGCTCGTTCATGAGCAATTCCCGCGATGACGGCGGTTGGTGTCTTTATGTCCCTCGTTGGAGAGAGTTTCATTCGGTGACCTGCGTATTGAAGTGGCTCCTTTGGGTTTTATTTGTGCCTCGCAGTGGTTTATACAGTTTTCTGTGTTCCCGATATCTGGATACATACCCGTGACTTTTGTCTCCAAGACCAGCTGGTATTCAGGTTGGTGTATATAAATATCGTACTGCGGGGTTGTCAGGTGCCCTCATTCCTCCTTATTGGGTGTGTAACCAGTTCTGTATCGTCGGGCTTTGCTCCGGCTGCTGTTTTGCTGTGCAGTTTTCCGGTGGTATTTTGTTGTTCTGTCCTGTGTTTTGCATGTTCTCCCCGTGTACGTGTGGGTTTTCTCCGGGTTCTCCGGTTTCCTCCCACAGTCCAAAAACATGGTTCAAGTCAATTGAGTTCTCCAAATTGCCCCATGTAGAGTATGTTTGTGTGCGTGTCTGTGTGTGTGCCCAGCAATAGATTGGTGCCCTGTCCTGGGTGTATCTGCCCAGCGCCCGAAACTTTCTCCCCTGGATGGGCATGGGACCCTAATATAGGATAAAGCAGAAGATAATGAATGAATGAATGTCCTGTGTTTTGTACAGTGTTGTTCCGTCCTGTTGTGTTAATATAGGTTGTTCTCACTTTGCTGCTCATCTTGGGTTGTGGCGGCACCCCACCGGGAGGGGCCGCGTTCCGCCATTGTCACCGGCAGCGTGCGTGGGTTAAATATAACCAGGGTGTGTGAGTGTGTGCAGTGGGGTGGTATGGGGGCATTACTCAATTATTATTGTGTATGTTGTGTATATGATTTGGTTTATCTGATTCTGTTGTGTGGAGTTTGATTTATTTATGTTTCTGGTTTGTGATTTCTTTTTGGTGTATTTTCCTTTTTCTGTTTTGATTTTGATACGTTTGTGGGCTTAGCCTTTTTTTCTGAGTATTGTAAAGGCTTATATTTTCCCTTTTCGGCAGGAGCAGGACGACTAGAAGGGGGGGCAAGCCAATGGTGGTTAGTACCTGTGTCCGTGCGTTCACTTGTATGGTAGGTTAGCGTCACTTGGGTGTACAGTGCAGTGTCTATCACGGGTGGTCCTTTTGACCACCCCGCAGTTATAGTCCACCCTCTGGTAAGCCCTCTCTTGTCTTTTGGATTTATTTAGCTAGTAATCGTTTGTTATTGATGTTACTTTGATGTGTTATTTTGATGTGTTTTACCCCTAATCCTACCCACCATAGTGTGTATATGTGTTTTGCAACCATTTTAACAAAAAAAGATTTTAAGAAGATACTTGATTAATTTGGGGCATTTGTAATAATAATTAGTATTAATACACACTCGCTCTCTCTTTCCCTCGGGGGCTTATACCCCCCGGGGGTGGCGTAGTCGAAAGGTACATTCCAGAGGCTCTCGCGCCAACGTCCGCTACAAAGTGGCGTAGTTGGCAGGATCCGCACGAAAGCAGAGACATTGGTTCTGTTATCCGTTCATCTTTGTAACATACAGTTGTTATACGGTTGATGTGTGAATAAGTGTATGTGTATGAGTGTTGAATGTTGAGGTTTTTTTAGTGAGTGGGTTGAGTTTTTTTTGAAGCAGAACAGCAACTGGTGCTGGGAGCCAGTAGTCCCTTTGAGCCCCGTTCAGTCATTCTTGTCTGTTTTTTTTGAATATGTTAATATTTGTTTGGTGCATTCGTACAAAATGTCGGAGGAGACGCAGCAACTTAGGGACCAGTTGGCCCAGTTGAGAGCCGAACACGAGTGCTTAAAGGCTGCTCGTTCTGATCAAGCTATAGATGAGAGTACATTCAGTGCTAATGCTCCAATCATATCCACTACCGAACAATTAGTTTTTATCCCTAGGGAAAAGAAGTGCCCATTGTTTAGGGGAAATGTAGGCATAAGTATCGAGGAGTGGAAGGAGGAAGCGGAGGCCTGTATGTGGGCTTGTCGCCTTTCCACCATTGACAAAGCCTATTTTCTTTTTTCTCTTTGCGCGGGAAGAGATTTGGTATAGGTCGCGGGAGGAAAAAGAGAATCTGGAGACGATTTTTTACATTTTGCAGGAGCTCTACAGTTGTTCGCAGTCATATGTTGCTTTGCAGGAGGCCTTTTTCTCCAGAAAACAGCAAGAGGGGGAGTCACTTCTGGAGTTTTCGATCGCCTTGATGGATAAGGTTAGACGGAGCACGCCTGAGGGGATTCTTAATGTAGATGTTCTTCTGCGTGATCAGTTTGTGGAACACGTTAGTGAGGGTGCTCTTCTGAGCTTCAGAATCTTTCTCATGGTGCTACTACACGGGGGAGGCACAGCTGCATGTTCGGTCTCATCGGGGAGGACCCATCATCTGCAGATGCTGTCGCCAATCAAGCCATTATGCTGGTGACTGTGATGGGGAGCAAGTGATGGGGCCCCCACCAGTCCCTTCCAATAGAGGCCTAGGACTCTTTGAGCGTCAGCCTCCCCATCCGAATCAGCCTTCGGAAAACTGACGGCCGCCGGACTGAGAGTCTTCAGTCCGGAGGGGGCATTCCTTGGCTCAAGCACTGTGTTAGATCCCCGCACCATGGCTAATGCTTTACTTGCCAATTGTCCCTATTTGTTTGTCTTGATGGGTGGGGTTCATGTTCCATGCCTTGTCGACACAGGGTCTATGGTGTCGACCATCACAGAAAGTTTCTTCTCGGCCCATTTTGAGCCTCAGAAGCGGTTACAATCATGTCATTGGTTACAACTTCGAGCTGCTAATGGTCTAGAGATTCCATATTTGGGCTATTTGGAGATAGATGTCGAGCTTTGTGGCAAAAGTATGCGTGACTGTGGCATTTTGGTTGTTCACGACCCTCTGGGGGGTATGGCCGCTAAGATTCCAGGGGTTTTTGGTATGAACGTTATTAGTAGGTGTTACCAGGAACTGTTCGGGTAACATGGCCCCATGCTTTTTGATCTTCCATCTGTGTCTACAGCCCCACCTCCAGTTGTGAAAGTGTTGCAATACTGCCATCAGTCTGAAGTTCAATCCACCATCAGGACCAGTGGCAGTGTGAACGTTGGGGGTTGAAGGCCGTGGCATATTCCAGGGGGGACTATGAAGTTGATCCCTGCTACTTGTCCCGAGTATCTTTCTGGCTTGGGCATGCTGTTTGAGCCCACAGATGGGGGTTTGCCAGGGGCTTGTTGCTTTCTCCAGCTCTCGTGCAAGTGAGGCGTGGTTCTGTGCAGGTCCCCGTTGGATCAGACTCTGGTTCGGCAGCGCTATAGGCGCATTCCCCCCTCTGACTACGAGGCAGTGAAAATTCACATCAATCAGCTTCTCCAGGCGAAGGTCATTAGAGAGAGTAGTAGCCCATTTGCTTCTTCCCTGGTTCTAGTTAGGAAATAGGATGGAAGCTTACGGCTTTGTATGGATTACCACCTGTTAAATGCAAGGACTCGGAAGGATGCTTTCCCTCTCCCTTGAATTGAGAAGACATTGGACATGTTGGACCCGATGAACTTGAAAACACAGCGGAATACCTTAGACATGTGTTTTCTACAACCTTAGACAGTGTAGCTCCACTTAAACTAAAAAGGATTAAAGATAAAAGACTAGTTCCGTGGCCCTAAAACAAACCACTAGAGCCATGGAGCGTAAATGGAGACAAACTAAATTAGAGGTATTTAGGGTTGCATGGAAGGACAGTATGACTGAGTACAAACATGCACTCAATGCAGCAAAGACTAAATATTATTCTGAATTAATAGATAACAACAAAAACAACCAAAGATTCCTCTTTAGTATCATTGCCAAATTAACTCAAAGTGCTACTGAATCAGATTCACAGATTCACTCACAGTTCAGCAGCAATGATTTCATGAATTTCTTTAGTGATAAAATTGAAACCATAAATCGTGTAGCGTAACCAATAATCAATCTTCAATGATTCCTGAAAAATCTAGTGGTAGAGAAAATAATATAGTACAAGAGTTAAATACCTTTAACCCCATATCTAAAAAAGAGCTTGTCTCATTAATTACACAATCAAAGACAACATCCTGTCTGTTAGACCCAATACCTACAAACCTGCTAAATTCATCACTTAAAATAGGCTATGTCCCCAAAAGTCTGAAGTGTGCAGTCATTAAACCATTACTTACAAAACCTAATTTAGATCCTCTAATACCGTAGACTAAAATCAAACCTTCCTTTTGTCTCTAAAGTCCTAGAAAAAATTGTGTTCAACCAGCTGAATCGCCATATTCTAGCTAATAACGTTCATGAAGTTTTTCAGTCAGGTTTTAGGTCTCATCATAGCACTGAGACAGACTTAATTAAAGTCGTTAATGACTTATTAATGTCCTCTGATAATAACCAAATCTCTTTCCTTGTATTATTAGATCTTAGTGCAGCCTTTGACACTATAGACCATAACATCTTAGTTGATAGATTAGAAAACACTGTGGGCATTACAGGATCTGCACTCCAGTGGTTTAAATCCTACCTGACTGATCGATATCAATTCACCTGTGTTAACAACCAATGTTCTGATCTTGCTAAAGTTAAATATGGTGTCCGGCAAGGGTCAGTTCTGGGTCCACTCCTTTTTGCATTATATATACTTCCATTGGGATCAATTATTCGTAAACATGGAATCAGTTTCCACTCTTATGCAGATGATACTCAGTTATACATTTCAGCTAACCCTAATGATGTTCGTTCAGTCAGTAAGCTCGAGGACTGCATCCAAGATATTAAAATATTAATTTCAAAAACTTCCTACTGCTAAATCCTGACAAAACAGAGTTTATGATAGTCGGACCCAAGGACAAAATTAACAAAGCTTCTAACACCATGTTAAACCTTGATAACTCTTTAATTAGACCTAGTTCTTCTGTAAATAATCTCTGTGTCATTATTGATTCAGATCCCTCCTTTACAAAGCACATTACTAGAATTGCATTTTTTCACCTTCTCAACATTTCGAAGCTACGAAATATCATCTCCCTCCAAGATGCAGAAAAACTAATTTGTGCTTTTATTACCTCAAGGTTAGATTATTGTAATTCACTTCTGACAGGATGTTCTAATAAATCATTACATAAATTACAACTTGTGCAAAATGCTGCAGCTAGAGTTTTAACTAAAACCACAAAATTTGATCATATCAGTCCTGTGTTATCAAACTCGCACTGGCTACCAGTTAAGTTTCATATTGAGTACAAAATTTTATTGATAACATATAAAATTCAACATAATCAGGCTCCACAGTATCTGAGTGAGTTGATTCAATTGTACAAGCCAACACGTGAGCTCCGATCTCAAGGTGCTGGTCTACTCTTAGCTCCTAGAATAAATAAAATTACTGCTGGTGGAAGAGCGTTCTCCCACAAGGCTCCTCAACTTTTGAATAGCTTTCCAGTTACTGTTCGTAATTCTGAATAACTATTAATCTTTAAAAATAAATTAAAAACACATTTATTTAATCTTGCGTTTAATTAATCCCTTGTAGATAAAGATGTAGATCTCAGGCTTTGCTGTGTTGGGGTGTTAATCTGTGATCAGTGTATGCTGGCGTTTCACCTCTTCATCCACCTCATCGTTAATGGGGGAGGGGGGGTGGCGCTAAAATGATGCTGTTCCGGGGAGCCCTCTGAACTATTTAGAGTCTGCAGAGTATCTGCCTCCTCTTTTAGTTATGCCACTCTAGTCAGTGATGCCAGAGTCACATGCTGCACTGTGTCAATAAATTACTTATTAATTAAATGCTTTATTATTAGCTCTAACTGCCTTCCTTGTCTGTTTCTTTTTAGATGTGACCGGCTTCCTGGAGGTGTAGTCAGACTTTCATCCATGGCTCTGCCGACGAATACTGGATGGAACCTGAATATTAATTGGACTGGCGGTCCTGCAGGACCCGTTTAATGGACTCACATATAATTCTCCAGTTGTTAGAGTTTTTCCTTTTGTTAAATATCTGTACATGGCTGTCCTTCACTGTTGTTGCTGCCTGGCAGCTCAAGGAGGATGAGTCCCCCACTGAGTCTTGGTCCTCCCAAGGTTTCTTCCTTAAATAACAGCATAACAGGGAGTTTTTTCTTGCCTGTCGCTTCGGCTTGCTCTTTGGGGGTTTAAAGGCTTTTCATTCTGTAAAGCTGCTTTGTGACCATGTACTGTTGTAAAAAGTGCTATAGAAATAAATAAGTTGAACTTGAACTTGATGTTGGGAGGTACCCGCTGGTTTTCCACCATGGATTTAGCAAGCGGGTACAACCAAGTCCACGTGTCGGAGGGTGACCGGGCCAAGACGGCATTTTGTACTCCGTTCGGGTTGTTCGAATGGAACAGAATGCCGTTTGGGCTTTGCAATGCGCCGAGCACGTTTGATGCAACGTATGTTTGGTGACCAATAGTGTCACTCTGTCCTGACATCTTGATAATATTATGATTTTTTCGTCCACCATAGCACAACATCTACAGCGCCTGGAGATTGTTCTGACTCGGTTGCAGGTGGAGGGGCTGAAGGCCAAGTTAGGGAAATGTGCATTTTTTAGGTACGTTACTTGGGGCATGTGATTTCCCAGCAGGGGGTCTCTAACCCTGATAAGGTGGAAGCAGTCTCAAAATGGCAACGGCCTACAACCATGTCCGAGCTTTGCTCATTTCTTGGCTTCGCCAGTTATTATCGCCGTTTTGTCGAAGGCTTTGCAAAACTGGCAGCCCCATACCATCGGTTGGTAGCTGAATTAAGTGGGAGCCGATCAAAACGGGCCTCAGGGCAGCCACTTCAGGATGCCTGGTCAGGGGAGTGTGAGGTGAGTTTCGAGGGGCTCAAAAGTAAGTTGGTTACTGCGCCAGTACTGGCGTATGCGGACTTTAGCCGACCATTCATCCTGGAAGTAGACGCAAGTTATAGTAGTTTGGGTGTGGTACTTTCTCAGGAGGTGGATGGCAAGGTTCGGATGGCAAGGATGGCAAGGATGGCAATTGTACCAGCCTTAATTAAAGTTGTTAATGACTTATTAATGTCCTCTGATAATAACCAAATCTCTTTTCTTGTATTATTAGATCTTAGTGCAGCCTTTGACACTATAGACCATAACATCTTAGTTGATAGATTAGAAAACATTGTGGGTGTTACAGGATCTGCACTCCAGTGGTTTAAATCCTACCTGACAGATCGATATCAATTCACCTGTGTTAACAACCAATATTCTGATCTCGCTAAAGTTAAATATGGTGTCCCACAAGGGTCAGTTCTGGGTCCACTCCTATTTGCATTATATATGCTTCCATTGGGATCAATTATTCGTAAACATGGAATCTGTTTCCACTCATATGCAGATGATACACAGTTATATGTTTCAGCTAACCCTAATGATGGTTGTTCAGTCACTAAGCTCGAGGACTGCATCCAAGATATTAAAATGTGGATGTCAAAAAACTTCCTACTGCTAAATTCTGATAAAACAGAGTTTCTGATAGTTGGACCCAAGGACAAAATTAACAAAGCTTCTAACACTATGTTAAACCTTGATAACTCTTTAATTAGACCCAGTTCATCTGTAAATAATCTCGGTGTCATTATTGATTCAGATCTCTCCTTTACAAAGCACATTAGCAATATCACTAGAATTGCGTTTTTTCACCTTCGTAACATTTCGAAGCTACGAAATATCCTCTCCCTCCAAGATGCAGAAAAACTAATTCATGCTTTTATTACCTCAAGGTTAGATTATTGTAATTCACTTCTGACAGGATGTTCTAATAAATCATTACATAAATTACAACTTGTGCAGAATGCTGCAGCTAGAGTTTTAACTAAAACCAGAAAGTTTGATCATATAACTCCTGTGTTATCAAACTTGCACTGGCTACCAATTAAGTTTCGTATCGAGTACAAAATTTTATTAATAACATATAAAATTCTACATAATCAGGCTCCACAGTATCTGAGTGAGCTGATTCAATTGTACCAGCCGACACGTGAGCTCCGATCTCAAGGTGCTGGCTTACTCTTAGCTCCTAGAATAAATAAAATTACTGCTGGTGGAAGAGCGTTCTCCCACAAGGCTCCTCAACTTTGGAATAGCCTTCCAGTTACTGTTCGTGATTCTGAATCACTATTAATCTTTAAAAATAAATTAAAAACACATTTATTTAATCTTGCGTTTAATTAATCCCCTATAGATAAAGATGTAGATCTCAGACTTGGCTGTGTTGGGGGGTAATCTCTGATTAGTGTATGCTGGCATTTCACCTCTTCACCCACCTCATCATTAATGGGGGGTGTGGCGCTGGAATGATGCTGTTCCGGGGCGCCATCTCAACTATGTAGAGTCTGCAGTATCTGCCTCTTTTAGTTATGCTGCTCTAGTCAGTGATGCCGGAGTCACATGCTGCACTGTGTCAATTAATTACTTATTAATTAAATGCCGTGCTTTATTATTAGCTCTAACTCCCTTCCTTTGTCTGTTTCTTTTGAGGTGTCCCCCGGCTTCCTGGAGATCCATGGCTCTGCTTACGAATACTGTATGGATCCTGACAAGGCGGTCCTGCAGGACGCCCCCTAATGGACTCACATATAGTTTTCTAGTTGTTAGTTTTTCCATTTGTTTAGTATCTGGACATGGCTGTTCTACACTGTTGTTGCTGCCCGGCCGCTCAAGGAGGATGAGTCCCCCATTGAGTCTTGGTCCTCCCAAGGTTTCTTCCTTAAATAACAACATAAAAGGGAGTTTTTTCTTGCCACTGTCGCTTCGGCTTGCTCTTTGGGGGTTTAAAGGCTTTTCATTCTGTAAAGCTGCTTTGTGACAATGTACTGTTGTAAAAAGCGCTATATAAATAAATTACTTGACTTGACTTGACTTGACTTGCATTTTTTAAACCTGAGGTACGTTACTTGGGGCATGTGATTTCCCAGCAGGGGGTCTCTAACCCTGATAAGGTGGAAGCAGTCTCAAAATGGCAACGGCCTACAACCATGTCCGAGCTTTGCTCATTTCTTGGCTTCGCCAGTTATTATCGCCGTTTTGTCGAAGGCTTTGCAAAACTGGCAGCCCCATACCATCGGTTGGTAGCTGAATTAAGTGGGAGCCGATCAAAACGGGCCTCAGAGCAGCCACTTCAGGATGCCTGGTCAGGGGAGTGTGAGGTGAGTTTCGAGGGGCTCAAAAGTAAGTTGGTTACTGCGCCAGTACTGGTGTATGCGGACTTTAGCCGACCATTCATCCTGGAAGTAGACGCAAGTTATAGTGGTTTGGGTGTGGTACTTTCTCAGGAGGTGGATGGCAAGGTTCGGCCCGTTGCGTACACTAGTAGGACCCTGAGACCGATGGAGCAAAACATGAGAAATTATTGCTCGATGAAACTTGAGTTTCTCGCTCTAAAGTGGGCGATTACGGAGAAATTCTACTGGGGCAGAAGTGCTTAGCCATAGAACATCAATGGGCTGTCTAGCTAACATCGTTCGACTTTGAACTTACAGTAAATATCGATCAGGGAGATCCAACCATAATGCCAATGCTCTTTCGAGGCAATACCTATCTGGTGGAGAGGGTGTAGGTGCCCTGGCCTCAGGGACGGCGGTCCCCAGGTTTCTGCAACGGGTAGCAGCGGGTGAAGACGGCATTACAGCTTCCCAGTTGGTGGTCTCGGTATTGCCATCCTATGCTTCCCCAGATCTGTGTGCTTTACAGGCAAATGACCCTGTTATTCGGTCGGTCCTTGTCTTCTGGAAGGATCGTCGGCGGCCCACTCATGAAGAAAGGGAAACACTTTTGCCTTTGGCTCTCGTCCTGCTGCGTCAGTGGGGCCGGTTGGTCGAACATGAAGGGGTACTTTATCGACAAGTTCTGCTCCCCAGTGGTCGTGAGGAGTGCCGTCAGCTGCTTCTGCCAGCTACTCTGCGGTCAGAGGTCCTGCAACAACTCCATCAACAGCATGGCCACCAAGGGGTCAATCGGACTCTTGAGTTGGTTCGGCAGCGGTGTTACTGGCCCCGTATGTTTGCAGAGGTGCACCAGTGGTGGGAGGAGTGGTGTGAGTAGATGCCAGGTGGCTAAGGAGACGGCTCCGCCAGCCTCCACGTTCATGGGCCACTTGTTGGCATCTTGGCCTAACGAAACAGTAGCCGTTGATTTTACGATCTTGGAACCCACAACGGGTGGGGTGAAGAACGTCTTGATCATCACCGTCTTGATATATATATATATATATATATATATATATATATATATATATATATATATCCCCATCCAGGGGAGAACGTCTCGGGCACTGGGCAGATACACCCAGGACAGGGCGCCAATCCATCGCTGGGCACACACTCACTCACACAGACATGCACACAAACACACTCTATATGGGGCAATATGGAGAATTCAGTTGAGCTTGATCCATGTTTTTGGACCGTGGGAGGAAACCAGAGAACCCAGAGGAAACCCACACAGACACGGGAATAACATGGATACTCCAACTAGATTGGGATTCGAACTAGGAATCCCTAGAGCTGAGAGTTGAACATGCTAACCACTAAGCCTCGGTGCAGGCCCATTATATATATAAGTAGTCAATGAGTAAAAAACATTTGTAATTGTCTGATAGAATGAATAAAATACTGTCATTTTCAATCATTTATTCTTTGGTCGAGATTTCACTGTATAAACGTGACTTAAAAAACTTAATAAATCACAAACATGCATGACAATGTGTGTCATAAAAGCCTACAAGTCAATGTGTTAATACGACACAAGATATTTGTTACAAACTACACATTTTGTGTTGTCCCTCTCTGGACATGGAGATGTGCTAAAAACCAACAAAATATGTATTAATTTTAACACGTGTTCTGAGAGTGTATAAATAGAGTTTTTTATAATGACATTACATTTTCACAAAGGGTACATTATGCTAGCAGGTCTCACTTAGTAATCTCCAATGTTGTTCACATGTACAAAATGTATGAAAACTTGATTAAATTCATGCACTCTTCTAAAGTGTTTTTTTTTTTTTTTTTTTTTTTTTGCAAAACCATCTTTTGAGGATAATTTGGCTTAGATGCATTTGTGATTTATCAGCTGTAGAAAATTTTTACTTATTTGTACTTGTACTTGTTTCTTTTGTAACAATTTGTACTTGTTATATTGCTGTCACTGTAGTCTACCTCGGGATAAAGCGGCTGCGCATAGGAAGCGCAGAGCCGTCGCGTTTTAACGCGCTGAAGGGAGCCAGGCACGCAGGTAGCAGAAGAACGAGTTTATTTAAAGGTGCAGTAGCACCAAAAAACATGAGGTACGAACAGACTAGTGACATATAACAGCGACCAGCGCAGAGGACGAGAAACAACGGAAATGAATACAAAACAACACCAGACCATGTGCACAAAACAAACCAATGACAAGACAGGGTTAATTAACTAACTGATGACAAATGAACGTTAATTAACTCACTCTAACAAAAGGAAACACAGAACAGGTGACAGGTGCCCTAGGCACCTGTTACATTACCCCCGCCCCTGCGGTCGCGTAACGGGGGGACGCGACCAAGAAAAAAAAAAAACAGTCCAGGGGGGGGGTCCTCCACCCTCCTTGAGCGGGGCTTGGCGGGCGCCCTCCGGTGGACGCCCCTTGCGGGGGAGGCGTGCCGAACGCCCTCTGGTTGCGAAGTCAGGTGGGCGCCCTCGGCGGTTCAGGAGTGGGCCACGCCCTCTGACTGCGTGGTCCGGTGGGCGCCCTCTGGCTGTGTGGGCCGATGAGCGAACACGGAGTGGGCCACGCCCTCTGGCTGCGTGGTCCGGTGGGCGCTTTCGGCGGACGAGGAGTGGGCCACTCCCTCTGACTGCGTGGTCCGGTGGGTGCCCTCTGGATGTGTGGACCGTTGAGCACCTTTGGCGGACATGGAGTGGGCCACGCCCTCGTGCTGCATGGTCAGGTGGACGCCCCCTGGCGGCGTGGCGTGCGGCCCCTGCTGCTCGGGCTGGGCGGCGTGCGGCCCCGGCTGCTCGGGTTGGGCGGCGTGCGGCCCCTGGACCTCGGGCTGGGCGGCGTGCGGCCCCTGGACCTCGGGCTGGGCGGCGTGCGGCCCCTGGACCTCGGGCTGGGTGGCGTGTGGCCCCTGGACCTCGGGCTGGGCGACGTGCGGCCCCTTGTGCTTCGGGATGGGCGGCATGACGCCCCTGGGCTTCGGGATGGGCGGCGTGACGCCCCTGGACTTCGGGATGGGCGGCGTGACGCCCCTGGGCTTCGGGATGGGCGGCGTGATGCCCCTGGGCTTCGGGATGGGCGGCGTGACGCCCCTGGGCTTCGGGATGGGCGGCGTGACGCCCCTGGACTTCGGGATGGGCGGCGTGACGCCCCTGGGCCTCGGGATGGGCGGTGTGACGCCCCTGGACCTCGGGCTGGGCGGCGTGACGCCCCTGGGCCTCGGGATGGGCGGTGTGACGCCCCTGGACCTCGGGCTGGGCGGCGTGTGGCCCCTGGACCTCGGGCTGGGCGGCGTGACGCCCCTGGACTTCGGGATGGGCTCGCGCACTGGCAGGACCTCGTCGGGCACGCATGCTGGCTGGACCTCAGCGGGTTCGCACGCTGGCCGGACCTTGGCGGGCACGTACGCTGGGCAGACCTCGGCGGGTTCACACCCTGGCAGGACCTTGGCGGGCACGCACGCTGGGCGGACCTCGGCGGGCACGAACGCTGGGTGAACCTCCACCTCGGAATCGCCATCTTGCACACAGTAGCGGTACACCCCCACCGCAATGCCCAAACACAAAGACACAGACATCTCTGACACAGGGAAGACGGACTGGACACACGAAACAGACGAGACAGGGGGACACACCACGCTCACGCCACATGTATCCACATTTACCCCCCCAAGTGTCAGCTCCAGTACCGCCCCCTCGCAGCGCGATCCAGACACGCGTCGCGTGACTGCCCCGCAGCGCACGTACCACGCTCAGCAGCTGCGCAGCGCGCACGCTGCGTCTTGGCACCATGCCGGCACGCTCTGCGTCTGGATCTCGCCACGGGGGGTTTAACAAGCTGGACCGGAGCGTCCGTCCAGAACTCCTCAGAGTTGAGGAGGGTGCGTATGGGCAGAATATGCCCATACAGGTATGAGTCGTCCGCCTCGTCATCGGACACCTCGACCAGGTCAAGGCCTTCCTCCGCACAAAGCGCCTCATATCCATTCCTCCATATCCACTCATCATCGGAGTTATAATACTCCATTAACTCTCTGTAAAAGCCGTCCTTACGGCTCCGGGATGGCGGGCTGCGCATAGCGGCGCACTCGCGGACACGGCGGAACGCGCTGCGAGTATAAGGTTACACGGCCCCAGCAAAGAAAAATTTAAAAAGTAGCTTACCTGGGCTCTGGACTCCCCAAATTGCCTGGCTGGTCGTTCTGTCACGGTAGTCTACCTCGGGATAAAGCGGCTGCACATAGTAAGCGCAGAGCCGCCGCGTTTTAACGCGCTGAAGGGAGCCAGGCACGCAGGTAGCAGAAGAACAAGTTTATTTAAAGGTGCAGCAGCACCAAAAAACTTGAGGTACGAACAGACTAGTGACATATAACAGCGACCAGCACCGAGGACGAGAAACAACGGAAATAGATACAAAACGACACCAGACCATGTGCGCAAAACAAACCAATGACAAGACAGGGTTAATTAACTAACTGATGACAAATGAACGTTAATTAACTCACTCTAACAAAAGGAAACACAGAACAGGTGACAGGTGCCCTAGGCACCTGTTACAATTGCCTTTTGTTGAAATGGCACATCCATATTTAACTCATCCCTCCTACACTTATTTTTTTTACATTGTATGGCCACTGTTTCCATGTCCTGCGCTTCATTTTTTAGGAAATTATTATTTCCCTCTATTCCACCAGCCTCACATAGGTTGAGAAGGGGGTATCAATGCAAGTGTGACTGTCATCCTGCTGTCCGTAGTCAGTCTCGCTGTTCCCGCTGAAAGAAAGAGCTGGCGATTAGCTGTAAGACGCTAACCCACTGCTAAGCAAGGACTGTCCAGGACACTTTCTGCTGGTATAAATAGCACATGCTGTACAAATTTGTTCAAACTCGGTTTGTAGAAAAAAAATATAAAGGGGTCCCTTGAATCCAACCAAGTGCTGAAGTCCACCAGATTTATTTAACAGTTCTCTGATATCTTATTGAAATATTTTTCACTACAATATGGGGCATCATTGTTCAGTAAACTAAAATGATCGGATATGGCTATAGAAATGCAATGGAGTCACTGAGACATGATTAAACAGTAAATAAAGTGTTATTTCTGTAGTTGTAGGTGCATAAACTGACACAGCACTGCCAGATTGCAAATCAAGCCCAATGAAACAAAGAAATGTTGGGGGAAAGAGTCACGCGGGCGACCTCTGAGCATGCAGACTCCATTTCCCATGACTCCATTTCCCTGACTACTCTCTTGGATTAGCCCCTTTGATTTCGACGCACTCTCAACCTGTTTTTGTCTGACTACTCTTCTGGTATTGCCCTTTTGGATTTGACGCCAATAAACTGTTATTCTGCTTACATCGCTTATTCTTTGTGCGCAAGCTCCTTACAGAATACTTCGCCAAGCAGTGATGGCGGAATTCAATAGATTGGAGCAAGCTATCGCGGAGCAGGGTTCTGCTTTGGATCAACATAGCAAGGTGTTTGATTCTCTCTCCACCACGATCAATTAATTGTCTCATCACCAAACCGACCAACAACAACAACTCGCTCAAGTTACCGAGGCGCTGAAGGAAATCATGGCGTGTTTACCACCATGTGCGGCATCCGCTGTGTCGCCATCTTCTACGCCGTCCCCGTCACGGTGACTGTAGCCAAACCTCAGACCACATTGCATCCGTTACCAGTGAGTAAACCTGACAAATATGATGGGTCTCCGAATCAGTGTGCAGGGTTTTTGCTACAATGTTCCCTGTTCTTTAGTAACTCACCTCCCAGTTTTGATCAAGCCCACATAGTATTTATCATCACATGCTTAACGGGTAAAGCATTAGAATGGGCAACCTCCGTTTGGACGGTATACGAGGGTGGATCATATGACGACTTTATTCGGGACTTCAAGACGGTGTTTAACCATCCTCATGATGGTCGGTGTGCTGGAGAGAGACTTGCCACACTTCGCCAGGGTCGGCATTCAGTGGCTGAATATGCGAGACAATTCCGTACGTTAGCCGCTTCCAGTGGTTGGAATAACACAGAAATAGCAACTATGTTTCGCATGGGATTACGGACTGAAATTTTGTCTGAGCTGGATTGTAAGGATGACGGTATGGATCTCAATTCTCTCATTGCCCTGTCCATTCGGCTGGACCAACTTCGGCATCGACATCACACTTACGACAGTGAGGTTGACAAGTATTCACACGTCGACACCAACGATCCATCTGAGGAGCGTATGCAGTGTGACACCTCGCGCCTATCTCGCCGTGAACGTGAACGAAGACTACGAGAGGGTCTGTGTCTGTACTGTGGTCATGGTGAACATACGGTGCTCGACTGTACATTACGCCCGTCTAGGGCAACGCCTCCCTCTTCGGAAAGCTACGCTAAACGTGTGAGTACCATGTCGATCCCCATGTTCGCTCATTCTATCATACTGCCAGTGACTATATACTGTTCAGACAAACCTTTTGTTCTTTCAGCGCTGATTGATTCTGGAGCTGAGGAAAATTTCCTACATTGAGATGTAGCCAGGTAATTGAACATTCCTGTGAGCACCCTACCAGTTCCTCTGCATCTTTCTGCTGTTATTGGACAGCCCGTTGGCGCTGGAGTCATAACGGAACAAACTGATTCTATTCGCATGGATATGAGTGCGCTACACTCCGAGCAACTACGCCTCTTTATTCTGAACTCTTCAGCTTATGAAATTATTCTGGGTGCTCCCTGGCTTAGGACCCATAACCCGGTCATCTCTTGGGCAGATCAGCAAATCTTGGTATGGTCCGAGTTCTGTAAGAAGCAGTGTTTACAACCTCTCGGTTTGAAACTACGAACGACTGCCATGAAAATAGATCATCCTCATCATGTCCAAATTCCCGCTGTATATGAGGATCTGCAAGTTTTTAGAGAGGGCCGTGCCACTCACCTTCCTCCTCATCGTCATTACGACTGTTGTATTGAACTTGTCAACCAAGCTATCATCTCATATTTATCCCCTTAAAATCAAGGAAGAGATTGTGATGGAGGAATATATTCAGGAGGCTCTGGATAAGGGCTTCATTCATCCCTCCACGTCACCGGCGGCTTCTAGCTTCTTTTTTGTACAAAAGAAAGACGGAGGACTCCGTCCCTGCATTGATTATTGGGGACTAAATCTTGTCATCAAAGCGTATACATACCCTCTACCTCTGGTTCCAGCAGCATTGGAACAACTTCGGAAGGTACGTGTATTCACCAAACTTGACCTCAGGAATGCTTATAACCTCATCAAAATTCGTGAGGGGGACGAGTGGAAAACCGCTTTTCATACTATTCGCGGGCACTATATTTGGTGATGCCATTCGGTCTTCGCAATGCTCCATCAGTCTTCCAGGCATTCATCAATGATGTTCTGAGGGATATGCTGGGGCGATTTGTTGTAGTTTACATTAACAACATCCTGATCTACTCGTAAGATATGCAAGCGCATGTAAGGCACGTGCGGTAAGTACTCTCTAAACTGCTGGAGAATTAACTATTCGTTAAACTTGAAAAGTGTGAATTTCATGTAATCAGCACATCTTTTTTGGGGTATGTCATAAGTCAAGAGGGAGTTTATATGGACAAACGGAAAATTTCTGCAGTAGTAGAATGGCCACGTCTCAACACCATCAAGGAACTGCGATTTCTTGAATTTGCAAACTTTTACCATCGGTTCTTTCGCAATTACAGCTCAGTGGCGGCATATCTACTAATGGGAAACTCCAGAACGCTTCGCTGGACGGATGCTGCTGATTCAGCGTTCGAGGATCTTAAGGGGCGATTTACATCGGCCCAGTTATTGAAACATCCAGATCCTGAGCGAGTTTTTGTGGTCAAAGTGGATGCGTCTAATAGTGGTACACCTGAGAAACTTTATCCAGTGGCTTATTTTTCCAAGAAGCTTTCGCCTGAAGAGCAGAATTACGGGATTGGAGACAAGGAATTGTTGGCATTGAAACTTGCTTTGGAGGAATGGCATCATTGGCTGGAGGGGGCCAAATTTCCCTTTTTGGTCTTTACGGATCACTAAAATTTAGAATACCTCAGGACAGCCAAACGTCTTAATTCTCGATGGGAGAATTGACTCTGAAATAGTAAAATATAACACACTCATCCCGCCACCTAGTCAAGGTCCCCAAGATAAGCTATATGTCCCTCCCAATTTCCGTGATCAATTGCTTACTTGAGTACACACCTCCATTTCCACAGGTCATCCCGGTAAAACCAGGACATTGCAATTACTGGGGGGTAAATATTGGTGGGAGAGCATGTTGGCAGACGTTCACCAGTCTGTGGTTTCCTGTTCGATATGTGCTCAATGCAAGATCCCTCGAACCCTTCCTGTGGGTAAACTTATGCCTCTAGTCACCCCTAGGCGTCGCTGGTCTCATATAGCCATTGACTTTGTCACCAATTTGCCCTCACCCTTAGCAACACAGTAATTCTCACGGTGGTAGACCGCTTTTCTCGAGGAGTGAGATGTATTCCCTTCCCAGCATTACCAACTGCTTTTCAAACTGCTGAGTGTTTATTTCATCAGGTGTTTTGCCTCTTTGGGATACCAGAAGACATCGTCTCGGATCGGGTACGAAATTCACCTCTCGAGTTTGGACTGCTTTAATGGAGAAAATAGGAGTCATCCGGATACCACCCGCAGTCTAACGGTCAGTGTGAGAGAGTGAACCAAGAACTAAGCAAATTTCTAGGAATTTTCTGTCATAATAATCAACATGATTGGGCAGAGATAGCTCAAAACTCTTACAAGCTCCACTACTGGATTAACTCCATTTCAATGTATGTTCGGTTACCAACCCCCATCATGCCTTGGTCTGCTGAAAATTCCGAGATTCCTGCTGTGGATCATTGGATGCAGCGCAGTGAGGAGGTATGGGAACAGACGCAGCAGAGTATAGAGTCTATTGTGCAACAGCAAAAGAGGGTGGCGGATCGACGACGAGGTCCCAATCTCGGGGGGACCTTGAGTGGGAAGGATATGGTCCAGAGGAGACTAGCTGGGTACTGGCAGCAGACATTCTGGATCCCGTTCTCATCAACGAATTCCATCAGCAACACCCTTCAAGGCCAGCTCCATGACCCAGAGGGAGACCTCAAACTCGCCAATTTGTATCTTCCAAATACATGGGGCGGCTAAGTCTGTTCGTCCTCAGGTTAGATCCACTTCGGACTCTTTGGGGGGGTGAAATCACGCAGGCGACCTCTGAGCATGCGGACTCCGTTTCCCATGAGACACCTTCACAGGAACTCTCTAGTGACACGCCTCTTCCGTGCCCGGCTTCACCGGAGTGGTGATTGCCTGCACCTGGGCCCACTACTATGTATACTTCCGGGTTTCTAGACATTGTTGCAAAGTATTGTTTTCCCTTGAGACCGAGCATTATTACTTTCCTGATTCCGGTTGCTGATTTCTCTGCCTGCTACTCCCGACTACTCTCTTGGATTAGCCCCTTTGATTTTGACGCACTCTCGACCTGTTTTCGTCTAACTACTCTTCTGGTATTGCCCTTTTGGATTTGACGCCAATAAACTGTTATTCTGCTTACATCGCTTATTCTTTGTGTGCAACCGCCTTACAGAAAGCAATACATTTCGTTTTATAAAATACACCGAATGTACATTTGGAAAGTTTAGAAATACATTTGAACAGTCTGATGATGTTGAGTGTCAAGATGACTGTCAGGACAAAAGCAAGAACACATGCACACTTGGATTTAGTCAATGCTTACAAATTTACCTAAAGCCAAACTCACATTGCCACGGTGGCTTAGTGGTTAGCACGTTCGCCTCTCAGCGCTAGGGATTCCCGTTTCGAATCCCAATCTGGGTGGAGTTTCCATTTTCTCCCCGTGTCCACATGGGTTTTCTCCATGTTGTCCGGTTTCCTCCCACAGTCCAAAAACATGGATCAAAGTCAATTGAGTTCTCCAAATTGCCCCATATGGAGTGTGTTTGTGTTAGTGAGTGTGTGCCCAGCGATAGATTGGCACCCTGTGCTGGGTGTATCTGCCCAGCGCCCAAGATGTTCTCCCCTGGATGGGCATGGAGAACCCCCACGCTACCCTAATAGAGGATAAAGCGGAAGATAATGGATGGATGGAAACTTACATTGCAGCAGCAGAGGGCAGATGAAGTCCCTTACTTAAGTGCTTAAGTGCTAGTAATATAATAATAATATATTGTAGAATATTACTTAAGTAAAAGTTGATAGTATGATGAAAAAGTATTATAAGAAAAACTACATACATATAAAAGTACATAGACCTACATACAAGTAAAAAAGTCAAAGTATTTATTCTAAAATCACTTTGAATTACATTTTTGACAGGGTATCTTTTTATTCAATTTAAAGGTGGACAAGCACTGTGATATAAAAACAGTAATCCACTGGACACAGTAAATCACTGGGCACATGCTTACTAACACAGGGGCACAGAGAGAATGTGGGCACATAGAGAACATCTGGAAGATTGCAATCTGGGGGTGGTAGCTCAGGAGTTAGGGTGTTGGGCTATCAATTTAAAGGTTGGTGTGCTGAATTGTGCTGAATCAATTCTGTGTTCTCATCAGGTTGGGATACTTGTGTTTTCATTCATTCATTATCATCCGCTTTATACTATATTAGGGTCGTGGGGGGGGTGGTTCCCCATGCCCATCCAGGGGAGAACGTTTCAGGCACTGGGCAGATACACCCAGGACAGGGCGCCAATCTATCGCTGGGCACACAAACACACTCTACATGGGGCAATTTGGAGAACTCAATTGACTTGATCCATGTTTTTGGACTGTGGGAGGAAACCGGGGAACCCGGAGGAAACCCACGCTGATATGGGGAGAACATGGAAACTCCACCCAGATGGGGATTCGAACCGGGAATCCCTAGTGCTGAGAGGCGAATGTGCTAACCACTAAGCCACCGTGCCGCCCTACTTGTATTTTGCTTTGGATAAAAGTGAGTGCTAAATGACCAAATGTAATATAAATGTGGCTTTAACATTATGCCTTAACTAAAACTACAAAATGGATACAAGCAAATAAGTAATTAATTAATTAAGAAGTCAGTACAATTCAGCTTAGGACACATTCTGAAAATAATAAACATTGATCTTGAGCTTGAAACAAGTAGAGCTTTTAAAGCAAATAACACTTTAAAATAAGCTGTATTAGTGTCTATTCTGTGACTCAGCTGTTGAAGATAGGCTCCTGTTATTCCATGAAACTGTTCATCTCTTCCTCGATGAGAGTTAAGATAAAGGCCTCAGTGGGCAGTAAATGGTCCCTGAAGGTGCTGCATGGAAATAAATCTGAAAGGGTGCAAGCAGGCACAGTGTACTGGACCTGGGTAATGGTCTGGGAAAGGGTGCCAGACAAACCCTGCACAAGCCAGGTTAATAGTCCTCCCCTCCCCTGTCTCGTTCTAGCATTTTCTGACTTTCACAGCAGCTGCGCTTGTTTTTGATGAGTTCCGCCATTAAAGCACTCGTCCAGCACAAGGCTAATTAGCCACAGCATGTATTAATCATGATGTTAGCAGCGGTGGCCAGAGGTGGAGTTGCGCAGGTCTCTGACCTCCTTTTCCCTGCTAGGCTAGTTAATCTGTGTTCACCATGTCATGTGCATTAACCTCCGTTTGGCCAACTCGTTTTTCTTCAGTGGCTGCCACTATGCTGTTTCATGTCCACAAAGCCTTTGGCACTTTCAAGACATGTTAATCACCAATAGCACATTACAAAAATAGGACACAAGGACAGAGAAGAAGTGTGAAAGTTAAAAAACTGCATAAATAAATAAATAAAAAAAATACAAAATATTTATAAATATTCAACATTAGTACTTTTCAGGGTACAACTCAATATAATAAGAATAAAAATACATACATACATACATATATGAATAAATAAACAATTAAATAATAATAATAATCATAAAAATCAAAACCTAAGACCTATATGTTTAGGGGAAGAAAAAACATAAATCAATAAAAAATGTTCATAAGGGGCAAGTTATGAATTTGAGATCACATTTTTTTTATAAAAACTATATTTGCATAAAATAATCTCACTCAACATTTTGACCTGTTATTACAGTACATAAGTACATACGTGATTACAAGTACATATTTTGCAATCTGTCAGTACATCTAATCTCTCTTTTTTTCCATCAGCACACCGCAGTACCACACTTGGTAAACACAAAATACGCCCTAACATTTTGATTTCATTATCACAAGGACTGAATATTCATACCATCGTTATTGCTGACACCCGAAATAGTGAGCTGTACAGTGTTATTTATGACTGTGGCACATAGGGGTGTGGTCCCCTTGGTTAGAATGTAATAGTGGGAGTTGTAAGTCTGCTAGACTTTGTGGTCACATTAATCATGCATATGAATCCCGACTTATGCAATTTTTATGGACGCCCACATGGAGCAGCTAGGGTCCCTCTTGACCTGGTGGATCTTCTCATTTAATTACTCTCTCTCCCTCTCTCTCTCTTTCTCTCTCTCTCTCTCTCTCTCTCTCTCTCTATTTTTCTGTACACCATGAGCAATTGTGAGTTTGCTGATGGGGGATCCCTTGAGCTTATTTGTGCTGTGTGGTCTGATATCCGTGTTATAGCAAAATATCAGAAATTTTTCTGAGCTTAGGCAATGTTTTGTGCTTTAATGTGGTTTAAGTCAAGGCTATAACACACAAGTTGGTATTGTTTTTTGTTATAACAATAAATTTGGTATTGTTTTTTGTTTTTGTTCTATTTAGGAAGGCTTAAATAACAGACTAATGAAAGTATGATCATATAAGTAATGCCATTATGTTTAATATATATTTAATAGATCATGCCTCAAAATGGCATCGTACAATTTTTTTATATTGTAATATTTTTTGTGCAGCTGACACGCAACACTCGAATTTCATGTTTGTTTGCATTTAATGTAATATATTTTAATGTAATAATTGTGCCAGTACAAATTGAAGGGGACCTTCAGGTCGCAAAGCTGGTTCCTTAATCACAAGCCTACGACTGCCCTAAGATGCTTAATTAGGCTAGAATTTGAAAGTGTCATGCTAAAAATATACTTAAAGGCTCTGTGTCTTGTTCATCATTGTTCTTTTGTGTTAAATGTCTTGATAAGCCAACCAAATGAAAGGTGGAGTACTTAGACACTTAAATTCAAGATACATTGTTAAATAGTTTTGGTATTTGGTATTTAGTTTTGGTATTATACTCCAAATGCCTTGTAGCACTAATGTAAACAATATACTATGACACTGATAATTAAACAATTCTAGAGTGTAAGAATGCATGGAATGTGCTTTGATTGAACTCCTATTTTCATTTTTATCATTGTCTGGTCTGTGTCTTCTTGTTTTGTTAATTTGTCCATTTGTTAATTCATACATTAGTCCTTGTTTATTATTGATTACTTTTTTATGTTTATTGGTCATATTTCCTTCTTTGTTACTTAAGCCCACCTCACACCTCTCCCATTGAGAGATCGCCAGTTTATGTAGGTTGTTCTGTCCTGCATGAGTGTTGTTGTTTAGTTATTTGCTTTTTTGAATAAATGTATCCATTATGTCCCACCACCTGGCTTTATTTGTCTGTCATGCACCACTGGACTTTACATCAATATTTATATAATGACTTTTTTTGCATATTATTAATTATTACAAATAATGTAATATTATCTTTTACTCAAATTAACATGTAATGGCTTAGATCTTTTTAAAAGGCATGAACATGGAAAAGCTAAAATGATTGCATATTAATAATGGTCTTTATTTTACCTATCCAATCTTCTTACATTTTTGTACTTTTTTATGATTTTTATAGGACTTTAAGCTTGTGAAGTTGTTTGGCCACATGCTTTGATATGACTTCTACCCTGCTTGATTGTGTTAAGGTTGGGTGAATGGGCAGGCCATTCCATTACTGACAGCACTGCCTTTCTTCTCCACGCATCTCACACACAATTTTAAGGTGTTTAGGGTCACCAATAATCAAATATTGCTTGAAAATGTTCACAGCATGGCAAAGGTGTTTTCAAACTTTTAAAAAGCAGATCTCATGGAACATCATCTATTACCTACTTTCAGAGATCTTGTATCTCTTTTATTGTATTAATGAACTAATCAACAAGTCAAGTAATTTATTTATATAGCGCTTTTTACAACAGTACATTGTCACAAAGCAGCTTTACAGAATGAAAAGCCTTTAAACCCCCAAAGAGCAAGCCAAAGCGACAGTGGCAAGAAAAAACTCCCTTTTATGTTGTTATTTAAGGAAGAGACCTTGGGAGGACCAAGACTCAATGGGGGACTCATCCTCCTTGAGCGGCCGGGCAGCAACAACAGTGTAGAACAGCCATGTCCAGATACTAAACAAATGGAAAAACTAACAACTAGAAAACAATATGTGAGTCCATTAGGGGGCGTCCTGCAGGACTGCCTTGTCAGGATCCATACAGTATTCGTAAGCAGAGCCATGGATCTCCAGGAAGCCGGGGGACACCTCAAAAGAAACAGACAAAGGAAGGGAGTTAGAGCTAATAATAAAGCACGGCATTTAATTAATAAGTAATTAATTGACACAGTGCAGCATGTGACTCCGGCATCACTGACTAGAGCAGCATAACTAAAAGAGGCAGATACTGCAGACTCTAAATAGTTGAGATGGCGCCCCGGAACAGCATCATTCCAGCGCCACACCCCCCCCCATTAATGATGAGGTGGGTGAAGAGGTGAAATGCCAGCATACACTGATCAGAGATTACCCCCCAACACAGCCAAGTCTGAGATCTACATCTTTATCTACAGGGGATTAGTTAAACGCAAGATTAAATAAATGTGTTTTTAATTTATTTTTAAAGATTAATAGTGATTCAGAATCACGAACAGTAACTGGAAGGCTATTCCAAAGTTGAGGAGCCTTGTGGGAGAACGCTCTTCCACCAGCAGTAATTTTATTTATTCTGGGAGCTAAGAGTAAGCCAGCACCTTGAGATCGGAGCTCACGTGTCGGCTGGTACAATTGAATCAGCTCACTCAGATACTGTGGAGCCTGATTATGTAGAATTTTATATGTTATTAATAAAATTTTGTACTCGATACGAAACTTAACTGGTAGCCAGTGCAAGTTTGATAACACAGGAGTTATACGATCAAACTTTCTGGTTTTAGTTAAAACTCTAGCTGCAGCATTTTGCACAAGTTGTAATTTATGTAATGATTTATTAGAACATCCTGTCAGAAGTGAATTACAATAATCTAACCTTGAGGTAATAAAAGCATGAATTAGTTTTTCTGCATCTTGGAGGGAGAGGATGTTTCGTAGCTTCGAAATGTTACGAAGGTGAAAAAATGCAATTCTAGTGATATTGCTAATGTGCTTTGTAAAGGAGAGATCTGAATCGATAATGACCCCGAGATTATTTACAGATGAACTGGGTCTAATTAAAGTGTTATCAAGGTTTAACATAGTGTTAGAAGCTTTGTTAATTTTGTCCTTGGGTCCAACTATCAGAAACTCTGTTTTATCAGAATTTAGCAGTAGGAAGTTTTTTGACATCCACATTTTAATATCTTGGATACAGTCCTCGAGCTTAGTGACTGAACAACCATCATTAGGGTTAGCTGAAACATATAACTGTGTATCATCTGCATATGAGTGGAAACAGATTCCATGTTTACGAATAATTGATCCCAATGGAAGCATATATAATGCAAATAGGAGTGGACCCAGAACTGACCCTTGTGGGACACCATATTTAACTTTAGCGAGATCAGAATATTGGTTGTTAACACAGGTGAATTAATATCGATCAGTCAGGTAGGATTTAAACCACTGGAGTGCAGATCCTGTAACACCCACAATGTTTTCTAATCTATCAACTAAGATGTTATGGTCTATAGTGTCAAAGGCTGCACTAAGATCTAATAATACAAAAAAAGAGATTTGGTTATTATCAGAGGACATTAATAAGTCATTAACAACTTTAATTAAGGCTGTCTCAGTGCTATGGTGAGACCTAAAACCTGACTGAAAAACTTCATGAACGTTATTAGCTAGAAGATGGCGATTCAGCTGGTTGAACACTATTTTTTCTAGGATTTTAGAGACAAAAGGAAGGTTTGATATTGGTCTATAGTTGGACAGTATTAGAGGATCTAAATTAGGTTTTTTAAGTAATGGTTTAATGACTGCACACTTTTTGGGGACATAGCCTATTTTAAGTGATGAATTTATAATGTTTATAAAAGGCTCTGTGATATTTGGTAGGAGGTCTTTAAGCAGATTTGTAGGTATTGGGTCTAACATACAGGATGTTGTCTTTGATTGTGTAATTAATGAGACAAGCTCTTTTTTAGATATGAGGTTAAAGGTATTTAACTCTTGTACTATATTATTTTCTCTACCACTAGATTTTTCAGAAATCATTGAGGGTTGATTATTGGTTACGCTACACAATGCATTAGATGATTTAAGTCTTATGTTTTCAATTTTATCACTAAAGAAATTCATGAAATCATTGCTGCTGAACTGTGAGTGAATCTGTGAATCTGATTCAGTAGCACTTCGAGTTAATTTGGCAATGGTACTAAAGAGGAATCTTTGGTTGTTTTTGTTGTTCTCTATTAATTCAGAATAATATTTAGTCTTCGCTGCATTGAGTGCATGTTTGTACTTAGTCATACTGTCCTTCCATGCAACCCTAAATACCTCTAATTTAGTTTTTCTCCATTTACGCTCCATGGTTCTAGTGGCTTGTTTTAGGGCGCGTGTTTGATCATTAAACCATGGAACGAGTCTTTTATCTTTTTAGTTTAAGTGGAGCGACACTGTCTAAGGTTGCAGAAAACACGTGTTTAAGGTAATCCGCTGTGTTTTCAAGTTCATCGGGTCCTGATGCTGGTTTAATGTTTAATTCGGGTAAATGTTGTAGGAATGACACAGCAGTAGAGGGGATGATTGTACGCTTCATGTCATATCGCGGTTTAGTGACTGGATCAGTATCAATTTCTAAATCGTAGGTTATCAAATAGTGATCGGAGATGACCTCACATAGTGGAACAATAGTTAAATTATTAATGTTAATACCATGTGCTAAAACTAAGTCTAATGTATGTTTACAGCGATGTGTTTTACCAACTACACTTTGAGTAATGCCCATGGAATCTAGGATGGAGTCAAAGGCTAATTTAAATAAGTCTAGTGGGTTTTCAAAGTGAACATTGAAGTCACCAACTATTAAGGCCTTGTCTGATGAGATTACTATGTTAGAGAGAAATTCACCAAATTCTTTAATAAACTCTGAATATGGGCCGGGAGGGCGGTATATGGTAATAAGTTGCATTAGATTGGATTTATTCTTCAATGAAGATGAACTGCTTATGTTGAGTACAAGCGCTTCGAAGGATTTTGACTCATACTTATTATTAAGTGTTACATTTATGTTTTCTTTATAGATCGTAGCCACTCCACCTCCTCGTCCACTAAGACGTGGTTTATGAGCATAAGTATAACCAGGTGGAGAGGCATCATTTAATGCTAGGTATTCATTGGCCCTAATCCAGGTCTCTGTGAGACAAAAGACATTTAGAAAGTTATCAGTTATTATTTCTTGAACTAGAGCTGATTTTGATGACAGTGACCTAATGTTTAATAACCCAAGTTTTAACTTAAAAGTGTTTCTTACATTACTTGAGGTTGTATTGATATTAATGAGATTTTTTTGGCACACTTTTTGGACTCTTTTTGTTGTTTTTTGCTCACTGCGATACTTGATAACTGTCTTAATAGTATGGAACCTAGTTATTGTGGGTGACGACTCCTGGCAGTTCGCAGGCAGTTGGTTAGGCCATTCTGTCTGCTGCCTGGCCTTGGCTCTGAATTGTCAATTTTTTTTCCTATCTGAAGAAAAAACCCTATCGGCTATGTAATGTGACATGAGCGCAGCACCCTCCCGGGAAGGATGGACCAGGCCAGGCCTTCCCTCAAAAGTAGACCAATTATCAATAAAGGTAATGTTGTTCTCTGAGCACCACTTAGACATCCAGCAACGCAGCGACCATAACCTGCTGTAGCTTTCGCCGCCACGCCTAATTGGTAGGGGACCAGAGACAACTACTTCATCAGACATCATTGCAGCGGTTCCACACACCTCTTTAACATTAGCCTTAGTAATCTCAGACTGCTTGAGACGAACGTCATTAGTGCCGACGTGAATAACTATTCTAGAGAATGAGCGTTTAGCATTAGCCAGCACTTTGAGGTTCGCCCTGATGTCTGGAGCCCTGGCCCCCGGAATGCACCGGACTATGGTTGCTGGGGTCTCTAAGGGGGTAGCGATTCGCACGTGTCTGAGCTGGGAGTCGCCAACACAGTTTAAACCTAATATATATGGGCTTTAGAGTGTAACCTTTATCCATTAACATGATAAAAACAAACAAATTAAAGGAGTCATGTCTTCACCTTCACATTTGAAACACCATCTAATGTTTATAAATCGGTGGTGTAGGACCACATTTTTGTGAATGCAGGCTGGATTTGATCAAACCTAGTGTATTCAGCCACACAATACACACACTGATTTAGGCTACAGACTTCAAGTGTTTCAATCAAATAAATAAAGTGAATGCATTATTCATCTTCGCTGAAAACATTTTCAAGTTATATTTTTCCAATTCATGTTTGTTTCCAAAAATAAATTTTGAGTCTGACTTTTTTTATCCAAAAGCCACTGCCTCCCATATATTCTCCTGTGAGAGTGCATAAATCTCTTTTACTGATAATGTCAAGAGAAACTGAGAGTGAGGCACTGTGATCCGTCTCTCTTTCTGTCTATCTGTGTGCATGTTTGTGTAAATGTGTGGGTGAGAGAGAGGGAGAGAAAGTGAGTCTAAGCTGGCATGCTTTTTCAAAAGCTTTTTCCTAGGTCATGCCTTTATTTATTGTCGGTGTGGCACTGAATACTTTTGCAAAATAATTACATTTTCACTTCAATTATTTTTAGTATTGTATGTTTTACTTTTTGCTTTATGGAATGGCTTTACAGAGATGCACAATTGGTCAAAATTCAAGAGGGGAAAAAAATCTGACATTTTCAGTTTAATCCATACAAGACCATTGTAGTTGATGTTCAATAAAAATATATAATGAAATAATACATTTAAACAAAGTCTTTTTGACACAAATGTGGCTTCTATCTCAGAGACTAAATGACAACAAAACACGTAGTTAGTTTAAACATAATAATAATGACAATTCTTCTGTGTACTATAATTTAAAGTTGCAAAAAAACTTTGTAATATCTGTATATTGTGCACATAATGTGTATGTGTTCATGTGTCAATATATTTCAATATATGTTCATTTTGGTATTGGCAAAGATTTACTTATGTTCATTTTCTTATTTTATGGCTCTTTCTGATCTATGAAACCTTTAGGTATTTGGCAGAGTTGTAATTGAATTCGGCAGTGAGAGTGTCACTGTGCTTATTCCAGCCGAACAGATGCAACCACATGAGTCCTTCCCTGCAGAGTCTCTTCTATTCTTGTTTCCTCACTATTTTCAGTTTTGTGCAGATGTATCCATTAGAGGATGTCAGGAATGTGAAGCAGATTCACCACAAAGAGCTTAACATTTCTCTCTGAATACTTTCAGTAGTTCTTTAAATTTGACTTTTTATAGCCACAGGCTTTGAGTATTACAAATTTTCAGGACAATCCTTTATACATGTGAGTTACTTCACACATAACTTAGTGAAGCTGTTCAAAAATAAGATCTATTTCACTTTCTTCTCACTCATAAATTAACACAATGTCTCTCTTCGTTTCCACTGATTACTGGCTTGTCTGTGGTTTAATAATCATTGGGAACACGCACCTAATGAATAAGTCACTTCATCTAATTGCTTGCCACATTTCAAGATTTGTGTGTATCTGTGTCATTGTGTCTGTGTGCATGAGAAATCAGGATAGGGGTCCTAATAGCCCTGATGAATTTTAAAAAGGTAATTAGGAACACTTAGAATGGTGTGTTTGTTTTGGTGATGAAACAAGTTGATGGGCTTAGAATGCAATGTGAAAAAAAGGTTTCTTTAAAAGGCCCTACACAGCACGATATTTCATAATGCAAAAGGAAGAGACACTATTCTGTAACACAAATGAAGTTTTTAATAAATCACTAGATGCGGACCAAAGGATGACCAACAACAAAGACTAAATAACTCCTGTGAATAAAAACCCAATGAAGAAAACAAAACAATTGTAACAATAAGTTATAATTAATATGAGGGGAAATCCAACCATGTATTTCCCATCTATTTATTATGACACAATGCTTTGCTTTTTTTGGTATTTTAATCATGGAAGTCATGTAACTATGTGCAAAGTGTAGCTTTTTATATATTCCCTAATATATACACTGCCTGGCAAAAAACAAACAAAAAAAAAAAGTTAACACCCGGCCAAAATAATTCAATGCCCAACCAAAAATATTCAACACCATGTTTAAGTTGATAACAGGTCATTTAACCCAAACATCAAGCAGGTAACACCTAAGGAGATTCTAAAACTACTAAAATCAGGTAAAGAATTTAAAGAGGGGCACTGGAGAAAACATCATCTTCAAAGAAGTAATGTTGCCTGAAAAAAACAATTGTGAATGATGAAATGAATGATTGTAATTGGTTATAATGTAGTTTGTCTGGAAGTTTCTCTTTTGTTTTTCCATGACAACCTTCCTGAGGAACCAATTCTTTCAGAAAAAATTGAGTTGGGGAGAATCTCAGCAATTAGGACGCACTAAAATGTATTTTTTAAACTTAAACAAATCAACAAAATAATTAAAAACAAAAAGTATCTATTGTTTTATGAGCTTAGCTCCAGAATATAGGACCAGTTTTTCAGCAACACTTGCAGGCGTTACAGATTTTAACAGACATTTAAAAGTAATTTTATTTATTAAAAGTAAATGTTTTATAATGGGTTTCTCATAGTTTGCAAGGTGATGTGTTGCACTGTTGCATGTGCATTCTCTGTTATGTATTGTGTTTAGTGATGTCCCCGTCTTCACAGCCATGTAGTTTTGCTCTGATTTTCTTTGCTTTGTCTGACCAAAAGACTATTAAAGGGCTATTCATATGGAAATGGAATCACATGGCCTAGTGTGTTTTAACACTCGAAGTCCCAGGATTTTCAACCTACCCCCTGAAGTCCTGAGAGTGGGTCAAAAGACCCTTAGTCCAAACTGTTGACTCTGATGGCTCCAATTAGCATCCTTTAATTTGTAAATGTGGCCATTACCTGAGGACTCTGCAGGGGGGAGTAGAGCTAAACTCACACCTCACACAAACGTCTGTCTCATACTGTAAACAGTTGTGAAATCAACTGGTTAGATTTAAAACTTATATCTCTTTGTGGCATGGTGGTGCAGATTTTGAACAAATTGTTGATTTACAATCTGTTTCAAGAAATATGCAGAAGTTTTTCTAAAATAATTTATTAATGTTTTTCTTTTAAAAAAAGATAAATGGGTTCAAAATGACAGTTTAGAAAAAAATAACCAAACTAATTGTGTTCATCCATTTACATTACATTTACATTTATGGCATTTGGCAGATGCTCTTATCTAGAGCGACTTACAAAAAGTTCCTGTCATCATCTTAGAATATTCACCAAAAATAGAGATTGACCAGAATTCAGAGTGCTTTGAGCCAAAGTAATACCAGAATTAATCTGTACAAACAAACTAAAAACCTGACTCTTTTTTGCTCTTAGTACGCATTATCATGGTAATGACCTACAGGCTGCCTAAACACACACACACCTATCATCCCCCTCTGCCCAAATTCTACAGACAGGCCTGAGTGAGACCTCCGTGAAGCTGAAGAAGAAAACATACAGGAATTGGCAGCAAGATTACATGAACATGAAAAAATATTTATCATTCTCATTCCTTTCTTTTTCTTTTCTTTTTGTTGTCCAATACGTTTTTTTATTACTCAACATATTTTATGCTCACATATTCTTTACCCTTTTGTTCTTTTCTTTTTCTTTTCTTCACAAAAAAATACAAGGTTTTGTCTATTCATTCTTTTCATTTTTTAATTTTACCCTTTGTTCACCTGCTTTTTCTTATGCTGTTCTTTCCTTCCATTTCCTTCTTTCTTTTCTCTACATTGTTACATGTATGTATATATGAATACTATATGAAAACTGTTTGACCATGCTGACTAAAAAAATAAGTTGCCCAATAATAATATATGCTGGCTAATAAAAAAAAAGCAGGTGAAGAAAATGGTAAAAAATAAAAATTTAAAGAATAAATAGACAAAACCTTTTATTTTTTTGTGAAGAAAAGAAGGATAAGAATGAAAACTGTTTGATACTGACTAGCAAAATACAGAAACATACTTTAGCTGGGGGTAGGTTGAATAGTGTGTTACCTGCAACCCTATGCATGACAAAAGAGGACAGCTAGTGCTCTCTAATGGTTATGCAGAAGGATCTCAGATTTTCAGTCAAGCTAGTAAATCAACTTCTTATATTTTGAACTTATATCTCTTGGAGGCAAGGTGGTGCACATTTTGAACAAATTAAAGTTGATTTAAATTAAAGTTGATCTTGTTTTTCAATTGGTTTGGCTCATTTCTTGAAACCGAGGTGACATTCTCAAAACACCATGTGAAACACAGCTCAAGAGACGTTTTGGGGGCATTTTGAGGGCACTGACAATTTGTATAAAACACACATTTTGTTTTGAAGCATACATAATGTGTATTGGGGAGATGTAACCTTTTGGTGCTGATCTGTGATGTTGTGCTGCATTATACAGGTCATTTTGCCAAATGACATAGTTTGCAAAACATACAATCTGTTTCAAGAAATATGCTAATTTTTCTTTTTAAAAAGATGTGGAAGAAGTGTGTTCAAAATGACAGTTTAGAAAAAGAAAACAAATTAATTGTGTTGATCCAGCTCAACAAAGGTATTGAAAAAGAGTGTAAGCAAAAGAATGTAAGTTGCTCCTGAGTGTCTGTCCACCCCCCAGCTGCATTACTGTGCAGGGGACATGCATAAGGTTGCTAACACCTTAGCAAATTTGCATGCAGCCTTTTGTGCTGTGGGGGATAAATAGGTGACTGCTTCACCTATTTTGCTCACAAGAAACAAAATGCAGAGAAGGTTCACCACTCAACAGGCATTGGAACTGGAATACAATATATATAATCTTTATATTATAAAATACAATAAACTGAATAGAACTAACTAGAAACTAAATAGCTAAACAACCTCCCCCTAAATTGCTCACTTGTATAAAAAATGCGATAAATGTAAGTTGCTCTGGATAAGGGTGTCTACCAAATGCCATAAATGTAAATGCTGAAATGCTAGTCACACAATAAGGACATGCCACTCACACATGTAGCCCTCCAATGCAGCCTATAGTAAATAGGTGTGAATTGTTTTATTCCTTTTATATTTTTTGTATGACAAAAAAAAATGCATGTAATCAAATAACAGTTGTTCTTTTGTATATTTCTCATGCTGAAATTTCAGTCCTCTTGACACAAATGCTTCTGGTCATTACTCACAGCTGTAACTTACTGTAAAATTTCTAATTCTTTATTTAAAATATAAAAAATAATTTACTGTTTGTGCTTTTTTGCTCAAATAAAACTAAACTAAATACAATATATATAATCTTTATATTATAAAATACAATAAACTGAATAGAACTAACTAGAAACTAAATGGCTAAACTCAATGGAAAACCTCCTGTGGTGCTCCAGTAATGGCCTTATTTACAGAACAAAAGACGGTGATTAGAGGATGTTAGCTAAAATCCTTCAGGTCATTCGACCCGTCTCTGGGTTCCAGAGGTAGAAATGTCAAATGACCCCTCTCTGGGACTTGTAGTGTTAAACATTTGGTGAAAACAAATTGTAAAAAAACAACAGAAGAATCCAGAGATACGATAAATAGTGAAAGTTTGGGCATTTCTAAACTGTGAAAGAAACTCAAGGGAATGGTCTTTAGCAGCTGTATAGGCATAAGAAAACCACTTGTAAGTGATTCAATTTCCTATAGTGCATAAAGTTTGGAGCAATGGAAGAAGGTTGTGTGCCTGTCTTAAAAACCTGTGGAGGCAGTGCTATGATTTAATGTGTTTGCAGTTGGTCAGATCTCGGTTTAGGAAATTTTTTGCTTAAATAATGAAAATAGCTGATTTACTGGAATATACTGAACGTTCCAAGTTATTCCATCAACTGATAAGACACAGGACGACATGTAGCATAGTGGTTAGCATGTTAGCCTCTCACAGCTGGGGATCCTGTAAGCTGGATAAATTGCAGCTCTCCAAAGCAACTAAGGGATATCCAAACACAGGGTCATCCATAACACAGCATCCCTGGAGCAATGAGGGTAAGGGGCTTGCTCAAGGACCCACATTGGTAATTTCAGTAAACCTGGGTTTAGAATCCACAACTTTCAGATTAATAGCCCAACACCCTGACCACTGAGCTACCACATTTTGTGACGTCATCAGAGAAAATCCATCTCTGATGTTCATGATGTAGGCTAAATCCTTAAATTTTGTTTAAGGTTAAGGTGCTATGTATGTTTAAATTTGATTAATGATTAGTATTGACATGCAAATACGATGTCTAAGAGACTGAATTGTTTCCAAGAGATTCCTTAGAAAAGAAAACAGGTGTAGATACAGTGGTGTGAAAAAGTGTTTGCCCCCTTCCTCATTTCCTGTTTTTTTGCATGTTTGTCACACTTAAGTGTTTCAGAACATCAAACCAATTTAAACAATAGTCAAGGACAACACAAGTAAACACAAAATGCAATTTGTAAATGAAGGTGTTTATTATTAAAGGAGAAAAAAAATCCAAACCATCATGTCCCTGTGTGAAAAAGTGATTGCCCCCTTGTTAAAACATACTATAACTGTGGTTTTTAACACCTGAGTTCAATTTCTCTAGCCACACCCAGGCCTGATTATTGCCACACCTGTTCTCAATCACTTAAATAGGAGCTGCCTGACACAGTAAAGTCCACCAAAAGATCCTTAAAATCTACACATCATGCCGAGATCCAAATAAATTCAGGAACAATTGAGAAATAAAGTAATTGAGATCTATCAGTCTGGAAAGGGTTATAAAGCCATTTCCAAAGCTTTGGGAATCCAGAGAACCACAGTGAGGGCCATTATCCACAAATGGCGAAGACATGGAACAGTGGTAAACCTTCCCAAGAGTGGCTGGCCACCCAAAATTACCCCAAGAGCGCAGCGACGACTCATCCAAGAGGTCACAAAAGACCCCACAACAACGTCCAATGGAACTATGAATTCTGCTGTCTACCAAAAGATCCTGAAGGAGAATGTCCGACCATCTGTTCGTGAACTCAAGCTGAAACGAACTTGGGTTCTGCAGCAGGACAATGATCCAAAACACACCAGCAAGTCCACCTCTGAATGGCTGAAGAAAAACAAAATGAAGACTTTGGAGTGGCCTAGCCAAAGTCCTGACCTGAATCCTATTGAGATGTTGTGGTATGACCTTAAAAAGGCCGTTCATGCTCGAAAACCCTCTAATGTAACTGAGTTAGAACAATTCTGCAAAGATGAGTGGGCCAAAACTCCTCCAGAATGCTGTAAAAGACTCATTGCAAGTTATCGCAAACGCTTGTTTGCAGTTGTTGCTTCTAAGGGTGGCCCAACCAGTTATTAGGTTTAGGGGGGCAATCACTTTTTCACACGGGGCCATGATGGTTTGGATTTTTTTCTCCTTTAATAAAACACCTTCATTTACAAATTGCATTTTGTGTTTACTTGTGTTGTCCTTGACTATTGTTTAAATTGGTTTGATGTTCCGAAACACTTAAGTGTGACAAACATGCAAAAAAAAACAGGAAATGAGGAAGGGGGCAAACACTTTTTCACACCACTGTAGATATGTAAAGTGATGAAAAATTAAAGATGTTGCTCTAGTGAAATGTTTCCCATGTGCTGCTTTAGGGCTTCCCTTAATGTTTATATCTGTATCTTACATTATTTTAAATGCATGTGATGAGATATTGTGATGAGAACCATGCATGAGATATTCTGTATGTTTAATAAAGGATGACAGCCATCAGTGTTTTACTATGTTAGTGTTGTCATTTGCATGCAACCACAAGGACTAATCCATGCAAATGGAGGTCAATAGCAGTTAGTGAAGTCAAAACAGGAATCTAGCTTATGCAGAAAACGGTATGTGATATAACTAATTAAACTCAATGATGCGACGGAAGCTTGTCCATGCTGTAAACACAACCCTCCAACCCCTTCTAGGCAGATAGCAATAATTGTAATATGTTTGAATTGCATGCTCACATACTTACTTTTCATCAGTATCAAGACACAGAGGTGAAAATGGGGCAACTGCACAAACACATACAAATAAAATCTCATGGTGAAGCCATTACTGTAATTCAATTTCCCTACCAGTTCAGTTTGATAGATTGAAGCAGTCACCTCATTGAGTGTGCCACACACATTGAGAAGGAGCATTTCCGACACCTTGGTGTGAAGAAAAAAAAGGAAAAAATACACTTCATTGATATCAATTACCAGCTGACTCTTGATCAATCGCCACAGTGCCCATAATGATTTGTTGTCACATATTTGAGGAATGAGCAATGGCGTCCACTTCTGTTTTCTTGCACCTTTTCTTTTTCCTACCCTGCTTTTCTTTCATTAACATTGAACCTTGAAGTGAGGCATTTTAAATTAAACTATTTAATTACACTAAAATAAGACACATTTTTTAAATCTATTATATGAAAATAAATGTATTCCAAGGCGAAGTCTTTTAATCAGTTGGAAATCTAATTGTTTTCTCTTCGTTTTGAAATTTTTAGTGACAGGACTATATTCTCCCAATATTATCTAAAATACATTGTAGAAAGAAAGGGCTACATTTGTCCTTATAACATCTTAATGAGCTATTTAACAAATAGAAACAAATGTCAGGATTTTTCAAACAAGAAGCTCATGAAGATGTTCTTACAATAGATTATTGTAAGTGTTTTAACAGGAAATGGCTTTCAGGTGATTTGTATTAAAACAACTTTTGCTAGCACTTTGCACTATGAATGTGGTAATCTTGGATTGGATATATCTTGTATTGTAATATGGACTAACAAAATGGGTAGCTTTGACTCCTCCCATACTTTTACTCTGAAACAAACAAAATCCTATTCCTGACACCGGCTGGTGTGTAAATGTCTGAGTGAGTTTCCTGGCACCAAAAAACATGCAGATGAATTCATCATGGTACACTAAATTGATTGAATTTTCCAGCTACTTTAAAGCAATGGGTTGTATCTGTGAGGGCTTACCAATCAACCCCATTGGTTGGGAGACTGTTTAAGTTTGATGAGCTAAACAAAAATATAAAAAAACATATAAATAATCTAATCATTGTCTAATGAGTGACCCGGGTTTATTATTCTGTTTTTGTTTGCTTTGATTTCTGTTAAATATATAATATTTATGTTAGGGTCCTGGATCCTCCTATTAACAAAGCTCTGGCACCAGATGCCATTGAAGTTATAGACTTGAGTGTGAAGGTCTTTTATCCAGGAGACCCTAATTAGGGTTAACGTGCGCCAGCTGCAGTTTCCTTATTTTAGTAGCTGGTTGTTGCGGCAGCTTTGGTTTTGCTACTGACTTCAGGGTTAGTAGGTGGGGTACAGTCAGGAGACGGGAGTAATTATCTCTCTTTTAAATAGGGAAAGTATTTGCTGCTGGAGTCATTGGGACCTTGTTAGACTAAAGCTTACTAAATCAGTGTTGTGTGACCCAAGGCTACACCTAGTCCTTCAGGTAAATTCTTTAGCCGATGGATCCATCTTTGGTGGCGACTGTGTTTAAGTACTCACCTCTGACTAATTTATTTATCATATAATATCTGTTATGTATAACAATGTGTATATAAGACCCTTTTTCCAGATTATTGTTCATTGATTGTTCCCATACTTGGTGGCTTACCTTTTAAATGACTCATATTTTACCAGTTACATACTAAAGTAATTCCATAGATAATATTAATAGCCTCTATGACCCTAATAATTACAATTTTGAGTTTAGCAATTTTTATTTCCCTTTTTCATTAAGTAATTGATTTATGTGCTTTAGTTTCTTTACCTTTGTCCACAACACATTCTTTAAATTACATTAATTTACACTCTTTATAAAACAGACATTGTTCAGGTACATCTAATTGGGTACTGTAAACAACATGAATTGCATTAGATTGCAACATGCTGCAGCTAATAACCGCATATCAATGGCACCAAAATATTTTGATGCAGCAACATCTTATATTATATTTATATTACTGCATTACTAAATCCTTGTTTACTCAGGTGTATCTCACCTGTTTAAACAAATAGCTGATTTTTATTTATTGATTGATTGATTGATTGAAGTTGAATTTGGCTGGTGACAATTCACCGGAAAATGATTAGCTTCAGACAATTCACCGGAAAATGTTTTGGACCTATGAATACACAATTCCTACATTAGCAGTAGGGATTTAAGCAAGATAAAGCAATTTTGCATTCCAGACATAGAAACAGTGCACTAAATGGCTAATAGGCAAATGCAAACCAAGCCCAAGAGTTAAAAGTGTTGAAATTCACAAAGAGTTTTTGTCAGGAATGCTAACAGACCAGTGTGTACTCAAAAAATAGATACCAAGCAGCCCTCCTGACATTCAGTCAGGACCCTGATAGGCAGATCAAATTAGACACACAGTATAGGGAATAAGGGAAGATGGAGAAAATAGCTGAACTGAGTTGCTCTGAAGCTGACAGAGTAGCTGAAAGGATGAAGAAGTGTTAATTACAAACAGCTTACAGAAAAGGGGAGAGTCTAAAGAGGGGGATTAAGTCAATTGTGGAGGATGGCCCAATATAAAACAGGCTTAGAAAAGCAAGGAAAATAGCTTTAATTAGCATTAGCTATCATTAGCATGCAGAGAGGGAAAGAAAAGGGAAGCAAGAAGACTATTTTGGTTGATGGACAATTTGGGAAGGCAGCTCAGAAGCTTTAATCGATGACATTGCTCTGCAAACTGATGTAATTAGATTTTTGTATCATATCACTTTTCTTACATGGTAAATAAATACAACTTTTAGTTTACTGATTATAACATAGGGCAGTGTGTTTTGTTTTGCATCTGCAATTTCCCCCGGGGATTAATAAAATATTTTGATTCTGTACACAATTTTTAAATAATTTTAATGCTAAATGCTAAAGCTTATTTATATTTGATTAACAAAATGGCTGTGAGTTTTTTTTCCCACATATTTACATTTGCATGTTTCCTTTAACATATTTTATTGCAGCATATGGCTACCGTTTCCATGTCCTACATTGACTATTTAGGACTCCCTTTATTTTCATGGGAGCAGCACTTGGTACCGTTATCTATTCACTGTGTTGTCACTACGTTATCTATTTGCCAACAGCAGAGTGCAAGTCCTGCCGATCATACTGAAGGAAGACCGGGCAGAGAGTCGTAAGCCACTAACCCATTGCTGCAAGCCAAGGACAGTTCGTGGCACTCACTTCCACATTTTGTTCTGACAGACAGATAGATGGAAAGAAAACTTTATTTATCTTGGAGGAAATTTAGCAGGGCGGCACGGTGGCTTAGTGGTTAGCACGTTCGCCTCTCAGCGCTAGGGATTCCCGGTTCGAATCCCCATCTGGGTGGAGTTTCCATGTTCTCCCCGTGTCCGCGTGGGTTTCCTCCGGGTTCTCCGGTTTCCTCCCACAGTCCAAAAACATGGATCAAGTTAACTGAGTTCTCTAAATTGCCCCATATAGAGTGTGTTTGAGTGTGTGAGTGTGTACCCAGCGATGGATTGGCGCCCTGTCCTGGGTGTATCTGCCCAGCGCCCGAGACGTTCTCCCCTGGATGGGCATGGGGAACCCCACCACGACCCTAATAGAGGATAAAGCGGGAGATAATGAATGAATGAATGAATGAAATTTAGCAGCCAGTAGCGGAGGATCAGTATTATTGTATTGAAATAATAAAAATATTTGAATAATAAAAATGTAGTAAGGGTGATCTAAAGTGATAATAGTGCAAAAAGGCTCTTCTGAGTTTGGCTGTAGAACAACTCATTGACAGCAGCCTTTCACTAAACGTGCTTCTTTGATCCATAATGATGGTATGCAGTGGGTGACCATCACTATCCATGGTAGAGAGAGGTTTGTTTAGTATCCTCCTCTCTGCCACCTTAATTACAACGTCCACACCCATCACTGACCCCGCACACCTGATCAGCTTGTCCAGCCGCCTCTTGTCTCTCTCTTTGATGCTAGCACACCATAAGAAAGACAGGTGGACACCACAGTCTTATAGAACATCTGCAGGAGCTTCCTACAGATGTTGAAGGACCCCAGTCTCCTCAAGAAATAAAGCTGGCTCTGACCTTTTTTGTAAAGGATGTCACTGTTGACAGGGTCTTTATAACATGAGAGGTTAGCGTAACTGGCCTGAAGTCGATGGGTTCACTTGTTCGCCCCTTCTTCGGTACAGGAACCAGGCATGATATGTCCCATAGTGTGGGGATTCTCCCTAAGCGCAGCCTAAGATTGAAGCTATGTTGTAGAGGAGCTCCCAGCTAAGAAGAAGAGCAGGACTCCCAGCTAAGAAGAGCTCCCAGCTAAGAAGAGCAAGAAGAGCAGCTAAAATGATTTAAAAAAAGCAGTTAAGCTCATTAGCGCTGTCTGCATCACTGTCTACGATACTGTCCATGCTCTTCTTACAGCCCATTATGGTCTTCATAACATTCCACACCTCCCTCATGTTGTTCAACTGTCCTCCTTATTGTTTTCATTAAAGGCCATCTTCTTCTTGTTTAGGAGGACTTTAACACTGCTTGTTATCCTGGGCTTATTGTTTTCAAAGCAGCGCACAGGTTTAACAAGAACAACAATGTCCATACAGATGTTCATGTAGTACATCATGCAGTGTGTTAGCCCCTCACTGTCTTCGTCATCTGTCTCCATCAATACACTCCAGTCAGTAAACTGAAAACAGTCCCTGAGAGCTTCTTCAGTTCCAGGAGATGATTTACTGAAGGAGCGTGTAGTTGCAGGTTGTTCATGGACTTGGAGTTTGTACTGTGGCTGCAAGTAGAGATTGCGATCAGATTTACCAAGAGGAGGCATTGAAGTGTATGCACCCTTTACATTGGAATAAAGGAGATTAATTATCCTGTTTTTCCTGGTAGGACAGTCAATGCAGTGAGCACAGAGTCCAATGTAACGTTATTAAAGTCCCCAGAGATAGCTACGAAAGCCTCTTGCGATAGTTGTATGGATGATGTCACACGCGACTCTGTGTCTGCACGAGGAGAGGTAAACACAAACAACAATGGTATGGAACAGCGCTCTGGGCATGTAATAGGGTCAGAGACTCACCACCAACAGTTCAATGTTCCGACAGCAGAATATCTCCTTCAGTTACATGTCCTGAGTTACACAAATCTGATGTTAATCAATTGTGTGAGCCCCCCACCTTTATTTTTGCCACTCTCATGGTGGTGAATGTTGCCAGTTAGCCAGTAAAGCATTAGTTTACGTTTCAGTAAAGCATTAAATACTACACTTCCAGAACATCAGTTGGTTACAAACTAATGCCGCAAGTTCGTCCGTCTTGTTGGTCAAAGAATTGATGTTACCCTTCATACTTACCTTACCTTCTCACAAGCCTTTGTTGGCTTATTTGCTAGAAAGCATCTATGTCTGTTGATTTCTCCATATAAGTCTGTTCCATATAAGAACCTGCAAACCTGTGTCATGTATTCATCATAATTAAATCAGTTAATGCATAAAAAATAATTTACTATCGGGGTTACGGAATATAGCCAAATATGAGTGGTTGGTCATAAACAGATACAGGAGGGAAATTACTACATGGATGTATTCATTACTTACACTGGCAAAGAAGGTCTAGGTAGGTTCCTGAGTGAGGCGGAGCACACAGCAAAGGGGCACATGTCCAGTAGGTGGATATGCGCAGGTTTTCAAAGTAGGACGACCGAAGAACAAAGGAACACAACAGCTAAGTATGGCCATGGGAAACGAAAGGCAGACAGGCACTTAACAAGGCAGAAATTCATTGAAGCTTCTACAGGAGGTTCCAGAGCCAGCAGATCTTCAGGTAAGTAACAGAAATAACTAGGCAGAGAGAATCAAAGGTCAGTATAACTCAGGTAAATCAAATTACAATAATGGCTGGGAGGAAATAGGTCCAAAATCAGCAGGATCTGCCACAGCTGCTCTTAATTAGACTGCTGGCCAATCAGGAAAATGCAAGAGGAGCAGGTGAAACTCACAGAAACTTACAATTGCCAAGGGTTGGAACACTGTAAACTAAAAATAGAATGCATTAACATTCATTCATTCATTCATTCATTATCTCCCGCTTTATCCTCTATTAGGGTCGTGGTGGGGTTCCCCATGCCCATCCAGGGGAGAACGTACTCATTCGGGCGCTGGGCAGATAGACCCAGGACAGGGCGCCAATCCATCGCTGGGCAATGCATTAACATGCATATTATAAATATATAGATGGCAGTCATAAAAAAGGCTGCTAATATAAAATAGCAAATTTTAAGCTTAGGAACAATTTAAAATTCAAATGTAACTTGAAAACCCGTGTAAGATTATAGAACAGGCTTACATTGGAATGAAAAAGAAGGCAGACATGTAAATCAAACTACAATGGATTAAAACTATTTACTTTGGTGTCAACATTGAAATCAAAGACTTGTATAACAAAATGTTATACAAAACCAATGGTTATTTAAAAATGAAAGTTAAAAACAGAAACACAGAGTTTTTAAGCAGTCTATAAAACTGTCTATAAAAAAGGTAATATAATAATGTATAATTGTAAATCTTAACAGTATAACTCAGAGAAGCAGGGGGGTATGAGCACTAAAAATAGGAACGTTAGATAAGTGCAAAATACCATTTACAACAACATTATAGGACTAGAAGAAAGTCATACATGGCTAAAGCTCTGCGAAACAGAATTGATACAGATTGCAGTGCAAAAGCCCAATTTAATGATTATGATAAGACTAATTATAATAAAAATGAGAGAGATTTTTGAAAACACAGCAGATGTAACAGCAGTAGATGTGGATGTAATTTTTTAAGAAGCAGTGCAGTGATGTGCTTTGTGATGGAAATTAGGCTTAGGTGCACCTGCAATTACTTCCAGCTGTGGCGGCACCTGAAGCTAATTGTAATGATAATGGTATTTATCATTACATTGCAATTCGTATATGGTGGCACATCTAAAGTTTTGCTTGTTTGTTTCCCCCATCCCCTCTCCTTGACTGTGCTGGTCATCGAACTTAAGAGACTGTGCCAGTGGTTTTCAATTCCTTTAACATTTTAAAAATATCAGTGACCAATATAATAGCCACACTTCTTTTTAAATGTCATAAGCCTTCTATTCTTGAAGTCAGTTTCTTAATCTGTTGACAATCAACATCCGTACAGAAACAGTTCAAAGAGATGTACTGTTTTATTTTAACATAATTCTTCCATTTATGCAGGGCCAACAAGTTCTCAAAATGGTTTCGTGACATTATTTTTTTTTATCTTTAAGGCTGTTACTCATTAGCAATGAATGTAATGGAGAATTGGCTCTCATAAAAATCATGGTCTTCTTGAAATATGCAGACTTTTTCTGTACCATTGCTTCTTAGTTGCTTTCTAATATTGGTTTGGAAGTTAATTATAAGTTCATCTTCAACCCAAAGAAGTTCATCTAGCTAATTTTTTTAATATTTACAGCCTATGGCAGTACCCCACACCCACATTTGGATCAAAGTGAACTTCGTACCCATTACTGATCAAGCTATGTGTCCATCCATCTAATCTGTCACTTTCATCTCATCAGTCCATAATACCTTTAAAAAAATTGTCTTCAGATATTTCTTGGACCAGCCTTGACGTTTCAACTTATTTTCTCTTTGCATGACAGCCAAATGTAGAATAGTAAGTATGCATGACCATGCTATTATGATGTACACTACCAAATGGGCTCAGGAGTACTTGGGAAAATTGTCACTTAACATAGTCTTGTTCTGCATTAAGAAATTTGAAAAATGGATGCAAAGAGGAAGACATTCACATTTTGCATAGAAAAGCCATCGAGTTTTCTGTGCCTGAAGTCATCTCATTTAGCCAGGTAATCGTACAAAATCTAGCAGCTCTGATGACATGAGTGACCTATATGTGGTACTTATATTTGTATTTGAAGAACATATTGTGGTCACATGGAGTTTAACTAGAAAACAGGTGGTTATAACTCAAAATACAGCTTTATTTGGCACAATATACTTAAATCTCAATTTTTTTTTCAATGTGCTTCACATATATGCACATATAGCATACTGTAGTCCAATTGGCATAGTCCAATCTCTCTCTCTCCTCTTCATGCTCCCAGCATCTTTTTACTGCACACAGAAGGAGAGATAATTACACACATTAAGGAGTGGCAGGTATTTCCAATTACCTGATCTGCCTCCTATCCCTGCCTCCCATTCGCCGACCCTGCCCAATTACAACTTTGTGCCACATTTCCCCACTGCTTAGTCACAAGCAACATCACACATTGGTACTTTGCACTTTTGCCCTTAAAGATCCAAGAGGTCTACAGGCCAGGATGCTGATGGTTGTTGTGAATATCCTCCCCCCATGCGGCTTACTTGTTGGGGGGGAGGGATATCCACGACAACTATCAGCATCCTGGGCTGTAGACCTCTTGGAACCTTTAGGGCAAAAGTGCAAAATACCAATGTGTAATCCATATATTGGTATCATTTATGCAATGGAGAAACTTGAGTATAAAATAAACCAAAACAAGTAATAACAGAGAGTAAGGATGATTGTCTGTATGATATTATCATATTGTATGATTAGGATATTGATGATTGTCTATAAAAAAAGAAGAGCAAGCTTAGAGAATGCAGGATTCCCCCACAAGTGATGGCTTTAATGGAAATAAAATCTTGTTGGCACTATTTTGTCCGTTGACCAGATCTGTCATTTCCTTTTTCATAAGGATATTTAAATAGCTGGTTTAGGTGACACACAGGCCTGAAAACTGTCTTACTACTTTGTTGGTCTTAGATGCTGCAAGGTTTTTAGGACTGCCCTCAAATTACCATATAAAACTTCCAATCTTTATTGTAGATGATAATGCCATTCAGGATGGTTGCAGCAATCAAGACCGCAAAACTCTTTTCATAAATCAAATCAAATCAAGTTTATTTGTCACATGCGTTGTTAGACACAGTACAGCCAGCAGTTCAATTCTTTTCCTACATTTCCACAGTAAAAGTTAAATATATTTGGAATTACAAATAGTTATGCAAAAATATGAAAAATATATATTTACATTGTGCAAAGTTAAAAAGTGAAACTATACAAATATGGCACTGTACGGAGCCCCTAAAGGGACATGAGCAAAAAAAAATTTCGAGAGGAACATGAGTAAAAAAAATTTTTTTTTTACTTATGTCTTATTAAGTGGTGCGCACGAGATATTAAGTCGTGCGCACGACTTAGTAAGTGGTGCGCACGACTTAGTAAGTGGTGCGCACGACTTAGTAAGTGGTGCGCACGACTTAGTAAGTGGTGCGCACGACTTACTAAGTGGTGCGCACGACTTACTAAGTGGTGCGCACCACTTAATATCTCGTGCGCACGAGTTAGTAAGTCGTGCGCACGAGTTAGTAAGTCGTGCGCACGACTTAATATCTCGTGAGCACGAGTTATTAAGTGGTGCACACGAGATATTATGTGAATCATAATCTGACAATAAACAGACATGACGCGCTGTTACAACAATAGCGTTTACATTGGGACATGCTCTCCGACACTATGGCTGTTTGACAGATCCACAGATAAATAAATTACACGGATATGAATAAACGTTTCTTTCTAGGAATCTTTCTAGGAATGTAACTCCGGAACGCCGTATAGTGCTGAGTTCGACCGAAACTAGTTTGCATATTCTCCCCGTTGCTTGTTGCTTGGGAATTTCATTTTACCCCCAAAACAGTTACTGTAAACGTGGCGATAACACGACTTGATTTCACATGTCTTATAATAATGTCTTATTTTGAAAGACAGGCCGCTGCTGTATTTGATGAGATGAAGTGTACATGTGTAGGATGAGAGGAACGTAACCGGCGTTCCGCAGCTACACGTATGGAAAAACGGATGTTTTCTAAGAATCACGCATGCGTTTGTGTACATGTGACTGTGTACCGCATTGTGAATATTTTTCATTTGAACCAAATCGGAAATGTGAATCAATTGATTCTCTGAAGATTCTTAGAAAACATCCGTTTTCTAGGAATCTTTCTAGGAATGTAACCCCGGAACGCCGTCTAGTGCACATACGCATGCGCAAATAGGATGTCGTGCGCACCACTTACTAACTTGTGCGCACGACTTACTAAGTCGTGCGCACGAGATCCTATTTGAGCATGCGTATATGTACATGTGACTGTGTACCGCTTTGTGAATCGGAAATGTGAATCAATTGATTCCCAGAAGATTCTTAGAAAGCATCCGTTTTTCCATAAGGGAAGAACACTGGTTACGTTCATCTAATCCTAGACATGTACACTTCATCTCAACAAATCGTTCAAAATAAGACATTATTTTCGTGTCAGTTGGCACAATAAAGCGCATGATTAAAGGTTAAAAAATCAAATTGAATTAAATCAAACGGTGAAATCGTCACGTTTAACTCCAATGCTGTTAACTCCAACTGTTTTGGGGGTAAAATGAAATTCCCAAGCAACAAGCAACGGGGAGAATATGCAAACTAGTTTCGGTCGAACTCAGCACTATACGGCGTTCCGGAGTTACATTCCTAGAAAGATTCCTAGAAAGAAACGTTTATTCATATCCGTGTAATTTATTTATCTGTGGATCTGTCAAACAGCCATAGTGTCGGAGAGCATGTCCCAATGTAAACGCTATTGTTGTAACAGCGCGTCATGTCTGTTTATTGTCAGATTATGATTCACATAATATCTCGTGTGCACCACTTAATAACTCGTGCTCACGAGATATTAAGTGGTGCGCACCACTTAGTAAGTCGTGCGCACGACTTAATATCTCGTGCGCACCACTTAATAAGTGGTGCGCACGACATAAGTAAAAAAAAAATACATTTTTTACTCATGTTCCTCTCAATTTTTTTTTGCTCATGTCCCTTTAGGGGCTCCGTACTTAATAACTCGTGCTCACGAGATATTAAGGGGTGCGCACCTCTTAGTAAGTCGTGTGCACGACTTACTAACTCGTGCGCACGAGATATTAAGTGGTGCGCAGTGGTGCAAAATTAATTTTTTTTTACTCATGTTCCTCTCGAAATTTTTTTTTGCTCATGTCCTTTTAGGGGCTCCGTAGCACTGTACGGATATAAGCAAAAAAATATTTTATAATATTTTAGAATTAAAGTGAATATAGTGTATCTGTGTAACTCCTCCTCATCCTCTCGTCCTCTCTGTGTTTGCCAGGAGGCTAATGTGGTACACCTGCATTGCACCACCTCTATTCGTCCGTATCTGTTTGTCTGGACACATTGCACATCACTGATGAATGTCCATGTGAATGCCATTTCAGTAACAACGAGTCAATAGGCGATTAAGTGTTTTCCCCTGCCCTAAATGCCTTTGAGTTTTTATTTTAAGAAATAACAGATCCCAGCGACTCAGTGGAACTAATAGTTAAGTGCTAATTTATTTTCCTTAGCCTCTCTGTATAACCGTCAGGAAATAAAATCTGCAAGCAAGAATTGCAGTTTATTTCACTGGGACACACCGCAGGATAATTTGGAGCAAAGCATCTTCACAGGGGACACATCCAGTCACAACTTCTCAGTTGTCCAGCTCTCTTGTGCTGCCTGTCGGAAGCTCTTTTCTCACTATTGTGGTGCCGAGTCTCTTCATCATTCATTCAAAAGTTATCACAATGTGGCTTCATCTATATAGAATATGTGCTAGATTGGACAACCTGGAGTTCAGAACCATCCAATATTAATATTGAATAACATATTATGTTATACATAACATAATATCTATCAGACAAAGTTGATTACAGACTCCAAATATGGAATTGCATTGGAGAAATAGTATGAGACAATATGTTTTGAAGTGAAAAAAAAAAAAAACAATTACGTTTTGTAGGCAATGTGCATCTCTTTCATGAACAGTCACGCTGCCATTCATTTCCTACTATTTATACTACCATTCAGAAACTTTCTACTTAGTAGAACCATTTGTAAAGAAAGACATATGATCTTATATGTCAATAAATTCAACAAAAACAAAGTTTCACACACTCTACAATATCTTTGCATTTTCACAACTTTATGGTTACCTTAAACACTTATATGCAATATATTTTATGTCCTTTAAACAGCAGTGGCTGCGCTTGATTGTCTCTTAAAGAAACAGTACATCAAAAAGTTAACAGTTCAAAATACATTTTCCCTAGTACAGAAAGTGATAGCTATCCATCCATCCATCTATTATCTTCTGCTTAATCTTATATTAGGATCCTATATCATTGAGGAGACATACACACACATACACCAACTACAGTAAATAGGGGTAATTTAGAGCAGCCAATTCACCTTGTTTTCATTCATGTTTTTGGACTGTGGGGGTAAACCGGAGTACATGGTGGTAACCCATGCAGAAGAAGAACATGGATCCCCAGCGCTGAGAGGCGAAAATGATAACCACTAAGCCACCATGCCACCCCAGACAGTAAAATAACTAAACAAATCAGCATTGAATTTTAACAAAAATGTGCACTTTCCAACCCACATAAAAGGTCAAGGCTCTTGACCTTGTTTGCTCTACTGGTGTCACTGTACATCACCCCACCTGCTATGACCTCAATGTCTCTGACCATCTGGCGATCATCATGGACATTGAGGTACCTATGCCTATCACAGTGGTTCACCGTAAGATATCCTTCAGGAACCTTAAAAACATCTCCCTTACTGCTCTTTCTGATTCTCTTGCTAATAAGATGTATACCTGTCCACCTCCGCAGACTAACAATTCATCTGACCTTGTGGATTATTATAATCACACTATCTCCTCCTGTCTTGATCAGATGGCCACATTGAGAAACAAATTTGTCTCATTTAGGCACTCTGCACCATGGTACACACCTGAGCTCCACCAAATGAAATCTTGCAAACGCCAGCTTGAGAGACAATACAAAAAATCTGGTCCAACAGTTCATCGTCAAATGTATATGATTATTTTCAACAATATAAGAATGCTCTCACTGCTGCCCGATCCAGATTTTACTCCGACCTTATTCATGCTGGCTCAATCAATCCTAAGACATTCTTTTCTACCATAAACAAATTCCTTAAACCAATTGACACCATGGCTAATTAATTCACAATCGAGAAGTGTGATGAATTTCTTTAATTTTTTCTAAATAAGGTCGCGACCATTCATCATACGCTTTCGGTATCCCAGGTTCTCCCCTTTCTTCCATCAGATTTATCAGAACCTACTACTCCGTCTCTGACTCGGTTTTCACCTGTGCCACAAATCATGCTATCAGAGTTCATGCTGGGGATGCGTAACTCGACGTGTGTATTGGATCCCCTTCCATCTAAACTTGTGAAGGGTTACCTCCCAGTTATCTCATCTCTCATCACAGATTTTAAGGAGAATTAATTCCTCCCTTGAATCTGGTTCTGTCCCACGAACACTCAAATTGGCAGCTGTCACCCCTGTACTTAAAAAAACAGGATTAGACTCTGACATAAGGAGCAATTTTCGGCCTATTTCTAATCTCCCGTTTTTGTCAAAGGTGCTGGAATGTGTCGTCGCCTCTCAGCTCAAAGACCACCTCACTTCTAATGACCTGTTTGAAACATTTCAGTCTGGTTTCCGTCCCCAGCACAGTACAGAGACTGCTCTACTAAGAGTCACTAACGACCTCTTGCTGTCCTCTGACTTCAGTGAATTTAGTATCGTTCTAGAACTTACTGCTGCTTTTGATACCATGTATCAGGCTTGGAACTCGTGCGGCATGGTGACTGAGTGGATGTGCATGTCCACTTCTCATGGGGAAACCTGCTGCGACCCTAGTAGAGTGAGACTTTTTTGAAATCTCTAAATTTAAAGAGGAGATATATGGAAAATCACTGAGGTTTTTAGCTTAGGAGACATAAAGGAGCAACAGGAGACTTGTGCTAAAGTTTCTTTTGTCTTTCCATGTGATCTCATTGTTGAAGAAACTACAGAGACAATATATTTAATTTTTCTTTTCTATTGGATGTGTTATCTGTTGGCTGAAGATTAACTTCTGAGGTAAATTATTCATAAATCTAAATGTTGCAGAGTGGAAATTAATTAGTCAACTTTGTATTTGAAGGGAATATATTTTGATTAATTCAAGTCTTTTTGTTTGTTTAAGCAGTTACTTTTATGTTTAGTTGCAAAATTGTCATGTTTTTGTTTGTGAATGTGTCTTTCCGTGAATAATAACTGGAAGAAAATCTAAGGTTGGAGCGAGAGAAGAGATTCTGTTTATCGGCATCGGCAGGCCTGCTGTTATATCACTGTGGGCCTGGCATCAGGCCTCTGGCAAATCCTCTCTTTTTCGTCCATCCATGCCTTAATGGATGTAAATTAGAAAGCACCCAGCTCATATGTAGAGCATGGCAGTCTGTAGAGCTAAGGCAGACCCCCGATCACTGGAACCCATCCATGAGAACTGGGAGGTTGGGATGGGGGATAAGGTTGGCATCAGGCAAGGCCAGTGGTTGTAGCTGACTGGGAAAGCAGACATTGTAGTGTGGCTAGGAATAACAGAAACATAGCATATGGTTAAATGCAATACTAAACTTAATTTAGCTGCACAGAATATTACCTGAAATTACTCCTCATAACATTTAAAATACCCTGCATTTGGTTTATTTTTACACAGTATTACAGTATTGCAAAGGCCAACTTATTATTTCTGAAAAAGCACATTCTCAATGTCTCAGTCTCTCTGTGTCCACAAGTATTGGTCATTTTTTATAATGTCACTTAAACAGTTGTTCCCAGAGATTGTTTGCTTTTTTTTTCTTTCTATCACTTTCCTTTTGCCTTATAGGACTTTAGGTGGAATGGTGTCTTGTGTGTTTTCCCACAGCAGCATTGGTCTTGACAGCCATTCATTTGAAGCCTGAAATTATGACTAACGTCAGCCTGAAAGTATGCTGTCTATGAGTCTATAAGTAAAACCAAGTATGCTGTCTATAAAAGCTAAGTAACCAAACAGTGGCATGGCTCAGTGGAATAAGCTGGCAGTGGTCACACAACATTGAAATTATACCTAACTAGGTAAGGATTTCACTAAATATGCACCAGTGTATACATACGTATACTCAAACATCATTGTAGCAAGGGAGGCTGTCATGCATAGACTTTGGACTAAGAGTAAACGCTGTAGAAACAGGTAAGGTCATAAATCTCACCTGTGTGTAGGTGTATAGATTAGTTTTCTTATAAGTTATTCTTATTCTTATTATTAGTTTTCTGATGCTTTAGATTTACATTACATTGTATCGATGTAAACCTAATCTGTTATAATTATCCATTTACAGTAAATACATAATACTTACTTAAGAGAGTACATCTGCTAGTTAAAACCTACTGTATTTATGCTTAGTTAGATGAATGTCAGTTGTCAGGAGTGGATTGCATTTAGTTTTAAAATTATAAGCATGGTTGACAAAAAAATATACACTTGACCCCTTGTATGTGTACACCATGTATGAGTCAAGATTAAATATAAATTGGAATTTTTTTTATAAGAAATCTAAAAAAAATTAAATAAATCTTATTATCTGAATCTTCTGAAGATAATTCTTTTTAACTTGTTAAGGTTTTTAGAATTATTCCAAATAATCCTGATCCAAATGTATGCATATTTAAGTTTAGTTGTATGTATGTAAGCTATGTATTATTTCCTTTAAGAATTAAAAATTTTTCTTCAGTCCCACTGAAACGAAACTTATAGGTTTAAAATCTGGGTGGTATGATGGCTTAGTGGTTAGCACGTCTGCCTTATCCATCCATCCATTATCTTCCGCTTTATCCTCTATTAGGGTCGCGGTGGGGTTCCCCATGCCCATCCAGGGGAGAAGGTCTCGGGCGCTGGGCAAATAAACCCAGGACAGGGCGCCAATCTATTGCTGGGCACACACTCACTCACACAAACACATTCTATATGGAGCAATTTGGAGAACTCAATTGACTTCATCCATGTTTTTGTACTGTGGGAGGAAACCGGAGAATCCGGAGGAAACACATGCGCACACGCGAAGAACATGGAAACTCCACCCAGATGGGGATTCGAACCGGGAATCCCTAGCGCTGAGAGGCAAACGTGCTAACCACTAAGCCACCGTGCCACCTCGTCTGCCTTATATGGGATGGATTTTTTTTAATTTTAATGTGGAATTTTTTTTACGTATACATTTATAAGAGTCTTTGTGAGGTAAGACATTAATTTTGAGAGCCTGGTTCACAATCTTCATTCAAGTCTATCTTGTGTTCACTGTGATTTATCCCAAGGTCTGTGCATCCAGTACATTTCTTGTTTTTATTATTTTTTAAGTGAGATTATCTTTTAAAATTAAATTCATGCAATTGGATTTCCCAGTGATTCTACATACATCATCCTACAGTATATTCATGGCATGTGATTTACGTCTTCACTAATCTTCTGTTTTTACCAAATATCTTTTAAAGTAACCGAGTATTTTAAGATGTTGACACAAATTGACACTGTGGTGGAGGAATGCATTGCTTATTTTTTATTTTTTTTTATTTTTTTTTTTTTCTATTGTTTTTAAATATTATTGTGAGCTTATTTCAATGCAAATGTCATTGTAGACATACTCTTCTGACATTTTTGTCCAATTGAAAATAATTCTGTTGTTATGCTGTTCAAGAATCCCGTTGCTCAGGTTTTTGGACAGCTTTCTCTTTCTTCCTTTAATGAGATGTTTTCTGTATGAAACATTGCTGACAGAGTAGGTTGAAACTTAAATCATGTAAATGTTACTTTACTGCATCTTTACCAGAACCTTCACACTAACCACTGTATTATACTTTTCAAGGTTTCTCAGAACAGGAATAGCCTGTAGAAGTAAATGGGGACTTTGCTACTTTTAGGAAATGAGTTGTGGCCTTTTCTTCTTAGCCTCAGCGGCGGCTTTCATTTCACCCAGTGACCCTACCACTGATGGCCCATCACTTTTATGCCCCACACACACACATGCACATGCACGTGGCACTGCCCTTTCCACATCAGCACACATAGTGCACTCTTTTACACTTGTCATTTCTTTTCTTTAAAAAGAGCATGTGTTGTATGCCGCCATGGCAGTGTTCCTCGTGACTTGCTGGCCTGGCCTAGCCATGACCCGCGGCATTGTATGACAAGCACAGATCCAGTGTGTGGAGGTTACACAGCTGCCATCTCCAGTTACAACTGGTTTGCCTGACTGACGCATACTCCAAACCAGGACGGTGATGACGGCAAGCTGTATTTCCGTTGGACACTGAAAGGGGAGCCACTCATCTTTAGTTTTCCACTGCTGAAACATTTGTCTAGATCACATGCCCAGTTAATGAGTTACCACTTCTGAGTAAAGTGTGATAGAGGTTATCCAGGCTGTCTCATGTTTGTAGAATTAAAAATGCAGCCCAGAAATAAGCAAGTCATGTGTTGCTACTGCTAAATTACTACTGCTAATCTCATTTCTATAGATAACACTGCATGAATCTAATTTGTTTCACCTTTAGTAGTATCACATATAAATGTGATCAGATGACCCATGTTCAAGATAATACAATAAAATGTACATATTAAATGTATTTTACTTATATGTACTTTTTAATATACATTAATTGCTTTATAAGCAGTATTTATAACTTTTTATGATGAAAAATATCATGAACAATCATTCTTACCTTTAATAACCCTCAGGCATTTGTTGGTTTGCTGTAACAGAAAATTTCATGACGTTCTTACTGATATGACACATGTAAAGGCATTTTTGTCTTTACATATTTTTATCACACTGTGAGTGGGTCCATTTTACTTCACCCTGCTCAACATGCTCTGGGATTATGTTTCAGTCTCATGACCATAGAAACACTATGATCCCTCAACCAATGCAAAATAAGTTTGAAGTTTCTTACACTTCTACCCCTGCTCACTCACCTTGGTCACACTTGCACCCTGAACCTTGTATCAGCTTCTCTCCCCATGAGGAAGGCCAAGGCTGCCTTCCAGCTTTCCAGGCTTCCTAATGAGCTTTGGCTACTAGTTGAGACCATGAATGGGCTGGAAAAAAACAGTGGGCTGATCACTCAAGCACAGAGGCCTTATGGCAATGTAGAGATTGACAGAGACAGTGAGATAAAGCACTGTGGAAAGCTCCAACATATTGATTGGAATAAGAAAACATTTTTAATCATTCAGCATTTTCCCCATTATAACTGCATGTAAAACATAGACAGCTAAATAGCTCTAGAAAATATGTTTTATATAATAATAGGCTTATAGACAGACAGGTTTATAGGTATATAGATATTTTTAAAAAAGCCCACTACCTTGCACTAAACCAAGTAGGTATTACAATGTCGGCACAATAGCAGCACGTTGTTGAGTTATAGTGAACAAAAAAATGCAATTGATTAAAGAAGGAACAGTAGATTAAAGTGGAAACCTCTGCTAACCCAAATAACTTATACTTTTGAAAAATGTATAATAAAGAATACAAAACATACTAACATACTATACTCTCACAACAATCCTCTTTTTGAAAACTTTGGTTTACGGCGTTCTTTATTTAATTAAAGGTTTTATTTTTGTGAAAATTTGCTTCTTAAAATCTTAATGAAAGTCAGTATCATTAAGTCACGGGTCTTCAGCAAAAAATATCATGGGTCTTCAGCAAAAAAGCTTTATTGTCCACAAGCATTTGCTGAGCAAACTTGTGTTTTTGGTCCAGGGGAATTTAGAGTATGCAACTTGGTTATAATGAAAATCATAGAATGGTGCAGTGTATTTAATTAATATATAGATGAAGATATGGGAGTATTATAAATAGAGGTCAATTTGCCTGACATTTTATATATACAGAAATAGAGGTGTTTTGCATTTTATGGCCTGTGCTTCACTGGCCATGTTTTATTTCTCCAAGTAATGCAATTTAAAGGAAGCCCTCCTTTTCCTTGAGCTGTGGGTTAATGTCTTTCACCTTCATTTAGGCATGTAATAGGAGAACTCCATTAGCTTATACCAATGGCCAACCAGAAATGACCAAATGGTTGCACGTGGCCACAGCGGTGATGACAAAGTGCTGATTAAAAGAAGAGAGTGAATTCTGCCTTACTGCACCCCCACCAATTTCTACTCCTTTTGTGCCCTAGCCATAATTCATTTTTGTCATTATTGGCTGCCATCTCTGTAAATCAGCTGGGTCTGTAAAATATATATTTTTGATAAAGCACTGCCTTTTCTTTGGCCTTTAGTCTCTCTTTTTTGACCTGCTACTAGTAAATGTGAGGAGGAGAATATTGATCTGACCTATATTTTATAGTCCACCATGGACAATTTTGAAGGAATGACTGGAATAGGAACCATTGCAATCTAATTCATTTAGTGTATTGCTTTTTACCTAGCAATGTCATGTTGTATTAGTTCTTGCATTTTTATACACATGTTCAATACAAGTCTTAAAAACCATATGATTGCAATAATGCACAAACATGCATACCTTGTACACACGTAATATAGGACACCTTAACAATGTTTTCTTTTAAAAATGTCTAATCCTGTCCAAATAAGCATTTAGATCTATATAATAATTATATTTGTTCATTATCTTCAGCTTAATCCTCTACTAGGGTTGTGAGGTGGTTCCCCATGGCCATCCAGCGGAGAACGTTTTGGGTGCTGAGCAGAAGGACAGGGTGCCATCCTAGGACAGGGTGCCAACCTATCGCTGGGCACACATTCACAGACACACACACAAACCATATGGGGCAATTTGGACCATTCAATTGACCTTTTTCCTTGTTTTTGAACTGTGGAAGGAAGCCGGAGAACCCGGCAGAAACCCACAAGGACATGGGGAGAACATGAAAATTCCACCCAAATTGGGATTTAAACCTAGAATCCCCAGCACTGAGAGACGAACTTGCTAATCACTAAGCCACTGTGCCACCATATATAATAATTCATTCATTCATTCATTATCTTTCGCTTCATCCTATATTAGGGTCGTGATGGGGTTCCCCATGCCCATCCAGGGGAGAACGTTTCGGGTGCTGGGCAGATACACCCAGGACAGGGCGCCAATCTATCCCTGGGCACACACTCACTCACACAGACACGCACGCATACACACTCTATATGGGGCATTTTGGAGAACTCAATTGACTTGATCTATGTTTTTGGACTGTGGGAGGAAACCGGAGAACCCGGAGAAAACCCATGCAGACACGGGGAGAACATGGAAACTCCACCCAGATGGGGATTCGAACCGGGAATCCCTAGTGCTGAGAGGCGAACGTGCTAACCACTAAGCCACCGTGCCGCCTATATAATAATTCGTTTACACTAAATAGTTTGGAAGTTCATATAGACTTTAAGTCATTTCATGAAGATGTAACCATTCCACAACCACAACTAGGCCAAACCTGCCCATAACCCAAAACTTTAAAACACCATAAAATGTATTTATTTACATTGTGGCAACTAGTTTTAGTCTATTAAGATAAGTCCCCACAACATGTGTAAACAAGTTTTAATTCCTACAGCATGATCTGTATGATCCACCACCCACTACACACAAATTCACATGGACACACATTACCTATAATACCCTGTGAAGCAGACTCAGGAGATGCATCCACTTTTCTTACATGACATGACAGTCCTAGAAAGCAGAAAAGGCCATGCTGAAGGAGACTGATAGAAAAGCTATTCTCCCGTAACACTTTATCAGTCCTGGCATTGCACATCAATATTCACTCCCCCCTTTCTTTTGCCCTTCTTTTTTCTCATTTTTTCCCCACATGACTCTCTCCCTCCCTACATGTTTTTACCCCATTCTTTTAATCTTTCAAAACAGATAAGCCAAAAACAAAAATTGGAATCAAATAGCAAGCGAGATAAGAGTTTTGTTTGTGCTCACTGTATTCAAATAACCCATTTGGATGCACAACGATCACCTGCTTGTTTGGGGTTTCACCTGGTTGTGCTTTCTTGTTTGGGTTTGGCTTACTGATACAGGAAAAAACAAGCTCATTCTTATTCTGACAGTCTGTGGTATTAGATTTAAAAATGTTTTACCTGAAATGACAGTGCCTTGAATACCAGCAGAAATGCAGTATCATTGAAATCTAAAGTCTAGAAGTTCTTGTTCATTAAAAATATTTGTTTTGTGCAAGAAAACCTTTTATATAACCAGTACATATCCAAAGGCACATCCAATATACTTGCAGTAATTATTATTTCCCCTTTAAAATGCCTTCCTTATTATTCGGGTATATGAATTTGTCCACTAGATAAATGACTAATATTCTTTAAACTCTGTAAATACTAATGTGATGACAAAAGAAAAATGAAAATCTAATACTTTGTAATTAACTTCCAGCTCACAGCCCACATTTTCCAGGTATGCATATGATGGTTAACAATTTGGGAAAAATATTTAGCATTATAGCATTTTATATATAAATTAAATATATATTAACTCCAAAACAAATTTCACAAATCATAGGTTAAAAAGATAAAACAAAACTTTATTTAATGATACCAGTATTGTGCTGACATTACTCTAAATATGCTCTGTTAGCAAGTAGCATAGAAAGGAATATTCAGATATTCATGTATTAAAAATTTGAGCACCAAGACCTGTACATTAAATTAGTCATTTGGAAAAGGTGGTTTATCTTCTAATTATCCATTACTGTTTTCATTTTCAAATTATGGACAATGTATGGATAATATATTATGGATATAATATATGGATAATAATTTACCCTTTTACACATGTAGCACTGTGTCCAGCATTTAGGAGACAGGACATAAATCATCAGGCACATATTTTGTATAATCAGTATGGGAGTTGTCATGATGTACTGTACTGTTTTCTTAGTTTTAAGTTGTTAATTTTTTTTTTTAGATATTTTCCAACAGCCCTGTTGACCAATCTAGGAGGTTTTCTTGTCTTTTACCAAATTAACTCTGGTATTGGCTGCATCATCAGCATATCTCAAATGAAATAAGAAACAATAGATTTTTTGTTTCTCTGTAGTTAAACATTGTTATTTCTGTGTTTGTGAATTTCTCCAGGTTAATCCCAGCCATTTGGTAAAAACCCCATCAACATGTTATTTCACATGCCTGTAAACTCTCTGGACAATCAACACTTCAGTTATTACATGGGTTTAATAGAATATTACTCAGAATTTATACTATGGGGCTGGTAATGTAATTAATCTGGATAATGTCTGAGACTGTTCTGTGCATGTGGGAGGAGTAAATTGTAAGAACATGAGAACATGACCAATTCAAATTCTCACAAAGCAGCTGTAACCAAATCAAAGTTATAATCAAGTGCTGCATGAATAGATAACACCCCCACCCACGCATTAAGTACTTTATGAAAATAAACAAGAGTCAAGAGTGAGTTATATACAATTCAGTCAGTAAAAAACATCAATTCAATGCTAGACCAAATAGATAATTTTTTAATCTATATTGAAATATGTGCAGTGTTTCGGATTTTCAAACAGAGGCAGTAAAGGAAATTCCCTAGTCATGAGGCCATGAATAAGAAAACATTTTTTCCCAAGCACTCAACATGTGTTTAGAGATTAAAAACACACCTGCACTTTGTATGTGGAGCTTACACAATGTATTCTTAAACTCAGTTATTCTGGTGCAAGATCATAGAGTATAAGTTTAATCAATGCAACAATTCACTGGCAGAATGGTGGCTTATTGGAATCCTGATCTTAGTGGAGTGCTATGTTTTCCCTGTGTCAGTGTGGGTTTTCTTTGGATTCTCTGGTTTCCTCACACAGTCAAAAAAAACATGAATTCAAGGTAAATTGGCTGCTCTTAATTGTTCATATGTAAATTGGCCCATATAGTGTGCGTTTGAGTGAGTGTGCCCAGCGATGAATTGGCCCCCTGTCCAGGGTGATCTGCCCAGTGCCCAAAACTTTCTCCCCTGGATGAGCATGGGGAAGCCCTCCATGACCTTAATAGAGGATTAAATGGAAGATCATCAAGATTTGGTTAGAACTATTTGTTTTCTCACAAGTTTCTCTTCTTTGATTTTTTTTACATTATTATACATTTATACAATTTTGTATGTATTTCAATTTAGGAAGACCAATAGCAAAAAAAGACCAAAAGTTTTTTAAAGTAGCTTAATAATATTTTTTTTTACCAATTACATGTAACCAGTTTTCACTGGAATGAAAAATTAGCCACACATTCTGTTTCAAATAACCTTCTGTAGCAACAAAGGTGGAAAAGCAGGGCATGTGTGGAAGTCAAAGTAATTGAACAGATATGTAATGATGCCATCACCAAAAAGCCAAAGCCATGGTAGTAAGGTGACTGATGGTGGCAGAAGGGCACATGTCATGTCAAGAGAACCCAACACTGAAAGCATGGCTGGGCACAATGCCAACTGCTATCATGCCAAGATATACACTCAGCGCTGCTAAGCCTTCTTTGATTTATTCAATGTTATAAACAATATAAACACAGTACTGTTCAATTATAGTTGTTTTATAACAGAAACAAATTTAACGTTATATTCCACTGTGAATATATGTGATGCTGCATGAGTTAAGATATGTTTCTGATCATTTTTCATGACTGACATGACTGTAACTCCTCAACACAAATAAAAAATAAAGAAGAATTAAAAAAAATAAGCAAACATACACATTAAAATAAGTACAACCACATTAAAGACATGCTTAATTTTAATATGAAAGGTTTTTGTGTTTTACTGTCGTTAAAATGTTAAATGTATTATTATTATTTTTTTTAGAAGAGGTCTTCCATCATGCTGACATAGCCCTGAATTAGCCGCATATAAACCACAGAGGAGCATCACGGCATACGTTTCTTCCTTACTTGCATGCACACACATGGTCTTGTGCCACAATAGAATTCCTGCTGGAAAACATCCTTGTTTTCAGCAAACAATCTTCCTTGCCAGTCAGGATTCTCAGCTGTGCGTGATCAGTGTCTGTAAAACACACCTGGCCATAGTCATTCATGTGTGTATGTGTGTGTGTGTGTGTTTTGCTAAGCACATTGCTACTGGAGCATCACAAGATGGCTGATGAATGCCAGTGCGACATGACGGCCCAATCGATACTGGCTGCTTTGTGGCTGAAGAGCAGGTGCATAGTGGTGAGGTGAAAATCCCATTAAAACTCAGGCAGATCCTGGAGGTGCTAGGGGGGATTGGAACATTGCTGATCCATGTCCTTGTGAAACCTGTAGACCTTGTTGCTAGCAGGTTAAGCTCAGATGAGCAGGATCTTGTCTTGCTTAAATCTTCTTGAACCACCAACTAATCAATAAATAACATTGGCAAATAATGTGAATCTCTGAATACTTAATAATGCAGCAATGCCCTCCAGCATTTATGTATAGAAAATTGAATATTTTAACAAGCTTCCAATTCAGAAGCAAAATTGTGTATTCTATGGCCTCTCCAATCTTACTGGCTGCATCAAATATAAGTATAGATACAATGAAGGACATTTTTTTTTTGCTTTCATATAAAAATATTAGCAATTCTAAAGAAGATAGTTGTTAGGTTATGCACATTTTAATTGTTGGGAGCTAACTGCCCGCTGGACCGAACCTGTGGCAATGTTTTTGAATGTACTTTTATGGCTCTTAATATTAAAATGTAAAACATTACATATATAGAATATTCTTTTATTGGTAACTTTTAAATTTACTAAATTTTACATCGGATGCTGGAACCTGCTATTTATCTAGTCTTGTAACCTGCCAATCACAATTAGTAATATAATTGATAACAGACTAGATTAAGCATCTACAGGTTACTGTTCATCATCCTGTGCCAAAAGTGCGAGAATTGTCAGTCAGTTCACAGGCAATGTTTATCTGATTGAGGCTAACTGTATTTAGGTCTTTTACTATTTGCAGTTTACAATACTATTTAATAATTCATGAAATTACAAAAACCACCGTGCTATTTCAACAGACATTTTTACATGGGCCTGGAATAACTTTTAAAAATGTATTGTCATTTATTTATGTATTTAAAAGAGATACAATATATATCATCCTGGGCGGCATGGTGGCTTAATGGTTAGCACATTCGCCTCTCAGCACTAGGGATTCCCGATTCGAATCCCCATCTGGGTGGAGTTTCCATGTTCTCCCCGTGTCCGTGTAGGTTTCCTCCGGGTTCTTCGGTTTTCTCCCACAGTCCAAAAACATGGATCAAGTCAATTGAGTTCTCAAAATTGTCCCATGTAGAGTGTGTTTGTGTGCATGTCTGTCTGTGTGTGTGAGGGTGTATCTGCCCAGTGCCCGAAACGTTCTCCCCTGTATGGGCATGGGGAACCCCCCCACGATAATATATCCCTAATATAGGATAAAGCGGAAGATAATGAATAAATGAATGATCATCCAGAATATATCATCCAGACAGCGTCTGTTCTTTGGTCTTCCATGGTAAATTTAGCATGACAATGAAATGCCTCAGTCTGTATGAGTTTCTAAATAAGTATATTTATCAACAGTAAATATAGAGTGATAAAGTCCGATGAATTGTTTGTGTGTGCTAGACTGCAGTCCAGATTTGTCTATTTAATACAATATATTTCCAATGTTTCGCTCACCCATCCAAATCCTTAAATGCAGGTATTACAAATACTTAAATGTTCACTGGTGTATAAAACCATGTGGACTGCTGGGATGCCACCTGTCCAACAATTTCAGTTGTAAAATTTATTTGCTACAAAATATTCATTCATTATCTCCCGCTTTATCCTCTATTAGGGTCGCGGTGGGGTTCCCCATGCCCATCCAGGGGAGAACATCTCGGGCGCTGGGCAGATAGACCCAGGACAGGGCGCCAATCCATCGCTGGGTAGCTACAAAATATTCTGCAGTCAACTGTAAGTGTTATTATAAATGTAGAATGGGAATGACAGCAGCTCAGAAATGAAGTGTGAAGACACATGACAGAGTGAGGTCAGCAGATGGTACGGTGCATAGTGCACAGAGGTTGCCAATTTTCTGCAGAGTCAATCACTACAGACCTTTAAACTTCCTGTGGCCTCCATATAAGCTCAAGAACAGTGTGTGGAGAGCTTTGTGAAATGGGTAAATAGATAGATGGGGAAGAACTTGAGTGGCCTGTAGAGAGTCCTGACCTTAACCTGAACACCTTTGGGATGAGTTAGAGTGGAGATTGTTAGCCAGGTATTTTTTGTCCAGCAACAACCCCTGACTTCATAAATGAGCTACTGGAAAAATTCTCAAAAATGACCATGGCAGTTGTTAGAGGGTGGGCCAAAATATTTGAAAAAATACACATCAATACTCATTTAATCGTTGAGAATGATAATGAATAGAGATCGTAGAGAGCTTGTCGGCATCAAGATAAAAGCCTGACATGACCTTGTGCACCTGAATGCTTCCTAAATTTACTCATAATCTATATCTCTTCAAGTTCCCATTTATTTATTTATATAATGCAATTCACAATAGTGTAATGTCTCTCATTGCAACATTTTTTAAGTGTTGTATTCCCCAAAGAACAAGCCGAAGCAACAATTGGAAAAGGAAAAATTCCCTAACACTGTATGTTCTTGTAAAGTAGAGTAATAACTGTAAGCAAAAGAGATAAATAGTTAGTATTTATTGTATTTACATGCACAAAAGTATTTTGTATTCATTTATTTATTTCCTTGGACCTCAGGGTTAAGGGTTTATTTTCATAATAAATAAGCAAAAGCAAACTTTTCACATCATTGACATAATGTGAATTGTACTTTGAACTTTGAATGTTTTTAAATTGTTTTTGTTGATTTAGGTATTATGAATCATTTGCTAAATAAAGTATGATGTACCACTGTAGCCCTGTAGTTTTGTACAAACATTTATGATTGGTATATGTAAGAATTTTACTGCATTTGGCCATCTATTTTTTGCACAGATGATTCATGAAATGCTGATTGTTGCTCTGGGCTTATTATTTAAATTAAATGTATTAATGGATTGTACACTGAGTATTCTGTATGAATTTAGATGGCACAGGCACAAAGTGTTCCTCCATCTGAAGGGGCTTAAATTTAAGACTCACTGTCACCCATCTTTCTGTGTCTCTCTCTCTCTGATGATGCCAGTATGGTGACAGATCAACCTGCACGCTTGTCATCCTCTTACAGACACGAGAAACAGAAAGGAAGAGAGACATATATTGAAAGTAAAAGCGAAAGAGAGTAAAGACAAAAAGAACAACTATTGCTCTGTTTGGTGTGAATTTTTCCTTTAGTGTTTCCAAATTTTGTTGAGGGGTACTGCTGCTGTTTTCAAAGGAACCTATTTGATAGAGTACAGCAGTAACACCACAAGATTGAAAGAAAGAAATTTAATATGCCAGAATGATTGAAGAGTATGCTTACTGGTATTTTTTTATATGTATGTGTGTATGCATGTTGTTGGGTGTCTGATTGTATTTTCATTTTGCAACATTTGCTTTTTTGTCCAAAAACATGGATTCAAGTTAAACTGGCTATGCTAAAATGTCCCTATCGAAATTGCTAAATTGCACACATAGAGTGTCTGTGTGAAGTAAGTGTGCCAGCAATGGATTGGCACCCTGTTCTGGATGTATCTGCACAGGATGGGCATGGGCATAGGGAACCCCCCTCCCACCATAGTATAATAAGAAGATAATGAGATGTCTTCTTTGGTTCTTCAATTGGTTCTTCACCCCTTGCTTAAATGTTTGTTGTGTGTTTGTTTCTGACAGGTGACAACAGAACAATAGCATTGTTTATGTCTACATTTCTGGTTAATCTGTTTATTCATGCATACTCAATTTAGGCCTGTATTTCTTGCTATTCTGTTTAAACCTATATTTGTGCATATTCAGTTGGCTGGTTGTTTGTTAGATCTATTTAGACCTGTATTCTGTTCTCTTCCTGTGTCTCCATGCTTGTTGTTTTGCACTGTTTTAGTTTTAATGTCTGTTATTCTGTTTGAATCTGTATGCTAGTTATTATAAACTATATTTATCTCCTGCCTCTACCTTATGCCTTATTTTCATGAACAATATTTACACTTGTACACCTCAGTAAAAAAAGAAGAGTTACTGTTGTAAAATGTACTGTATTAATATGCTTAGTGTTTTCCTTCTTCCCATTTATTATAGTACTTGGCCTAATTAGTTTGGCTTGTGTAGTTCAGTCACAGTCAATCAGCTGCATAAATGTTTGCATAAATTATTACTTTTCAAAAAACATAAAAAGTAGATAAATAAAATGAAATCAAGAACTGACACAACAAATATTTCAATTCAAATTTTTGAAATTAAAATAAAAATTATATTTACATATCTATGAGTGGCAAATGTATCTGAACCTTTTGAAATGGCAAATAATTCATTCATTCATTCATCATCTTCCGCTTTATCCTCTTTTAGGGTCGCGGTGCTGTTCCCCATGCCCATCCAGGGGAGAACGTCTCGGGCGCTGGGCAGATAGACCCAGGACAGGGCACCAATCCATGGCTGGGCACACACTCACTCACTCAAACACACTCTATATGGGGCAATTTTGAGAATTCAATTGACTTAATCCATGTTTTTGGACGGTGGGAGGAAACCGGAGAACCTGGAGGAAACCCACGCAGACACGGGGAGAACATGGAAACTCCACCCAGATGGGGATTCGAACCGGGAATCCCTAGCGCTGAGAGGCGAACATGCTAACCACTAAGCCACCGTGCCGCCCTATGGCAAATAATTTGAAGGTAAAATTAAAGTCAGGTGCTGTCAATTAATGATGTGCCAAACAGGTGTGAGTGAGTGCCCTGTTTGATTCAAAGAACAGGGAACACTCTGGTTAAAGAATGATGTGGTCCTATAGTAGTACTGAACAGCAGTACAACTATCCAACTTACTTGACTTATTTGACTTGATCCATGTTCTTGGACTGTGGGAGGAAACCAGAGAACCCGGAGGAAACCCACATGGACACGGGGAGAACATGGAAACTCCACCCAGATTGGGATTCGAACCGGGAATCCCTAGTGCTGAGAGGCAAACGTGCTTGCCACTAAGCCGCCCGCAGTACAACTAGAATTGTATATTTCAATGCTATGTTGACAGATGCAGAGCCTTTCCATTTTTCTGCCAATGTTCATCAATGAAGATTGCATTACTAATCAATTTTTTATGCAGCTGATTGACTGTGACTGAACTACACAAGCCAAACTAATTAATTAACTAACTAATTTGAATTTTGTTCATTCAAACACCACAAATAAATCAGTGACACAAAGTATATTTTGTATTATTTGATTCATTTTTATTTAAATGAACATTTAAATTCTAAAAAACTAGGTTTAGGTTTAAAAACTAAAGCTGCACCACTATAGAACAGATTCCACTCCTCTGGTTTTCTACAAAAAGCTTAGAGCATTTGTAAGACCTTGATGTTGCAATAGAGGTTCACAATATCTGTTCACGTTTATCTAGAAGGTGTTTAATAGGGCTAAGGTGAGACCTCCGTGCAGGTCATCCAACACCAATCTCACCTGCTTATGACTTTATTGACCTTGTTTTGTGCACTGATGCAAAGTCATGCTGGATCAAAATATGGCCTTCCCCAAACTGGCGGCACAATTTTAAAAGCACACAATTGTTCAAAATGTATAGAAAGGTGCTTGAATGTATACAAATGTGGCATTCGGACTGGAATTCAAGTGAGGATTTGTCCCAATATTTTTCCATCTTTATAATGTTTGACCTGCATATGCAGTATGTAGTGTATATTAAAAGACATTCTGGTTAAAACATTTTGCCACACTATATTATTGAGCTTAAACCTGACCAGCTAAAGAAACTCAACAGAATACTCACATATCGATATGACTGTGATAAGGTCGTTATGAATCAGATGTGTGTACCAAACAAAAAAGGGATTTATTTTACCAAACACAAATCAATGCAGGGCTTTACAGTAATTCATGCTTGTTCAACAAATACACATAAATACTTCCATCTCTCTTTCACCTGCCTGCTTCCAGTCTCTTTTTACTGCACACAGAAGGAATGATAATTACACATGTTAATAAATGGCAGGTGTTACAGCTTACCTGATCTGCGCACCAATCCTGCCTCCCATTTAAAGACTCTGCTCAATCATGTTCTCACGCCACAATGCCAATTTTATTTGTTGCCAGACAGTGCATACAATACAAAAATTTGTCACATGGTTATGTTCAGTGGCATTGGCTACTTAATAGTATTACTCCCATTTACTGTTCAATGTGGTAAATGCTTCAGATCTCTAGCTGATATAACTGCACATATCTGCAACTACTGATCTATGATCAGTTGTCGTAAATCTTTTTTTTTAAGACCTCTTACAATGAGCAGCTCAGTCATTCTAAATGTGGGAAGAGTGGGTGTGTAGGCAGGTGGCCTGGTTTGCCCCTGGACGCTTGAAGCTCTTAACCTCCTGCCATCTCTGCAATTCCATCAGCCTTGTCACGCAATGGAGCACGTTTTATGGCTGTCTCTCTCTGCCTCTCATTCTTGTTCTTTTTTTACTTACTTTTATTCTATTTCTCCATTCTGAGATAATGTATCATATATTGGAAAGCCCCACAAATGCCTGTGCTTAACTGTTTAAAGAATTCAGCTTATTCAGTCCAATAATGGCTAAATTCCTCCTTTAATCGGCTTGACTGCAGCTGTCACTTTTTGCTGTGGTTTCTGCGCATTTTACAGTGTATATTTTATTTTGTACATGGATGACATTTAAATCTAAGCAAAACATGGCAGGATGACAATATTGTAATGTTGTTGCTACTGTATGAATATATGTTATTTCTGGGGTCTTTTGGTGTGTTCTTAATTTTTCCTTGTTAATTACCTTAAATTATTTTAATTGACTATCTATGTTATGTTTGGATTGCGGGATTAGTGGTTAGCATGTTTGGCTCCCAGCACTGGGGATACATTTTCGAATACTGATCTGGGTGGTGGTTTTCTCTGGGTTCTCTGATTTCCTTCCAACAGTCCAAAAACATGGATTCAAGTTAAACTGGCTATGCTAAAATGTCCCTATCGAAATTGCTAAATTGCACACATTTATTTAGAGTGTGTCTGTGTGAAGTAAGTGTGCCAGCAATGGATTCGCACCCTGTTCTGGGTGTATCTGCACAGGATGGGCATGGGCATATGGAACCCCCCTCCCACCATAGTATAATAAGAAGATAATGAGATAAGATGTCTTCTTTGGTTCTTCAATTGGTTCTTCACCCCTTGCTTAAAGGTTTTCTGTGTGTTTGTTTCTGACAGGTGACAACAGAACAATAGCATTGTTTATGTCTATATTTCTGGTTAGTCTGTTTATTCGTGCATACTCAATTTAGGCCTGCGTTTCTTGCTATTCTGTTTAAACCTATATTTGTGCATATTCAGTTGGCTGGTTGTTTGTTAGCTCTATTTAGACCTGTATTCTGTTCTCTTCCTGTGTCTCCATGCTTGTTGTTTTGCACTGTTTTAGTTTTAATGTCTGTTATTCTGTTTAAATCTGTATGCTAGTTATTATAAAAGATATTTATCACCTGCCTCTACCTGCTCACTCAATCTCCTAGTGCTTCCTAGTTGTCTTGTTTAATTTTAAGCTTAATTGACTTCCTACATTTTTATCTGGTTTGTTTATGCGAATGTAATAATGTACAGTCTCAAAAAGAGTCAAGCATCTGTAAGCAACTGTTACTGTATGTAGTACACAAGGTTGACTGCTTATGCCATAATAGAAACCACATTATGAAACCTAATAAAGGACTGCTTTTAATTTTTGGTGCATTTCACAGTGTTGTACTGTATGTAATGGCAGTTATATTTGTCACTTGAAATTTGTTTAAGAAGTATATCATACTTGAACATGTGCCATGTTCTTAGCTGACAAGTACACTGACTTACTTTATGACTGTGCAGATGCAAATCCTTACACACGTAAAAGCTAAAAACTAAAAGAATTGCTCTACAAAATTCAGTTCTAGTTTGCACATTTACACACAGTTCTCAGTGACAACCACATTCCACTTTTAGACAGATGCTGAGGCAACCAGCAGTCACTGTGCGTCTTTAGAGCAATTCAGACCCTTCCTCAAAACCTGGAGGATTTGTGTTTCATAATAGACTCAGTCAGGGAGAGAATGAGCAGGATTAAGTCAGCCAGCATCTGAGAAAGGATTTGATGTCATCCGTATGAATGAAGCAGTTAGCGGATTAGCGTTCCTGAGGAGGAAGTGATCCAAACAAATGGATATGAATGTCTGGCCTAGTAGAAGAAGAAAGCGAAATACATTGCCTACACCTGAATTTGGATAAATTTGACCTGTACTGTGCCAAACTATAAAGTGCAACATTATATGACTATTTCTTTCGGTTCAGTACAATATGTGGTATAACATAATATTTTAGAACACTAAACCTGCACATTTTTTAAATACTAGACATTCCTCCGCCTTGTTTGTGTTGCCAGATTCACTTTAATAAGTTGTACCTTGCTTTGCAAATTTATTTAACAATCTTACCATGTCCCGAATAGTTTTCATATTTGTGATTTGCTAGTTCCATCTAAAAGTACAAAATTCTGTAATTTACCATGACTCATGTTGGCGTTTGCAACCATGATTCAGTGATTGCAGTCTGTAATGCATTTCAGCTTTGATAAGGATAATGTTATGCCCATTTCCCTTTTTCTGGACTCATCTGTCTACAGCAAACAAAAACAGCAATCTGATTTGAGCTACATTTGGTAGATTAAGAGATTTCTTGCTGGCAACTGTTTAATTTAACTGGTTTTGAATTACTTGTGTGCCCATATATATATATATATATATATATATATATATATATATATATATATATATATATATATATATATATATATATATATATATATATATATATATATATATATATATATAAGAATAATATCAGTCTGTCTTGTGATGATTCATTCAGCATTAGTTAACAGTCCTTGCACAATCCTTGCACAATCAAATCTATTAAACTATTCAAATTCTCTTTACATTGTGAATCATTAAAAAAACTTGTGAATCATTAATAGATATTTTATCACTTTAACATTAGGGAGCATATCCCTACCAAACAGACATATAGATGTTTTAGTACATATAGACATATAATGTTTTAGTGTAAATGTGTATTATAATATCTCTAAATTGTGTGTACATCTTCAAAATTGCAAATTAAAGGTTTGTTTCATATCATCCACAGTTGGTGAGCTGATTGGAGTATCTGCCCATTTATTCTTGCATTTGCAGTTGACAATGAAGTTCATTAACTTTAATTTATGAGGTAGACCTCCTGGCTTCTTTTTCATGCTTCCCATCAGTCACACAGTTTACAAACACACATAAATCTGCTCTCTCTGGACCAGATATATTTGGCAACTGTGCCCTCTATGTAATGGCAAAACAGTGGCACAGACAACCACTAAAGTGTCCTAGGCTCATTCCATTGTCTCTGATATGCAGCAGTGTGAGCACATGGTATGACCACAGCCTGTTCTCAACTCTACTGTCCCCAAAATTAGTTGGAGCATGTGGCTATTTACTCCCCATGGCCCAGGTGGAATTTAAGCCTCAGCCACAGCTGTTGAAGTGGCTGTCAGCCACTGACTAACCTTTCTTTCTAAATTTTCTCTTATCAGCAAGCGTGACATAACAGTGCTTTACATTGGAAGCAGTGGAGAATAATTATCCTGAATAATTTGCTCACAAGTGATATCTACTTATCTACTTAGATGCAAAAGAAGAAGCCCCTTTTTCCTAAAGTAGGTTGCGATCATATCTAATGCTACAACAGGTAACTTTTCCAGACATCCAAGATAAAGTCTATAGTGGTGTAGTGTATTCAGTTTTTAAGGTTATTGCAGGTTATTGCATTTTATGTTTCCTATACTGTACTCCAAGTGTCACTGAATCTGCTAACATGCTGATAAGGGTTTGCACCCAAGCAGCTGAAAAAAAAGATCTACTATACACAACCTCAACTGACATTTGTAAAACATGTAGAATAGGCTACAATCTAGTTCAAAATTGTCATGTTCTTCTCTTTCAATGGTTTGAAATAGTTATAGATTTTTTCATGTTTTCTATCCAGTAAAATAATGTGTTGCCACTAGGGGTGTTAGTATTAATTGAATTGAATCCATGCATTGTTTATACAGCCAATGAGTGGATGCATCAATGCTTAAACAAGAGAATCAATTAATGTGTTACTATTGACACCTTTTTGTTAGCATCCGTGCCGACTTTCGCATAGTACCTACTACAAAGATGCGAATGGCGCTACCTCATCATTGTTTTCCAGCTTCCCTGATACATTACTTACACACATATTACTTACTTGACTTTTGAGAGTGTTGGGGTCACAAGAGAAAGAAGGCAAAGAAACTGAAATGTTACAAAGTCATGGTTGTGGATGTTTTTTAGAAACAAATAGAGAAGTGGTAGGGATACCACCAATCCCGTAAAAGAGGGAATCGTAATGAGTGTACATTTTGCTCTTATTACAATTTATGAGATTTGCACTTTATTTTTCTCTTTTTATGGAGTAACGTTTTCCATTTGTGATATACTTTGTGTGAATAGAACACTGGTTTTGTATCGCAATAAAAGGCAAATAATTTTTTTTGTTGATTTATTCACAACATAATACATGTGAAAATGAGTATTGAATACCAGTGTATTGAATCTAATTGTATCTTGGAGAATCATATAGTTTAAATGAATCAGTTTACTAGAATGTTTACGTTATTATTATTTTAAGTTAAAAGTGCAATAGTTAAGTCAGACTAATGTTGAGACTTTTAATTGAATTTCTGATTGGCATTTAATTCATCCCAAAATTATATTGATTTGAGGTCAGGACTTTCAAGTACATCCACACCAAACCCGCCCATCCATGTCATGTTAGACCAGAAAAAGGCCATGTCAAAACTGTTCCTTTAAAGTTGGTATGATAAAGTTGGAATAAAACTCTCTTGGCTGAAACATTAAGAGTTCCTATTAAAGGAGCTAAAGGGAAGAGCCAAACTCCTAAAAAAACAACTACACACCATAATTACCCCTTTATCAAACATTATATTTCAAGTGCCATTCTCCTGGAAACCAGCAAAGTTGTTAATTCAATAACAACAGACAGAAAAGCATGATTTATTGTACCAGAGAACATGTCTCCACTGCTCTAGAGTTCACTGTTGCCATTCCTTATACCATTACATTCAATTCAGCTGCTAGGCCATGGGAACCCATTCCATGAAGCTCTCTGCACACTGTTCTTAAGCTATTCTGAAGGACACATTCATTTTAAAGATCTGCAATGATTAACATTGTAGAACGTCGACGACCTCTGTGCACTATGTGCCTCAGCATCTGCTGACCCCACACATTTTATGTTTATTACCACTTTGTGGCTGAGCTGCTGTCATGTGCATTTGCTTCCAGTTTGTAATAATACCACTGACAGTGGAGTATATAATAGTGAGGAAAATTTACAACTAAACATGTTGCACAGGTGGCATCCATTCACGAACTACTCTGGAAATAGACGCTGTGCTCCTGAGAATAACCCATTCTTTTACAAAAAATAAGCATGTAGCAATTGGTTGTGGATAAAGATAGCATGTTCATATTCACTCACTTTGTGGGTGCACTGGACTGGAGAACTTTGATCTTGACTATCAGCCATTGTGTTGGCCCCCTCTTTGTACCATGTGTATGCCAATTGCATGCTTCACTAATCTCAAACAGCCCAGCCAGTAAAACCTTTGGCAGTACTTGCTCTTCTCATAGGTGGAATAGAAGTCAATTTTGCTCCTCAAGGCTTGATCATTGTGCATATAATGCTTTACACCGTACACTCTGACTCTAACACACTATTTAATGTGCATCTTTTTAGTGCGCAGCCATTTTTTTTTTACAACTCCCAGCTTATTGTCTCTCTCGGCCAAAAAAAAAAAATATCCCTACTGGTACCATGTTTTCACCACAGTCACTATTACAGTGGATTCTTCCCACTTAACCTTGCTTGGCTTTTGAGATCGTACATTCACATTAGCATGATGCATCCTGCTAATTTTAATAGTGAAATTGAAGGTCTGGAAAGTCGCCAGCCATCATGCCATCTGTCCTTCTGCTTATCCAAATAGCAGCAGTCACGTAAGCGATGCATCATCTTTACAAAGTGTAAATGGCACAATAGACAGATATCGGGACACAAATACTTTAATGCAACAGTTCTTTTTGTGTAATTGGATTCTGGTTTATTCAGTGCTTGAGTGAAGTAAGCTTTAGTTCTCCTTTGTAAATTTATGATCATAGTGTTACGACGTGCAGAACAAAAAACAGAAAACTAGTCAAAAACAGTTCGGTTCTGTTTTAATGCAGATCCCTTGACGTCGGGAAAGAACGATAGCGTTCAACAAAAACAAAACAAAAGCACTGGAACGCTGCAGACTCAAAATATGGAGGAACCATCGGTCACGTGACTCTGGGAACGGGGTCAGCGTCACCAGTGACGTCGCCGTAGACCGGTGACGAGAGTATCCGCCTCCTGCTGTGTGGGAACCGGGACACATCACTCCTCCTTCCTAGCAGACACGTGATCCTCCAAACCGCGGTCTGTCAATGAAGAGTCCGTCGCTGTGGGAAGCGAAAACGTAGCTCCTAGGACCTATAAGCAACACACGGAGATCCAGTATAGAACACAAGCATAGAGTAAACATGAGCGAACTGCAGGAGAGAACAAAGATCCTTCGCGGGGAAGGAGCAATTCTGATCGCCTTAAATAGGAAATGACGTGGGTGGAAAATAGTCATCAGCTGACATCAATAATCCGGAGAGACGGACCGTGATAGGCGGGGAGCCGGGCGAACCGCAGGAACACTGACATTACCCCTCCCGGACGGGGGTCCTAAGACCGGGTCATAGGCCGGTCGGGGACCCCTAGGATTGCCTTGGCGGCGAGGGCGTCCTCTGGGCCGCGGGGCTGGTCTCTCGGGAAAATTACGATGAAACTCCCGGATCAACTCCTTGTCCAGGATGTCCTCCGCGAACACCCAACTGCGTTCCTCGGGTCCAAATCCCTCCCACTCCACTAGATATTGCAGTCTACGATTGCGTCTGCGCGAGTCGAGTAGGGATGATACCGTATAGATATTGGGTTCTGTCTCAGAGGAGGGTTCAGCGTTGGCCTCTCGCCAGGTGGTCTCGAGAGGTCCAGGGACAAAGGGTTTAAGACGAGAGACGTGGAATGTAGGGTGAATACGCATATGCCGGGGGAGACTAAGTCGGACAGCCACCTCATTAATTCTAGCCGCAATGGGAAAAGGACCTAAATACCTCAGCAAGAGTTTCCGAGTACCTCTGCGACACCGAATATCCCTGGAGCTAAGCCAAACCATGTCCCCTACTTGATATTGGGGCGTCTCCCCGCGAGAGCAATCAGCCTGACGTTTGGCGCGTTGTAGAACCGTCTCTATGCGACGGTGAACCTGTTCCCAAACACCCTCGCTACGGCGAAACCAGGCGTCCACCGCGGGAGCGTCCGTGGGTGTGCTATCCCATGGTGCGAACGGAGGTTGGTAACCAAGAACGCACTGATACGGGGTAAGACCAGTGGAGGAGTGTCTCAGGGAATTTTGAGCGATCTCTGCCCATGGTAGATACCGTGACCAGTCGGTGGGATTATGGTGCACATATAAGCGTAAAAATTTAGACACCTCCTGGTGAGTCCTTTCACATGCCCCGTTAGACTCTGGATGAAAACCAGAAGTTAAGCAGACCGATACCCCTAGTTTCTCCATGAACGCCCGCCACACTGCCGACGTGAACTGTGCTCCCCGGTCGGAAAGAATCGACTCTGGGATCCCGAACGTAGTGAAAATGTGTTGGAATAATAATTCTGCGGTCTCGAACGCAGAAGGCATACCTTTGAGAGGAATTAGGCGAATAGCGCGGGAGAAACAATCTAGAATAGAGCAGATGACTGAGTAGCCGTTAGAAGGAGTAAGACCAGTAATAAAATCAATGGAAATGTGTGACCACGGACGATCGGGAACCGGAAGCGGGAGCAACTTACCGGCAGGCAAGGTACGTGGGGTCTTGCAAGCGGCGCAAAGAGAGCAAGACAGTACGAACCTCTGCACGTCGGTACGAAGCGTCTCCCACCAATATTTCCGCAACAATACTTGTATAGTGCGACCGACCCCCGGGTGACCTGCGCTAAGGGATGTGTGAGCCCACGAGATAAGCCGATCTCGGAGTGTAGGGGGGACGTACAGTGCCTCCGCCGGACATCCAGGAGGAGGAGCCATTCCGGAGGTGGCGTCGCGAATCAATTGGTCAATCTCCCACTGGATAGGACAAACGAAGCGATGTGGTGGAATAATCGCGTCACCTAACTCGGGATCGGACTCAGCAGGGCCGTGGACCCGCGACAAAGCGTCCGCCCTACGGTTCTCCCTCCCCGGACGAAACGAGATTAGAAGGTCAAAGTTGTTAAAAAACAGAGACCACCGGGCCTGGCGGGCGTTCATACGACGTGCTCCCTTCAAGAATTCTAAATTCTTGTGATCTGTGAGAACGAGGATTGGGAACGGCGAACCGATAAGCCAATGACGCCACTCTTCTAAAGCCAGCTTGACAGCTAATAACTCGCGATCACCAATTCCGTAATTACACTCGGCAGCACTAAATTTACGGGAGAAGTAGGCAATAGGACGAAGTACTGAACTATTTGCCCCCTTTTGGGACAGAATGGCTCCCACCCCGCTACATGATGCGTCCACCTCTACCACAAACTGTTTGCTAGAGTCCGGGTGTATAAGGACAGGAGCTGAGGTAAAACACCTTTTCAGTTCCCGGAACGCTCGATCCGCCTCAGAGTTCCACCGTAACACCTTGGGTTTGCCTTTAAGCAGTGATGTAAGGGGTAATGCGCGACGGCTAAAACCCTGGATAAAACGGCGATAAAAATTGGCGAAACCCAAAAACCTCTGGAGCTCTTTCACGGAAGAAGGTGTGGGCCAATTTAGGACTGCCTGAACCTTAAGTGGGTCCATCTCCAACCCTTCCTTGGAGAGCACAAACCCCAAAAAAGAAATACTGGTAGCATGAAAGACACATTTCGAGACGAGACAGCACCTGCCGTACCAGCTTAACGTGACTTTCTAGGTCCTGGGAGAAAATGAGAATATCATCTAGATAAACTATGATTCCCTCATCCAGGAACTCGCGTAGGACGTCATTAATAAAGGCTTGGAACACCGAGGGAGCGTTAGATAAACCGAAAGGCATGACGAGGTATTCATAATGTCCTGTAGTAGTAATGAAGGCGGTTTTCCACTCATCCCCCGGCCGTATGCGAACGAGGTTATACGCATTCCGAAGATCTAATTTAGTAAAGACGCGAGCCCCATGGAGACGTTCAAGGTTGGACGGAATAAGCGGGAATGGGTAAGGGTAGCGCTTAGTTACCTTATTAAGCTCACGATAATCAATACATGGACGAAGCTCTCCTCCTGCCTTGGGGACGAAAAAGAACCCGGATGCAGCTGGAGACTTGGAAGGGCGAATAAACCCGTTTTTTAGAGCCTCGGCAATATACTCTCTCATAGTGCGCGTCTCATTAGCCGAGAGTGGGTACGGACGTGAGTGCGGTAACTTGGCCCCTTCTACCAAATCAATGGCGCAGTCGTACGGACGGTTGGGGGGTAAGGTGTTAGCATGCTCCCTACTAAAGACCTTGGACCAGTCCGCATATACCGGAGGCACCTGACTGAAAGAAGCAGCATCGGAGGACACACTGGACAGTAGTCGGGGAGTACTAGGGGAACCCAGGCACTCCTGTTGACAACGGGGTGACCAAGCCAGGATACGGGAAGTGGCCCAGGATATGACTGGATCATGCCGACGCAGCCAAGGCAAACCTAGAATGATAGGCAGAAAAGGAGAGGCGGTTACAAAAAATGAAATTAACTCAGAGTGACCCGTGCTGGTGTACATAACCAAAGGGACAGTCCTGTGGGTGATACTCCCCAGAGACAAAGGTCTCCCGTCCACGGCACAGACCCTCATAGGAGAGTCAAGAGCACGGAGAGGAATATTCCCCTGCTGGCAAAACCCCTGATCAATAAAACTCCCATCAGCTCCTGAGTCTATCATAGCGCATGCTTTGACCTTGGTCTTGGTGATGCAGAGTTCTACGTCGATGTGAAGCTGGTGGGATTGAGGAGTGTTGTGACCTCTCACCGCTCTGGGAGACTCCGGTGCTGGACGACGGGTCCGGTCAGAGGGCCGTGCAGGGCAGTTCCGAACCATGTGTGAGGCCTCACCACAGTACAGACACAGATGGGACCTGAGGCGGCGTTGACGCTCCTGACGAGACAGTCGAGTAGTGTCCAGCTGCATAGGTTCTGCTTCGGACAAACGGGATGATGATGCCTGTGAAGATTCCGCTCTACCCCTCTCTGTGACGTGCTGACGTCCCCTGGATGAGGGGTTCAGATGCTGGTCCATCAGGATGGAGAGACGGATGAGATCGGTGAGAGAGGCGCCGAAATCACGTCCGGAAATCTCGCGTCGGACTTCTGGACGTAGTCTTTCTCGGTAATGGGCTTTCAAGGAGGCCTCATTCCAGCCGGATCGTGCAGCCAAAGTACGAAACGACAACGCATAATCAGCAACGGACTGGGACCCTTGTCGTAGCCACATCAGCTCTTCTCCGCAGGGTTCTCCCTCTACTGGATGGTTAAACACGGCCTTGAATGCCTCGATAAATGAGGAAAAGTTCTGGACTTCGGGACCCTGTGCTTCCCAAATGGCTGTGGTCCACTCGCATGCCTTCCCGGTAAGCCGGGAGATCACCAGCGCAATCTTATCTTGATCGCTGGAGATGGAGCGGCTATGTAGGAACAGCGAGCACTGCATGAGAAAAGCAGGACAGGTAAGTGGATTTCCATCATACCTCTCTGGCTCTGACAGGGAGATACTCAGAGGTGGAGATCCAGGAAGACCAGGTGTCGCATGAGCTGCGGGAGGGAACGCAGGAACTGCGGCCGGAGACGCTGCTTGGGCGACGGCCGATCGGAGCGACACCAGCCCCTGTTCAAAGTCCGCTTGCCGTTGCAACAAGTTGCGCAGTACGGCCGAAATCTCACCCAACTCGCTCCGAAGGGCAGAGAGATCTGATCCCGGTGTCCGCTGTGGACCGCTGGTAGTATCGCGCTGCGAATCCATCACGACGTGCTCTGCGTAGAAGTTCCTCTCTTTATTGTGGCGAAGGATTTCTGTTACGACGTGCAGAACAAAAAACAGAAAACTAGTCAAAAACAGTTCGGTTCTGTTTTAATGCAGATCCCTTGACGTCGGGAAAGAACGATAGCGTTCAACAAAAACAAAACAAAAGCACTGGAACGCTGCAGACTCAAAATATGGCGGAACCATCGGTCACGTGACTCTGGGAACGGGGTCAGCGTCACCAGTGACGTCGCCGTAGACCGGTGACGAGAGTATCCGCCTCCTGCTGTGTGGGAACCGGGACACGTCACTCCTCCTTCCTAGCAGACACGTGATCCTCCAAACCGCGGTCTGTCAATGAAGAGTCCGTCGCTGTGGGAAGCGAAAACGTAGCTCCTAGGACCTATAAGCAACACACGGAGATCCAGTATAGAACACAAGCATAGAGTAAACATGAGCGAACTGCAGGAGAGAACAAAGATCCTTCGCGGGGAAGGAGCAATTCTGATCGCCTTAAATAGGAAATGACGTGGGTGGAAAATAGTCATCAGCTGACATCAATAATCCGGAGAGACGGACCGTGATAGGCGGGGAGCCGGGCGAACCGCGGGAACACTGACACATAGTAACCAAGTACATAATTATTGGGCACCCGCTAGTAGAACCGCTAACATGGGTACCAAGATGAGATCTGGTCCCTGTCAATGAAAATTGATGCTCTGCTGTTCACCTCATCAATGAAACTGGCTTTAATAGTGAGCTGATAAAGAGTTACTATTATTAAAAATCCTTCACAAACCACCGGGGTGAAATAGCATAATGGTAAGTACTTTCTGCCTCTCAGTACTAGGGATCTGGAATTGAATCTCAATCTGTGTAGAGTGTCTATCTTATCCCTGTGTCTGTGTAGGTTTTTTCCTCCCAAAATTCAAACACAGCTTTTCCAGCACTGCTTGCACAAATTAAGTGTTGAGAAAGCATGCTCTATAACTGCCAATATAACAGTTCACTTATTCTTAAGTTTGCCTTGGTCCCAAAGAATGTTCTCATCGCTTTAAGTATGAGCTAGCATGGATAGCAATACTTTCACTTTTGTAATTCTGCTTTCATTATCTCCTGCTGACTATGCTCTCTCTCTGAAATTCAAAGCAGAACTTTTAATGCATCATCCTCCAAAGTCAAGCTGCAGTCATCTTAGCAGTCCATCCAAGGAGGCAACCTATTAGTTTAGCCCTAGTCCTGTCCTGGCTTGAAATGCGCTACTTGCCGGTATCCCAGCTTCCACAATCAGACCTTTTCAACTAATTCAAAACTCTGCACCCCGGCTTGTGTTTAACCAGCCCAAGCGAACTCATGTCACTCCACTACTCATTTCCCTCCATTGGCTCCCTGTAGTTCCTCGCATTCAGTACAAGTCACTGACTCTGGCCTACAGAACCATTTCTGTATTTTCCCCCTCCTAACTTCACTCTATCTTTTCAAAATACACTCCGACTCGTTCACTTCGCTCCAGTGATGATTGCCGCCTGGTGATTCCACCTCACTGAGGAGCTAATTCTCACTCCGTGGCGTTCACCACTGCAAAATGGTGGATCTTCCCAACTCTGTCTGTAAGGCAGAATCACTAAGCAGTTTTAAGAAACTACTGAAGATGCATCTCTTGACTTGTAATGTTCTCATTTGTAAGTCGCTTTGGATAAAAGCGTCTGCTAAATGACTAAATGTAATGTAATGTAATGTAAATTTAGTTTTCCTCAGTGGAAGCTAAGTGATATATGTTATGGTCGTGAGACCGGGCGAGGTGGATTCGCTACTCGGAGAGACGAGCACAGACGTGAGTACAGTCTCAAACGGCGCGTCCCCGTAGAAGCCCGATCACAAAGGCAATCTTGTGGGCGTCCGTAGGGAAACACGTGGGACGGATGCTAAAGTACAGCTGGCATTGGAAGAGGAATCCACGACAACGTTGAAGATCCCCCCCATAGGGTTCCGGGAGAACGGCAGTCCCGTCGGAACGTGAAGCCACCGCGGGCGGCGGGTTAGGTACCTGGCTCAACGGTGAGGTCACTGGTGCGGAAGCTGCGGGCAGCGCGGCGAGCGCAGACTGCAGCTGTAGAGATAGCTGGCTCACCAGATCAGCTAGTCCCTCCTGGCGACTGTACAGAACATCGAGCCGCGGATCATGCTGTTGTCCGGCTGGTGGTGGTTGTGCCGGCTCCGCTTCGGCAGCGCGTCGCTCCGAGGAATCCATGTGGCCAGTTTGTAATGTTATGGTTGTGAGACCGGGCGAGGTGGATTCGCTACTCGAAGAGACAAGCACGGACGTGAGTACAGTCTCAAACGGTTTATTTTCCAACAATAATCGTGGTGAAGACAACACACAACGCAGGATCGGTAATGCAGGGCGAGCGGTGATGACGTAGGTGGGAAGGCGTACAAACGGTCCAGGAGACTAGAGGAGTGCACTCGACGAAGTGAAGACAGCGGGGCGAACTGCACACACAAACACAGAGACAGCAAAACGGGCAAGGCAACAGAATCACAAGGGCTGGTAGTATCTTGGCTAGACAAGGGCTTGGCACAAGACAAACTGGCGGTGACGGAAGGGCGTGCAGGGTATAAATAGCAAAACCGTGATAGTGCCCAGGTGCGCGTGATTACGGGGGCGTGAACACAGAACAAACCCACACCACGTGACCAAAACAAACCAACCCACACCACGTGACCAAAACAACCGTGTCATTACCCCCCCCTCAACGGGTGCCTCCCGGCGCCCTAAATAGCTTGTCCGGGAAGCGACGGTGGAATTCGGCGATGAGGGACGGGTCCAGGATGGCCGCCCGGCGAACCCAGGAGCGCTCCTCCGGGCCGTAGCCCTTCCAGTCCACCAGGAACTGGATTCCCTGGCCACGGCGTCGGGAGTCCAGCAGGCGGTGAACGGTATATGCGGGTTGTCCATCAATCAGGCGGGGGGCTGGGGCTTGGCGGGGTGGGGGGTTGAGCGGGGAGTGAACAACGGGCTTGATCAGGGAGACATGGAAGGTGGGGTGGACACGCATGGACCGGGGGAGGTGGAGGCGGACTGCTGCAGGGCCGATGATGCGGGTGATGGGGAAGGGGCCGATGAAACGGGGGCTCAGTTTGCGTGACTCAGTTCTTAGGGGAATGTTCCTTGTGGAGAGCCAGACGAGCTGCCCCACTCTGTAGCTGGGGGCCAGGCGACGTCTGCGGTTGGCGGTGGCGACGGACGTGGCCTGGCTTGGCGGAGCGCTAGCAGGGTGTTCTTCCAAGTCCGGCGGCAACGGCGGATGTGCAGGCTTACAGAGGGTACGGAGACTTCGGCCTGGTCCTCCGGAAACAGAGGGGGTTGGTAGCCCAGGGCGACCTCGAACGGGGACCTCCCAGTGGCGGAGCTGCACGCGGTGTTGATGGCGTATTCGACCCAAGCCAGGTTCTCGCTCCAACGCTCAGGGTGCTGGGCAGAAACGCAGCGCAGGGTGGTCTCCACCACTTGGTTGGCCTTTTCCGCTTGCCCGTTGGACTGGGGGTGGCTACCAGAAGAGAGAGAGATCTCAGTCCCGAAGAACTTGTGGAAGGCTCTCTATACCTGGGAGATGAATTGGGGTCCCCGGTCCGAGACGATATCCAGGGGTATACCGTATATCCGGAAGACTTGTTCAAAGCATAGCTTGGCAGTTTCTAAGGCAGAAGGAAGCTTGGACAAGGCGATCAGTCGTACGGATTTAGAGAAGCGGTCAATTATGGTGAGTATGACGGCATTACCCTTGGAGTTCGGTAGTCCAGTGACGAAATCCAACGCTATGTGGGACCAGGGATGCCCAGGTATGGAGAGCGGTTGGAGTAGACCAGCGGGGGGCTGATGTGAAGCCTTGTTGCGGGCGCAGGTGGTACATGCGGCGACGAACTGCCTGACATCAGCTGCCAACGAGGGCCACCAGAACCGACGCCTGATGAGGTCCTCGGTGCGCGCTCCTCCTGGGTGACATGCCCAGTGGGACTCGTGGCCCCACTTGAGCACAGCAGTGCGGGCGGCAGCGGGCACGAAGGTCCGATTGGGTGGTCCCAGCCCAGGGTCCGGGTCCTTAGCCAGCTCCCGTTCCACGATTCGACGTACCTCCCAGGAGACGCCTGCAACGATAAGACTGGGAGGGAGAATCGTTTCAGTCTTACCCCCTCGTCCGAGAAGAGGCGTGACAGGGCATCGGGCTTTGCGTTCCGTGTGCCGGGGCGATAAGACAGGGTGAAATTGAACCGACCAAAGAACAGGGCCCACCGAGCCTGACGGGAGTTCAGTCGTTTGGCCGACTGGATGTAGGCCAAGTTCTTATGGTCGGTCCAAACCACAAATGGCTGAGCTGCCCCCTCCAGCCAGTGGCGCCACTCCTCCAACGCGAGCTTGACCGCCAGCAGCTCGCGGTTCCCGACGTCATAGTTCCTCTCTGCCGCCGACAACTTCCTGGAAAAGAAGGCACATGGGTGAAAACGGCCCTCTGCCTTCTGTGAAAGGAAGGCTCCCACTCCAGCGCCCGATGCGTCGACCTCCATGACGAATTGTTTGGTGGGGTCGGGTTGGACCAGGATGGGAGCGGAAGTGAAGCGGGCCTTTAGCACGTCCATGGTGTCCTGAGCCTTCTGGTTCCAGCAAAACTTCAGCTTCGTGGACGTGAGGGCAGAGAGAGGTGCGGTGATGCTGCTATAATCTTTGATGAAGCGCCGGTAGAAGTTGGCGAACCCCAGGAATCGCTGAAGTTCAGTTCTGGTGGTGGGAGCCGGCCAGTCGATGATGGCCCTGATCTTCTCCGGATCAGGTCGCACCCCCCAGGGGACAGGATGAACCCCAGGAAGGAGACCGACCTCTGGTGGAAGCAACACTTCTCCGCTTTAACAAACAGGCGATTCTGGAGGAGACGACTTAGCACCATACGTACGTGTCGGATGTGTTCGCTGGGCGTCCTGGAGAAGATGAGGATATCATCCAGGTAGACGAACGCAAATCTATCCAGGAAGTCCCGCAACACATCATTCACCAAGGACTGGAAGACGGCCGGGGCGTTCTTGAGGCCGAAGGGGACCACGCGGTACTGGTAGTGGCCGCTGGGGGTGTTGAATGCCGTCTTCCATTCATCCCCCTCCCTTATCCGGACCAGGTGGTAGGCATTCCGCAGGTCCAGCTTGGTGAAGATGGCCGCTCCCTGCAAGGACTCAAATACGGAAGATGTTAACGGCAGAGGGTATTTGTAGGGGACTGTGATGGTGTTTAGTCCCCTGTAGTCGATGCAGGGACGTAGGGAGCCGTCCTTCTTGGAGACGAAGAAGAACCCGGCCCCTACGGGGGAGGTAGAGGGCTGGATGAGTCCGGTGGCGAGACACTCCGACACGTACTTCTCCATAGCCTCTCTCTCCGGACGTGACAGTGGGTAGATCCGGCTTGAAGGAAGGGGGGCCCCAGGCAGGAGGTCGATAGCGCAATCGTACGTCCTGTGAGGCGGGAGCTGGCAGGCCTTGTCCTTGCTGAAGACCTCCCCTAGGTCATGATACTCCTTGGGCACCAAGGAGAGGTCTACAGGGTCAGGGTGGTCAGGTGGCGGAGTGTTGCTGAGCGGAGCGGCGGCGAGCAGGCAGGAAGAGTGGCAATCAGTTCCCCAGGTCAATATGCGGCCGCGGGCCCAGTCTATATGGGGGTTGTGCTTCCGGAGCCAGGGGTATCCCAGGATGACGCGGGCCTCGGGAGACAGGAATACCGAGAAGCAGATTCTCTCCTGATGATTGCCCTCTAGAGTTAGTCGCGTGGGTGAAGTGCGGTGGGTGATCGGAGACAGCCGTCTACCATCCAGCGCCAAGGTGTCGAGAGGGTGCGCTAGAGGAGAGACAATGAGACCGTTATGTTTAGCAAAGCCTACGTCTATCAGATTCTCCTCTGCCCCAGAATCCAATAGAACGTATACAGTCACCTGTCTCTCCCGGATGGTGAGCACCGCAGGGAGGCTGAGTCGCTGCGTTTGGGGTTTTAGTGTGGGACTCGACAGAACCCCAAGTCCTACTGCCAAGTCAGGTCTTTTGGGCGAACCGGGCAGTCTTGTAGCTGGTGGCTCCCCTCCCCACAATAGAAGCACAGCCCCTGGTCCTTACGGTGGCTGCGGACTTCTGGGGCCAGAGTGGTGCGTCCCAGCTGCATCGGCTCGGCCCCTTCGAACTGCTCGGGCTGGTAGGTGCCCCTCGCAGACGCTGGTGAGGTACGGGGCAGCGCGGTGGTACAGACCTGGTCCCGGGCTTGGCGTTCTCGGCGACGCAGGCTCAAACGTCCGTCAATGCGTATGGCAAGGTTTATTAGTTCCTGGAGAGCCTCAGGTCGGTCGCGGGTCGCGAGTTCGTCCCGTATCCGTTCATTCAGAGCGTGGCGGAACACGCCGCGGAGCGAGCGCTCACACCATCCCGACTCCGCGGCGAGGGTTTGAAACTCAACGGCGAACTCCGCCACAGAACGAGCCCCCTGACGTACTGTGAACAGGCGAGTCTCTATATCTTCGGAGTAGTCGGGGCGATCGAACACAGAGCGAAACCTCTCCAGGAACGAAGCGTAGGATGACCCCAGCGGAGATACTAACCCCTGTGCCGCCTCTGCCCAGCTGAGCGCGCATCCCCGTAGAAGCCCGATCACAAAGGCAATCTTGTGGGCGTCCGTAGGGAAACACGTGGGACGGATGCTAAAGTACAGCTGGCATTGGAAGAGGAATCCACGACAACGTTGAAGATCCCCCCCCATAGGGTTCCGGGAGAACGGCAGTCCCGTCGGAACGTGAAGCCACCGCGGGCGGCGGGTTAGGTACCTGGCTCAACGGTGAGGTCACTGGTGCGGAAGCTGCGGGCAGCGCGGCGAGCGCAGACTGCAGCTGTAGAGATAGCTGGCTCACCAGATCAGCTAGTCCCTCCTGGCGACTGTACAGAACATCGAGCCGCTGATCATGCTGTTGTCCGGCTGGTGGTGGTTGTGCCGGCTCCGCTTCGGCAGCGCGTCGCTCCGAGGAATCCATGTGGCCAGTTTGTAATGTTATGGTCGTGAGACCGGGCGAGGTGGATTCGCTACTCGGAGAGACAAGCACAGACGTGAGTACAGTCTCAAACGGTTTATTTTCCAACAATAATCGTGGTGAAGACAACACACAACGCAGGATCGGTAATGCAGGGCGAGCGGTGATGACGTAGGTGGGAAGGCGTACAAAGGAGTACAGGCGTACAGAGGAGTGCACTCGACGAAGTGAAGGCGGGGCGAACTGCACACACAAACACAGAGACAGCAAAACGGGCAAGGCAACAGAATCACAAGGGCTGGTAGTATCTTGGCTAGACAAGGGCTTGGCACAAGACATATTGGCGGTGACGGAAGGGCGTGCAGGGTATAAATAGCAAAACCGTGATAGTGCCCAGGTGCGCGTGATTACGGGGGCGTGAACACAGAACAAACCCACACCACGTGACCAAAACAAACCAACCCACACCACGTGACCAAAACAACCGTGTCAATATAGCGCTCAGTAATTGACTATAGAATTTACTAGTTTTTTTTTTTAGAGTTTTTTGCATATTCTTAACTTTTTATTAGCTCTTTGGCCCACTGGTTTGCCCTCCCATTCTGATATCATTGTATGGATAGAGTCATTCTGGAGGGAGAAAATGTGTTGTAAAGCTTTATTTAAAATGCTCTTTAAAAAGCAGTGAAAATATTTTAGGTTGGAAATATTTGACAGCACCTTGAATAAACAGATTCAACGGTTGTCAACTACATTTTATGCTTACCGATTACCTAAACACACACAGATCTGACCACATGAAGTAAAACACTCAACTTGTTTATGGTGACCTTTTTAAAAAAAAAAAAAACATGGCATTGTGAGTGAATGCAAATCAGGGCACCAAACACCTCCTCCAACAATTAATATGATATAACCTGATATGTGCCTTATATGGCATTACAGTGCATAAGTAGTATCCCAGCTGCTCTCAGATACGCTTTTTGTTTGTCAGTCTAATCTACTGCAATATTTGAAAACCGTATGGCTCCAGTATTTGATAAGTAATTTTAGAATATATTCTATATTATTGATATGTGCAATTCCTATTGAAAGTATTATTCCCCAATTGTTGAATTATGTAGGTTTAGAATAAATATGGCAAATAATGTATATATATAAGTCCTATTTCTATAACATTTACAACAATATTGAGAACAGTTTTATGTTATAGGGTTACTGAACAAGTTTGCTTTTGGGTACTCCTTGGTTATTCAGATCAGTTACTATTTTACAAGAGGCATAGTCATGCCCTAAATTTTTCAACCATGTAAAAAATATATATAAGAAGGCTAAAACTAAGTGGTGCATATTTTAATATGTTTCACTTTTGCTATGTTTACTACTGACATGCACACTACTGTATTGTTTTTGAGGCCATCATATAAAGATTAGAAAGTGCTTTTTGTAAGTCGCTTTGGTTAAAAGCATCTGCTAAATGACTAAATGTAAGTGCTGCAGGGTTTTATAATAGTGACAAATTCAAAACAAAAACTTGTAGACAGGTATCATTCCTGGATTGGTTATTTACAGATTTTCTCCTTGTATAGTGTTTTGTAAAAAAATGAATGTATAACTTTATATACACTTATTAGATTGCATTAGGTTAGTAAAATGTTATGTTTTGCTGTAGATAATAAAACATTGGTTCAGTTGCACAGTGCTATTACTTATTCAAACATGCAGTAACACACTACCAGGACAGGTGTGGTAACTCTCATCTGTAGTTTACAGCTCATGGGAGAACATGTTGCCTTATTTGCTGAGAGAGCACATTTGGACTGTGTGTTGTTTTTCCATTCTGGTGCCTCCATTTCTGTCCTTTGAGATTTAATTACCATCTCCCTTTTGCCTGTAATTAGTGGGGCCAGGCCTCTTGGCCTTAATACTAATTCAACACAGCGTCCTGTTCACTTCATAAATAAATCCTTACCACCTTGCCAAGCTCCTATGCATACACATTCACTGCACCAAATTGCTGATGCAACCAAACATGAGCTGCATATATGATTATATTCATTATGTGCTCAGTGTTTCTGGAAGCAAATGGTTTAATGATATAAGTGTACTTATGTTTAATTCATTGCATAATGCATTTAAACTTGCCATTAAAAAAGGATGAATAGCCTCTCTCACTCTCTTTCTCTCAGCCATGTGTGATGGATCTCTGCTTTACCTGCTATGTGTTTTGCCTTTGTTTGACTGTGCTGTGCCACACCATAATGATTGTACCAAAGTATATCGACTTGATTTGAATTTGTACAAATATCTTACAGGTTTAACACCATCTACTTTTGCTAATACAGATTAGTTTAAGTATTAAACAAATGGAACTCCCAGCTTATTAATAACTTTACCTTTTTGTCCTCTGTTCACAGAAACCAGCTTTTAGAGAGAGTGCCTTCATACTTGGGTAATGAGAATTATAAGTTTTGTTATGTTGTCTCTTCCTCTTTCATTGTAAACCTTTCTGATTGGGCATGAATTTAACAGAGCTGGGATAGATTATTACTCACAGTTTATATTATCTTAATCTTCATCTTTATCAAGTGATAAGTTTTCTTGATAAAGTAGTTGGTGAAATTAAATATAAAAACAAAAAAAAAAAAATTAAATAAAGTAGTTTAATGCTAGTATTAATTATAAAAGTAATTAATTAATAGTTACAATCTTGCATTCTCTCCATAATAAATAAAATTTTGGAAAACGTTTAATCCAAAATAAGTAATTCTTTAAATGATCTAATTTTATGAATACTAGTTCAACTATGTAAAATTCATTATGGCAAAAAGCAGATTGTGGAGTGATGTTACCAATGTCCGTCTTTCCCCGGAAGAGTGAGCGCTCCCGGGTACCGACCACGCGGGGAATAAAGCGTGCGTGGGTACGAGGAAAACACTCCCACGAGTGCGACCCACGCGGAGACAATGCGCAGCGCCGCAAACGTGGTTGCACGCGGAAGGAGAGTCGAACAGACACCGGGATAAAATCCAAAATGTAGAATTTAATAAAAATTGGTGTTGGGACACCAACGAAAAGGGGGAACAAACGAACAAAGTAACACCAGGGTATACATAACCACAAACAAAGACGTGCGCCGACTTACAGGAAAACTAAGAATAAATAACAAATCAACTAAACACGTGCACAAAACAAACCAATCACCCAACTGAAACAATTAAGAACCAAACGAGGGACAGGTGCCACAGGCACCTGTGACAAGTGACATATCTTAATTATAATAATATATAATTATAATAATATATTATAAAGAATCTAATAAAAAATATAAATAATATAAATAAAATTATAAATAATGTTTCAACAATGTGGCCAAAAGTTTGTTAAAAGATTGCATGGAGTTGGTGGTGTGGAGTGTATCATGAATTAGGTTTTGAGACTTATTAAAACTGCAACACCAAGCTGTAAAATAAGATGCAATAGATAAAAAAAGAAAAACAGGATCATAACATTGTGAAGAAATACGACTTGTGCAGAGGTCTACCATTATTTCTACCACTGCTCTGGTTCTGGGCCTTTCATCTGCATGGTAGATGCATTGAGTGGTGAACTTTCTGCAGGATGATGCCAGTCCAATTAGGAGAGATCAGTCAAGAGACCTGTCAATGCCTTTCACACAAAACAAGTGGCTAAATAAAATATCCTCGATATCCACACACTGGTCCCAAAGACCACTAACTGCATCCAAAGTGATGCATCCCACTCCAACTCCTCCATCCTCCTTAGCTCTACCCCATCTTTTAGAACAGCAGGTGCTCTGGGGTTTAATGTTCTGGGGCAGTGACTACTTTGGCCTCTTCTGCTTTGGCATGTCTTATGACCTTTTGGTTCCTCCAACCACGATGTGCAGAGGAAGTGTCTCAAATCCGACACAAGAAGAAGGTTAGAATAGAGTTGAGATTAGAAATATATTTATAAATGATTGAAAATCAGGCCTCGGATAAATTGTGCACAAATACAAAAGGCAAAATACAGGGACGACACGTATTTATTAACATGAATATGGTGAATGGCAAAATGTATGCATAGACGACAGATATAACTCAAACAAGCCAACATGGGGAAAGGGAGGAGTTTATATTTAAGACTAAAAAGTGCTAACAGAATAACAAAGAGCGCAGACAAATGAAACACTGACCATCATATTGTCACACTCGTCCACCTGGAACTAAACGCGGCTGCGCAAATACAGCGCAGAGCCGCAGCGCTCTAACGCGCAGAAGGGAGCCAGGCACGCAGGTAGTACGAACAAGGAATTTTATTAACGGTGCTCAAACACCAAACACACAGGTACAACGGACAAGTGTAACCTAAAAACGAAGACGCACACGGACGACATGTAACCCCGGAACTAAATACCCTAACACATCGCAACACGTGCACAGAAACACCCAATGAACCCGCGAAGCTAATTAACTAAAACACCCAAACGAGACAGCTAATTAACTAAACACAGGAACACAAACACAGAACCCAAAAACAAGCAAACACAACGGCCGAAAAACGGGTGCCCTAGGCATATGTGCGCCTAAAAATAGTTCTCCTCATTGTCTAAATGATCATATAGCAAAGTCATTTGAACTGTCACTAAGCTTATGTAAGCCATTTTCCTCTAATCTTTAAGTACAGATATTTAATTGGTAATAAATGTTTAGATTTTATTAGTAATTTAATTGTAATATATTTGCCTACTTGTTAGAAGATATGTGTAGTGCCTTTACAGTACAGTACAGTCCTGGACTGAAAGACTTAACAATTCATAAATAAATAAATAAGAAAAACAGATGTCCTCTATTATAATCTATAAAGAAAAAAACATTTTTAACTGTGTATAGATGCCCTCCACAATTACCGACTATGGACCATCTGTATTTTGGCATACATTATTAGCTCCTGATCCCCCCCCGATCACCTCAGAGCAGATATGTGATTGGTGAATGATCTGAGCACATTAATGTGTGTTGCACTGGTAACGTTTGATTAGACAAGGCATTTCTGTTTTTTTAAAGCAATGTGTTTGGTACTGTGCACTTTAACATACAAGTCAACCTTTTTGCTCAACATGATGATGATGTAGATGTAACATCAGAGACAGTAGCTTTATTGCTGCACAAATTGTGTAAGTCACCCACTAATTCTTTATCAGTGCAGCCTTTGGAATAGAAGTTTTAGTACTTGGACAATTCAGCTGCACCACAGAGGTGTTTAAAAACTCTAGTAGTACTAAATACAAGCACAACACACATAAACACAACCACCATGCTGATGTCAGTGGATTGTTGAGAATGACCCACTACCCAAATAATACATGTTTCTCTCATTTGGTATTCTAGCTATAATTTTACACGTGCACATAAAGGTAAAATATATATCAGTGCTCCAACAGTATAATAACAAGTACTGAATTTGTCATTTTAATGAATAAGCATACTTGTAACTGCATGGAGTATTGACCTACTTAAAATGGTATATTAAAACTAATGTCTTTTAAATAAATTAATTTTCTTCATTCGGATTTGAATAGACAATTATAAAACATCTAATACATTGCATTATTTACTTCTCCCCTTCACATTTCGCTTTTACCTTTGTTTTTTAATGTTCACTGAGTTAAATATGTACAGGTTTATGTTGTCAAACACTTATACTGCCACTATAAATCTTCCACTCATGAAAACAAATGCTACTTTAGCATAAGTGATTGCTGCATGGAATTATATCGTGTAGCTGTTTTGTCATTGTTGGTTTTATTTATATAGCTTTTTACAATTTAGAATTATGACAAAGCTGATTCATTGTAATTTAGAGTATAAGCTAGGCATCATATTACCATACAGAAATACTGGATTCATTTCAGTTGTGTTTGTAATTAGGTTAAAAAAATTACAAAAATTTGAACATTTGTTTATTCATATGATTTGACTATGTGGTAGTAAAATGTTGTCCATAGCAAACATCCATCCATCCATCCATCCATTATTTTGCACTTTATTCTCTACTAGGGTCGCGAGGGGGGGGGGTTCCCCATGCCCATCCAGGGGAGATTGTTTTGGGTGCTGGGCAGATACATCCAGGACAGGGCAATAATCTATCACTGGGCACACACTCACACACACAGATACACACAAACACACTCTATATGGGACAATTTAGAGAATTCAACTGACCTTGATCAATGTTTTTGGATTGTGGGAGGAAATCTGGAAGGAAACCCACGCGGACTTGGGGAGAACATGTAATTTGGGATTTGAATTGGGACTCCCTAGTGCTGAGAGACGAACGTGCTAACCAATAAACCACTGTGCCGCCCTACATACCAAACAGTTCCAAACTATTTGTTCAGGAAAAAACATCCTGAATGGACTATTCAGTGTAGAACTAAAGTACAAATTGGAGTTTAACTTGATAACTTCAAAAAATCATAGTTTATAACTGTGAGTAACAATATATGTAATATTTCATTTAATAAAAAAATAATTATTCAGTGAAATATCTGAGAATGTAAACAAATAAAAAAAAAAAAAAAAAAAAAACACAAAAAAAAAAAAAAAAAAAAAAAAAAAAAAAAAAAAAAAAAAAAAAAAAAAAAAAAAAAAAAAAAAAAAAAAAAAAAAAAAAAAAAAAAAAAAAAAAAAAAAAAAAAAAAAAAAAAAAAAAACAAAAAAAAAAAAAAAAAAAAAAAAAAAAAAAAAAAAACAAAAAAAAAAAAAAAAAAAAAAACAAAAAAAAAAAAAAAAAAAAAAAAAAAAAAAAAAAAAAAAAAAGAGCTTGAAACAACATGGTGGCTGTAGTGGGTAGCACTGGTCACAACAAAAAATATCCTCAAACATAGATTTGTTACAGTCAGTTTATTTCTTCCAGCAGTGCAAATTAATCCTACTTTTTAAAATATATGCAAGTCATAAAGCTTCCGGCGGCACGGTGGCTTAGTGGTTAGTACGTTCGCCTCTCAGCGCTAGGGATTCCCGGTTCGAATCTCCATCTGCGTGGAGTTTCCATGTTCTCCCCGTGTCTGCGTGGGTTTCCTCTGGGTTCTCCGGTTTCCTTCCATTGTCCAAAAACATGGATCAAATCAATTGAATTCTCCAAATTGCCCCATATAGAGTGTTGCTGTGTGAGTGAGTGTGTGCCCAGTGATGGATTGGTGCCCTGTCCTAGGTCTATCTTACCAGCGCCTGAAACGTTCTCTCTTGGATGGGCATGGGGAACCCCCCCGTGACCCTAGTAGAGGACAAAGCGGGAGATAATGAATGAAAGAAACCTTCCATAATGTATTTGCTGTGAATATGTGAGGAAATTATTTGGCTGTTTACCAGTTCATTGCCAGTTTGTTGGTTCAGAGTGTTTCTTCATCTTTCTTCCACTGAATGCTAGGGGCGTCTTCAAATTCCACTGTGCCCCTAATTACGATAAGCGCCTTAAAAATGAATAAGAGATTGGAGGACAGTACTTTGGGACTTTTGGAACCGTGCAGATTAAGGGAAACACTTTTTGGTGTCAGAAATGATTTCATCGGGCTCCTAATTATGATGTGATGATGTTTTTCTGTTAATGATGAACAATGATACAGAAATGAAATTTGAGAAAGACTAAAGTGTAAGTGTAAGTGTATGAGCGATAACCCACAAACATGTAATAGATACACCAACAAGTAACATTTCTTAAGATATTTTCAGTCTAAATGAAAGCTAATATCAGAATACAGTTTGTGAGCATGGATATTTGACCCTGTGCTAACAGTGGAAGATAAAACACCTCTGCTTAGCTATACAGTTTACCTATCAGCTGTGTGCGTATATGTGTGGGAAATAGAAAGAATAAGATGCATTGCTGTGGCCTAGGGCCCTTTCTGCATCTAGCACCACCAGATAAGCAAGCTGGAGAGATGTGCAGCACCCAGGGCAGTCATGTTTTAGAGGTGCCTTTATAAAATGCCACAGGCCACACATACACATATGGATATGCACACATATACACACAAACAAACATTTAGCTTCTTATCTAGGTTTCATAGACTCACATATACACTTTGTAACATACAACTTGGACCCCTGATGTTATGCACACATCCTGTTTTAGCACACACACACACACACACACACACACACACACACACACACACACACACACACACACACACACACACACATACACACACACATCTAATGTGGCCTCACAGATACCCTGGTTTATAGGTGCTGAGAGAACTGAATCCCTGTGGTTTGTAGCTAATCCTTTCCCAGGTTAATACAGCACTGACCTCCTGCAGCCCCTGCCGCTCTGATGTTATCACTCCGCTCTTGTGCTGCACTGCGCACTTCAGTAGATTTCAAAGTCCACACTATAATAAAGTCCTCTGATGACCCAAAGCACACCAAGGCCAACCTGATACCTGAAATGAGCACTATTAGCCTGGCCTACTATGTTCTGATTTAAGATTTTCTTTGCTTTTTTTTTTAAACAAATGTATTTATTTTTGTTAGCTTAATTAAAAAAAAAAATGATTTGATTGCTAATGTTTCAATGCACATTTATCAGTGCTTGGACTTAAAAAGATAATACCCTACAAAGTACTAATTACGTACATCACCAGATTTAACCTTGGTTGCATTATCAGAAGTCAATTAATCAAAAAAACACTAATACAATATATAATAACACTAATAAAAATGCAAAACAAACAACAGTGGTTGGAGATTGAGTTAGGCTTGTGCATAGTTCATATTTTGCAGTGGGGTATAATTTTGATGTGCACATATCAGTCTTATTCCCCTTAACTATTTCACATTTCAAAATGTGCTTTAACTTAATCCATTTGCAGGTACCTGATATGTCAGCTTTCACAAACACCAAGTACTTGACAATTCAGGCAAAACAGTGTTGCATAGGTATCCTAAGCTATTTATATGCTGCCATTATTTGTTTATATGTATTAAAATAATGCAAGTAAATTGTAAGTGTAATTGAACTAATACCATTCAAACTATAATTTATTCTACATCATAGAGCTGTTCATAGAACACAATAATGAAACTGCACATTTATTACAATGACTAATTAACAAAAGAGTAAATCAAATTGCAAGAAGAGGGTATTATAATAACAGTCTCAAAATGAAAATGTACTACTTTTGTCTGCATAACATTTAATAACTTATTTATCAGTTTTGTTTATACCTATGACAACATTGTTCTATTTTAGATTAAACAAATGACATAACTGGAAATTTTCTGTTATTCATATCAAATTTTGACCTTTAGGCTGCTAGGCATGGTGTGCCAAAAGTGCTTCATGATGATGGAGCCACTTTAAGTGCTACAGTATGTGAGTAAAGCTATTTCCCAGATGAAGCGTATTATAATAAGGACTGAGAGCTGACTGGCACTGGTTACAATGCTCATGTGCCTGTCTATGTCACATGGTTCAAGCATATCAGCAACTGCTAACAGAAAACACCTTTTATATGATACATGACCAGAAATAATTGTTAAAGCATATGCACATATATAATATTTAAAATCTTTAAAAACATATCATCTTAAAGAAACAGTAATGGCAATGCTGAGTAAGGCTCAATAATGCATTGTATTTGTATCCATCCACCAAATAACTGTATTTTCCTCAAACAGAAGCATACCACTAAGTATTGTGTTAAGGTCTGGAATCTGATTTTGTTTTATACTGTACATGTATGTAGTATTTACTTCTACAAGTTAGAAATTGTGGGTGAAATGGTGCCATAGTGGTAAGCATGTCTGCCTCTCAGTACTGGTGATCCAGGTTCGAATCCCAAGATGGTTGCAAGTGCTCCATGCAAGTTTTCCAGATCTTCCCACAGTCTAAAAGCATTGATTTGGGGTAAATTGACTCCTTTTAATTGCCCTGTATAGTGCATGTCTGCGTGAGTAAGTGTGTGTCCGGTGATGGATTGGTGCTTTGCTCTGGGTGTATCTGCCCAGCGTACGAAACGTTCTGCCCAGAATGAGCCCCACGACCTTAGTATAGGATTAACTGGAACATGATGTGATGAGATAAAATTACCGATTGCATGACTAAAAATATAACAGCATTTCTTTCCTCAGCGTTATACAACAATGATCAAAAAGTTAATTTACTACTCCTGAAAAAAATGAAAAAAAAAATGGTCCGATTCAGATTACACAATTTATGAAATACATTCATCCATCAAGGTCTTTTCTTTGTCAGTGGTCTGCTTTGGTTTGTACATTTTGATTATTTCTCATTGTAAAAATACATTGATGTTATCTATTCTCTAAGTCAAGGCAGATGCAGGCCTGGCAGCTGCAGAAGCAGTAAAACTTGTCAGTGCAAAACCATTGTAAGACTGGCCTTGCTGGGGTTAGCAGTCCTTGGATGGATTCCCCGGTGAGATGTGGAAGGAATTATAGCTTTCTCTTTGTTCACTTTATGGAGCTAAGAAAGGAATTAGAGTACATATTTGACAGCATTTTATCTTACACTGAAGCGCTCTTTTAATGCACTTTTCTTCTGATTGTGTCTCACACAGACCCCTGGTTAACTAGACTGCTCATCCATAATCCCAGATTACACAACATCAAAGAGAACATGTTCAGGTTGTTTTGTAATTCACTGTATCTGTTTAGGCTATATTATTTAAATAATTAATATTACATTCAGTTGTCCTCTCTTCTATATAGAATGTGTTGTAACACATCTAATTCATTACAAATGGAGATTGTTTTTAGATTATTGCCTGTTATTTTTCATGTATATGAACAATTCATGGGCACAAATATACTGGTATAATGATATCTTATTAGGTTTCAGTAATTTATAGATGTTTTTAGCATATATATTTTACAGTTACCATACTTGTATTCAGCCAAATATTATTAAATGAACTCTTATGTGGGTGTGATTTTTTTTCTTGTTCTATACAAAATCTACAAAAGCTAAAAGCTTGTAATCTGCTTGGTAAGCATCCCTCAGATGTATTTATAAGCATTAAGAGTTTGAGTAGCAGTCAGATTAAGTACTGCCAATTATATGCCCTAAATAAATTAATTATCAGCAAGTCTGACCACCTATATAAAAGCAGAAATATCAGTTTGCTGGTCTAGAGTATTTAAGGATGTGTTAACTTGGCACCAATGAAAAAAAGGTATAAGCAGTGATCTAAGAGAAGCAATTGTTATTGACCATCAATCTGAGATGTGTTACAAGGCTATTTGAAAACATTTACCCAAAGTAAATGTCCCACCAATTCAGGGTCTGTACATGTAATCCTCAAAGAAATTGCAAAAAAAAAAGCTCAGCATTCCATAGACCCCAGCTCGGTGGTGGAGTTGGGGTTTTGATTTACAATGATACTGTTTAAAATAGTGTGCCTTCCTTAAAACATAATGTATATGTTGCAGATATGTGAGCAAAACAAATGTGGCTTCATCTGGGCGCAAAGGCCATGTGTAGCTGGTTGCCACCAGAATAACAAGCTGGACAGCTTTTGAATCTAAATTAGCCCAACTAACTGATGTATAATAAAAAGAGAAGAGCTTGGGCACTCCAATGTTTGCTTACGAGGATTTGGACACACTGCCTCTTTGCCACCTTAATGGAACTTTATGTAGTGTGGGATCAGAACCATGAAATTCAGAAAGTGAACTGTAGAATCTAATGATTCACCAGAAAACACTAATAGCTTTAACAGATGCAGGACAGGGAATTGGAAAGTTACTTTGGTGGATTTTTGTGTTACCCTCCAATAGCAGTGCTTATTTACTTATACAAATTGTGCTTGAATGTTTGCGATGTAGAAGGTAATTTTACGTGACATGGACCGAAAGTGCTTGATCAGGGATGCAGGGCAGGAAAGTGTTTAAAGAAGGTTGCAAGTTCATCTTCTGGCAAAAATTGATTGGTGAAGATGGAAGAGTGCAAAAATCATACTGAACAGAGTGTATAGGTATGAGACCTATATTCAAAACATTATATCCTTGACTGGAAGAAGAAAGTTTTAGCCATGGATTTTTTCCTGAAGAAGATGACTTAAGAAGAGCTAAAGACAATGCAGATGAGGACATAAAAATGGTTTTAATTAAACTCAAACACTGCGCAAACAGAACCCAACCACATCCAGCGGTCTGTACAGGAATAAGGAGAGTGTCAGTCATTGCGCACAGTAATAAGCAAGTACAGTAAAGGCAGTCTGTTTATTAGTGTTTCTCACAGCATGACTTTGATCTGCCAAGCAGGCAACAAAGTAATAAATAAAATAAAACTAAACTAAGAATAACTACAATGTTTAATACTGCAGGTCAGAGCAACAATAGCCTGCGATTAAGGCAATTACCGATGTCCGAAGAAAATCTATTCAAAACCACACTAGATCCATAACAAGAGGTCATCACTGCTGTGGAAGACATATAGATACACTGTGGCAAGTACTGAGAACCAACAGATCTAAGATGAAAGAAAGAGTTCAGACTGAAATAGAACAGGTGAAAAGTGAGTAGAGAAAAAAGGAATCAGGTGAGCTAGAAATTAGATGAGTCAGAATGAGCAGTGGTAGACAAGAAACCAAATAAGATAACCAAATAAGCAGCCAAGAAAAATAGCTTAAAAGTACATGGAAAACATGTGATAGGAAAACACACCTGACATCAATAATAATAAATGAATGACTAATTAACCCTACAATTAACAAAGGTCAATCACCCCATATTAAAGACCAATCACCCCAAATTAAGCAGACCGCAAGGGTAAAAACACAGAACATTTCACAAATAGGAGCACAAAAAGCACTCATCAATTTTTAGCTCAGAAACAAATGAATAACGGAGGGTATTTTTTTAACAGATTTGGATGGTTTTGAAAAGAGTCATATGAGGTTGAGACAGTGAAATAATGAATGAGGAAAGTGATCAGATGCACGTGGAAATAAGATGATTAGCATCATGTTATGGTGAGATCATATGCTTTACTTGCCTTTGTGTAAAGCAGAATTGCTGTAATTTAAGGCAAATGATGTAAGATTTGAATGCTGTAGTATATGCCCTGTTTTAGTGGACAGCAAGGGGAAAATCAATATATGGCATTAATGATGGTAAATGTTTGAGGTCCTCAACAAATATTCCAAATTTGGTGATTATAAATTTTAGCAGCCCTTCCATTGCTCCTTCACTTTTCATATCTGTTCATCCGTGGTCTTTTTGTTTTTTGTATTGGTTTAATTAGTCATTGTTACTTCCCTGCACCTGTGTCCTGTCTCGTGTTTCCCCTTAACACAATATAAACTCTCCTTCTCTCTGCCAGTCACGATATATTCAGCTTTGAGTCACATTTTAAGTTGTGTTTATTTGCAAGTTTTTTGTCAATAAATCAGTGCTTCTCAAATAGTGGGGCGCGCCCCCCTGGGGGGGCGCATTACATTTACATTTACATTTAGTCATTTAGCAGACGCTTTTATCCAAAGCGACTTACAAATGAGAACACCACAAGTCATAAGCCATGGAGAAAACCAACTATACTGTAAGTTCATCAAACCTGATTGTTATTCGAAGCTGCGCCCCCCCCCCTCATTTTTTTTTTTTTTTTTTTTTTTTTTTATAACAGGTATTTGTTAAATAGATGCGTCTTAAGTAGTTTCTTAAAACTGTTTAGAGATTCTGCCTTACGGACAGAGTTGGGAAGATCGTTCCACCATTTTGCAGTGGTGAACGCCACAGAATGAGAATTAGCTCCTCGGTGAGGTGGAATCGCCAGGCGCATAACCAGAAATCACAGAGCAAGTGATTTTAAGTGTACTGAACAAACCCTCAAGAGACAACATGGAGAAATATTTAACAGAGATGAGGAGAGAGACGAAGATAATGAGAGCAACAAAAGTCAACCGAAAGTTAAAACGAGGAGAGTGTAGGTAGCGCTTGGCTTCACTGTAACAAAGGTGGGAGACGAAGAAAGACCGGTGTGTCTTCTGTGTCTTTAAATGTTGGCAGCGGACAGCGTGAAATAAATGAAGGCGTCACTTAAAGACATAACACCCCAATCACACCGCTTGAGTTTTTAATCGTAAACATGACGCGTACAGCAAGCAATTATGACGCTTTATGAAAGCTACTGCAGAAAAGCTGTGCGCTGCAGAACGGGCACGTTGTAGACATTAGTTCTGATTTCCTTATTTTGATTAAAAAAAAACAAAAAAAAAACAGCACAAATCGTTGTATTCATTTTTGTTTTGTAGGTTAAAGTGTTAATAAATTGTGCTCCTGAATGAATGTTGCTGATGAATTTGAATTTATTATTATTTATTGATTTTATATCATTTCATTTTTCAGTATCAAATGCCAGTCAAAAATATTTCTAGTTTAAATAAGGATTTCATTCGTTTCTGTTACAAACTAAAAAAAAAGTTAATAAAATTATTCTTTGTTCTAAGTTGATCTATATTTATTTCTTTTTTGTTTTCTTTATTGTTAATAACGAGACATTGTTATAAAAGAGGTGTACTTATAACAAATTTATAGACAAATCATACTACAGTGGGCGTGTAAAAATACTTTTTCATCCCCTTTTGTCATGTACGGGGAGGGGGTGAGTGTGCGTGTGTGTGTGGGGGGGGGGCGCAAAAAGTTTCCTTCTTCCTAGGGGGGGCTTAACAGAAAATAATTGAGAATCACTGCAATAAATCCTTTTAATTCCTTAAATTAGCCTTTTTGTTTTTCCATCACTACTTTTCAGAGGGTGGCATAAACAACAAAATTTTCTAGGAAAATTTCAATTAATTTAATAGAATCTCTTTAAGTTATTGCAGGTTATCCAAAGGAATTTTTATTAGGCTGTAATGTTACTCTTTTATTTGATTTTGTCATTTGAGGAGAAATTGAAATCTATAGAAAGGGCAATTGGAGTCGCAATATTCCAAGGAAAAATAGAGTGCTCGGTCAGCAAATGTGAAAATGAAGCAAGATTTGTTGATGGCTGACTGTCATGTCCAATGTCTAGTTCCAAATGTGGATTCTGTTAATAATTTTCATCATTTTGTAATTTGAAGCTGCACAAAAACAAAATCCACATTTCAGTGTCCTTATTGCTATAAAGTCTAACAAAGAACTGAAACTAGATCCCAAAACTAAAAACTAAAACTAGCTCTGAAAATCCACCAGCACTGATAAAATAGCTATAAGAAGCAACCAACAGAAAAATAAAAACCCACAAGAAATCATACCTACACTATTCCTGAGCTAGCAGATTTAGCAGAAACTTTTATTCAAAGCAACTTACAAGTATTCAAACTTAATGGCTGGATTAGAGAACAGTAGGTCAGCCATAACTCTGCAGCAAAAGGTTAAGGGCCTTACCCAGTTAAATAAAAGCAAAATAAACACAAATTTATTGCTTGTACTTATAGAAAGCATTTAATGATCATGATGCCTTGGAATATGCAGAATTTTTTTTTAGAAACAACCATAACACCAGGAAACAGAAACAAACATACTTCTTCCTTCTGACACTCACCTCACACACTGTCTGATGTGTTGAAGTAATCAAAAATCAGAGCACTTCTGCTAGTGTTGGATTAATACTTTAGCCACACAGACATCCATCAGGTGGATCAGACACTCACCACAATATGCTGTGTGTAGGAGGGAGGTGGGGGTGGGGCTGGGGCTGTATGTGTTTGTTGCAAGCCGGTCACTTAGTCTCCAGGGCAGATTATTGCTGCTGCCATGGTGTGCTGGAGAAATTGAGTGAGGAAGGCCCAGCATTTGAGAAATGTGAACCACATGTGGTCTTCAGTGAGATTTTTTAAATAAACATTTAGTTCATTTGCCAGCTGTGTGCCCAAGGAGATCCTACATATGTATTAATACAATTTTACCATATTGGTGAATTTGTCTGTATGTTGTTTTCCACCTAATGAAAAAAATAATGATAACAAACAACACATTTACTATCACTGTGTTTGCTGTCAGTATTGCTGTTGTCTTCATGGTCTACTACATTCAAATCAATACAAAAGTATTTGGTCTGTAGTAAATAAGTTCCTTTCTATTCAGCATAGTAAAAGAGAATAAAACATCATGTGTAGCATTCCTTATATATTTGCTAAATAGTAATAAATCTATATAATAGACAATCTGAAAAAAACACCATCTTAGTTAGTATCCCATTGTGTGTACATGTTCATGTTTATTCATGTTAAAATCTAAGAATCTAAAAGAGTCTTACCTTCTGTAATATGGTACACCCAGTATTTTTTAAAATCCTGGTTACAGTTCATGACAAAATGTATTTTGTCAAAATAATGTTTACGTTTTGTATAAACATATTTTGGGGATCCTGCAACACATTGCAAAAAACTTGGGATGGGGCAATTAACTAGTAAAAAAAAAGACTAGTAAAAAATAAAGGTGTGATTTGAAACAGGTGATTGAAATAATGATTTTGTACAAAAGCATACCCAGGAAAATCCCAGCCTTTGATAAGCAAAGATGACCAAATGCATGAAAATAATGTACCCCAAAAAAGATTTGGAAGTGAATGTCATATTTCTCCTTTCACAGTTAACAATATTATTAAATGATTCAAGGAATCAGGAGATCTTTGATCACTCAGATAGAAACTGAATTTAGAACCATAATGCAACAATAGCTAATTTAACAATATGTACATGCATTAAAAAATAGACTTTGTGATCACAGCATAAATGCATAATCGTACAGTGCAATCTTTAAGTGATACATGCTCACTTCCACTTGTCATATATTCAAGGGTGCCCATGCACTTCCAGGCATAGCGGCAGAAGATGAAGTTACTGGAGTGGCCTGCCTGAGGTCCTGACCTGTCCTCAATACAAAATGTGTGGAGCATTTTGAAAATTGAAAAACAGACCATGTTTGATGTGCTTGACATTTCTTTTCATGATGCTCCATACATTTTCAATAGGAGACAAGGCACAAGCACTCTATGTATTAAACCACACTGTAACTCATGTAGATTGATGCTGATGCTGTCCTGCTAAAAGAGATATGCAGTTCCTGAAAATATACATAATTTTGATGCAAGCATTTGTATCTTCAAAATGTAAGCCTCTGCATTAACAATAACTTCACAAATACAAACTATTCTATCACCAATGCACCTCCTTGCCATCATAGATGCTGTTTTGCACTTTTTTGGCTACAGGATTGTCTTTTTCTAATGTAGCATTAAGCCCTCTATTCCTGTCTTCTGGTGTATAACACTTTCACTTTTGCATAATACAGTTTGAATTGGCATTTATTGTCCAGTGATAGGCTGTTAAGTGAAAGATTTTCCCACACATTCCATCTTACATCTAAGACCATCTTGCCATGTCCACCACAATGGCATGACAATTTCTCAAACAATACCAGCTCAGGGGTTAATTGGTCAAATACATTCACTAGCTGTCTTTCTTGCCATTTACTCACATACATTTTCACAGATTTTTTTTTCATAATATTGTATTTTTTTTTCTAATCTTGTGCTGAGAATTATTGTCTTTAAACTGACTGACAATTCCTTAAACTGACATGCTAATTGGTACAAAGTAGAAAACCATGAACAAACTTGCTTGCAAAAATTTTGGCAGCTGCTTCTTTTTTACTTAATCACTTTTTACCAGTTAAAATACTTAATGTAAAACCTTTCAGAAGTATAAACAAAATCTTTTAGTCTTATATTGCCTCTGTCTCAACTTTTTGAAGGGTCCCCTAATCATCATCTACTTCGGGGGAAAAATTTATTAATTACTAATTAATAACTGAGGCTTAATTCCTGCTTCACCCATCCAATGATTTTAGAGAACAACTGGCTAAGATTACTGACTGTTTTAAATGCAGATAGGTCATGTTTGAACATTTCTCCAGGATAGGGCATTCTCTGTACTTAACAGAGAGGCATCTTCCAGTGCATCTCCCAATCTCCATCAGGTCTCCAAGATGAGTTGTGGTAGACCCTTTTTTGTGAGAGTTATTGTTGGTAAATGATGAATGCCTTTATTAAGGATTGATTGTGCAGAATTACAATTCATTTTTATATATTTTTTTTATTATTTTATTATTTATTATCTATTATATATTCTATTATATATTCTCTCTGATCAGTATTCTCTGTCTTTATCTCCATTTACATTATCAAAGCCCAGCGATGGATTGGCGCCCTGTCCTGGGTCTATCTGCCCAGCGCCCGAGACGTTCTCCCCTGGATGGGCATGGGGAACCCCACCGCAACCCTAATAGAGGATAAAAGCGGGAGATAATGAATGAATGAATGAATACATTATCAAAGTCAAAAATCAAAGTCAACTTTATTGTCAACACTGCAATATGTAATAGACATACATTACAATGACATTGCTTTTTCTCAGACCCACAGTACAACAGTAAACATTTAGATACATTAAATTATCATTAAGAAAGACATTTAATAGTAACTAGTAAACATGGTCATAAGTCATTAAATAAAAAAAAAAAACTGACATATACCATGGTTGATATCAGTGATTATAGCAAGAGCAAACAAAAAAAACCAAAGAATTTAATCACTAAAAAATATTTAAATATTTTAAAATATGTTTGTTCTCTAATGAGTGAGAATAATATTAAGCCCTATATGCAGTAAGTGCACATATATACACAGCCATACTGTCCTTCCACGCAATTTTAAATACTCCTTCAATCTTAAATCTTAAATTTTGTTTGTCACTATTTATGCTTCATGGTTTTTGTAGAGAGCGGCACGGTGGCTTAGTGGTTAGCACGTTTGCCTCTCCAGCAATAGATTGACACCTTGTCCTAGGTGTATCTGCCCAGCGCCCGAGACGTTTTCCCCTGGATGGATATGGGGAACCCCCCCCCGTGACTCTAATAGAGGATAACGCGGAAGATAATGGATTGGATGGATGGTTTTTGTAGATTGTTTAACATAGTGTGTTGATCATTATCATGGAAGAATTTCATTTTAACTCAAAGCACTCTCAAATTCTTCTGATCCTGATATTGGTTCAGTATTAATTTCATGAAATTCTTGTATGAATTGCCACCGTAAAGAGATTAATAGTGTACTTCTTGTTATATTGTGGTTTAATGAGTTAAATAATGTTAATTAAGTGTTTAATGTGTACAGTAATATGTAACATAAACCACAATTGAAGTGATGGACATATTGAACCTATTGATAAGGGCTAGGCACTTAAATTGGTAAACAAGACAGAGAAATATATTAAACCTTTAAATGGAGGGATGGAGAAAAGTAAGACCCAACTAAGGTGCTTGACAAGTTACAAGTTACACCAAATCACATAAGACCACTGATAAATAAGAGAATGACCAAACATCCATTCAAGCAAAGATGCAAAAAGATGTAAAATGCAATTGAGATTGAAGTATTTTAAATACTTGAATGTGAGCTTGCTGCTCAGAGGTCATGCTTATTTATGCAATTATATCAGGAGTTATAGAAAAAAATGGGTGCAAAAAGGCTGATAGCTAAAGGTGCAGACTTAATATTAGGAAAAGCAGTATAAATCCCTCGGCAGTTTAAAATGTCACACAAACTGGTTCAAATCTTCAGAGAATAATACACACAAGTGTCCATGTTGACTACAAAAACCCAGGACAAAAAAATTCCTAAAAACAAGCACATGCTCAATAGCAACCAAAGGAACATTTAAGATTAGACCTTCAGAAAATAAGCAAAAACACTGTCAAAGTTGTGGAAAATACTTACAATATAAGTGGAGCCAAAGAAAGAGCCCTATTGTCACAAGCAAATTATTGTGTAACAGTTGATGTAAAAACAGAACTGTGCTGTCTAATAGATGCTGTCTAAAAATTTTATATACAAAGAGGATGTGAAAGCATTAACTCCAAAATATAAATGTACAGTTAATGTTAAAATCCTAACTCATGTGGTGAAATTTAAAATAGACACTGGAGCAATGTGTAATACACTAACTGTAAGCCACTATCAGCTTTTAATGCACAGTGGTGAGTTAAATCATTCGACCGAGGTGCTTCACTCATGCTCTAATCAGACTGAAGCCAGTGGGAGCAGTAGACCTTAAGGTTCAGTACAAGGACTGTGTAACAATAGTGGAGTTCGAAGTTGTAAACACTGCCCAAGAGAATGTGGTAAGTGGCAATATAGCAGAGGCTCCAGCACTAATCATTTAAATTGATTCAATACAGGAAATCATGGAGTGTGACAAGACAGTTGCGAATTCAACAGCAGAATTGTTACCAGCACTACTGAATTATTTTTTTTCTGATCTGGCACATGCTACAGGAGCACTTCCAGGTGAGTACACAATAAAAATTGATACAGATGCATAAGGAGTGGTTCATTCAGTTTGTGTCTTTCTAGCTCTACAAGCAAAAATGTGGCAAAAACTCCAAGACATGGCAGAGCGTGGACAGTCAGAATGGGTTAATTAAAAAAAGTAAGGAAAGAAGCTATTGGATGTCCTAAAAGTCGCTAGAAGTTGCTAAATGACTTTGAATTTATATTATTCTTTTACAATGAAGATGTAGAATAAAATAATAATATAAAAACACCCAAAAAATGTTAGAACTATAAATTAACAGAATTAATGAGCTTCTTCTGTTAATTCATTTATTTTTTGCCTTTAAAATAGACCGTCACTTCTCAAAATAACTTTAAGACTTTAATTTGTCAAGACCCACATTACTTAATTACTTAATTATATTACATATTTGCATGAATTACATGAATCAATATTTCTGTGTTGTTAGATATCAGCATCCATCCATCCATTATCTTCTGCTTTATCCTCTATTAGGGTCGCGGGGGGTTCCCCATGGCCATCCAGGGGAGAACGTTTCGGGCGCTCGGCAGATACACCCAGGACAGGGCGCCAATCTATCGCTGGGCAGACTCACTCACACATACAGTGGGTTGCAAAAGTATTCATACCCCTTGAACTTTTCCATATTTTGTCACATTACAACCACAAACATAAATATATTTCACTGGAATTTAATGTGAAAGACCAACACAAAGTGGTATACAATTGTGAAGTGGAAGGAAAATTATACATGAATCAACATTTTTTTTACAAATAAAAAACTGAAAAGTGCGACGTGCAAAAGTATTCAGCCCCCCTGAGTCAATACTTTGTGGAGCCACCTTTTGCTGCAATTACAGCTGCAAGTCTTTTAGGGTATGTCTCCACCAGCTTTGCACATCTAGTGACTGAAATTCTTGCCCATTCCTCCTTGCAAAACAGCTCAAGCTCAGTCAGATTGGATGGAAAGCGTTTGTGAACAGCAGATTTGAGATCTTGCCACAAATTCTCAATTGGGTTTAGGTCTGGACTTTGACTGGGCCATTCTAACACATGAATATTCTTTTTTTTAAACCACTCCATTGTAGCTCTGGCTTTATGTTTAGGGTCGTTGTCCTGCTGGAAGGTGAACCTCCGCCCCAGTCTCAAATCTTTTGCTGACTCCAACAGGTTTTCTTCCAAGATTGCCCTGTATTTGGCTCCATCCATCTTCCCATCAACTTTGACCAACTTCCCGGTCCCTGCTGAAGAGAAGCACCCCCAGAGCATGATGCTGCCACCACCATATTTGACAGTGGGGATGGTGTTTTCAGAGTGATGTGCAGTGTTATTTCTCCGCCACACATAGCGTTTTGCATTGTGGCCAAAAAGTTCAATTTTGGTCTCGTCTGACAAAAGCACCTTCTTCCACATGTTTGCTGTGTCCTCAACATGGCTTCTGGCAAACTGCAAACGGGACTTCTTATGGTTTTCTTTTAACAATGGATTTCTCCTTGCCACTCTTCCATAAAGACCACATTTGTGTAGTGCACGACTAATTGTTGTCCTGTGGACAGTTTCCCCCACCTGAGCTGTGGCTCTCTGCATTTCATCCAGAGTCACCATGGGCCTCTTGGCTGCCTCTCTGATCAGTGATCTCCTTGTTCGGCCTGTAAGTTTAGGTGGACGGCCTTGTCTTGGCAGGTTTACTGTGGTGCTCTCTTTGGTTTACTCTTTCCATTTCCGGATGATGGATTGAACAGTGCTCTGTGAGATGTTCAAAGCTTTGGAAATCTTTTTATAACCTAAGCCTGCTTTAAACTTCTCCAAAACCATATTCCTAACCTGTCTGGTGTGTTCTTTGGACTTCATGATGCTGTTTGCTCCCCAATATTCTCTTAACCAACATCTGAGGCCGTCACGGAGCAGCTGTATTTGTACTGAGATTAGATTACACACAGGTGGACCCTTTTGAGTCATTAGCACTCATCAGGCAACTTCTGAATGCAATTGGTTGCACTCAGGGAAAAGGGGGCTGAATACTTTTGCACGTCGCACTTTTCAGTTTTTTATTTGTAAAAAAAATGTTGATTCATGTATAATTTTCCTTCCACTTCACAATTGTATACCACTTTGTGTTGGTCTTTCACATTAAATTCCAGTGAAATATATTTTTGTTTGTGGTTGTAATGTGACAAAATATGGAAAAGTTCAAGGGGTATGAATACTTTTGCAACCCACTGTACACACTCTATATGGGGCAATTTGGATAACTCAATTGACTTGATCCATGTTTTTGGACTGTGGGAGGAAACCAGAGAACCCGGAGAAAACCCACGTGGACACGGGGGGAACATGGAAACTCCACCCAGATGGGGATTCGCACCGGGAATCCCTAGCGCTGAGAGGTGAACGTGCTAACCACTAAGCCACTGTGCCGCCCTTAGATGTTAGCATATCAAATAGGTAGAACAGCTGTTTTGCATTCAACCCTCCTCCTTTATCTGGACTTAGACACACACTTCATTTCTAGATGCTAAATCAGCTTTTCTGCAAACTTAAAACTATATGAAGGGTCAACTTTTCTCACAATATTTAACTGTTATTGGAAGAATTAGGTGGCTGAGGCTTTTTGTACAAAAAATCTGCAAGACAAATTTTGTTAACACATCATAGACACAATGCTGGAAGACATTAGGGGCTCTGAATATGTTAATTGAAATTAGTTTAATACTCTGTAGTAAAGCCTTGGTTGGTAATGACAATTTGATGGTTGCCTTCTCTATGGAGAAACGAATCACATACATTGTTCAGATTTTGGTCTAGTTTTTCACAAATACTATAAAGTTCTGGGGCCTCTTTTATGAAATCTGATCTTCAGTTCTTCATAGCTTTTCATTTAAATTCAAGGTAGGTAATTGACTGGCCCATTCAAGAAGCTTTCATTCTCTAAAACCAATTGAGAATTTCCTTGTGATCATTGTCTTTCTAAAATCTTCATTCTCTCTTCATCTTTAGCATCCAGGTAGATGGCAGTATTCTTATTAAAAATGTCTCGGTACATTTTTCTGTTCATCCTTTCAAATTAAGTCTATCAGCACTATATGATGGTTTTGCTGTGATGTGCCATGCAATTTGTTCCTCCAAACATTCAAGTTCAACTTTAATTATAGTCATATCTTGACCAGATCGTGTTCTTTCTGTTTTAATAGACTTGTCCAAATGTTGGGTAGCAAACTTAAAAAAGATTATCATACTTTTACTTTAGCAGTGGAGTATTGCATGGTGAGCTTAAAAAGAGGCCATGGCTGTTTAAGTGCATTATTTATTATTTGAAGCTCTCCACAAATGTTTCCGGCTCTTGGACAAATAATTATATCCATCGATCCATTATCTTCCGCTTTATCCTTTATTAGGGTTGTGAGGGGGTTCCTCATGCCCATCCAGCGGAGAACGTCTCGGGACCTGGGCAGATACAGCCAGGACAGGGCGCCAATCTATCGCTGGGCACACACTCACTCACATAGACACACACACAAATACACACTATTTGGAGAATTCAATTGACTTGATCCATTTTTTTGGACTGTGGGAGGAAACCAGAGAACCCAGAGGAAACCCACGCAGACACGGGGAGAACATGGACACTCCACCTAGATTGGGATTCGAAACGGGAATCCCTAGCGCTGAGAGGCGAATAAATTATATAATTATATAATTATAATAATAGGCACACACTCACTCACACAGACACACACAGTATGTGGGTAATTTAAAAGCCGACAATTTGCTTTAAATCCATGTTTTTGGTCTGTGGTAGGAAACCGGAGAAGCCAGAGAAAACCTATGTGGAAACAGGTAGAATCAGGAAACTACACCCAGATTGGAATTCGAACCTGGATAATACCATTCATGGACATGTCCTAAAAATATTTTACATCACTAATACTAAAGCAACACTATTCAGCATGGCATTGTTTATTTGTGTGTGTGTGTGTGTGTGTGTGTGTGTGTGTTTGTGTATGAAATGGGGTTCCATATTTAATAAAAAAAAAATACATTATATTTTTACTAAAGTACAATTATTTTTGTGAGTACAAATGGAAAATATGGGTTATGAACTGAACTCCGCTATGTGGCATTAATCAATACATTTTCCATTCATAGCCAGTGCTCACTGGCTTGGGCGGTTTGCATTATTTCACATGATCACTTAATATGTGCCAAAGTTCAGCTAAAGGGTAGCTGAACGGCCTGTGCTTTCCAGTTGTAGTCATGTGGTTAGGCAGCTTTTCTTACAAGCTTCATGCTGAACAGCTTTTGCTGATTCCACTCTGCCAATGCTGCTACTGACAGCATATAGTTAATAAATTAATTGTCCCTCATTTTAAAGACAGAGATACAGAGGGAGAGGGAGAGAGAGAAGTAAGTGTAAAACAAAAATATTCAGGGTTTTGGAATTAATGCTATGTAAACAGAGGATGTCTCATTGAGGCAAATTACCTGTTTTGATTTTTGATTGTTAAGCATATGTATATCTGTAAACATTTACACTATCTACCCTACTATAGTGTTATATGTGTTCTCACACTGAAAGATGCATTATCTGCCAATATTTTAACTGTCTATCATATTTCTGGTTTTAAGTTTGCTTGGCCATATTAAGTAATCTCAAATACTGTCCAAGTACAAACTCTCAGCAATAATATGTATAATAAAATGTATAATCTATATATACATCAGATTGACATCCATACATCGCAGTATAGCCACTATTGTGCTTCACCTGTAATTTAGATAAGTTTTGGCTCTGTTCTTGTTTTTGGTCCCAAAATGCACCTTGTCCATCTACATCAGAATTGTCCTTTTTTTACCATTGTAAATGATCTGTGTGATTTTTTACTTGTAAACCGTTGAGTCAGTTTTATTATGAAGTGACCAAATTGACTACAACTGATGTGAAATTAAGGCATACCAGCCTGATTTATTTGGAATGTAATTAATACCCAAGTATTAATTACAAATACAGTTTGGTTTGTTCTCATTGTTAAAGGTTATAGTATTTAGACACTAAGTTTTTATTTATTTATTAATTTTCTAACTCTATATTCCTTAGAGTTCCAGAGGATACTGAAGTCTATACATTTCCACATGGGAATTGAACCCAAAATGTTAGAAATAATTTATATTTTAAACAATTATAAATTTCGTTAAAATTTTGTTTTATGTTGGTTACAGCTATGTTTTCCAATATAATACAAAAAATTAGGACAGCTCCTATCACCAGACAGGCAGATTATGCATATAAAGGTTTTGCATTGTTAAATCTGGCAAGTTGCACAGACAGGCAGAGAGAGAGATTAAGTCTGAGCTCTGCAATAGAGCTTATGTTCCCTTGATGGGGAGTCTGTAGTCCCTGTTTTTTCTGAATCAACAACACAACGACCCAGGCCAGTTATTTTGCCTGCAGCCTTTATTGCACCTAGAACACATTTCTGTGTGACAAACTCCCTCTATGTGCCTCTAGAGCCCTTTTGGAAAAATTATGTGGGACATGAATTTATGTACCAACACCTGTGTAGCCCAGGGTAAGGTGAAGCATAGAATCTCTTGGGATTATATAAAAAAATACTTCTTGTTGTACTATTGAGTCATATGTATATATTTATCAGGGATTTGTTTTTATTTTTTATTTTTATGTAATATTTTCATTTATGTAAAATTTCAGTTGGGTATGACTATAATTACTATGATCTATTGTTTCAATCTAAATAAAATGTTACAGTTTTTCTCAGTCAATTTGGTACATTTCTCACATCATGGTTTACATTGGCATCACAACAAGTGCATTTCTCAAAACAGTTAGTGCAAACAGCAAAACACAATGAAATACTTGCAAAAGCACATACTTCACTCACAATTCTTTGTTTTTGCCTCAAAAGCAAATATTTAGGTCAATCAATTTGTCAGCGTCATCAAAATATCTTGTCTGTGTGCCATTTCATACGACAAGGCAGTCAAACTACTTATTCCCCCACCCCTTTCCGATCCCATTTGAACATGTCTCCTACAGTTTCTTGTCCATGTCTTTATGTTTGTATTTGCTTATGTGCTAAAAGATGTTTTTTTTCGGGCCCTCAACCTGTGCTTATTAAAGCATAGGTTGGGAGCAGGTTGTTTTTTTATCGCCTATTCTCCTAATGTATCGCATTTTTCTACCTATTTCTAATGACAGCGTCTAATGGAGCGGTGGGCGGCGCGAACTATCGCAGCAGCTCCCTCTGTCTCTGTCTATGGAGAGGAGGAACATACTTTCGGTTCTCTGTATGTCCTGATATGCAGTGGAATTGACAATAAAGTATCCTTGTGTCCTTGTATCCTTGTATCATGTTGTCAGTGCAACAGTGAAGACTGTAAGCATATTCTGATGGAAACTAACTAAGCTTTTGTTTACAAGAACGCTGCACATTGTGGCATATCAATTGAAATAGTCCAGGTTACACACACAAATACAAACTTACAGTCACAGTTCGGACCCGCTGCCGTAGGAAACGAGGAAGCGTGGTACTTTGAACAAAACAGAGTTTATTTGTCTCTCTCGTAAGAGTAGTGGGGGAACATCCCAATAACGAGAAATGTCCACAAAATAACAAAAAATACGGACGGCTTAACCACCCGGGAGAACCGATCGAGGACCGAGAGGAAGGTGTTGTAGCCATTGGAGGAGGGGAGACCGGTCACGAAGTCCAGGGCAATGTGGGACCACGGCCGCTCCGGCACTAGCAGCAGGCAGAGCTTACCAGCCGGAAGCACTCGGGGAGTCTTACAGGCGGCGCAGGTGGAACACGAACGTACAAAGGATTGTACGTCCACCTGCAAGGACTCGCACCAGTACTTCCGTTGGATCAGCTGGAGGGTGTGTAGGACACCCGGTTGGCCAGTGCTCGGAGAGGAGTGGGCACACGTGATGATGCGGGACCGGAAGGGAAGGGGGACATATTTGATCCCCTCGGGACAATTTGGAGGGACTGAGATGTTGCGCGACGCCTCCTGGATCTGCGTGTCAAGCTCCCACTGTATCCTACCCAGAAACATGTGTGGGGATGATAGGACTCCCCCGGTCCGGGTCAGAAATAGATGGGAAGTGGAGCCGAGAAAGGGCATCTGCCCGGCTGTTCTCAGAACCCGGACAGAAGGAGATTTGTAAGTCGAATTGGTTGAAGAGCAGTGCCCAGCGGGCCTGGTGGGCATTGAGGCGACGCGCTCTCTTAACGAATTCTAAGTTTTTTTGGTCAGTGAGAATGAGTACCGGGTGTGGGGACCCCATGAGCCAGTGTCGCCCCTCCTCCAAGGCTAGCTTAATAGCCAATAGCTCCCAGTCCCCGATCCCATAGTTGCACTCGGCCGGAATAAATTTATGGGAGAAATATGCTATTGGCCATGCGTTAGTAATACCCCCTGTGGACTGGGATAGGACGGCACCGGCCCCACTACAGGGTGCATCTACCTCTACGATTAACTGCAGCTCGGGGTCTGGATGGGCCAGGACTGGTTTGGTAGTAAACAGTCTCTTAAGGGTGTTAAAGGCCCGATCCGCCTCCGAGCTCCAACGCAGCGTAGAGGGGCCTCCTTTAAGACAGGAGGTGTGTGGGAGCACCACCTTGCTGAAATTAGGTATAAAACGTCTGTAGAAGTTAGCAAAGCCTAAAAACGTTGGAGATCCCGGGGATCCAGGACAGACTGGACCTTGCCAGGGTCCATTTCAATCCCCTTAGGAGAGATGACAAACCCTAAAAACGAGATGGTCCCCGGTGAAAAACACACTTCTCCCCCTTAACGTACAACCCGTTGGCAAGGAGACGAGATAGGACTCGCCAAACTAGGGCGACATGGGAGGTCAGGTCACGAGAAAACACCAGCATGTCGTCAAGATACACAATAACCCCTTGATGTAAGAATTCGCGAAGCACATCGTTAATGAAGGCCTGGAAGACCGAGGGGAATCACGCGATATTCGTTATGCCCTGAGGTGGTAATAAACGCAGTCTTCCATTCGTCTCCCTTCCGATTACGGACCAGATTGTATGCGTTGCACAGGTCTAATTTCGAGAACACATGCGCACCGTGAAGCAGCTCCAAGTTGGCAGGAACCAACGGGAAGGGGTAAGGACACCGCTTAGTTGCTTTGTTGAGTTCCCTAAAGTCGATGCACAGACGCAGAAGAACCCAGATGCGGCCGGAGATTTAGAGGGGCGAATAAAGCCATTTCGCAGGGCCTCCTCAATGTAGGTGTGTATGACCTACATCTCAGCAACTGATAAAGGATACGGGCGCGCGTCTGGCAATTCAGCCCCCGGCACCAGGTCAATGGCGCAATCATAGTGACGGAGTGTATTGGCGCGGTGCTTACTGAAGACCTCTGCCAGGTCTGAATATACTTCCGGTACCTGAGAAGGCAGCAGGGCCTTTGAGGACACCTGGGACGAGGAGAACAGATGGCAGGGAGGTGGTTGCGAGAGGGCTGCCGTCGATGGGCTGAATCGAAATGAAGGTCTCGAGGGTCTTCTCAGGGATAGAGAAGCCCCTGTCGATAAAGTTGCCGTCCGCCCCGGAGTCCACCAGCGCAGAGGCTGTCAACGATGAGCCCTTCAGAAAGAAAACAGTATCAATTTTAAGAGATGTTTGGGACACTACCCCTGATACCCTCACCGAAGCCTTGGCATTAGCAGGTGGAGGAGAGCTCGAGAAGGCTGTCCCCGGCGATCAGGTCTCACGCCGCAGTCCTGGAGCGAGTCCGACGCCGGCGTTCCTGCAAGGAGAAGTGTGCCCTTCCCAGCTGCATGGGTTCCGCCTTGGGTTCTCGAAGGGCTGGCAGCGGGATGGTCTCCCTTCACGGCGGCGTAGGGGGGGAAGAGAGCTGGTTCCACGAGACGTTGGAAAGGTGGCGAGATGTTGCTCCATGAGGACCGCTAGACGAACAAGTTCATCAGCGATTCATTCAGCGATGCGCCGAAGTCCCGTCCCGCGATCTCTCGCTGGATGTCACGGCGTAGCCCCTCCCGAAACATCACCGTTAGTACCGATCCGCTCCAGCCCATCCGTGCCGCCAGGACTCGGAACTCCAGAGCATAGGTGGACACCAACTGGGTCCCTTGACGTAGCCGGTATAGCTGGGGTCCCACCCCCTCTCCCTCCAGGGGGTGGGCGAAGGCAGTTCGGAATACCTCATGGAATGCAGCAAAGGACCTGCACTCGGGACCCTGTGCCTCCCAGATGGCGGTCGCCCACTCGCTAGCCCTGCCCGTTAGCCGAGAGATTACCAGCGATCTTGTCCACCTCGCTGGATCTCGGGTGGCTCCGGAAGTTGTGCGCGCACTGCATAAGGAAGCAGCGGCATCTCTCTGGACTTCCATCATAGCGTTCGGGCTCTGAGAGGTTGTACGGTGCAGCGGTGGGTGGGGGAGGCACGTCGGAGTCCCACGGGAGCAATGAAGGTTGCGGTGGTGAGCCAGCGATCCCGGAGCCGGAGCCGCCAAGCTCCAGCTCAGTCAGTCGTCCCATCAGGGTCTGGATCGCTCAAGTCATCTCACCAAGTCCGCTCTGGAGCTCCAACAGGGCGTGTCCCTGCGCCTGTAGAACCTCTTCCGTGGGCTCCATCCGCGGCTTTATTGTTTGCAGATTTTTATGTCACAGTTCGGACCTGCTGCTGTAGGAAACGAGGAAGCGTGGTACTTTGAACAAAACAGAGTTTATTTGCCTCTCTCGTAAGAGTAGTGGGGGAACACCCTAATAACGAGAAATGTCCACAGAATAACAAAAAGAGAGAGACGGGAATGCCGAAGACTCTTACATAACGCGGGGATAGCGTTCCTGGAGAGAGGCAGCGGGTTAGCGTAGCAAAAGCGAGAAGCGTCGCTCAGAGAGAGTACGCTGATTAAAGGCGCACTCCGAACAACCAGGGGAGATCAGACCAAAACCGGAACCAAAAAACTCTGCGCCGAGGAGTCCGGGACGGCGGCTTAAGAAGCCACTCCAGCCGATGGGACGCACCTGAAACTAATAATCAGGAGAGGGTGATCGGTGATGCGGGGAATGAGCGGCAGGTGTGGAAGTGGGTGTGTGTGGAGCGGAGGCGAGGGGCGTGTATGTGTACATGAAGAAGTGGGTGTGTGCGGAGCGGTAAGAGCGGAAGCGGAGCGTGAACGTGTATGTGTGACACAAACTTACAGAACACAAAAGTTACACATGACTGTATGTGGGAGATGAACAGCAAGAAATTGGACTGGAATCAAATTTAGAGTAATATTCTTTACTGTATTATTTTCTAACAGCACTGCAATCTGTTGACAAAAAATCAAATTGAAGTTCAGGAACGACACAACTGTTTGCCTGCACTATATGGAACAAAGGAAAAACTACAAAATTATAAACTTACTCTGAATACTCAAAACAACTTAAGTTGAATTACTGTAGTGCTTTTGTTTCTATTCATCCTGACGCTCCTCTCTGTTGGGTCACATGTTTTCATCCACATCATACTGGATATCTTCCCTTGCAATGCAGCGTGGAAAGAATCTTCTAGAGTGTCTAATCCAGCCTTTGCAGGCATCTGCTGTGATATCCTAACAAGCTGCATCCATATTGAGGTTCATCTGGACGTGTGGCTGGTGATCGTATACCTTCCATCCAGGCTGAGAACTCCTCAATAGGGTTCAGGAATGGCGAATAGGGTGGGAGGAACTCCATCAGCATTCTATGATGAGTGGCAAACCATTGCCTGATGGTGTTAGCGTGGTGAAAACTCACATTATCCCAAATTATCACATATTTGGGCAAATCCTCTTGCACCACACCTCTCTCATTTTCAGGGATGAGATCCCTATAGAGGGTGTCCAAGAATGTCATGAGATGCTGTGTGTTATAGGGCCCTATAATGGGAATATGTGTAAGAACGCCATTCTCTGACATAGCCGCACACATCGTAATGTTTCCTCCTCGTTGGCCTGGCACATCAACGGTAGCCCTTTGGCCAATGATGTTTCGATCACGTCTTCTGCATTTTGCAAGATGGAAGCCAGCCTCATCCAGGTATATAAAAGTGTGGAGTGGTTCTCTTGATTCCAGCTCCATGATACGCTACAACACAAAAGGAATAATGAAGTACATATAATGTTCATTATGGACAACAAACAGTTACAGTTTTTCTCAGTCGATTTGGTTCATATCTCAGATCAGAATTGAAATTCTTAAAATTGTTCATTCAATCTCCACATCTCCTTGTCACTAGTGCACATCATAATTGCATTTCTCATTGTGTTTCACATTTTGCAAATTCTTTTGTACATTTTGCAAATGGTCATAGACAATTGTCTGTTGTTTTTTACATTATCTGTTGCTTATGTCATGTTTATCAAAATATGTTGTACTGATTGTCTGTTGAATTGTCTTACGCTCCAAAACATTTAGGTCTTATGTCATCGCCTAGGTCATTATATGCAAAAGTGCTGAACATGTTGTCATTATGTTAAAGTTTGGTAATTTGTCTTAAATTGATTAAATTGTTCTCAGGTGAATCTTGGCTTTCTGTTAATGGAATTTGTGAAAATTTACATCATCCAGTGGTCTGAAACATAGGTCATAGGTGCATCTCATGAACCTGTAATTGGCAAACATTATATATTATATATATAAGGGCTACCATTGATGTGCCAGGCCAACGAGGAGGAAACATCACGATGTGTGCGGCTATGTCAGAGAATGGCGTGCTTACACATATTCCCATTATAGGGCCCTATAGCATCTCATCACATTCTTGGACACCCTCTATAGGGATCTCATCCCTGATAATGAGAGAGGTGTGGTGCAAGAGGATTTGCCCAAATATGTGATAATTTGGGATAGTGTGAGTTTTCACCATGCGAAGACCATCAGGCAATGGTTTGCCACTCATCATAGAATGCTGATGGAGTTCCTCCCACCCTATTCCCCATTTCTGAACCATATTGAGGAGTTCTACTCAGCCTGGAGATTGAAGGTATACGATCACCAGCCACACGTCCAGATGAACCTGCTGACTGCTATGGATGCAGCTTGTGAGGATATCACATCAGATGCCTGCAAAGGCTGGATTAGACACTCTAGAAGATTCTTTCCACGGTGCATTGCAAGGGAAGATCTCCAGTGTGATGTGAAAACATGTGGCCCAACAGAGAGGAGCATCAGGATGAATAGGAAAGAAAGCACTACAGTAATTCCTTAAGTTTTTTTGAGTATTCAGACTAAGTTTCTAATTTTGTAGTTTTTCCTTTATTCCATATAGTGCAGACAAACAGTTGTCGTTCCTGAACTTCAATTTGATTTTTTGTCAACAGATTCCAGTGCTGTTAGAAAATAATACAGTGAAGAATATTACTCTAAATTTGATTCCAGTCCAATTTCTTGCTGTCCATCTCCCACATACAGTCATTTGTAACTTTTGTGTTCTGTAAGTTTGTATTTGTGTGTGTAACCTGGATTGTTTCAATTGATATGCCAGAGAATGTGCAGCATTCTTGTAAACAAAAGCTTAGTTTCCATCAGAATATGCTTACAGTCTTCACCGTTGCACTGACAACATGACTAAGTAGTTTGACTGCCTTGTCGTAGGCAATGGCACACAGACAAGATATTTTGATGGCGCTGACAAATTGATTGAACTAAAAATTTGCTTTTGAGGCACAAACAAAGAATTTTGAGTGAAGTATGTGCTTTTGCAGGTATTTCATTGAGTTTTGCTTTTTGCACTAACTGTTTTGAGAAATGCACTTGTTGTGATGCCAATGTAAATCATGATGTGAGAAATGTACCAAATCGACTGAGAAAAACTGTAAATAAATTTCAGCCATAGTCAAGTGTGTCAGTATGCATAAAGGTTTTACCTGTACATACTGGTACCGTAGCTCTTTCACCCTTTTTTGAAATGGAACTTTGTACAGCTGTTTCATGGTCATCTGCTGTCGTTTCAAAACCTGGTCAATAGTGGAGATGCTTACAGATGTAATGTTTGGAAAAACACTGTTGTCTTGTATGATGGCTTACTGGATCTCCCTCAGCCTTATGGAATTATTTTCTATTACCATAGCACATATGGCCTCCTCTTGTTGAGGTGTGAATAGGGGACCTCTGCCACTCCTGTGAGCTAATCTTGCAGTCCTATATGGTATACAGTAAGAATGTAAAAAAATAAAACATAATAATGAATAACATTTCAGAATTTGTCATTGTGCAGCATTACAGCAGAGTGCAGAATTCTGAATTACTTACCTGTTTTACTCTACGAAATGTTTGAACAATTGAAGACACCGTTGTTCTTCCAACACCCGGCAACCAGCTTCAGCCATTGTCAGACCATGGTTTAAAACATGGTCCATAATTGTTTCCTTATTTCATCTGGGACAAACCTATTTGCATGGACCCTCCTACCTCTTCCTCTGTTTTGTCCCCTCAGCCTTCCACCACGCAGTCTTACCCCTCCTCTTGGCTGTTCACGGCCTTGTTTTCCATTGTGAAGCTTCATTTACACTGCAAAGTTTTGTGTCTATATATATATATATATATATATATACATATATATATATATGTTTGCCAATTACAGGTTCATGAGATGCACCTCTGACCTATGTTTGAGACCATTGGATGATCTTAATGTTCACAAATTCCCTTAACAGAAAGCCAAGATTCACCTGAGAACAAATTAATCAATTTAGGACAAATTACCAAAATTTAACATAAAAGTTTTTAAAAAGTATAAAATAAATGTACAAATTATCTCTGAGAGATTATGACAACATGTTCAGCACTTTTGCATATAATGACCTAGATGATGACGTAAGACTCACAGCACCTAGCTCACAGTTAGTAGAGACAGTATGGAATTAAAATGCTAAATTTCCAGAAGTCCGACTTGCACTGCCTCTTTCAATTATACTACTCTATTTTACGTCAATTTCACATCCACAAAATTAGCACTTTCATCTTACCTTCTTCTAAGTATCAGAGGGTTTTGATGATTGTTTTTACAGTTTTTCTCAGTCGATTTGGTACATTTCTCACATCATGATTTACATTGGCATCACAACAAGTGCATTTCCCAAAACAGTTAGTGCAAACAGCAAAACTCAATGAAATACCTGCAAACGCACATACTTCACTCAAAATTCTTTGTTTTTGCCTCAAAAGCAAATATTTAGGTCAATCAATTTGTCAGCGCCATCAAAATATCTTGTCTGTGTGCCATTGCTTATGACAAGGCAGTCAAACTACTTAGTCATGTTGTCAGTGCAACAGTGAAGACTGTAAGCATATTCTGATGGAAACTAAGCTTTTGTTTACAAGAACGCTGCACATTCTGTGGCATATCAATTGAAACAATCCAGGTTACACACAAATACAAACTTACAGAACACAAAAGTTACACATGACTGTATGTGGGAGATGGACAGCAAGAAATTGGACAGGAATCAAATTTAGAGTAATATTCTTTACTGTATTATTTTCTAACAGCACTGCAATCTGTTGACAAAAATCAAATTGAAGTTCAGGAACGACAAAACTGTTTGCTTGCACTATATGGAACAAAGGAAAAACTACAAAATTAGAAATTTACTCTGAATACTCAAAACAACTTAAGGAATTACTCTAGTGCTTTCCTTTCTATTCATCCTGACGCTCCTCTCTGTTGGGCCACATGTTTTCATCCACATCACACTGGAGATCTTCCCTTGCAATGCACCGTAGAAAGAATCTTCTAGAGTGTCTAATCCAGCCTTTGCAGGCATCTGCTGTGATATCCTCACAAGCTGCATCCATAGCAGTCAGCAGGTTCATCTGGACGTGTGGCTGGTGATCATATAACTTCCATCTCCAGGCTGAGTAGAACTCCTCAATAGGGTTCAGAAATGGGGAATAGGGTGGGAGGAACTCCATCAGCATTCTATGATGAGTGGCAAACCATTGCCTGATGGTGTTAGCGTGGTGAAAACTCACATTATCCCAAATTATCACATATTTGGGCAAATCCTCTTGCACCACACCTCTCTCATTATCAGGGATGAGATCCCTATAGAGGGTGTCCAAAAATGTGATGAGATGCTATAGGGCCCCATAATGGGAATATGTGTAAGCACGCCATTCTCTGACATAGCCGCACACATCGTGATGTTTCCTCCTCGTTGGCCTGGCCCATCAATGGTAGCCCTTATATATATAATATATAATGTTTGCCAATTACAGGTTCATGAGATGCACCTCTGACCTATGTTTGAGACCACTGGATGATCTAAATGTTCACAAATTCCCTTAACAGAAAGCCAAGATTCACCTGAGAACAATTTAATCAATTAGGACAAATTACCAAAATTTAACATAAAAGTAAAAAAAAAGTGTAAAATAAATGTAAAAATTATGCCTGAGAGATTATGACAACATGTTCAGCACTTTTGCATATAATGACCTAGGCGATGACATAAGACCTAAATATTTTGGAGCGTAAGACAATTCAACAGACAATCAGTACAACACATTTTGATAAACATGACATAAGCAACAGATAATGTAAAAAACAACAGACAATTGTCTATGACCATTTGCAAAAATGTACAAAAGCATTTGCAAAATGTGAAACACAAGGAGAAATACAATTATGATGTGCACAAGTGACAAGGAGATGTGGAGATTGAATGAACAATTTTGAGAATTTCAATTCTGATCCGAAAAATGAACCAAATCGACTGATAAAAACTGTAAATATGCTAATTCTGCCTGGCCACTCAATGAAAATGAGTCTCTCACTAATCTCTTACCTCCCTTGGTCCTTACAAGGTTTGGGGAGTTTTGCTTACCATTGTCACTTCAGCTTCCTCCTGTGAGGATTAGGCTTAGAACATTGTGAAGCTGCTTCAAAACTATGCACTTTTAGATAGATAGATAATTAATGGACGGATTGGGATATATATCGGATTGGGTAGATAGATAGACAGACAGACAGACAGACAGACAGACAGACAGACAGATAGATAGATAGATAGACAATAACAAATGCAAGGAAATAACAAGATCAAAAATGAAAGAAACAGTCATTACAGTAGTGCAAAGTGCACTCCTGACAATATATAAGCCAGTGTTTCCATTCCTCAAAGGCCAGTTTAATGACACTTACAATCTCCAGTGTTGTTATTTCTGTACTGTGTTATTCATTCATTCATTATCTTCTGCTTTATCCTCTACTAGGGTAGTGTGTGTGGGGGGAGGGGGTTCCCCATGCTCATCCAGGGGAGAACATTTCGGGTGTTGGGCAGATATACCCAGGACAGGGTGCCAATCTATCGCTGGGCACACACTGACTCACACAGAAACACACACACTCTCACACACACACAAACAAACACACTCTATATGGGGCAATTTGGACCTTAATCCATGTTTTTGGGCTGTGGGAGAAAACTGGAGAACCCAGAGGAAACTGATGCGGACATGGAGAGAACATGGAAACTCCACCCAGATTGGGATTCGAACCGGGAATCTCTAGTGCTGAGAGGTGAATGTGCTAACAACTAAGCGACAGTGCCGCCCCTGTACTGTGTTATATTTGTGAAAAAAATATGTGAAATACACAATGAAACAGCTGTTAAGAAAATAAAATCCAGTACTATGTTGTTTACAGACAATGAAAAATGGCTGGAGTTTAAGAAAGGCCAAAGACATCACAAAATATTTATAATTTCTGGATTTTGTAAGAAAATTTCTTCCAATAGCCTTCATATTTAATGCATAGTAAATTTTAATTGTAAAGAGTGAAATAACAGTTTGGTAAAATATATGCCACAAACTATGCCACACAATAGTTCTAGGGTGCAAGTCTGGAAGAAATGGAAAAGGTAGGAGTAACACTTAGAAGTTAGGAGTTAGGAGCAACCCCCCGATTTAGACTGAATGCAGCCAAAATTAATTAAATTGGTTAAAATACTTGCACTATTCATGGTCTACATGGCTTGGTTGTCTTCTGTGGCTAGAGGATGGGAATTTTGGCACCATTAATTACATCAATAGCATGATCATAATGTTAATGTGGGGGCAGGACATTGGCAAGATTTTCCTGACTGCCTCTGCCAAATCAAGTAAACTTAAGTAGGTACATTAAGAGGAAAATTAATTTCCAAAGAAAAATGAAAAAAATTGGACACTAAATTAAAAAAAACATGAAATGACTATTAATTGAGCATCATAGAACTGAATCGAGAGATGATCAAATAATGTTGCCATAGCCAAGGCAGGCCTACAATTAGCAACAACAACAAAAAAGAATTTAAGTGTAAAAGGTAAAACTATTACACACTGCATTCGGACAAGGTTCTAAATTTTAGTTTGTAATCCAGTACGTGGTAAGCTCCTTGTTAAAGTGCTAGAGAAATTCCTTATTTTAGGGCATATGGGTGGTCTTAAAATTATCTAGATGCCAGTCATAAGAGCGTCATTACTCATTTTGACTAAATTGCCCAGTCACTGGCTCCTTTCTTTTGAGACAGTTAATGATAAAGATGATCTTGTTCGGAAAATTTGTAGATAACCACAGAAAAAAAAAACCCACAGGTTTATGAGTTGTCATCATAATGCCTGGTTTGCATGAGAAAAATAGGTGAAGGGTGAAGGGACTGTTTTGGATGTGTATGGTGTGACACATTTCATTCCAGCTTTGCAATAAAGTTATTGCTCCCGAGATCTGCAACTCATTATGTTGTATGCTGTTGAAGCATCCCTGTTTTGAAAAGCAAATGAAAACACACCCTCTTTTCATTCACTATCTTTATCCATGTTATGCCCATTTAACATGGATAATTAAAACTGGATTACACATGCAGTATGCAAGGGTTTTATACAGAACTCATAACTATTGCTCTAACGAAAAAAAAATGCTTTTGAAGTAGAAACAAGGCTGTGGGAAACTGGGACTCTGTGTAGCAGATTAAACAGTGTAAAAATTCAGGGGTACTAAATCTTTGCAAAGGTTAGGAGGAGGATTAAATAGAGGGCTAAGGGGAGCAATGAGAGGCAAACAGCTGAATCTAAACATTCTGTTGAACAGGATCTGTGAAGGCCAATGCAAGAAGGGGTGCTAGGTTGGGAAGAAAAAGCTGAATTATTCCCAACACTAATGAACACAAGCAACTATTTTTCTATGGTTACCTATAATCTCTATTTAATTTTGTACATTTGTTTGAAATGTTTAAATTTCTTGTGTGTGTTTTGCATTGTTAGATTATGGTTTTGCTAAAATACTTTTAAAAAGTATCTGCTATGCAGCCCAATATATAGCTTCCAATAAATCAGCCAACATTAAATGATGTACAGAAGTGTTTTTGAATGAAAAATGTCAAATTGCTGTTCCAATGAATATGTCCTATTTAATGTCCTACTTTTGTCTGTTGTGGTACATCATTTCAACCACAAGAACATTTGAAAGATAGTCCTTTGTCTGACCTGTTTTAACATTGAGTTTATTTTGGCAAGTTCACACTGATCTAAATGGGTATGGTATTAAATGTATGGATAAATTGTAGATTCACATGAGTCATTCTTATATATTCATGAGAAGTTGGCAGCGTCAGTTTAGTAGTTTGGATACCTGACCATTAATTAGATTTATGGTTCCTTCAGACTGTTGCACAAATCTAATCGATACCAGTAACTGTAAACTACTGATAACAGCTGTATGTCTTTTGTGTTTTTTGGAGCAATAAAATAGCTAATTGTGTGAATATATTATAGTTTATCTACATGTTTACTTAGTTAACAGTGTTTATTAGATATTAGGTTAGGTTTAGTATTAACTAACTGTCAAAATATGTCCATCATTATAAAAATAGTAATGTAGTTAATGCACCAAGTAATGTAACAGCAGACATAAGGTTTTTAGTCAAATAGTTATCAGTTTTAGCATTGATAATTTGTTTCTTAAAAAGAAAGGAATGCTCCCGAATATTTTAGAAACTTTGTGCTTTGCATTTTTTGCTGCCGAAAAGGCAGATCGAAAAAAAATTAAGTGTGACTTATTTGTCAAACCCATAGAGTTTGATTATAATACATCAGATTGTTTTCTCTTTATTTTAAAATTATATATATGGTATATGAGCAGTTTAAAAATGTATCTGTAAACACTAAGCCTTTATCCAGCCAAGCTAGTAAGCTCAACCATCTTTAATTTCTGTTATTGCTGGGTGGTAGTATAGATAGTTAGGTTTCCAGTTTGGGTTCTCCAAAATGCTCTTAGATTGATTGCATCTTACTGCTCAATCTTGGCTTATCTTCTCAGTCTGTAAAGAGCTTTGTCACATTGAGATGTCTAATTCTGATCAAGAACTTTCTCTGCTTCTTTTCCCCACCTTTCCCCTTCCAAACAATCAATAGTCTGCAGTTTAGTCCTTTATAGAAAAGATTACAGAGAAATAGCTATTAAGGCTTTAGTGCTATCAATTCTGATATCGTAAAAAGCCACTTAAGGGACTCAGCAGATCTGGTTAGGATTCTAGACCCAACTCTGTGCAGAGAGACAGAGGGAGACATCAAATATAAAATGATTGGCTCTGCATTGCCCACTAAAGTCTATCTTCTGATTTTCAGTATTAAACTACTTCCTTGAAATAAAATCACTGTAGTAGATCGAACACAGTCTCATTTAGTTTGAAAAACCAATAAACTGGACCAATAAAATAGACCAAACTTTAGCATGACAAGTTGCTGTCAAGAATATGATTTCAGCTACTTAATATTAACTAAATAGTAAGTTATAAAAAATGGCCTTAAATCAAAAAAGAACATAATCTGTAAAAATCTATTAACTTGCTTTGGCAACTTTATGTTCTTTTCTCAAAAAAGAATTAGTTTGTTTGTAGAATGGTTATGGTCTGATCCTCTGGATATTTTTTCTGGCAATACAAATATTCTAATAATATATAAGTATAGTTTACATTTATTAAGTTTACAGCATTAGTATTCTTTTCCTAAAATAAAGTTTGATGGAGCATTTTGCCCAGTGGTTTATTAGGACCACTCTACTAATAATAGGTTATGGTCTGCTCTCAAAACAGCCTTGATTTTTATTGCTTTTTGTATTATTCATTGCCATTCTACCGACAAGTATACTATGGCCATAGCATTGCAAATCTGGGAAATTTTCACAAAATTGTATTGTTAGCAGCAAAAATAAAATGCACTTGTATATAGCACAAACAATTATGGAAGAATCACAGGACACACATACATCAAAAAAAATAGTGCAGAAAAAAAGGAGCATCATATCACAGCAAGAGCCTTCTATAAACAAATTCCTAGCTAAAAATAATCTGGAACCACACATCATGTGAGTACATGAATAGGTAAAGTAAGGATGTTTAGTTTTATTTTTTATTTTTTTATTTTTTTAGCTGCTGAACTATTAAAGAACAGTGTGCAAAAATGCAGTTGTGCAAAAAGTACACTAGTGTACAGTAGTGTACAATAGGAGACCTTCCAGAAAGTGGGTATACGCAATTTCCCACCCAGGAAGCAATGCAGCTACTGAGAATGCTTTCTATTTAATTTGTAGAAAGTAGTGGGGATAGAAGGTGGAAAGTCTGCTGCTTAATGCTGTGTTGGATTCGTTTCTTTAGATATTTAAAGAATCTAAGAATAAGTGTTCTTCCAGTGTTCCTCCCACAGTCCAAAAACATGGCTCAAGGTCAATTGAATTCTACAACTTGCCCCATATAGAGCATGTTTGTGTGTGTTTGTCTGTGTGAGTGAGTGTATGCCAAGTGATAGATTGGTGCCCTGTCCTGGGTGTATTTACCCAGCACCCGAAATGTTCTCCACTGGATGGGCATGGGCAACCCCCCTTCCCCCCACAACCCTAGTAGAGGAAAAAGTGAAAGATAATAGATGGATGGATATGCTGCAGTCAAGCTAAGTCGTCTGCATGTCTGTTTTAGCAGGACAATGAGAGGCAAATTCACAAGTTTCAACAGTGTGGTTCCATAGGTATAGTGCAGTACAAAATGCATGGTTAGTTCTTTTGATAATTTTAGACTCTTGCTCTGGATATTTTGCCTTTTCTAACCTCACCTTTCTTTAATTTCTGTTTCTGCTGAGCTTCTTGGCAGTATAACGAGTTTAGGTTCCTCAAAAATGAGCATAGATTGAAGGCATCTTACTGCTCAATCTTAGCATACCTTCTTAGTCCATAAAAAACTTTGTGAAACTACCTTCATTACAGGTCTATTTTTTTATCCCACAATATTCCTTTAGTTATTTTGGTGGGTTAAGCATTCATTTATGCACAGCGATGTTACAGCACAGCATTTAAAATTGTGTTGACAGCTAGAGATTCCCTGGTGTGCATTGGATCATTGACTTATTTCATGAAATAGTTTAATAGTTTGGCTGTTAGATGCCACCACATTTGGCTTTAGAAAACTTTGGTAGACATTATAGTTAATGGTTGACACAATTACCGCAAGGTCTATAGGACCAATGGCTGCAAAACATGGCCAAATGATTACCCTTTCATTGCATAGTGTCACAAGCGCCGATAGTGCGTGATAACAAAGAGAACGCAGTCCGAAGTTCAAAAGCAAAATAATATTTAATAAACAAAAAGCGACCTCCAAAATAAAACTAAGAGAAACAAAAAACAAACACAAACACAAAATGGAGGCGAGCTGGCCGGATGCCAGTAGAGACGACAGCGTAACCGCGATGAAGACGATCGCCGTAGCCGTCGCAATGGAGAACAACCACAAAAGAGAGCGCTTAGTCCTGAAACGGGAATAACACAGAGGAGAGTCAGGTAACGAGAACCAACGCGACAAACACCAACAAAAGACGGAAATAAATAGGAAAAAGGAAGTGACAAAAACAGGAAACCGGAATCAGAATTCCGGTGACCTGGAGCGAGATCGCGTCTGCGCAAGACCGCCCACAGAACCACCACCCGGTGACGTAGCCGCGCCGCTAGAGGGAGCAGTAGTGACAGTACCCTCCCTCTCAGGAGGGAGAGGTAAAGGAGTGTAGGAAATAGACTTACCTCGACGACGCGGCCGACCACGGCCACGGGGGGCAGGCTTCTCGGGATGACTAGCATGAAAATCAATAATGAGTTGGGGATCCAATATGTCCGTACTGGCTACCCAACTGCGTTCCTCAGGACCAAACCCCTCCCAATCAACCAAGTACTGTATAGTGGAACCACGTCTACGAGAATCCAGCAGAGTGGACACCGTGAATACATCCGGAAATGATGTAGACTGGGAGACAGTACCCTCTTGCAGAGTCGAATCCAGCGGACCAGTAACAAAAGGTTTTAGGAGGGATGTGTGGAAGACTGGATGAACACGATACTGAGGAGGCAGTTCCAATCGATATGATACCGGGTTAATCTGACGCAGTACCTTAAAAGGACCAAGAAATCTGGGTAAAAGCTTGCGAGAACCAGAACGGCAACGAAAATCACGGGAATTGAGCCAAACTAGGTCCCCAGGAGAATAAACCGGAGCCTGACTACGACGTCGATCAGCAAAGTTCTTATTGCGACGCAATACTTCTTCGATACGTTGATGAACCTGGGACCATATCCTCTCACTACGCTCGAACCAAGCATCCACGATGGGTGAATTGGAGGGTTCTGGATCCCATAACGCAAAAGGTGGTTGGAATCCCAACACGCACTGGAACGGGGTCAGCCCGGTAGCAGAATGACGGAGGGAATTCTGTGCGATCTCTGCCCAGGGAAGGAAACGTGCCCAATCTGCAGCGTTGTTACAAGCAAAGATCCGAAGGAACTTGCCCAGCTCCTGATTAGCTCTCTCACACAAACCATTACTTTTAGGGTGATAGCCAGAAGTAAGACTGACCGTAGTACCCAGTTTTTCAAAAAAGGCCCTCCAGACTGCGGAAGTAAACTGAGGACCCCTGTCCGACAGAATGTCTTCCGGTATGCCGAAGATAGGGAAAAGATGGGTAAACAGAAGCTCGGCAGTCTGGAGAGCCGAAGGAAGTGCCGCCAAAGGAAAAAAACGAACTGCACGATCAAACGATCAATGAGGGTGACCACTGTGGTGAACCCCTCAGAAACGGGCAAATCAGTAACGAAATCTATTGCCACGTGGGACCAAGGACGCGAAGGTACCGGCAAGGGGTTGAGCTTACCAGCGGGTAACACTTTAGGAATCTTACACGCCGCACAAATGGAACAGGAGGAAACCACCTGCTGAACATCAGAGTTAAGAGACTCCCACCAATATTTACGCCGGAGAAGCTGAATAGTACGATCTACCCCTGGATGTCCTGCACACAACAAAGAATGAGCCCAAGTTATTAAACAAGTATGGAAAGGTAAGGGTACAAACAGTAACCCCGAAGGGCAGTGAGGAGGAGCCGGACAGCCCTGTAAAGCCCTTTCGATCTCGTGATCAAACTCCCAATGAATGGAATTCAGAAAACATCTTGCGGGAAGAATAGATTCCTCCTCCAAAGACCCGCTAACCATACCCGGATGAAGGCGGGAAAGGGCATCCGCTTGGAGGTTATAATGACCTGGTCGATAAGAGATGGTAAAATGAAAGTTGTTAAAAAACAGTGACCAGCGAGACTGACGGGCATTAAGGCGTTTGGCCCCTTTAAGATATTCCAGATTCTTGTGATCTGTTATGACTACAAAGGGGTGGTTGGATCCCATTAACCAATGCCGCCACTCCTCCAACGCAATCTTAATAGCCAGTAACTCCCTGTCCCCAATGCTATAGTTGCATTCAGTAGGGGACAACTTCCTGGACAGAAACGCCACAGGATGACGACGGGAAGAAGACTCCGGTCCCTGAGAGAGGACAGCCCCCACCCCGTTAGAAGAAGCATCTACCTCTACGAAAAACCGAGAATCAGGATCAGGGAGCCGACACAAATCGAGCTTTGAGGTCAGCGAACGCCTGCTCTGCTCTCTGGTTCCAATGCAGGTGCTTAGGTTTTCCCCGTAACAGATTGGTAAGAGGTAAGGCCAAAGAACTGAAACCACGAATAAATTTACGGTAGAAATTAGCAAATCCCAGAAAGCGTTGAAGTTCCTTGACCGTACTAGGTGCTGGCCACTCTACCACAGCCTGGACCTTACTCGGGTCCATCTGTAACCCTTTGGCCGAAACAATGTAGCCCAAAAATGATATTTGTTGTTGGTGAAACTCACACTTATCAGCCCGTACCATAAGCTGGTTCAGAAGCAGACGCCGAAGGACGGTGGTAACGTGCTGACGATGCGTGGTAAGATCGGGTGAAAAGATAAGAATGTCATCAAGGTAAACCAGGACGAACTTCTCTAAAAAATCCCGTAAAACTTCATTAATAAACGCCTGGAAAACGCCAGGAGCATTGGTAAGACCAAAAGGCATGACCAGGTACTCATACTGCCCAGAAGAGGTAACAAACGCAGTCTTCCACTCATCACCCTCTCGAATACGTATCAAATTATAAGCATTACGAAGGTCCAATTTAGAAAACACAGTGGCTCCCTTCAACCTCCCTAATGCAGAGGGAACTAATGGCAGAGGGTAAGCCAACCTGCGGGTAGCCTGATTAAGCACCCGATAGTCAATACAAGGCCTCAACGAGGAATCCTTCTTGGGTACAAAAAAAAAACCAGAAGCAACCGGGGATTTGGAATGCCGAATAATGCCCTGTTGAAGCGATTCCTCAATATATTCACGCATAGCCCTACTCTCAGCTTGAGTTAAGGGGTATGGACTTACACGAGGTAGTTTGGCCCCCTCAATCAGATCAATAGCACAATCTGACACACGGTGAGGAGGAAGCGTGGAAAATGTGGAGGAACCAAATACCTGTGCCAGTTCCAAATAGTCAGATGGGACACCACTAGGAAGCTCCAGAAGGGTTTGGACCCCAGGGCGCGGCCTGGGCAGAGGGGGGTGCAGACAATGAGCGAAGCAATATGGAGACCAATTGGTAATATCCCGAGAAGCCCAAGAGATGGCCGGATCGTGCCGCTGAAGCCAAGGCAACCCTAAAATGAGAGGAAAGGAAGGAGAAGAAATAAGTAGAAATGTTAGATCCTCAGTATGAAGAGCACTCACAGACAATTTACAAGACAAAGTGGAATGTGAAATAGTACCAGGGTGCAGCGGGCGACCATCAGCGGAACTAACCCGGATGGAATGCGCCAGTTTAGTTCTAGGAATACCCCACTTATCAGCAAAAGCAGAATCCAAAAAATTCCCTTCAGCCCCAGAGTCCAGTAAAGCAGTGGTAGAAATACAATTACCTAAGAATGTTAAATTAACAGGTAGTAAAAAAGGGTGTTGTAACTGAAAAGTGCTCACCACCACAGAATCCTGGGAAGAGGTAATGGCCCTTAGTTTAGTAGCCGAACCACGACCCCTAGTGGAAGGACAAGTGGGACATTGGTCCAACAAATGGTCATTTCCACCACAATATAAACATAAACGTCCACGGATGCGACGACTCCTCTCACTAGCGGAAAGCCGAATAGACTCCACCTGCATGGGAGTCTCTAAATCCGCCGACGAAGCAGTAGCTGCGGCCGTGGAACGTGGAAATGAGGACTGTCCCTTCTTAGATTGCCAGAGCTGATCCAACCGAATGGTAGTCGTGATGAGATCGGAGAGAGACATGCCTTCATCCCTAAAAAGTAGCTCCGCAGCGATCTCTTTCTTTAATCCCGAGCGGTAAGCTCCCATAAGGGCCGGCTCGTTCCAGCCGCTATGAGCCGCAAGAGTCTGGAACTCCAGCGCGTAGTCGGCGACGGATCGGGAACCTTGTTTAAGTTCCATCAGGAGATTGCCAACTGCGCGTCCCTTACGTGGGTGAAAAAACGTGCTGCGAAAACGTTCCAAAAACATAGCGAAGTTGCTGGATTCAGCAGTACGAGCGTTCCAAAGAGCCGATCCCCAGTTACCAGCCCGGCCCCGTAAGCGGGAGATGACGAAGGCGATCTTCTGTTCATCCGTCGCCGGGGGACGATTGGCGAAGTACAGAGAGCATTGAAGAAGGAACAGCTCACATACCTCTGGATCTCCATCATACCGTTCCGGTTCTGCTACAGGAAGAGGCGAGGAAGACGTACCGGCTGCCGCAGCCGCGGCAGTGTTGGTAGAACTCCCGGCGTCCGGTGGAGCAGCGTTCAGAGAAAATCCCTGTTCCAGACGGGTTTGCCGATCCATAAGCGCACTCATAGCGCGAGTAAGCTCGCTAATCTCCTGCCGTAGCTCCCCCAAAAAACGTCCCTGCTCGCGCAGCGCGAGGGACGGGTCCGTGGGATTAGCCGGATCCATATATGGCGTTGGTTACTGTCACAAGCGCCGATAGTGCGTGATAACAAAGAGAACGCAGTCCGAAGTTCAAAAGCAAAATAATATTTAATAAACAAAAAGCGACCTCCAAAATAAAACTAAGAGAAACAAAAAACAAACACAAACACAAAATGGAGGCGAGCTGGCCGGATGCCAGTAGAGACGACAGCGTAACCGCGATGAAGACGATCGCCGTAGCCGTCGCAATGGAGAACAACCACAAAAGAGAGCGCTTAGTCCTGAAACGGGAATAACACAGAGGAGAGTCAGGTAACGAGAACCAACGCGACAAACACCAACAAAAGACGGAAATAAATAGGAAAAAGGAAGTGACAAAAACAGGAAACCGGAATCAGAATTCCGGTGACCTGGAGCGAGATCGCGTCTGCGCAAGACCGCCCACAGAACCACCACCTGGTGACGTAGCCGCGCCGCTAGAGGGAGCAGTAGTGACACATAGTCTGACCTTGAGGTGAATTTTATGGGATGGTCACCCCTGAGAAATTAGTTCTCCATTTAAAAAAATATTTGCTGTAAACATTATATTGTTTGTAAGTTACCTTAAAACCCCAAAAGCATTGTCTTAACTGACACCTACATGCTTTAGCTACAAAACATTTGCTTTTATGGAGGTGTGCACAATTGCTAATGATCCGTTTATTGGGCATTTGATTAGCAGCACCTGGCTCATAATTACCCTCTCAATTTCAAGAGAAGCAAGGAGGTGTTTTCTTAATTTTTCATACACTGCTTCTGCTTTTTAGCATATTTTTTGTTATATTAAAAAAGACAATGTGTAATTTGTCATGTGTTTGCCATCTGTGGTTGTATTTAACTAATTTTAAGAACCAGATTTACCTATATTTTAAATCGGCTGTAATTAAAAAAAAATGGCTGTAGTGTAAACTACCAAAAAGTGTAAACTAAATGTTTGTTTTATTTTCACACATGGATAGCCACACTGCCCTGTTCATATGCTAGACTTGTGTTAGAAGGACTACTACAACTTTAATTTGTTGGACATTAGATTTACCGTACAAAATGACCACATGATGGAATCTAGACTATTAACTTTCCAATAAAAGGCTATAAACCTCTATAATTTCAATTAAAATTGCTCCGTACCATAATTTTGCAATCATTACACCATGACGTTACAATAATTAAACTATTACATTACAGTGATATATAGCAATTTTGTTTAATGTATTGTTTCTAATTTTGTAACCTTTATCACAAAAATATCAAGTTTCCTGACCTTTATTTTGGTTAGTACTTGTTAATGCCTTAGTACAATGTTAAATCAGAGTATCAATTGCAATGTGAGAGTAATGATACATTGACCCATTTTATCTTTTCTCTACTCTTGACAGGTATTTACTCACCTGGGTACCTTTATCTAACCATATGGAAACATGTTAAACTAGAAAATGGAAAATAAACACTGTCAGTGGAAAACCACAGTAGTCAATGGAAAACTACATCATACTGGCACTGAATCACATGAGCTGGGGTTGTGGGAACAATTTCTATGTACAGTAGACTGAGAATGCAATTGTAATATAGATATGAAAGAGTTAGAATTTAAGGACACAGTGTTGTGTATTTGTAGCACTGTTGCCTAGGTAGCGGTTGTTTAGGAATTTCGATATTCTACATGACTTAACAACTGAAAGAAAAAACATTGTCAATGATTTTCATTTGCAAAGTGAAAAATATATGCTAAAAGAAGTGGACTATGGCCACACATTAGGCAATTTAAATCGTGGAGGTAGAAACCCAGAACATGACCTGTAGCCTGTCTGCATATCTATCAGCCACAACATTAAACCATACACAAGATCTGATGTATATTTATGTACTACTATATGACACATTATGCAGCTTGGTCTGCAACTCATTTATAAATACCAATGCACACCATTTCAAAATTTAGATTGTAAATTAAAGCAAATAAAACTAACAAACATACATAGCAAATAAAACTAACAAACATACATAACAAACATACATAACATAACAAAAACAAACATAAATTAAACAAACATAACATATCAAACAAACATAAATTAATCACTTTACACCATACACATTAACAACTTTACTATATATATATATATATATATATATATATATATATATATATATATATATATATATATATGCAAAAGTTTGGGCACCCCTTTTAATTTTAATCATTTTTAGTTCAAAATATTTGGGTGTTTGCAACAGTCATTTCAGTTTGATATATCTAATAACTGATGGACACAGTAATATTTCAGGATTGAAATGAGGTTTATTGTACTAACAGAAAATGTGCAATATGCATTAATCCAAAATTTGACAGGTGCAAAAGTATTGGCACCTCAACAGAAAAGTGATATTAATATTTAGTAGATCCTCCTTTTGCAAAAATAACAGCTTCTAGTCGCTTCCTGTAGCATTTAATCAGTTCCTGGATCCTGGATGAAGGTATTTTTGACCATTCCTCTTTACAAAACAATTCCAGTTCAGTTAAGTTTGATGGTCGCCGAGCATGGACAGCCCGCTTCATATCATCCCACAGATGTTCAATGATATTCAGGTCTGGGGACTGTGATGGCCATTCCAGAACATTGTAATTGTTCCTCTGCATAAATGCCTGAGTAGATTTGGAGCGGTGTTTTGGATCATTGTCTTGTTGAAATATCCATCCCCGGCGTAACTTCAACTTCGTCACTGATTCTTGAACATTATTCTCAAGAATCTGCTGATACTGAGTGGAATCCATGCGACCCTCAAATTTAACAAGATTCCCGGTGCCGGCATTGGCCACACAGCCCCAAAGCATGATGGAACCTCCACCAAATTTTACAGTGGGTAGCAAGTGTTTTTCTTGAAATGCTGTGTTTTTTTGATGCCATGCATAACGCCTTTTAATATGACCAAACATCTCAATCTTTGTTTCATCAGTCCATAGGACCTTCTTCCAAAATGAAGCTGGCTTGTCCAAATGTGCTTTTGCATACCGGCTTGCAGAAACGGCTTCTTTCGCATCACTCTCCCATACAGCTTCTCCTTGTGCAAAGTGCGTTGTATTGTTGACCGATGCACAGTGACACCATCTGCAGCAAGCTCTTTGGAGGTGGTCTGTGGATTGTCCTTGGCTGTTCTCACCATTCCTTTGCCTTTCTGATATTTTTCTTGGCCTGCCACTTCCGGGCTTAGCAAGAACTGTCCCTGTGGTCTTACATTTTCTTACTATGTTCCTCACAGTGGAAACTGACAGGTTAAATCTCTGAGACAACTTTTTGTATCCTTCCCCTGAACAACTATGTTGAACAATCTTTGTTTTCAGATCATTTGAGATTTGTTTTGAGGAGCCCCTGATGCCACTCTTCAGGAGAGATTCAAATAGGAGAACAACTTGCAATTAGCCACCTTAAATACCTTTACTCATGATTGGATACACCTGGCTATGGAGTTCAAAGCTCAATGAGGTTACCAAACCAATTTTGTGCTTCAGTAAGTCAGTTAAAAGTAGTTAAGAGTATTAAAATCAATAAAATGATAAGGGTACCCATACTTTTGCACCTGTTAAATTTTGGTTTAATGCATATTGCACATTTTCTGTTAGTACAATAAACCTATCAATCCTGAAATATTACTGTGTCCATCAGTTATTAGATATATCAAACTGAAATGGCTGTTGCAAACACCCAAATATTTAGAACTAAAAATGATTAAGATTAATAGGGGTGCCCAAACTTTTGCATTTGACTGTATATTATGAACCATATATATCGCAAAAAGCATATTACAAAGTTATTGTTTAGATATAGAAACATATTTTTATATTTAAATAAATATCTGTGCATTGCTGTACGATACAATATGTAATACATGTTCATGAATCCTGGAATAAATCATAGGTTTCATGGAAGTATTTTTATACATTAAGCAACTTTGACCTGACTTAATTTTAAGGTGAATATAAGTAAAACATTTTCAGTGCAAATAGTTGAGCAAATAAAAAATTATGAAAACAAAAAAAGAAAAATACTTAACGCTAATCAGCTGAATGAGCCTTAGCTGCATAACATGATGCTAGTAGCAACAGCCACAGTAAAGTGGGTTGTGCTGTGCTGCTCTGTGGTGTGTTGTGAGTGATTTTGCATTTAACATCCATCCTAATATTATGGATTTCAACATAAAAGTCAAAGTATGCTTTATTGTCAATACTGCATTGTGGGCAGTATATATAGATGATTAAGTAAGCAGTAAATGTAAAATATTGCACAGCACTAGATTGGCACCCTGTCCTGGGTGAATCTGCCCAGCGCCCAAAAAATTATTTCCTGGATGGGCATGGGGAACCCCTCCCTGAAGTGAACTTAAAAAAATACAATTGAACTGAAATCTTGATTTGGCTCTGACAAATCCTATTTCCAGTTTACAAAGTGTCAGCATTATTCCATATACTTTACTATACTATGTTTTCTTCATTTTTCCTCAGAATATCAACAAAATGTCATTTAATAATTTAATTTAGCTATTTGTTATAAACACAAATACTTAAAAGTAATTATCTGCTTCTCATCCTGAATCAGATGGTTAATGGCTCACAGATTGAACATGACCAGTATTTATCATTGTAAACACATCATTTATAGTTTTCTTCACTTCAAACATCTCTTTATTATCGGATTAGCATAATTGAATTGCAAGGGATGCTTATGAGGTGACAAATCCATGGATCAGTGTGATAAGCAATAGCAGCATCATGGTAGGTGTTATCAGGAAGCAGATAAGCCATTATCCTTTTCAATTGAGTTGATAATAATCTGTTCATCAAAAAGAGGCAAAATAACTTTCATTCATTTATGTGCTTTTAGTGCTTTATTTAAACAATATTTAAATACCTCTATTTTTTTGCATTATTTATTTACACCACAAATATGAATTTACAGTTATTCTATTAGATACTAAGTTGATTTAAGTTTCTTTTTTCTGGGTTTTAAAACTCACCTTGTATTAAATGATGCTGCACCTAAAACATCAACTTGACGGTTCCATTAGTCACTCAAAACTGAATGTACTGTACTGAGCACTGCCCATAGTGCTTTGTTGTATTTTTGTTGTATAATTTTCTTTTCAACACTTGTCAGTATTCCAAAAACTGCTGCATATTAAATCATTCTGCAAATGAAAAATAATAATTGCAAGAAGTTTCACACACAGGAAGTGCTGGTTCATTGCTTTTGGGTAAATTCAGTCAGCCTTAATAAAGTAGATCTTCTAATTCAAGAATATTCAAAGTTTCAGCAACCTGGGGATTAGGAATATTTTTCCTCCTTGCTTTTGCAGTTTAAGCTTCTAGTAGATTTTCCACTTGCTCACTGATGGAACTGATTTCTTGCATCTGCAATTCTCATAGTAATCCTATTCTTATGTATTGTAACTATATTTGGAATAAGTAGCCTCTGCTTTTTGAACATATGTACTGATGCATAATGTTTGCATTTGTACTGATGCATTTGTTTGCTGCTGGTCCAATGATATTTATAAAGATGACTGTCTAAAGAAAACATTTCCACAGTCATTAATGATATGAGACACATGTCCGGTAAAAACATAGATGAGACGACAATCATTACTGCTGCAATAAATGCTAATGCTTAGATTAATATTTTGGAATGATTTATTGGTTTAAAATTATTCCATAAATTGAATAGATATTTTGTGATAATAACGTTGCTTAATCTTAAAAGGTTGAAATATTGGGAAAATGTGGAAAAATGTGTCCCCATCATCACTTGTATTAACCAGTTTAGCATTTCTAGATTTTGTGCTGTTGCACTCATCTGTGTGTGTGTGTGTGTACACGTGTCCTTCTCTCTTTTCTCAAGCTCAACATATTTACACATAAAAACCTCATCTTGTCCAATTCAAATTTACTACTTGTAAGTGAAGCTCTAGCAAACCACATGCTGAAAATATTTATTTAAAATGAGCACAAAATGACATGCTGTAAACAGGAAATTGTTATACTCGATACAAATTGTTCTGGGGGCTATAAATGCAACTATGTTAGCACCGATGGGTAATTTTTAATATTGCTATATATTTTTTTGGAATTTAGTGACATTTTGGAATCCAATTTAGTAATTAAAATAGATCCTCTTTGTGTCTGGTTGAACTGGGGTGCTGGGAATGTGTAAAACATCAACAGATTTTAATAGGTCCTTTATTTTAAAGTCTTAAAATCAGATGTATGTGTGTGTATATGTGTGTGCGCACATGTGTTTGTGCTGTTTTTCTGTTGCTGATTAGTAAGACACATAGACACATACACACAAACAACGGTTTAATGCTTTCAATTTTGTAATAAAGAAAAAAAATACAAAACAAGATATTTTCCAATATTGTACAAGACAAAAAAAACTTGTCTGAGTTATTCAGAGGGCTACATCCACACTAATCAATGTTTTACACCAATCATATAAGTATTTTTGATCCTTATAAATGGTATATACTAAAATGCCTAAAAACATTATATTATGGATAAAAGAAGTGTCTCATGTCACATAAAATAGTAGCTAGCTTGTGGAATTTGGTGTTGGAGTTGTAGAATTCCGTATTTAACTGCAAAGCAGGTTCAGCATAATCAACAGCAAGGTCATAAGTGCTTGTAAGCTATTTATCCATGTTGCATTTATCACTCTCAGTTCTGACTGATGTTTTCTTTAGAAAAAGGATCAACTCACCTGAACATGACACCTCAGAGAAAGATACATTGTGACTGATAAGACACAATCAGGGTAAAAAGGTAAATGTCTGCTTTAATTCCAATGCCTCCTTTTAACCATTCAAATTAAAACACAACAATAGATTTTTTTTATTGAAGAGGATGCACAGTGTTTAATATGAGTCACTCCAAAACTCCCTAGCAGTGTGGAAACCACACATGAATGTCTTAATGTGCAGATCAGTCCAAATCTGCATAGTTCCTTAACATGTACTGTATCACTACATCACTACATATATTTATCACTACTTATATTTATCTTATTTATTAAATGTGCACATGTTTGATTTTACTCTGTAAAACCCTTGTATTTATACTACATACAGGTTCAGGATGTGATTTTGACTATATTCAGATAGTGTTTAAAACTTAGAAATGACATTCATTACATGAGGGTGTGTATGCATGTCCACAGACAGATTGTTGTATTTCATTGAGTGTGTTTCTCATCTTCTTCAGGTTTTTCACTACTGTCAACAAGGTGAAAGAATTCAAAACGTTATTTATACCCATACCCTAAAGACAGAACCACTTAACTACCCCATGCTGGTAAATAATGATCCTGTTTGACCTGTGCCTGTCAAGTTTGGCATCACTATTTTGAACAGGACTGACAGTGTTATATGGGCTCCCAGCTGTTGTACCACTTTTAGAGTAGAACCATTAGAAGATATAAATATTGTTAAATGTCAACCATTTATCATGTTAAAAAAGTAAAACTATCAGTAAAATATGTATATGTAGAGGATGAATTCAATATCAGAAAAACTAATACTATATTATGGATACTAGGTGGAGACTGGAGCAGGGATAAATGGAGGGCAGCCAAATGTTTTAGAAAAGTAAAAAATGATTAGAATAGCAATAGATAACACAAAATGTAATGAAACTAAATGTAAGAAGCACTCATGAATTTATGAAAATACAATAAAATCACAAAAACATATCCAAACATGAAAGATATAGAAAACAGATTAAGAATTAGACTTAGGTAAAGCTACCTTGAGTTACAGAAAAAGATCCAACCATGCAAAAAATAAACCAACAAAAATATGAAGAAACACAAAGAATGAATGTGTGCAATAAACCTATGTAACATGTGAGTTAAATCTATGTGGAGAATGATTGTTAACCAATTTGCAAAACAGGTGTTTATTAACCAAAGCAGAGAAGGAATGCGTTTAAATCTAAACTAAGAATGGGTACATATTAAACTACACAAAAATGGGACTCTATAAACATGTGCAGAGAGTGGGTATAATTTAGCCTACGCTGTGTTTGAGTGCATTTTAACTTACACAAAGTATGAAACAGTAGAGTGTGCAGCAAAATTTGCAGAAAACACAGATGAAATGGAGGCAAGCATTTAAAATGATAGTATATGTGTTCAGTTCCTGGTACACTGACTGTGTACAGTACCAGTCTGTTTGGACAGACATCCTTTATGCTCCATTTTATATTCTCCACTTAACATAAATATGGACTTTGTAGTTCTTTAATTACAGACTGTAGTACATCTGTTTTCTTTGTTAGTGACACTGGTGTGGTGATGGATTTTTTAGTGCAGCAGTGCTGCTGTAGTTTCATTTAAGCTCCTCAGTGACACTACTGGAATGAGAATAATGCACAAACCAAACAATACCTGCTCTGTGGTGGTGCTATTTGGGTCCTGACCATTAGGGAAAAGAGTAAAGGGAACTAATACAGTATGTACTGAAGTCCACAAACAGATGGACAAAGTCTATAATTGTAATTAGGTACAACTGATTAAATAGACAATAAATATAGCAAAAAGGAGTTGTCGCCAAACGTTTCGACTGGTTCTGTATGTAAGAAATGCAGCGGTATTAAATTTGGGACCAATAAGCTCAAACTGTTAAGGCAAGGGGAGTAATCTGCAAAACAATACTCAGTGTAAAACCAAGCACACATGCAATTACACGATTAAAGTAATAATTAGCTAAATGCAATCACAGCTGGATAATTTTCTTTTTCTTTCGGATGTTCCTAATCCCTTTGGGCATCCTCTCCCCATCATGCCTGGTGACTCCATCCTTAGCATTCTTTTCCCAACATAAATCTCATGCTCACATTACCTTGATCAATTTTGCCTGCCTAAATTTCCTACTCATGGAGTCCCTCTAATTAACTCATTATTAATATTGTCCATCCTTGGCAATCCCAAAGAAAATGCCAGTGTCTTCATCGCTCCTACTTCCAGCTCCAGATCAAACAGATTGCAACTTTATGCCATCCTATCCACCCTGCTGGCACTCTGTTTTTCTCCTGTCTAAATAATTTTTAATTGCTTTTAACATTTGACCACAAATATATCTTCCTTCACATTTGCACATATGAACATCTCCCTCTCTCTAATTCAAACTCCCATCTCTTATCAACTACCAAACAGCATATTCCACAGAGACCCTTGCCTAACATCATCAGTTAGCCTGACCATGACCATTGCAAGTAAGCAAGCACTTAAGCATTAACCAATGCAGCCTCACCTCCAATTTAAACCCATGTGTCATTTGTACTGCACATGTTACTCTGCCCTTATCTTTATCCTTTATCCCCCCCCCACACACACATACACACACACACACATACCACTTTGCCACACCTCTTACAATACCACAGATTTTTCTTGGCACCCTATCAAAATATTTTTGTACATCTAAAAACAGAGCAGCTCCTTCTGGCCTTCTCTATTCTTTAAACTCAAGCAAACGTTTATCAGTGGTGAATGTTGCTGGCTTAAAACTGCTGCTCACAAATCTTCACCTTTTTCCCCAACCTAGCTTCCACTACTCTTACCCAGATCCGCATGATGTGGTTGAAAATTTAGATTTATCTATAGTTACCACAGCAGTGCACGTCACCCGTATTCTTGAAAATCAAAACACTACAAACTGTGTCTTTTCTACTACTCATCTTCTTACATTCTTTGATTCTGTCAGGCAATTTTGTTCAAAGCATTACTACCATCTCTCCTAAATATTTCAAGCTTCTACTACTATTTCATATGGATTAACAGGCTTTTCACGTTATTCTACTAATAGCTACCCACACTTTTTCTTTGCTTCTCTGCAGCACTACCTGATTTACTATCTCTACATAATCCAAATGTTCCCCTCTCTCTCTTGCTAATATTCTACATTTACAAGCTTTTCAAAATACACTGCCTCATTTTTTTCCCAGCCTCCTCATTTGACAACACATTTCTATTAGCATCCTTAATCATATTAACCTGCCGTATACTCGTCACAGCTCTGTTCCTCTTTTTGACCAATCAACACAAGTCCTTTTTATTATTCTTTGTGGGCATACTCTCATACAGCGGTCAAAAGCCCTTTCTTTATTCTTTACCACTTCTTACTTTGCCTTACATGTAATCTTGCTGTACTCCTGTCTACTATCTTCATCTGTCTGGAGATCATAGTTCTTTTTTCAATCTTTCTTCTTAAATGTTCCAGTACTTCCTCTTTCTTTTTTTTTTCTTCCTTCCTCTGTGCAGATGTCACACCCACAATTTGTCTAGCTAATTCCCTCACCACTTTTGCTGCTGTTACTCAATTGTCCGACTCTCTTTCACAGCCATCTAGCAGCTGTCTTACCCTTTCTATGTATGTCACACCACAATTTATTTCCTTTCATCTTCACCATCCGATCCTTGGTTCCACCCTCTACTTTTCTTCTTTACCACTAAAGTCAATTTACAAACCAATATCAGATATTGTCTAACTACACTCTCCCAAGCCCCTACACAGTCTCCAGTCTTTGTTTTTTTATTTTTCCTTGTATAGAATATAATCCATTTCACCTTCCATTTAGATCATAGTAGCACAGTATATGTAGAGCACCACCAATGCTCCAATTTACTTCCCATCCAATTGGTCTCCTTCACACATAGTATGGCACTTCTTCTCTTCATTATATTAGCTAGTTTTCTCCCATCAGCAGACATCCTACATATCCCCCCCCCCCCCAAGTAGCCTGATATCCACCAATACCCAGTTGGCTGACAATATTGAAAGACATTTTTACCCTGAGCCTTGTCCAATGCTTTCATGTATATATGATTTTGAATGTGCTTGTTTATTCATTCATTCATTCATTATCTCCCATTTTATACTCTATTAGGGTCGCGGTGGGGTTCCCCATGCCCATCCAGGGGAGAACGTTTCAGGCGCTGGGCAGATAGACCCAGGACAGGGTGCCAATCCATCGCTGGCCTGTGCTTGTTTAACTTCACAAAGTTTTAACACAACATACCCAATTTTTATAAAATGTCGCCCATTTATTCAGTCTTGGAACAAGCATGCTCTGAGTGTGCACTGATACGTAAACCTCTAGGTTGCTTCTCTTGGTTAAAATCTGGTCTATATATTTTTTTCTGTTTTTATAAAAACATGATTAAACTTGACATTTCCGACAACATACCTATCCAGTTTTTTGATACTATTTGGAATAAATACCTTTCACCTTGCAAATCATATGTTAGGTTGCATTTCATATTGCAGTGGTAAACAATATCAAGTAACAGCTTTCAATAGTGCTCCCAATACCATGATGCTATATTTGTCATACTATTATGACAGTTTATCATGAAATTCTTAAAATACAATAAACTATGGTAGAGAAAACATTCATTAATTCATTAATTATCTCCTCTATATCATTATCCTCTATTAGGGTCACGGTGGGGTTCCCCATGCCCATCCAGGGGAGAACATCTCGGGAGCTGGGCAGATAGACCCAGGACAGGGCGCCAATCCATCGCTGCACACACACTCACTCACACAGACACACTCTATATGGGGCAATTTGAGAATTCAATTGACTTGATCCATGTTCTTGGACTGTGGGATGAAACCGGAGAACCCGGAGGAAACCAACACAGACACGGGGAGAACATGGAAACTCCACTCAGATGGGGATTCAAACCGGGAATCCCTAGCGCTGAGAGGCGAAGGTGCTAACCACTAAGCCACTGTGCCGCCGGTAGAGAAAACATTGTTTGAAATTTGTATAATAATTTTATGAAAATAGTGTGGATCTTCATTTCACCAAGCCAGTTCTTCAATCATTCTGCAATCATTAAAACATTAATCCATCCATTCAGTCTGCTTCTGCTTTATACTTCACTAAAGTTACCAGGGGGTGGGGTGTCCCCATGCCAACCATTATTAATCAATTTCACAATACTACAGTAGTTTGTGTGATGCAGTTACAATATCTTCATAGGGAACCTTAATTAATAAATTTCCAGCTAATTCCTGACAACAATTGCATTTATTTTACTTGTACTGAATATAACATCCATCCATCCTTTATCTTCCGCTTTATCCTCTACTAGATTCAGGGGCGGGGGGGGGGGGGGGGTGTCACTGGGCAGTCACTGGGCAGATACGCCCATGACAGGGTGCTAATCTATCTATTTTTTTTACCATCTTTTATCATCTTTCCTTTGATTTTGATTATTGGCATTGGTTCTTACGTTCTATGCACATCATACTAATACAGAGCAACAGAAGCACAACCACAGCAAAACTACAAATTGTTTGTGAACATTGTCACAAATAGCTTGTCAGCAGTACTACTGAGCCATTATGATCACAGGAACTGATATCTTTAAGGTATGTGAGGAAGCCATAAGCTGTCTGAGTTCAATCACATGCTAAAGACTATAAAAAACAGTGATTCACATTATTCTTTGGAATTCATGGTACTAACATGCTGGACCAAACCTAGATTTCCTAGAAACTGGGGCACTGCATCTGTAATCAGCAGGTTTAAAATTCTTGGAAGTTGAGGAGGTTAAGGGTTAACAGGTTGGGCTAGTAAATATTTAATTTGAAAAGTAGTATTTGACTTGAAATGAGTGGAAACTTATAAATACCATACCTGATCATCAAAAATGCACCAAATATGGAATATGTAATGTGTGGTGTTCATAGGGTATTGCAGATGGAAATTTAACATATTATAAATTATTTGGCTTAAATGGTTTTCACTGACATCAAATGTGGCAATACTTAAGCTAAAAAATGTTTCGATATGCTGTCACAAACTAATTGCACTTAAATCTGCAGAGAGGTGTCTGATCTGCCAATATGTGTGGCTGTTAGCACATCACAGAGTGACACCCACAGGGACTGGGCGTCTGTATTTTTTGTGTTGTGGGGGTAGTACACAGTAGGAGGATATCACACTCAAGGTGCTGCTCTAAATGACATACAACAGCTGAAGCCATTTCTGTGAGGTTGGCCAGTGAAAGATGGGTCCATTAAACATACTGTTCTGGCCTTGTTCTTCCAGGCAATATCCACACTAATAGGGTTTCATTTTAAAATCTTAAACCCCACAAATGTATTTGCTTCAAATGCCTGAAAATGCCTCTGTTCTGGTTTAAAAAAATAAGCAAATTGTCTGCTCGGTAGCTGGTTGCTTGGTCACAGAGAACATAATGATCCATCCATCCATTATCTTCCGCTTAATCCTCAAATGGGTCATGGGGGTGTTCCCCATGCCAGTCCAGGGGTTTCAGGCAGATACACCCAAGACAGGGTGCCAATCTATCGCTGGACACACAGTCACACCAAACACACTCTATATGGGGCAATTTGGAGCAATCAAATTACCTTGATCCATTATTTTGGACTGTGGGAGGAAACTGGGGAAACCGGGGGAAACCCATGCAGACACAGGGAGAACATTTGATAAGTACAATTGATTAAGTAAAGTCACATGTCAGAACAGTACTAAGAAATAGTTTTTGGTCTTGGTCCAAATTTATATGATCTAAATTTACATTTACATACATGTACATTACATTTAGTCATTTAGCAGACGCTTTTATCCAAAGCGACTAACAAATGAGTACACCACAAGTCAGTAGTTATGAAAACCAGCTAAATTTGATAATAAAGCTTACTATTATCGCCAAATTCACACATAACTGTCTATGTATATGTATATGGACTCTGTGATATATATGCTAATTGTTTGGAAGCCAGCATTTCTTTGGTAGACAGGACACTAGCTTGCTGGTACATACACTCCACCCTCTTTGTTTCCACTCATTTCTCATTCCTCGACTGGGTGCACAAATTCTGACCTTTTAGAATATGTTTAGAATACCTGCTGATGATTTACTATAATTATCTACACTACTTTCCCTCTTATTTATAATTGTATAATCAAAGCACTGCCGATCCTGGGCAAAGAATAATAATATGTGCTGGACTGAGTCAGGAAGCGATATAGGCAAAAATGGCATTTATTCCATAATAAAGAGGAAAAATAAACAGAAATGTGTACCGGATAATGCATAACATATATGTGATGCTCGTGCGCTCGAACCATCACAAAATGGAGAATAAATAACAAACGAACATACAGTATGACTAAGACACATGAACAGTTGAACCAATAGAAACATGTAGTTAATTAACTCAGACAACACAAAGGAAAAAGTTAATGAGTTAATTAACTAAACAAGAACCAAAATACAGAAAACATGAAAAAGAAAGTGAGGAGTGACCTGGTACTCCTGACAATAATCCTTTCTCTCTAATACAGTAATTTGCATAGAATCGTTGTTATTATCATGCACACCATCTTGTTAGTTCTAGTTTGTATGTTTTTACCATTCTCTGCTGAAATAAGGACCTTTGCATTGGCTGGTATTTCTGCAATCTTGGGACATCTGCTCCCTTGCTGCTTATTCTTCTGCAGCACCTGCTATTTTGATGACTTGCTCATCAACTATTGCATCGCTGTCCTTATTTTACTGCTCTGCTTATTGTGCAGTTGCCGTCTGTTTTTCTTTCGGTTGTTCAGAAAATATATTTTCAGTCTTACCTGTTGGTAGTCCAAACCTTCATTTGGAAACACCCCTAACAGTATCCAGCACAAGTATATGGAAATGATAGGAAAACCTCTTGAGCATCCCTCTGTAGTGATACTAATACTGTAAGGCAATTTTTTGGGGGAATTATAGAGCTTCAGGCACTCAGATGCCCTAAGCACCTGGCTGGATTAGTAAAATCCCTTGGATTAAATGTTGCCAATAATTTTGCATCCCATAACACCATCTTGAATTCTGAAGCAACTTAGCTTCCTCTTAGCTGAACCAGAATTTTATAACAGAAATTCAAATTTTTTTAAAATCTCCTTACTGCAATTTTTACTATGCCATCTTGCAAGACTTTTACAGTGTGTATCACTGTGACTTCATTGGGTTGTACATTCAATACCACAGCTCAGATTCACTATGAGGCTGAATGTAATTTTCTAGACGCTGATGATGCCCAACACTGGTAATATCTACCAACGCTCTTTAGCAAGCTATTCGTGTCAGCTTCACTGACAGTCATACTCCATATCATGGTTCTATGATCACTAGATCTTTTACTTTGAAATTATTACTTTTTTTTTTCTTCTCCAATTTCTCCAGGTTTGCTTGTTGCTGAGGCAGCACGACTCCTTTTGCCTTTTGTACAATCTGATACAATATCCTTAATTAAGTAATTATTCATTCTCCAGTGCATTTACTGAAATTGAACTTCAACTGAAGTGTCAGGTGTCTAGCCTACCACCACATTTCCCCCACTGCCATACTGATAGTTTGATAATTGTATTGACTTTATATTTACATTTACATTTAGTCATTTAGCAGACGCTTTTATCCAAAGCGACTTACAAATGAGAACATTACGAGTCAGAACATTACAAGTCAGAACAAGTCATTACAAGCCAGAACATTACAAGTTATTAAATATGCTAAACTCCTTAGAGGCAACACAATGCCAGGACATCATGTATATTTATGTAATTTGTCTGAGTGGTGTAGTCCATATTTATTTAGAGGTGGTTTTGTAATCTTTTCCAACTTGTTGAGCATAAATAACTCTTTTTCTGTGGTCCTCAGGAATTTTTTTGTTTTGTGATGCACTTTTCAAACATGTGTTGACCATCAAACTTAGATTGCTGTTCTTTATCTGTCCACTTACACCTTAGAAATTGTACTTTATATTATCTAATAATCAGACAGGTTCACATACTTTTTGTACAAATATTAGTGAGTGAGTTATCTATTTTGTCTACTGTGCTTTTATAATAATAGGTTATTCACGTCAAATTATTTTTATGCCTTCATTGAAATTGTAAAAATATTTTATCCTGATGTAATTATCTAAAACAATAACAGCTAAAACTTAAAGAAAACCGTTTATGACCTTTAATTTGAAAATCTGTTTTCAAGTACCGGTAATTGCAATCAGATGTGTACCGGAATCTAATGAGATGCAATTTAGTGTGTTCAATTTTATATCTAATAATAACAATATATGTTAAGTAATCTTCAAGAGATAGTGATTGTTTGAAATTTATAAATGCAATTTACATTACCTTTGCAAAATTGTCTGTTGTCCTTTGCCTTTAAGAATAATTGTATGTGTTTAATTGTTTAGTAAATCATGCGTTGTTACATTTGTTTTTACATTTGCTTTGTGTTTTTTATAGTTTCAATAATACTTTATGAAATAAAGTCCCAACAATGCACATATTCACAGTTGCATGTTTGTGTGTATGTGTGTGTGTGTGTGTGTCAATGTTTGGATGCGTATGTTTATCAGAGTACATTTACTGAACTGGAAGCACAAGAGACACTAACCTTGCTTGACACTGGCTGCTCGTGTGGAAGCTGAAGTGAAAAAGCACATGCTGGCACAGCTTTTGATTTACCTTTAATCATATTTATGCCTACCACTGGAAAGGCAAGTTGTGCATTACCAAAGTGGGGTAAATGGGCTAAGGGAGGTTGTTGTGGTGTGTGTGTGTGTGTGTGTGTGTGTGTGTGTGTGTGTGTGTGTGTGTGTGTGCGTGCGTGTGGGGGGGGGGGGGGGTACTGCTTGTTAGTCTACTTCAATATTCACCAAAAAAACTATAATCTGGCTTGCATTTGATGCAAAATGATGCATTTGATGCATTCAAACGTTATTGTTGTGTTTGCTGTAATAAATGAATATTGGTGCCCTTCTAGCATTTAAAAAGTCAGCAGCACACATTCTTCTTTGTCAAGCTGCAAAAGGAAACAAGTAAAAATTAATTAAAAAAAAGGTTTGATTCTAACAAGCTTCTTTAAACATTGTAGTAAATTTGCAAAAGAAAGCCATAGCTACATTTATTGTGAGAAAAGTGTTTAAGCTATTCTAAAGTAATTTGCATGTCTAGGCAATGCAGTTAATAAGGACTGCAAATGAGGTTACTGGATATTTGACATGTCTGTTAATCTGGTTTTCTTACAATCTTATCAAAGAGCATACATGCCTTAAAATAGCCAGTGGAGAGTCAATCATAATACTTTATTTTGAGAATGTAATTTTCTTGAGCCTCGCCAGTAATTAACCTCACTACAAAAAGCATTGAAGCACCATAGTTCCAGTTACACTGCACTAATAGGCTGGATTTTGTACTCTGGGCTACAAGGAGACAATGTGAGGGAAAGGGGATAAAGTATAGATTTTTTTTTTTCTTAATGTTTTCTTTCCTTCTTAATTACTTGTTTTAATTCCTTTTTTAAAACAGCTGCCTCTTTTTGCTCTGCTAAACTGGAATTTTATTTACTGTTAATTCATTGCTGGCTCATCAGAGAGGTCTCTACCTAGTCAGCAGGTTCAAGTAAAAAAAAAGGCTATCAAATACACTGGCAGATAATTGACAGGTTAAACTTGCTTTAGTAACAACATAGTAAAAGAAAGATCCAAAAATGAAGATTCTTGTCTGTCTTTATACGGGAATGTATCTGTAAAGTTGTTTACAGTTTTTCTCAGTCGATTTGGTACATTTCTCACATCATGATTTACATTGGCATCACAACAAGTGCATTTCTCAAAACAGTTAGTGCAAACAGCAAAACTCAATGAAATAGCTGCAAAAGCACATACTTCACTCAAAATTCTTTGTTTTTGCCTCAAAAGCAAATTTTTAGGTCAATCAATTTGTCAGCGCCATCAAAATATCTTGTCTGTGTGCCATTGTCTACGACAAGGCAGTCAAACTACTTAGTCATGTTGTCAGTGCAACAGTGAAGACTGTAAGCATATTCTGATGGAAACTAAGCTTTTGTTTACAAGAATGCTGCACATTCTCTGGCATATCAATTGAAACAATCCAGGTTACACACACAAATACAAACTTACAGAACACAAAAGTTACAAATGACTGTATGTGGGAGATGGACAGCAAGAAATTGGACTGGAATCAAATTTAGAGTAATATTCTTCACTGTATTATTTTCTAACAGCACTGGAATCTTTTGACAAAAAATCAAATTGAAGTTCAGGAACGACAACTGTTTGTCTGCACTATATGGAATAAAGGAAAAAACTACAAAATTAGAAACTTAGTCTGAATACTCAAAAAAACTTAAGGAATTACTGTAGTGCTTTCTTTCCTATTCATCCTGATGCTCCTCTCTGTTGGGCCACATTCCCTTCCACAGATCTTCCCTTGCAATGCACCGTGGAAAGAATCTTCTAGAGTGTCTTTACAGGCATCTGATGTGCCTTTGCAGGCATCTGATGTGATATCCTCACAAGCTGCATCCATAGCAGTCAGCAGGTTCATCTGGACGTGTGGCTGGTGATCGTATATCTTCAATCTCCAGGCTGAGTAGAACTCCTCAATATGGTTCAGAAATGGGGAATAGGGTGGGAGGAACTCCATCAGCATTCTATGATGAGTGGCAAAAACCATTGCCTGATGGTCTTAGCGTGGTGAAAACTCACATTATCCCAAATTATCACATATTTGGGAAAATCCTCTTGCACCACACCTCTCTCATTATCAGGGATTAGATCCCTATAGAGGGTGTCCAAGAATGTGATGAGATGCTATAGGGCCCTATAATGGGAATATGTGTAAGCACGCCATTCTCTGACATAGCCGCACACATCGTGATGTTTCCTCCTCGTTGGCCTGGCACATCAATGGTAGCCCTTATAAATATAAAATATATAATGTTTGCCAATTACAGGTTCATGAGATGCACCTTTGACCTATGTTTCAGACCACTGGATGATGTAAATTTTCACAAATTCCATTAACAGAAAGCCAAGATTCACCTGAGAACAATTTAATCAATTTAAGACAAATTACCAAACTTTAACATAAAAGTTTTTTAAAAAGTGTAAAATAAATGTACAAATTATCTCTGAGCGATAATGACAACATGTTCAGCACTTTTGCATATAATGACCTAGGCGATGACATAAGACCTAAATGTTTTGGAGCGTAAGACAATTCAACAGACAATAAGTACAACACATTTTGATAAACATGACATAAGCAACAGATAATGTAAAAAACAACAGACAATTGTCTATGACCATTTGCAAAATGTACAAAAGAATTTGCAAAATGTGAAACACAATGTGAAATGCAATTATGATGTGCACTAGTGACAAGGAGATGTGGAGATTGAATGAACAATTTTGAGAATTTCAATTCTGATCTGAGATATGAACCAAATCGACTGAGAAAAACTGTAATCTGCATATATATACTTCATATACTGCAACATATTTCCCTTATGGTTATGCATTTGCTAAACAGTAGGTAATACCTTTTAATAAAAAAAAATACCTTTCCTTAACAAGTACTACTATTTACATTACCATTCATTCATTCATTCATTATCTTTCGCTTAATCCTCTACTAGGGTCGTGGGGGGGTTTCCCATGCCCATCCAGGGGAAAATGTTTCAGGTGCTGAGCAGATACACCCAGCAAAGGGTGCCAATCCATTGCTGGGCACACTCACTCACACATACATAACATACGTAACATACATAAACACACTTTATATGGGGCTATTTAGAGCATTCAATTCATGTTTTTGAACTGTGGGAAGAAACTGGACAACCAGGTTAGAATCCCAATGTGGGATTCTAACCTGGATCCCCAGAACTGAAAGGCAAACGTGCTAACCACTAAGCCACCGTGCCACCCGTATTTACATTGTTATTTATATTTTTATTTATATATTTACAATATACATACATAATATATATTTACATTATATTGTGTATTCATTCATTCATTCATTATCTCCTGCTTTATCCTCTATTAGGGTCACGGTGGGGTTCCCCATGCCCATCCAGGGGAGAACGTCTCGGGCGCTGGGCAGACAGACCCAGGACACGGCGCCAATCCATCGCTGGGCACACACTCACTTACACAGACACACTCTATATGGGGCAATTTTTGAGAATTCAATTGTCTTGATCCACGTTTTTGGACTGTGGGAGGAAACCGGAGAACCTGGAGGAAACCCACGCAGACATGGGGAGAACATGGAAACTCCACCCAGATGGGGATTCGAACCGGGAATCCCTAACACTAAGAGGCAAACGTGCTAACCACTAAGCCACCGTGCCGCCATATTGTGTATGGTTACAGTAAAATAAACATCTAAGTACTACTGCAAATTTGAGTTGAGTTTCCTTTGGAAGTTGCAATATCCAAGGAGACAGCAAAGAGAACCTGATATGAGTTGAAGGGTGAGAGATAAGAGTTGATTTTAAACAACCAGGCAAAAGGAAGAACCGAGTACAACTAGCCTTTGGCCCAGCTGCCACACTCATACATTGCTTATTATGTACCAGGCATTTTTTTTAAATGGTAGCGTGTGCCACTTACTCCTAATGTGTTATCACACTTAATGTTTTAGTTTGCTGTTTTCCACATAAATGAATTGTTTACATGCCAATCTAAATTGATGGCAATCTCTGGGCAAGTATGTAGGTACAGAATGACTGGTGGGTTTTATGTTCAAAGCACATACTGTATACAGCAGACATTCAAGCACACATACAGTAAGCACAGACATATGTAGTACACATATGCATATTTCACACTATGCACATTAGCATGTTTGTGACTACTATTGTGCTTGAATAATCATACAACTGCTTTTGGTCAAAAATAATACTGTGTAAAAGATGTAATCTGCCATCTGAAAAACCTGAAAATACATACTTTTGCCATTGTTGTTCTTTAAGATAATTGTACTTTGTGCATGTGACATGAGTTGGAGTCTGGTGGTGGTGGTGATGATGGTAGTGTTGGGGGATGGGTGGTTGGCAGTTTTGATTTAAGTTGAATGGCATGTTAAAGAATGTGTGCCAAATGGCTAAAACATATTTGTTTGTGTCTCTACAATATGTTGCCAACAGGTGGGCCTAATCGAAAAGCATGGAACATAATTGTATTATTCAACCAAGAGGGTCACATGATGGGAACATGGTTTTTAAAATTACCAGCAAATTCCCCCAAAATGGCAGCATTAAACAACATTACCAGTATACTGCTGTAACATGCCAACAATGTGATTCATGTTTTGAGGTGCCAAGAAAATTACTCTTAATTTGTGCCCTTGAATATATGCATGTTGTATCTAAAATGTTAATGGAGATAAGTCACAAAATTGGACTATTTGAAATGTCCTTCGATTAGAAGTCATACCTGCCAATAGTTACATTTTAGAACATTTTACGGGCATGTAGTACAACAGTATCAGTTTTAAACATGAAAATATAGTACAAAACTTTGCAATGCTCCATATAATGATCCACCCTTTACTGTGCAATGCAACCATTTTGATCTCATATCTCATATGTATCATTTTATTCAACTATAGAGCTCAAAGGCCTGCTATAATTGTATCCATTTATAGACTTAACATTAGATCAAGGTCACAAATACAGGCATCCAATGCTCTAAAATATTTTAAATAGGGATTAAACCTGCCAGGCTACATTTATATAGGATGAGAAGCTATTTAAGACACAAGCACAGAATGGGATGCCAGCTGGCTGCCTTGTGATGCCAAGAATCTGGTGTACCAGCAAAGGTTTGCTGGCCAAGCAAAAGCGATCCAACCTCCAATGTGTGTGTGCACATATGCAGGGCTTCATATTTATTATAAATGTGGCCAACACATACTCATTATTATTGACACTGTTGACATAGATGTCAAAATCACAGTGCTGGTTGTTTATTCTATGTGCTCTTTTTAAATTTGATGTAGAATATAGGAACTTTTTTTCACTATTTTACTTTTTATTTTTATTATTTTTTTTTTTTTTCAATGTCCTCTAGTATAAATAGCATTTCAGGTTGAGAGCATTTTGTAAAATGTGATAAAAACTAAATTATGTGATTTAAAATCAAACAAATCAAAGAACAATATTAGACTTTTAATAATTTATTTATTGCTGAAACTGACTCAGAACTATTTTTGTGTGGTAAAGCTATGTGAACCTTTAAGTTTATTAGATATTTTGAAGGTGAACAAAACAATAATTCGACAGTGCAGCTGGATTTCTCCATAACTACTGACTTGTGGTGTTCTCATTTGTAAGTTGCTTTGGATAATCAATAAAATGACTAATACTTGTGCCCGTGAGTTGTGTTTAATTTAAAGGGTATGTGTTATAAAAATTAGACATGGATTGATACTGTTGATACCAGATGCAGCTGTGATTCCTTACACCTGCAGATGCATCTGTGACCAATTATGTTACCAGCATTGTGTAGTTAAAAAAGCTGGAACATTTTATACTCATATGTTGAATCAGATTGGAGGAGTGCTTTCATTTACCATGCATTTGTTACCACACACATCTAACGTATCCATATCCTAAGTTGGCTGTGTTTTTGGGTGCTTGTTTTTTTTTTAAGTGCATTAAGTCTCTCCAGAACCACTGAAAGTAAAACGGGTCATAAGCGTTAAGCCGCTAACACAGTTCCACCGATGAACAAAGCCAAGGGCTGTCCTTGCTTGATCTCCATTGGCTTGACTCATGCAGCTCCAACTCCAACGTCATTGCTCAAGTGAATAGCTGGAAATGACAAAGGATTACTGGATCAGTAAACCCCCTTTTGTCTTTTGTTTATTATTTTTTTCATTTTCCTTATGGTGTGCACACACTCTGCGCTAAATGTCTTTGTTCTTGTATAGTAATTACTTTGTTCTTGTATAGTAATTGTAGAGTGCCACCTGACATATATCACATGTACATCTGAGGTATTGTCAGGTGCTATGTGGGGTATGTAGTATGGGCATGTGCTCCAAGATATTTTTGTGGCAGAAGCGCAGCAAGACTGGAGATTAACCCACCTGCCGTGGCTCTGCTGATGTACGTGTGTGGCCTTTATAAGCTGGAACATCTCATGTCACGGGAGATATATCAATCATGAGCTGCAGGAACACGAGGCCACAGCCAGTCCACCAGCCAAAATTTGTATTTTAATGTATTTTGAATACTATGTTAATAAAGCCTGCTTCTGAGCTTGGGAAATCTAGTCTCTAATCTTCATTCCGGCCCAACTTGTTAAAATTTTATATTGCTTTTATTAAGTTTATTTAATGATGTTAAAATAATGTTTTTATCAGAAACTACGTTTCTGACTAACGTGGATGGGTAAGGCATAACCACACTTTTTACCAGCATGCTGTTCCATGTAGTGGGCCACTTGTCTTTAAATTTAACAGGGCACGCACTCAACCTGATTGACTATGATTTTACCTTCAAATTATCCAATAATACATACGTCGCATACTACCCACCGTTATGTATTATTAGATCAGTCTTATCAAAAAATGAATGACCAAACTATTTTACCAGTATATACAGTATTTGTTTTATTTGTTTAATTTTGTTCTTTTTTTTTTACTTTTAGAACAAATTTGATGTTGTTTTAGATAAAAGTTTATGGAAAAAAGTTAACAAATTTTTAAGCACTACTAAATTTATTTTACAAAAGCACAAAGATTTTTTAATAATAATATCTAATAATATATAAGACTCCTTAATGTGATACCTCAAGTGACTTTGCATGGGAAAGATTAATGAGTGATAAATGTAGTCAAATGGCCTTAATGGTACTTTGGAGGACCATTTTCACTTAAGACTGCCAGCTGCTAAATCAGGAAATGAAAAAGAGTGAAAGCTGCAGCAAAAATGTGATTAAGTTCTCTGTGCCAAATATGACATTGGCCTTACAGACTGTTATTAGAAAAATTATACAAAAGGCATCATATTGTGATATAGGAGATCATTGGTGTTTACTGCATGCATGTCAAATTAATATTTGAACAATATTCAGAAAATTAAAATGACTTATTTTGCAGCAGAACACATAGAACCCATAGACCCACAGGTCTCAGAGTACTTGTAACTAACTGATCTGCCAGTCCAGATTTGTCTGCTTTTGTATCACAATGTGTATGGCATATTATAAAGATGAGAATTAGAACACATCCTGTTATGTAGTTAAACTATTGGATTAAGAAAGACTAATATAAAAGCTTAAAATGCTGCATCTGTTATTGTTAATTTCAGCATGATGAAAAAATGACATTTTTCTTTTCAGCAAGTTCTTGATTTTTTTACATCATTCTTAATGTACTGTATAATTGGACATAACATTACATGACATTTACATTTAGTCATTTAGCAGATGCTTTTATCTAAAGCGACTTACAAATGAGAGGACAACACAAGTCAATAGTTAACAAAAAGATAGCTACACTGTAGAAATTTTTTAAACCTGATAATTTGAAGTCAATAAAATATTAACTTAAAAAATTCATCAGATAAATCCACTGTCCCTACGACTTTATTCTCAGTAGAATCACCAAGACCATGAGGGGAAATATTTGCATATTTTAAATTTAATGGCAGAAAAACATCTCAAGAATCAGCGATAGTGCATGTTCTTCATTGTGTAGCATAACCATTTTATTTAATAACTGTTTGTGAATGTCTGGGGAGTGAAGCAACCAGTTGCTGGTATTTTCCAAGTGGAATATTGTCCTATACTTGTCTGATGCAGGATTCTAGATCCTCAACAGTATTGGGCCTTTGTTGCTGGAAGTCTTTATCTGTCTACTATTGGCTTTTATATCATCACTAAGATAGCTTACAAAACTTTACTATGGATAATGATTTTGGTTGTCTTTCCTATAAATTAAAGCAGATCTTAATGCACTTGCAATTTACTAGAAACATAATTTTTACTGCTTTTTGGCCCTTAGTATTCTGACTATCATCTATGTCCCATGATAGGTGGACAATTATGTAGAAGAAGCTTAATTCACCCATTGCTATCTAATTGCCACATACTTAAGGAGTGTAATAAAAATGTGATTAAGTAAAATACCTGTGTCATTAACCTAACCGGGTTAATATAGGAATCAGCAGGGCTTAATAAACAAAAGCAGTGGGGCCTGTTTCATGTGGGGCCAATTAAAAACCTGCCACCATTAATTACATGAATGTCTATTTAAATTAAAGTTTTCAGTTGTTGTAAGTTGGTGTAACTCTTATTGCTTATGTAGTTAGACATTCACGTTGAAAACTGTCCAATGAAATTTTTTATGGAATGCTGTTTGTTATTTGCTTCTGAATTATTAAAGTTATATGTAAACACACAAAAATACACAATTTAATTCAATCTATCATCTAATTACACATGGAATATATGCATTATGAGTTTTATAAAAACTGGTTGTAACCTCCTGGGCAGTTGTAGCCCTGTTCTGCTGTCATATATCTGCCAAAATGCCATCGAGGCTAATATAACAAGGCCAATTACTCACATAAATCTACATTAAATCTTTAAAAGTCTCGTAGTCACATAATCATTAAAAAAGGTTATAGATTAGCAGCCCCATAGCCATGCTCAAATTCAATTCGTCAGATCTTCAAATAACTACAGGGCATGTGAAGACAGAATTGAAATGCTGATCACGATGGCAGGGTCATTAGGCAGGAAAAGAAATGCTGAGGACCCATTCATTTTATTTCATAAAGCTTCAAATAATTATTAAATGTCATTTAAAGATTACCAATATGTACCCTATTTTATGTATGTGTGCTTTTGAAGTTTTTATAGGTATGTGCCATTGGAGTTTTTTTAATCTAAATCTGGATAACCATGTATTGCACAGAACTAGATAACAATGTTAAAGCTAAGAGATAAGCACAGGAACAAATAAAGACTTTATGACAACATGATATTTAGTTTGTGTAAATTTATGACGTCTATCGACTAATGTAATAGTTCAAAACATATTTCATTAAATGTAAGTTTAAAATATTATTAAATTGATTAAATATAGACTACACACCAGAAAGTCTACCCATCAAACAAAAGCAGTTTAAATGCATATTATAGTTTGGTACATAGCTTGTCTGAATATTGCTACATAGCTTGTCTGAATTATTAAATGATAAAATATATTTAATAATACAGCATTCCCTTTGGATAACATTGTCATTATGTTAGAATTCATCCATCCATTCATTATCTTCCGCTTTATCCTATATTAGGGCAGCCGGGGGGTTCCCCATGCCCATCCAGAGGAAACTGTCTCTGACACTGGGCAGATACACTCAGGACAGGGCGCCAATCTATCACTGGGCACACACACACACTCACACAGACACACTCTATGTGGGGTAATTTGGAGAACTCAATTGACTTGATCCATGTTTTTGGATTGTGGAAGGAAACTTGAGAACCCGGAGGAAACCCACATGGACACGGGGAGAACATGGAAACTCCACCCAGATTGGGATTCGAACTGGGAATCCCTAGTGCTGAGAGGCAAACGTGTTAACCACTAAGCCACCATGCCGCCCTGTTAGAATTCAGTTCAAAAAATAAAAATTCACCTTAGTCTAGCTCAGCTTGACTGAGTTCATTCTTATTCAAGCACCATAAATTTTATGTCGATAACGTATCATGGGATGAGCAGTGGCTTATTTATGTTAAGTAGCACATCTGTTGAAATGAGTATTTAAACTAAGATTTTTCAATCTTAAATTTTAAAGTTTTACATATTTTTTTAATTAGACTCCACAGAAAAGTTGGGAACTTACGGGAAAAAAAGTTTCAGTTAAGAAATCAATGTCTGCTACATATTTTTTTTTCTTTTTGCTCAGTAATAATAATAATAATAATAATAATAAGAAGAAGAAGAAGAAGAAGAAGAAGAATAGTGTTAATTGCAGTAACAAATAGATCTTACAGTTAAATTGTAAAAAAGGGATATGTCAATTGAAATATTCCTCTAGATATATGCCCTGATAATATTAAATGACTGTAAATGATAATATTTTTTTTTTTTTTTTTTTTTTTTAGCTTGTTATGTTTCTCATTTTCTAGATTTCAATCATATCTTATTGCTATGTTAGTATCTAATCTTTCCATTGCCATCTGTTGTTTTTTAATATTTCAAGTTTCTTTCAGGCACCTTTGTCTTCTTCATCATGAGTAGATGGTTATAAGAGCATGAAATTAAGACTATGAAATATAAATCTCTATGAGCGACTGGTTGTGTCATTAAAATTCCCTGCCCTATCACAGTATGTCCCCATACCTCTGCTGCGATAGGAGGACATGTGGCAAATTACCAAATGACTTTCAAAGGTTATCAGCCATTTACAATGATGACCCCCTACTCTGGAATATCTATTCTCAGTTCCCCCTTTTCGAACGGCTTCAGATTTTTTCAGGATATATTTAAGAGGAATGTATTCTGTTTACTGCTTTCATATATAAATTTTAGAATTAAATTAATGATTTCATTTATGAACCTTCAAATAGTTTAAAGTCCAGCTCATTTCTTTAAACTGTCCTATCAAAGTCACATTGGTCTGCTGATATTTCTAGTTCTCAAGAAATCAAGATTTTTTCACTAGGGAACATGACTATAGGCTCCAAACTCTTCAACAAGTAATGGAACAGCATTTTTAAGCTGGTTATTGCAACCAAATCCCATTTTAATATTAAATTATTTCTTGGCATTTAACTGAACCTACTTTAGTTGTTTTAATTTTATTCAAATGCATATTATCAAGTTAAATAACATGTTGAAACTTTACACTTTATTTCACACTGTTTTCACATTATTTTTTTACATGATGTTTAGGGTATTAAGACATTGCTGAAATATTTTGTGATAAATCATTTTTGTAAGCTGTTGGGTGTAAAAGCAAAATTTTACTGACTTCAACACAACATATGAACTGTGTAGTGTGCTAAAAAATAAAAGTTTTGTGTCACAATCCTAAAAATGGAGTCCTGGGTGATGTGAAATAGGGTTTTAATGCAGAAAACAAACACACATGCACAAGCAAACAGGATGGGCTAAACGTTACACTCACCAGAAATAACCAACTAAGGAGATTTTAAATAGACATGAGTAAAACATGAGACAAGCAAACACAGCTGATTATAATGAAGAGACATAAGCAACCTTACAATGATTTATTAAATGAATAACAAAGGACAAACCACACAAAGGTCTAGCCGTAACAAAACACAAAGTCTGATCAGAGACACAATTTATGTACCCCTCTGACACAAACTGCAAGAGACTGAATAGACTGATGGAATAAATTTAAATTCCTGCCAGTGGTTTCTAGTCTTTTAAAGTTTGTGGGGGGAGACCATCTTAGTCGCTACAAAAAAAAGCTGCTTGCAGAGGACTGCTGCTCAGCTGCAACAGCGAGGCATGTACATGAACACATACGTCTCGGTTTTTCTTTCAGCAATCATGGCATGACTTATTTTGATGTTATGGCCACCCAGCATCGCAGGGATGCCGTGTCTCCAGATGCATGACAGCCAGTCCATCTGAAAAAAGAAAAAAGAAACACACAAAAGCACACAAAAGCAGTCCTCCAAAATGATGCAACATAGGAGCCCTAATGTTTCAGTGTCTGATGATCTGCAATTCTTTTAATGGCTAGTCACTTGGAGCATGATTGGCTTCATATATTATTATTCAATTTTTTTTTTTACTTCTAACCACGTTGCAAAATTTGAAAATTAATTCGTTTTTCCTTTTAGTGAGCATACTTCTAATAAATGTTGGGTTTCTGTGACATTTCAAATAAGAAATGAAAGGGTTAAGCAATATTGTTTTTAAAAAATTAAAAAGATTATGACAAGTTTTCTCAATTTAAAACAGTTTTGGGAGTCTTAATGAAATGTCTGAGATTTGTAATACTCAAAATCCTTTTGGACTAAACTATTAATGTATGTCTGTCTGTATTAATGCCCGGTTTTAATACACAATTAGCTGGTGTTTTTCTTTACATACTTAAAAACATTGTCCTGCTCTGCACCCCATGCTACCTCTTTGGAACTGTTTACAATGTAAACTATTTCATGAAATTACAGAATATACAAATTTGGATTTAGCTCAATTTAATCTCTAATCTCTAATAAACATTCAAAGAAAACTACAGTATTAATTATTAACTAGAGTATTAATTTTAACAGTTTAAAATATTTTTTTTGTAAAACTGTGAACTGTTCATGGTTACATTATGCCAGTAGCTGGTAGTTTACTCACAGAAACGCTTTTATTTTTACTTTTCTTGCCTGCATTGTAGTGAAAAAAACTGCTTGCACAAAATTTTTTTGTGTGTTGTAGCTGCTCAATCAATGGAAAATATAATTTCTACAATCTTCTGCCCTGTGCTACTAAAAGCTAAGACAGTCCTTTATAGTCCTCTGTATAGCCAATAACATTTTCAGCACTCCCCATGGTTTACTTTGCCATACTGCTCACAGTCCATACAACAATTGACTAACCATACAATGATTATATTTAAAAGGGTACTATTACAATGTACCTTACTAATTAAATACTATATCCAATGCTTGAAGAAATCTTTTAAATTGTTCATTCATTCATTATCTCCCACTTTATCCTCTATTAGGGTCGCAGTGGGGCTCCCCATGCCCATCCTGGGGAGAATGTTTCGGGCACTGGGCAGATACATCCAGGACAGGACGCCAATCTATCGCTGGGCACACACTCACTCACACAGACACACTCTATATGGGGCAATTTTGAGAATTCAATTGACTTGATCCATGTTTTTGAACGGTGGGAGGAAACCGGAGAACCCGGAGGAAACCCACGCAGACACGGGGAGAACATGGAAACTCCACCCAGATGGGAATTCGAAACGGGAATCCCTAGCGCTGAGAGGCGAACATGCTAACCACTAAGCCACCGTGCCGCCCTTTTAAATTGTTATATTCATTAAAAATAATAACATGCATTATCTATTTTTTGTATTAACAAAACTAGGAAATGCTAAATTTCTATAAAAAGACTCTTTTAATCTCATAGAAAGCCACCTCTGGGGTGTCAATATTTTGAAAATATGCTGTTAAAATAAAATTAATAAATTATTAGAATTAATTAAAAAAACACAATTGTCCTCTCTGTATACTACTAATATGATTTAGAATGTAATTGTGAACATACTAATTTGACATTAGTATTTAACATATACTGTATAACATCCATCCATCCATCCATTATCTTCTGCTTTATCCTATATTAGGGTCGCGGGGTGGTGTTCTCCATGCCCATCCAGGGGAGAAGGTTTCGGGCACTGGGTAGATACACCCAGGACAGGGCGCCAATCTGGGCACACACTCACTCACACAGACACGCACACATACACACTCTATATGGGGGGATTTTGGAGAACTCAATTAACTTGATCCATGTTTTTGGACTGTGGGAGGAAACTGGTGAACCCGGAGGAAACCCACGTGGACACACGGAAGAGCATGGAAACTCCACCCAGATGGGGATTCGCACCGGGAATCCCTAGCGCTGATAATAAATAAAAAGGAATAAATGTTCTTTTCTATAGTGTTTTTGGTTTGGTTTTACTCATCCTCAAAAAAAAAAAAAAAAAAAAAAAAGAGAGCTGTGTAGTGTCCATCTTTATGTCTTTGTGTATAATCTTTTATTAACTGTATTGAACACAATGTTGGTTACAATGTTGATTTGAGCTACTGTAGTAATATTTTACTGTGGAATATTATTTATAGGGAAATAATACAATTTACAAATGTGTAAGTGGCAAAATTATGTGATCCTTTGCTTTCAGTACAACCATTACGATTATGTGGTGGTGGCCTTCATGTCTCTGTAGAGATTGAAGACTTTTGAGGTTTTTAATTGAAATTAAGTTTATGCACCTTTAGTTTTTTCATCAATACATTTCCACGATAACCAAGTACTAAAATTGACAAGCGTAAATTTGTTAACCAGTATTTGTTAACCACTATAAATCAAATTGCAGGTGATATTGCAATTTTGAAGTCAGTAAGGTTAGTATTTAAAACCATCATTGACATCAAATGTAATTATATCTATTATACCATCACAAGTAAAAATTAAAACTGGCTAAACTAATCATATAAGATGAATGTGAAGTTTTGTGGCCTTTACATTATGATCTCCTAATCGAGATTCAAACCTGGATCCCCAGCACTGAGAAACAGATAGGCTAACCACTATGCCACCATGCCACCTTAAAGAGTGAAATTTAAACACAGTATCCTAAACACAGTAAAAACAAAACCTGTCTAATTGTAAGTATTATTGATTATCCATCCATCCATTATCTTCCGCTTTATCCTATACTGGGTGGGTTCCCCATGCCCATCCTGGGGAGAATGTTTCGGGCACTGGGCAGATACATCCAGGACAGGACGCCAATCTATCGCTGGGCACACACTCACTCACACAGACACACACTCTATATGGGGTAATTTGGAGAATTCAATTGACCTTGATCCATTTTTTTGGACTGTGGGAGGAAACCGGAGAACCTGGAGGAAACCCACGCAGACACGGGGAGAACATGGAAACTCCACTCATATTAGGATTTGAACCAGGAATCCCTAGTGCTGAGAGACGTACATGCTAACCACTAAGCCACAGTGTCACCCATATTATTGATTATACCATTAAATTCTAAATGTATGTTTTAATTGTATCATATAAGCAGGCTGGGTGCCAGAGTGAAGGTGTGTATGGGCATGTAAAAAACTATAGATATTTTTGTAAAATACTGTCATTTTCTATCAGTGTGTGATTGCACATGGGTTTGTGCTGTAAGACCTCCTGAAAATGGAGGAATCTTTGTTGCTTTCATATAATCCCTTCTTCTTTATTCCCTGATTTTTAGTATAGCCAAGCAAAGGATGGGAGGAGGAAAAAGTTTAAAAAAGAGGGATAAAGCATCATGATAGATTATATTTATTATGCTGTAAGGATTTTTAAACTTAACATTCAACGTTGTTGCTAGCAAGTCAAGTAAATGCATCTTGTATGCTTATATTCATCATCCCATAATATTTCACAATAAAAAGCTGGTCATGGGCAGTACACAGTTTTTTTTTTTTTTTTTTATTATGCTACCTCAGTGTTCAACCCACTGTTTCCAACCCTGTTTGCACCCCCCCTCCCAATGATGTGAATTTAACATAGAATTGCAGTTAGCTCATGATTCAAATAGTGACCTAATTTTTGCCTGGCATGCACACACTGCTGAGGGAGTAAGAGAGACGAACTCATCTTCTCATACAAAGGGTGTTCTAGCTCTAATCACACAAGCACTTCATAAGAGCAGTTGCTAATGCGCTTTCCATTTCTCTCTGTTAAACATAATTCATGCATTTGGATGCTTTGGTCATGTGACCTCATTCGATTTGATTCTATTCACTTCGTTTGGATTATCAACATTTGGTTCCCTTTTGTTTCTGGATCTAACATTTGAAAAAAAAAAAAAAAAAAAAAACTTTTTAAGCTTTTCTCCACTTATGCTATTCTCAACATCACACTGCCAGTGCTTGCTTTATTGTCAAGTTTGTGTTTCTCTCCATGCATGTTCAATTACAGCATGGTATGTATAATGATTTCATATGACTTTAATAGGGAAGCTTTATTTATGCATTGCTGAAAGTGAATTACCTCCAGCTTTCTTACATAGCCATAAGATTTCTGTTGGGTGAGAGCACTGCTTCAATTTGCAAGGCTTTTTGAAAGATCGCTGGGCTTTCCCACCACTTTCGCATCTCATGGTTGACATGCAGTTGACCATTGTTATCTCAAAATTCATAGATAAGCCTTGGTTGGCATGCCCCAGCTACAGCATTCACTGCACTAATACAAGGAAGACTGTCCATGCTAACAATCAGCCACACTACTAAACCCCTTGTGAAATGGCTGACTTAGTCAATAGAAGAGCTATTGTTCTGCTAGAGTGCCATCCTTTCATTCTCCCCTAGAGATGACTTCCTTTCAAACGAAAAAGCTTTCATTTGCTGTAATTATCCTTAGTATTATTTGTAGGCTTAAGATTCTATCCTGTGTACTGAGGTGGAAATGCATTTTATGTGGAATAGATAAAGTTTGTGTCCACTTCAGTATATTTAAACATAGCTTTTATCTATATTCTTAAACAGAATATTTAATATTTTTTTTATGTTTGATGCTAATTTCTACAAATTTAAAAGAGCTCAGATCAAGTCAGAGACTACAGTTCTATATATAGGTTTACAACTTTTATTTTAAAGGTATACATACAGTGTAAATAAAATGCATTCATTTATTCATTTATTATCTTCTGCTTAATCCTCTACTAGCGTCACGGGGAGGGTTCCTATGCCCACCCAGTGGAGAATGTTGCGGGTGTTGGGCAGGGCGCCAATCTTTCACTGGAAACTGTTTTTTTTTTTTTCAAAATCAGTAAAATCTATACAGTGATGAAGCCAGTTCTCTACAAAAAAATGCTTTTTCAGGAAGTATTGGGTTTCCCTTGCTCGATCATTTTTTTCTAATAAAGGCTCATTTCAACTGTTTTGGACTTTTGGAAAAAATAATAGGAAAGGAAAGATGAGCTACCTTAAATCTTGTGGCATTACAACAGTAAAGCATCCTGAAATCACTCATGATTTTGGTTGCTTTTCATGCATGATAATAGGCTCAAAGTTGGCATCGAAACTTTCTCCAAGAGCAACTCCAATTATACAGAAGCAATTTGGTAATGAAAAATGCTTTTGTCAGCATGATGAAGAACCATGCAATAAGGTAAATTGATAAGTGACTCAAGGAACAAAACATTTCAATTTAGGGTTAATGGCCAGAAAACTCCCATTATTTGAATCCCATTAAAAAGCTGTGGTCAGTCTTCAAATGGTACACAAACAAAACCCACACATTGTAATATACTCTGAAAAGTAATTAGGCAAGAATGATTTGCATCATTCAGGATTTGGCCCAGGAGCATGATATCCAGCATGCCCAGGGTAAACTGGAGAATTTTGAAAACAAGAATAATAAATCTTTGCCTTAACTTTATGTATATCAATAAAAGTATGAAATGCTTATAAATGCAATTTAGCATGTCATAAACTGACAAAAAGTCAAAAGCTTTTCATTTCATTATCTTCCGCTTAATCCTCTACTAGGGTCTTCTAGAACAGAACTTAATCCTCTACTAGAAGTTCTAGAACAGAACTTCTGGACTGGACCTGGACCACTGGGCTCATTGCTCCTGGGTGCTATACCAACCATCAAGTTGGGATACTTGTAAGTCACTTTGGATGAAATTGTCTTCTAAATAACTCCATGGTAAACTCCACCCAGATTAGGATTCGAACCCAGATCATTAGCACTGAGAGGTGGACATGTCAAACACTACGACATCATACCACCCGTAACTCATTCACTAATTTCATTATCTTCCACTTAATCCTCTACTAGGGTCGCAGGGGCGTTTCCCATGTCCATCTAGAGCAGAATGTTTTGGGCACTGGGTAGATACACCCCAGGGCACCAATCTATTTGTGGGCATATTTACTCACACAGACACACACACACACAGACGCACACTATATGGGGCAATTTAGAGCATTCAGTTTACCTTAAATCCATGTCTTTGGACTGTGGGAGGAAACCATAGAATCCGGAGAACACCCACATGAACACGGCGAGAACATGGAAACTCCACCCATTGGGATTCAAACTTGAAAGCGCTGAGAGGTAAAAGTGCAAACCACTAAGCCACCTGCTCCACTGCCACCCTTAACTTCGTTTGTATAATATAAAATATTTTTCTATTATATCTTAAATTTAACTTGACACTGCAGTATAGTACAATAAAGGTACTCCCAATTAAAGCCTTTCACCATAATTATAACAATAAGTACTCTGGTGGCAGCTTGTTTGTTTAGCTTTTTTTATCGCGTTAAGGAACATCAGCAGTTTTTCATGATTTTAAATAACAAACATGCAACAGAATGTTTGATTTCTCTGTTTAATTAGCTGAACAACTGTGCTGAATCAATATAAGGCCCACAGAGGAAAAAATAATCACCTTGTCATGCAGTCTTTCACACTACTCATTGAAGTTGCTAAATAATTCTAGGTGGGACCAAAATGCACTAATCCCTAGGCTGGCAACGTTGGTTAATGAATGTTAAACTCTACTTCATTTCAATTTATAAGGTAGGAATATTCTACTTGGAGTTGGCCGTTAGCTTTTGTTATTTGCTTTGTGTGAACTGTCTACAGAGCTCTTGTTTTCGCAGTGTTTCCTATACACGGCATGTTGACAGTGTACACCATCACCTGCTGCTTCTCATGCATGGATGAAAGCAAAAACCTCCTTGTTTAGATATGTTCCTTTAAGTATGAACTTTATTACAAAATGTAAAATATTACAGGCGACCCATGAACTGCATGAACTGCAAATATCACAGACAACCCATGGAACCCATGAATTCTTATGTATAGTAATTGGCTCAAAGTTGGCACCAAAACTTACTTCAAGAGCCACTTCTATGATCCAGAAGAAATTTGGCAATAAACAATGCTTTGCTTAGCATGGTAAAGGACAATGCAACAAGACAAACTTAAGGACTCAAGGAACATTTAAATTTATGGTTTATGGCCAGAAAATTTCCATATTTTAATCCCATTACAAAAGCTCTTTTTTTCTAAAAAAGTGGTGTACAAACAAAACATACATTGTACACCATCACCAGCTGCTTCTCATGCATGGATGAGAGCAAAAACTTCCTTGTTTAGATATGGTCCTTTGACTTTGGACTTTAAGAAAAAACAAAAAATATTACAGGTGACCTATGAAACACGTGGATTACATATATAATCGTGTGTTTTGGTTGCTTCTCGTGTGTTGTAATAGACTCAAATTTGGCATCGAAACTTTCAAGAGTAACTTCTATGATCCAGAAGCAACTTGGTAATGAGCAATGCTTGTGTTTTGGTTGCTTCTCGTGTAAAGTAATTGGCTCAAAGTTGGCATCGAAACTTTCTTCAAGAGCAACTTCTTTGATCCAGAAGAAATTTGGCAATAAACAATGCCTTGCTCAGCATGGTAAAGGACCATGCAACAAGGCAAACTTGAGAACTAAGTGACTCAAGGAACATTTAAATTTATGGTTTATGGTTTATGGCCAGAAAATTTTAATGTCATTAAAAAAGCTATTTTTTCTAAAAAAGTGGTGTACAAACAAAACATACATTGTACACCATCACCAGCTACTTCTCATGCATGGATGAGAGCAAAAACTTCCTTGTTTAGATATGGTCCTTTGACTTTGGACTTTAAGAAAAAACAAAAAATATTACAGGTGACCTATGAAACACGTGGATTACATATATAATCGTGTGTTTGGTTGCTTCTCGTGTGTTGTAATAGACTCAAATTTGGCATCGAAACTTTCAAGAGTAACTTCTATGATCCAGAAGCAATTTGGTAATGAGCAATGCTTGTGTTTTGGTTGCTTCTCGTGTAAAGTAATTGGCTCAAAGTTGGCATCGAAACTTTCTTCAAGAGCAACTTCTTTGATCCAGAAGAAATTTGGCAATAAACAATGCCTTGCTCAGCATGGTAAAGGACCATGCAACAAGGCAAACTTGAGAACTAAGTGACTCAAGGAACATTTAAATTTATGGTTTATGGTTTATGGCCAGAAAATTTTAATGTCATTAAAAAAGCTATTTTTTCTAAAAAAGTGGTGTACAAACAAACCATACATTGTACAGCATCACCTGCTGCTTCTCATGCATGGATGAGAGCAAAAACTTTCAAGCAACTTGGTAATGAGCAATGCTTTGGTCAGCATGATAAAAGACCATGTAACAAGGCAAAATTGACAACTAGGTGGCACATTCATGAAACATTTATGGCCAGAAAACTTTCATGGTCAGTCTTCATTGTGTACAAACAAAATACATGCATTGTACATCACCTGCTGCTTCCTATGCATGGATAAAAGCAAAAACATCCTTGTTTAGATATGTTCCTTTAAGTTTGGACTTTAACACAAAACTCAAAATATCATAGGTGACATATAAAACGTGTGGATTGCTCATGTTATAAGTTGCTTCTTATGCATGGTAATAGGCTCAAAGTTGGCATCGGAACTTTTTTCAAGAGCAACTTCTTCTATTTCTATGATCCAAAAGAAATTTGGTAATGAACAATGCATTTGTCAGCATGATGAAGGACCACGCAACAAGGCAAAATTGATAACTAAGTGGCACAAGGAACATTTAAAACTTCCTGAAAAAGAAAAAAAACTGGCTAGAAAAATTATATATTTTAATTCCATTAAAAAAGTTGTGGTCGGTCTTCAAAAAATGGTGTACAAACAAAACCCACACATCATCACACACACACCATCACCAACTGCTTCTCATGCATGAATGAAAGCAAAAAAAAAACCTTGTTTAAGTAAGTAAAGGGGGGGGGGGGGGTTAGGGGAGGTTATGAACCGCATGAATTACATTTAGAATAATACATTTCTTTTGTATAGTTTTTGTAAAACCTCAAAGAGGCTAGCTCAGTGGTTAGGGCTATCAATCTGAAGGTTGGGGGTTCAAATCCCAGGTCCACTGAAGTTACCAATGTGGGTACTTGAGTAAGGGCCTTAACCCTCATTGCTCCAGGGATGTTGTGATTAACCCTGTGCTCACCTTGTAAGACGCTTTGGATAGAAGCGTCTGCTAAATGACCAAATGCAAATGTATGTAATATAAAACCAGTATGACATTAGAAAAATAGTAGAAACACTTTAAACATACGTAGATGGTAACAATAAGACGTTTCTAAGATATGAAGAAAAGCTAAATATAAAATGCAACTATAAGAAAAATCAGTTACAGGTTATAAGCTAACCTAAAAAGATGGGATTTTAAAGGTCGTGTTTTAGGTCTTAGGTGATGTTGCATACACATAGGAGTGCTATGAATACACCGAATGATTACACCGTATGATACACCGTATGATTGCGAACGAAACCAAACAAACAGCGTTTTTTTTTCGCGTGCCTGACGAGTGAACCCCGAGTGAAAAAAAAAGTTGAGTCTGTTTTATGTTTTGGTATTTTTTTTAATACGCTTGGAGATCTGCGATAAAGCGAAATGTTTACTTCGCCGAGCGAAACTAATTAAGGATTAAGAGGAGATTTCCTTAAGCGTGGCACCAATATAGCATCGCAATTAACGCGGGATACACAGCCTGGCAAAGCAGCCCACGTTTCCGTGAAACATGAACCATCCCCGAGCAGACTACAGTCTAGACTCCGGGGTTTGCACGAGCTGCGGGGCGCAGAGCAGCGCGCGTTCGAGTCTGCGCTCGAGTTCAGGGGGAGACATGCATTTTCCCCAATCGGACGCGTAAAACTGCCTGCTATTGGGTCTTTTCCAGCAGCAGAGATAATCCACGTTCGCATCGATATGCGGGGATGTGGCGCTGTGAACGGCACTATAAACGGCACATATCCGACGGAGGGGCGCGTCATCGGAGCGATGAGCGGCGGCGCGCCAGTCAGTCACTCCCTCTCTTCCTGCCTACTTTTAATAGCTGCGTCATGTGACGGCGAGCAGTTGTAAGGCAGGTGCCCCTCTGTTCATTTCCAGTGAGGGGGCACTTCCCTGCACGACGGCACAATCTGGAACGCTTGGATTTTCTTGTTCGTCCTTTGATTTCCCCCCCTTTTTCCTTTTTCCTTTTTTTATTAGTTGCTTTTTCCGCGGCCCGTCATTCAGCGGCTGGATGGCGTGGGACAGGTGCAACCAAGAGTCGGTGTGGACGGAACTAGAGGTGAGGTTCGAACGCAAGAATAAACTTAATTCGCCGGCTTCGAATTACGCTCAGGACCGCGGGTGCGCGTAAAGCGCGCGTCGCGTTGTTACCGCCGTCGCTCGACGGGGTTCGGTGGTACCCAAAAAGCGCAGGAGACAGCGCCGCAGCTCTGGAGTGCCGATGGAAAAGCAAAGCGAACGTGACCTAGAGGCTCCGATGTCCAGAAAAGCCCGAGTGTTTTTTTTTTCGTGTTTCAGGTCGCTGCTGTCTGGCGCGTCGGCTTGGTAATCCGCTGCTAAGATACGCGGTGGTTAGAGGTGAGACACGACTCTGTGCCGGTCCGATCAGGGAGTACGCGCGACTTACTCTCGAGCACAGAGCACCTATCCGCTCCGAAGCGAGCTGCGCCTCTGCCTGCTTTCATGTTCCAGCGTCAGGTATTGCACACGGGATACTTTCTCCCCTTTTTTTTTTGGAATTTTAGCTTTGAAACGATCCGCAATGTGGCTGGAGGTTTAGGGCGCACGTTAGCGCGCACGGTGTTGGATTTTGCAAGCGCCATCGGATATGCAGCTGCTTAATGTTTGTGGATGCTGGAGGAAAGCCTCACACATCTCACTATTTGCAACAGAAAGTCGGATATTCTATTTAGAAAAGGATGGGGTACGGTTCTTGGGGGGTGACAAGGACAGAAGAATGCACCTAGGACTCGCTGTGTACTTCTGTACATTTCTGTACTCATTTGTGACAGATGCGACGCGTGCGGGTGCTTTATGGAATGTGGTGCGCTTCTGAATGCAGATTCTAAGGGTTTTATGGTTTCCAAACTGCTTTTCTTTTAATCCAAAAGGAAAATAGTAAAATGATGGGATGTGTGATACGCCATCCACCTTGTGTCCTTCGGTGATGTCTGATAGTGGTTGGAAAAATGATGCTCTGACAAAAAGTTCCAAATAGTTTAGGTTAGACACTGGGGATGGAAATTAGTAAGCTAAATTTGATAGCAGTGTGATAAAACACGTAAGTAACTACCAATCTACCTACCTACCTGTCTGTCTGACTGTCTGTATCTCTGCATGTCTACTAGCAAAGTAGCAGATAACTCTTCATTTCTCACTGTGCTTACTGAACTGGTAAACATACACCGGAAACTGTCTTTAATGCTTAAATTATTCATGCTGATGCTAGCTCAAGTCAGAGGAGGGCTATTGACTTTTACTAAGTATATCCTGTTATCCTGTTCATTGTACATTGCTAATTCGCATGTTATTTTGTGCCACTACCTGAATGGCTCTGTTACCTTGAATTTACAGACCTCTGAATAAGTCCAAACTTGGGCTATGATTACAGAAATGTTACCAAAATAAAAATATGGGGCTAGATAACATAGACAGTGCCAACCCATAAAGATGCTTTTCAGTGTGCTGCCCAGAATGCAAGAATGCAAGACTGCTGCTCTTTATCTTACAGTCTACCAACAGCTTTGTCTTGCTCTGTTTTAGATTTACATTTAAATGTAGTCATTTAGCAGACGCTTTCATCCAAAGTGACTTACAAATGAGAGAACAATAGATAAAATAAAAAATGAGAAGAAAGAAAAAGATTCAATTCTGATGCAGATGTTGAAATATTATTTACCTGTAAGAATTGATTTAAGTCCTCCTGTTCATCATTATTTGAATCTAGTCTTTATTGTTAGTATGAGTCAGGGCTCTGTTGTGTGCATCTCTGTGATGAATCTGCACAGTCTTGCAGCCAGACCGAAGTGACTTGCATGGTAAATAAAATCCTGCACACAATGCACTTAGTAATTGTGATGATCACATGGGGGTGCTTGGGGGCTTCAGTACACAATGTTTTTGTTACTTTCACTACCTGGCCAAATAGGCACAGCGTTTGTCCTCAGCTGAACTGTGGCGCAGGCTCCCATGGGAAAACACAACCTTCCATAAAAAGCTCTTTTGAGGTACTCAATACATCCACCGAGGAAATCAAGCACCATGCCGTTCTCTCTCCCTCTTAATCTCAGACATTTCTTTATCACAAATACACAAATGCATTGCCTTAGATTAGAAAAATCAAACTAAACAGTGTGATTATGGATGGCTAAGCAAGAATAATTGCAGTGTCTTACCTTCAATCATGCACTGAGCTTTAGTGAGGATGCCATCTATCATTCTGTTATGTTGCATGTACTATTTCTTTGTCAGCTTTTTGACAGCCTCTTGCCAAATAAAGAAGACATGTTGTAGAAGCCTGTCATATCTAAATATATACTGAACAACTGTATAATTTATAATGAGAATACTAGAATGAAGTTATATTTGCTTGTATATAAACATATAAAACATATGCATGGAATATGAAAAGATATGAATATAAAATATAGTTTGTCAAAATCATCTAAGGTATTAGTTTTCAGACAAAAGTGCTTGCTATTTTTAAACCAATGGAGTTATAAAGCCTCAACTAGGATTGAAGGGTGACAGATTTAAAGGCTGTTGATCCCAGCATTATCAGTTCAGTGAAGCCTATAATTTTTGAGTTAGAAGCCAAGTAGCAGCTGTCATTTTTGTAAAGTAGTCAGTGAGCAGACAAAAATCATACCACAAAACATGAATTAGATGTTTTTTACTTCAGGGAATTCTAAAAATTTTCTTGTTTCAGAGTTACATGTTGTCAAGGTATGTGTAAAACATTTATATAGAATGAACAGAAAAATCCCTGTCAAGATGGTTAATTGAATAGTGTAGTTTCAGGTGGCTATTTTATGTATTCACTGAAAAAGATAGGAACAATTTGTTTTCATTTTGATTTAAAAATGATTTAAGCCTTATGCAAAAAGATTGACAACAATCATTTGCTATGCTTTTTCAGTGTGCTGCCTTGGTTGGGGAAGACCAACCTCTCTGCCCTGATTTGCCTGAACTGGACCTCTCCGAACTAGATGTCAGCGATCTGGATGCAGACAGTTTTCTGGGTGGACTCAAGTGGTACAGCGACCAATCAGAAATAATTTCCAGCCAATATGGCAACGAGTCATCTAATTTTTTTGAGGTAAAAAAGTCATGATTTTGATTTTATGAACGTTTGATTTTATGCACTGTATGTTTTTTTCAGGAATCTGAGCTGAGTAGCTACAAAATCATTTTAGATGATGTTGTTATACAATTATACTAGACCAAGATATGAAAATAACAGGGGAATAAACTTTATATCAGGAGCTTTGTCACTGTCCTTTAGACTCTATCATCTGGGAAATGATTTATTCTCTGCCGTATCACTTTAGGAAATGCTGTCAATAAGCACAAAAGAGCATGCTTATATGGGCTACTTATTGTAAATTATAGTAATAATAAATGATGACCCCTGCATTGTCAATTACCAAGCCCTAAAACAATTTCTTTTTACAGATTATGATTGCTTTTTAAACCTCATGTGACCTACATATAAGTCATTAAATGATGACAAGAGGGGCATTTTAAAATAGGGAAATTCACTTACCATAGCTGCAATTGGTAAATCACCAGCTTCTTTGGCAGCCTGGTCCATTTTCATGCTGTCATGTTGATGACAGAAAAGGAGGGGGTTGGAGCTTTACACTTGTTATTTTGTGGCATTTTGATCACTCACACGGAAAGCAAAGTCCAGAGGCAAACAACCGTGGCAGCTGAAACAAAGCAACTGAGACTTGGGCTAACTAGATACTTCATTATGCTTTTATCTGTGGAGGTAGATGAAGGATTCGATAATGTCGGTTTGCTCATGGTAAAACAAAAAAGTGTCAGGTTCAGTGCTTGTTGTATAACTACACAGATATGGACCTTAAAGATGAAGCTATGTGGGGCTCTGTATTCTCTATGAGCCACATCAATACAGTTTTAATTCTAAGAGTTAGACAGTTTAGTGTCTATAATACCTGGGTGTCAAGGTTTGGTACACAGTAAAAATATAAGGGTCAAGGAGAGGCTAAAATGTGGGAGAGACTTCACTGGACTTCTGTTTGTCTCAAAATAATAATAGTGACAATAATGGGCCATATTGTGTAGACTTAATGAATGAATGTCAATATTTATGTAGATTCATTTGTATGATATAGCACTACAGTGCTTTTCAAAGCTACTGACATAAGAAAAGAGTTTCCCAACACACCCTTAATATTGGCCAGCAGCTATGAGCTGCCCCTGCTGTTTTTGGGCATTATTGACAGCACTAATGCATGTGAACTGCCAGTACTGGCCTGTGTGGATCACTCCAGCCCACAACAGCAACGTCATGGCAGGTTAATAAATGGCTAGCACTTGTGTAAAGTGACTTGGCAGAACTTTTTCATCCCCCCTCTTGCGCTCATTCAAACCTCAGGCAATGTTTTGTTAACCCACACAACTGCAGTGTAGTTAGTGGGTGGCCTGCCTGGACTTCTGATCACATACATAGTGTCTGTATGCCTCACTTGCAGTCTAAACTGCACCATCTTCCACATTCTTCTTTTGACCATTTGCATGACAAGCATTGAAACAGAAATTATTTAATATCTTGCTCTTTTCTGACATTTTTATCTCATGTCCCATTATTCCAAGGCCATTTGTGGTGGCATGCAGGCAGATGATTGAGAGAGTCACATCATCTATCAGATATCATCAAAATAGCAAAACATGACCCAACAACTGGATGTTACTAATGTTTAATATAACAAATCCTGTTTAAATTGCTTTTAAGTAAAGTGCCTGGTCAAAGGCCACCGTTAAAGTCGAAAATTTCATGTCAGTGTTTGGCAGAGAGCTTGCATTGCTGGTTGGATAATTGAAACATTTTGTAAAGTCTGCAACAAATGGCAATTTTTTTTTTTAAAAAGAGCTTTGTGTGGCTTATGCACCCAAATAATTCACAAAAATGTCTTGAACCACTCTTTATGAGTGACTGTATTGTCATTCAAAATATGGTCATGGCATCACGGAAGAAAACATACACAGAGGAAACAGTCTGGTAATTTAGTATATTGTTACATAGTTTAGGTTTTATTACCACAATCTTGTATAGTCTTGAACTCACCAACTAAAAAAACCCCACATCATAACACTTAAAAAGAACAAACGCTGACTTTAGTGGTCACATAGTGTGGGAGTGTGCATGTACACATTTAATGTAATTTATTAAATTTTAATGTTAATGCGTCTCTGTTCAAAATGCTGTGCTACATACCAGGCACACAGTGTCTGTTCTAAAAACAGCAATGGCATTTAGAATTGGTGACATTGAAAGGCCAATACATTCCTTTCCCTTAACATTGTTATAGAGTAGCTATGTATTTTTTTGTCCTTGGGTGTTCTGGTATACTTACTGAGCAAAGCATGTGGTTTTGGCTCCTGGGTAGCACCAGTGCTCCAGCCAAGCTTCTGATTTTCATGTACAATACAAAGAATGGCACTCAACCTGGCACATAGTGGCTGCAGCAGCCTTTTATTTTGAGTGCACTTGACAGCTGATCAAAATAACTGTCCAATGATTGCCTCACTGTATTAGGTCATACGGTTAGAGTGTGTTCTTTAGATTTACACTGCATGTCAACAGGGGACACATTGTCAAGTTAAAAACTTGCAGTGTTATGTTTCATTTTTACTGAGCCCAAGTACACTTCACAGCTGTGTGAGATATATATGAAGTGGATTGAGGCAGTTCTGTGTGTAATCTAATGACCTGCCAAGTCACCCAGCATTAACCCAATAACCTAGAGGAGTGAGGTGAGAAAGAACATCGGAAAAGAACGAGATGTCCATCCAAATACACAGAAATCATGCATATTCATGGAAGAATATTTTCCTACTAAGAACATGTTCAGAATTTATATTGTTTTCATTATAAATGGTTGACACATATATACAAGTACAGAAATCAGATTAAACATAGTGATATTCTGATTGAACCTTTTGATCTGTTTCTTGGCTTTGCTTTTATATGTGTTTAACCATATATTGCAATGTGTTACTCATTCATACATTCATTCATTCATCCATTATCTTCCACTTAATCCTCTACTAGGGTCGTGGGGGGGGGTTTCCCATGCCCATCCAGGGGAGAACGCCTCAGGCGCTTGGCAGATGCACCCAGGACATGGCGCCAATCTATCGCTGGGCTCACTCACTCACACAGACACAAACACAAACACACTCTATATGGGGCAAATTAGAGCATCTAATTTACCTTGTATCCATGTGTCCACATTCTTGTATTTTATCTCTTTGAGTGTATGTGTACATGACATTTTAATTTATAGTAACACAACCACCTTTGACTCTCTAGCAGAACACTTTTATTGCAGCAGAACATTGGACTCTCAGAATGCATCAACTATTTATTACTTACACCTTAGCCACACAGCATTTATTTCCCAAACAAACAGGCCCTCATACAGCAGCTCCCAGAAAAACTCTTTATGGATGTAATGTACTACACAGGCATTTAATATACAAATACGGGTTGTAAATGACACTGATTTGGTAGTGGCATTTTTGAGTGTTGCACTGGTATGATTGGATCAGTGCTACTGGCGTTTTTAAGTATTGTCTCCACTCAGTGCATGTTCTGCTGTAATTTATCGTAGTCACAATCCCATCTTTCTTCTTAAGTATATATACACACATCCCCCAAGATAACAAAGATAAATTAATTGATGCAATATTTTATATGAAAATACATATTTTAAATAAATCACATTAAATTATTAAATTATTATAATTAAATAATAATAATAATAATAATAATAATAATAATAATAATAATAATGATATAATATTATTATTATTATTATTATTATTATTATTATTATTATTATTATTATTATTATATGCATTTACAATGAAACTCTGGTACTCTGGTACTCTGTGTTTATTGCACTATAAACAACAGCATTTCTTAACTAACTTTAAGGTTTGCCTTAACTTTCATTTCATTTTCAGTCTATAAGCTTATGTTTAGTAACATAACAAACTTATCTATGATCAACTGCTATATTATTAGTCAGCATTGACCATTCTGCCCCATGCACTGAGTCATGCTTGTTAATTTGTTAATCACGTAGCGCTACCTAGTGGGTCAGACAGAGTTTTTCATCAGCAGCTCAAGGATTTCTGATTTCTATCTTTTCCATAATACACATGCACACACACACACACACACACACACACACACACACACACACACACACACACATGGGGATACCCCCCCACACACACACCCACACTTACTGTACATTTTTTTGGATCTCCATCAAACTTATGTCAGCATAATGTGTATACTCTGCCAGGACAAGCTTTTGTTCTGTTTATGTGATGCCCTCACTACTTGAATAAAGCTCCCATCATCTTTGAGGTGTTCCATGCCAAGCATCTTAAAGGAAACAAAAAAGATTGGAATCAGAAAGGAGCCACATCTAAGCTGTGGTGGATGAGGCAACACTCAATTTTGGCTACAGCTCTGCCACCTATTAGAACTATTTAAAACTTCATGCACAGTTTTGAAGTATTTAAAATTGCACTTGGCTGTCTTTGCCTATTTATAAACACCATTAAGTTTCTTGGTCAAATAGGACTGAAACATGGGCTTTATGTGCTCCTAAAGCTAAAACCATGCATACAAGCATTGGTGGACATGGGCTCCACTCTTGCAATTGTGAGGCCAAGCTTGCTGAGTGAAAAGGCTGCATGGATCCTGTTGGAGATGCTAAACTAGTGCACAGTGACCAGTGAGACAGTGGCAATGCTCAGAAAGTGCTGCAAGCCAGCATGGGAAAGTACAAGCTGCAGCATGTGCTCTGGCTGGTCGATATCAAAGAGGCCTGTATCATAGGGCTGGACAGGCTGACAGCACTCAAGGCACACATCTGCATAAGCTTTAAAAAAATTGGAGCTGGGCATCAATGCACTGCTAGTGGCAGTGAAATCTGGACCCCAAAAAAGTTGGAGACGGTGAGCAAAGGGCATCTCAGGCAGCTAATAGGGAGGATGAAGGGAGTTGGAAATGCACTATGGAATGAAGGCAAGTCGGCAATGGCAATGGGATACTTTGACTTACAGTGTGAAACAAGTTCTAACCATGTAGGACCCACCTTGCAATTTATAGGAGTTAAAGGATCCGCTGCCATCATCTTAGTGTCAAACACCACAGCACACCTTTAGGGGTCTGATGGTGTCAATCCAAATATTTTTACATATATAAAGTATCCATCAAATGTTTGCACACACTACCCTCATGCTCCATTGTCTATATACTGTAGACTGTAGTACATATGTTTCCTTTTTGGATGGTGGTTGGAAGGTGGTTTTTGTCTGTTCTGCAGTGTTACTGGTGTGTGTGTGTGTGTGTGTGTGTGTGTGTGTAAAGGGGGGGGGGTTCAGATGCTGGGCAGATAAACCCAGAAAAGGACATCAATCCATCACACACTCACTCACTCACTACAGTATATAGAAGCAATTACAGTAGACAGTTCACCTTGAATCCATGATTTTGGGATATGTGAGGCAACCAGAGAACTCTCAGAGAAAACCCACGCATATACAGGGAGAACATAAAAATGCAATTACATTTCAAATTACAATTCAAACCTGGATTCCCAGCACTGTAGGGAATAGGCTAACTTGCTAACCAAATCAACTTGAGTTTTAAGTCTGAAAATAATATATATAATTGATATAAAAAAAAACCTGAAATTTAATTTAACTTTATATATATATTAATATAATATAATTAATATAATAAATTACATTAATAAATGTTAAGTAAGGACTTTTGTAGTCCAATGCCAGTATAAACCAAACAAAATATCTAGATATCTAGGGTACTTTAAAGGTTTACAGTAAATCAGATCACACACAAAGTAACAAACTCCTTCAAACATCAACAACCTCTGGATTGTGCCTTCTTTTTTGATCCATCACAATAGAAACTTTTTTATAATCCTACATGAGATGCAGAAAGCGAGAACTATTGATTGTACCATATTTCTGATGCAGTCCACAATAAAGAAACATATCTTCAAAAAGTGAAACACAAATGCACACTAACATGCACACTCTAACAGTAGCTGCTGATGGCTTTACATATTTAATTTGCAAATTTGAGCTGTAGCAGTTCAGCCCGGCAGAGCACATTATCATATTGTGCTGTATAATATGATTTCCTCAAGTGAACACTTATGACACACACACACATACACACACACACACACACACACACACACACACACACACACAAAGAGAGACTGAGCAAATGCATTTGTTGTTGGATTGCTGCTGTTCAAATCAAACACTGCAACCAATAGTACTAAAATATTTGGTGCTCTTTTACACTGTTTTTAATATTTAGATTTTTCATCTGTGTTTTCACACAAGTGGCTGGCAGGCCTACACTTCGATCACAGGGCACAAATTCACTCATACAAAAACACAAAAAAGGAACAGTTTAGAGCAGCCAATTTAGCTGAAACCTATATTTTTGGACTGTGGGAGGAAACTGGAGAACAAGGAGTAAACCCATGCAGACACAGGAAAAACATGAAAACTTCACCCAGATTGGGATTGGAACTTGAATCTGAGGGAACGAAGACGAAAGAGTGGTAATCACTAAGCCACTGTTACGCCTTTTCAGCACCTATTACTTAAGGTAATATTTTTTTTGTATGATTTTGTATCATTAATGGTCAGCTCTCTTAATGTCATCCACCACCATTCATAATACTTATTATAGTGTGTTGTGTTGATATGCCGGGTTTCGTTTGGCTCGTTGTTTGGCTGTGTATTATGGACAAGCATCTCATTGTTCTTTGTTTTTCAAGCCTTGTTCTTGGCTCAGTTGCAACATTGCAAACTTAAAGCAACATTAGCATTTTGTTTTTTTTAAACAAATTAAGATTTCCCCCAGACAACATTTCCATATACTTGGTATATCTTGCCACACTTTTCAGTCTTTTAAGAAGTATAATGTTAAAAATATTATAGTCAAAATCAAAAGCCTATAGAGTCTAAGATATAGCTCTTGTTTTTTGCAATTTTTCTGAGACCTTCACTGGTCAACTTGGGTTGAATGTGTCGGAACATCTACTATATGAAAATCGCCAACCATCATATATTTTCACTTGTTCATAATCATAATCATAATCAGAATACTTTATTAATCCCCAGGGGTAAATTGATCTTTTTACACTATGAAATGATTGAAGGACACATTGCAGGACGCATTGAGAAGCAGAGACAGAATTTCTTAGACACTGGGACAGGATTTATTCACACATTAATATACAGCATGTATAACTACTGCCAACATCCCATTCCATCCCATTGCTCTCCAAGCTCCATGTCTAGCCTCTTCTTGCACGCTTGCCCACAGACCATTAGCTGGACCTCTGGCAGGTGCTTTAATTACTTTTAATAAACATTCATTGCCTTTGGTTCTGGGCATACTATCGTACATGTCCACACCACAGATGGATTTCCAAGTGTTTGGAAATGCCCTTAATAACAAATCCCAGATTATTGTGTAGCAATACTCATATTTTTAACAATTACTTCTTCGTGGTTCTGTTTTTATTTTTTTGGGCTGCTGCTTTTTTTGGTAACTTTTTGGGTCCCATGATATAGCCAAAAATAAAGCATTAATTTTACTTTTATTTAGCAATGGAATTTTAACAGGGACAATGAGATTTTTGGATGGGCATGGGGAACCCCACCTTGACCCCAATAGAGGATAAAGTGGGAGATAATGAATGAATGAACATACCAGGCGTGCATCACGATGGCATAGTGGTTAGCATGCCCGCTCCTCAGCGCTGGGGATTTAGGCTCGGATTCCCATCTGGGTGGAGTTTCCTTGTTCCCCCGGTCCCCCGTGTCTACGTTTGGGGTTCTTTGGTTTCCTCCTGTAGTCCAAAAACATAAATTGAAGGTGCATTGGATTCAAGTTTCAAATGTTTTTATTGTCATTTCAATCATATACAGTGGTGTACAGTACACAGTGAAATGAAACAAAGTTCTTTCAGGATCAAGATGCTACATATGACAGTATGCTACACAACATACCATAAAGTGCACGTGTGCATTAGCATGTGCAATACCATCCATCCACCCATTATCTTCCACTTAATCCTCTACTAGGGTTGCGGGGGGGTTCCCCATGCATATCCAGGGGAGAATGTTATGGGTGCTGGGCCGATACCCCCAGGTCAGGGTGCCAATCTATTGCTGGGCACACTCACTCACACATACACACACACAAACACCCTCCATATGGGGCAATTTGGCGCATTCAGTTTACCTTGATCCATGTTTTTCGACTGTGGGAAGAAACTGGAGAAGCCGGATGAAACTTACACGGACACAAGAAGAACATCCACCCAGATTGGTATTCAAACTGGGAATCCCTACTGCTAAGAGGCAAAGTGCTAACCACTAAGCCACTGTGCAATACGATGTACAATAAATATACAAAACAATTTATAATATACAGGACAATAAACACTAAGTACTGGGAGAGTACAGTTCAGGTAGCCCACTAAATATTGCCCATTTAATATAGTGTGTGTTTATGTGTGTGTGTCTGTGTGAGTGAATGTGTGCCCAACGATAGATTGGTTGGTGCCCTGTCCTGGGTGTATCTGCCCAGTGCCCAAAAGGTTCTCCCCTGGACGGGCACGGGAAACCCATGAAAACCCTTGTAGAGGATTAAGCAGTCACGATAATGAAATAAGATGAGATATTGAGCATAAAAAGCAAGGCAAATGACTTATTAATTGCAAATGGTCAGCAATTTCACATGCAAATAGTAAAAGTAGATAACACTGTATCACTATTCTGACTATACCTTCCACATTTTCCATACTCTCATTTGTACCCCCTCTTTTTCCATTCGCTTTTTTATTGCACACTTTTATATTCACTGCCTCTATCTTATTTTGTTCCTTCTGAACTATAAAGTGTAAAGTGCAGGGTTGGTGATTGCGAATGAATCTGAAGTCTGATTTAGGCTTTGCTTCAGGCAGAGGAGCTGCCGCATCATCCTGCTCCTACTTACCTGGTGCTCTTATTTAGAATTTAAAGCATAATGATAAGACATTTTACATAATAGTAAAAAGACATTTTTTTTGTTTAAATAAGTTACTTAAGCAGGTTTTGGTGAATGCAGAACTTGTTAATTGATGTACACAAAATGGCCAAAAAATTGCATATCACAATACTTGTGCAGTGTGCTTAACAATAAATAACAATAAAAAAATCCATAAATTATGATACAACTATAAATTGAATATTATTAAAATAACAAATAGTGCAGCTGAATGCTGTTAAATAGTAGCAACAGTAGTACTTACAGTATGGCCTATTGTAATCTGAACATAAAAATAACATATATACTCTGTATATGTAAAACATGCTTTTCTAAATAATCTCAGCTAGTTCATTGTGTCTGCTTATGAAAAGCTTTTGCATTTTGCCATCCAGGGACACAGGGTATGGTTCCATGTATCAGCTGACTGCCATACTGTTTAAGGTCAGTACTAAAGCAAGGTAGAGACACACATGACCCTCTGTCACCAACAAGGCCAGTGGAGTATAAACCTTGTTTTCCATAGAAGTCAGTCCCTTCACTTCATCTAGTGTAAACACACACACACACACACACACACACACACACACACACACACACACACACATACAAACAGATACACACATACAAACCTATATATATATATATATATATATATATATATATATATATATATATATATATATATATATTCAAATAATGAGATAAATGAGTGTAAACATTCTGGTTTTGTTGAATTACAAAATACTGCAATAACTCTTATGTTCTGTTAAACTAATGACACATAAGCATGAGCAACGCTCTAAGTATTAGAGACAGTCCAGCATTGGGCTATTTTTAGCACTGGTGGGTAATCTCTTCTAAGAGCTTTTTGGGTCCTGTCTCTCTCAAACCTTGCCAGAAATGCTAAGCCAATAAGCCTTGGGTGTATACTCCTCTGTCTGTCACCCAGCATAGAGACAAAGAAAGAGAGTAAATGCCTTAATGCAAAAGCTTCCTAGGTTATGGTCACAGAAACAGTGGCAGTTTAAACAAAAGATGAATATGGCATGGAATAAGCACAATGTCACTTGATTCGGCTGACTCGGAGGTTAAATTAACAAAATCAATAAAGCATTTATATGTGTAATGTCATAAAAGAGAATAATTACATTTACTATGAATTGTAAATGTGATTGTAAAAAAACATGATGTCTTTCAGGTAACATGCAACTAATGATGAACCACAGCTTATTTGTAGCATAAAGATACAAGGGTACTCAAATTTTCCTAAATAGTTTATAATTTGCTCTTTATAATATATTTGATTTGTCTATGCAAGTGAATAGCCCCCAAACTATCTTGATATAAGATTAATTGTCCATATGCGGTAAATCATCATCCAGTCCTAATGGAGTCACTGTTGATAGATTAGCTAATGAAGTGTGCACATCTGTTGCGGTGGTTTGTATTTGTCATTGAAAATTGTAAGGTTTAGTAGATTTTGAATTCCTACTTATAAGATAACATGCACACATAATATGTTTATACTGAGGTCTATTATATTACTGATTTCTTTTCAACAAATGAATCCATAGCATATTTAAGTTTGTTTAATCATAAAACAGCCATATGTAGTACATGCTTGCATGATAAAGTTTTTTTCAGTAAACATGTGTAAAAATCAGGCTGTAAAAAGACAGAGACAGAGAAGGATGGTGACCAGGGTAAAAGATGCATTCAAGTGGTAATTTATTTCACATAATGCAGTAAAATATAAAGTGTTAGGGGTGCAGCAGTAGCTTCTCATGTGATCCTTTGCTTTCTTGCGTTATCCCAGATACTATACACCCCAGCTCTCCTACTCCACATCAAGTGTAATTAGAACAGTATGTCCTGCTGTGGTTGAATAAAACTTACCACATTCCAAAAATTTTGGAATTTTAGTTAATATAAGGGCGGCACTGCTTAGTGGTTAGTACGTTCGCCTATCAGCGCTAAGGATTTCCAGTTCGAATCCCAATCTGGGTGGAGTTTCTGCATTCTCCCTGTGTCTGTGTGGGTTTCCTCTGGGTTCTCCAGGTTTCCTCTCACAGTCCAAAAACATGGATCAAGGTCAATTGAATTCTTCAATTTGCCCCACATAGAGTGTGTTTGTGTGTGTGTCTGTGTGAGTGTGTGCCCAGCGATAGATTGCCCTGTCCTGGGTGTATCTGCCCAGCGCCCGAAACGTTCTCCCCTGGATGGGCATGGGGAACCCCTCCGCGACCATAGTAGAGGATAAAGCAGAAGATAATGGATGGATGGATGGATAGTTAATATAATGTTTAAATATTACAAAGTTATAGTTTCCTTTAAGACACAAATATGTATGCTAAGCACACAGTCCAAAGTTGGGTGAAGTCTTACAGAAATGATTTCTTGCCCTGTGTAGCATCGTGGTCGTATCCAATGATATGCCCTTCCTGCTCATATGGGTGATAAATGACAGACTGCTGTGCTTCAGTACCACTGATGAGCCTACCCTCATGAAATAGGTGAAAGGGAACCCAATCAAATGCAAACCCGATCATATATATATATATATATATATATATATATATATATATATATATAGAGAGAGAGAGAGAGAGAGAGAGAGAGAGAGAGAGAGAGAAACCTTGAGAATGTATTTATTTTAAGATTTTATGTCCTGGTGACAGTACAGGCACATCTGCTGTTTACCAGTATTACTGAAAATTTAAAGAGAAATGGAAAGAGGTGATCATAGAAG